>CM035411.1:81441038-82178538 GCA_020310875.1 Ceratopteris richardii
CACTAGTGTCAAAGAGCCACCCCTTAGTCCGGGGATCCTAAAAATTTGTGTGAAAGCAACGTCTCTCCAATCCTGCAAGTGCCGCATAGCCTCGCGCCAATCTATCTCGCTGCCTGTGCCATGGAGAATACCCCTGTGCTTCCCGAGAAGGTGACACCTAGGTAGACATAGGAGTCCACTACCTCTATCTGTCCTCCAACTGCAGTGAAAGAGGCGCGATGGCGTACTATCCTTGAGGTAAGGAAGATCATGACCTTGGTCTTGCCAAGGTTCACTGTGAGTCCTCTCTCCATGCAGAAGGTATCAAGCGCCTGTAAATGTGACTGCAACCCCTCCTGTGACTCTGAAAGCAAGACAATGTCATCAGCATATAATAGGATGTGTATTGGCGTACCTCCGAGGTCTCCTCCTAGCCCTCCTGCTTGTTGTATATAATCCGTGATCTCGTCGATGTAGAGACCGAAGAGAGTGGGTGAGAGGGCAACCTTGTTTCACACCAATGGTGCTAACAAGGCTGTCTGATAGGCCGCCTAGGCAGTGTACCCTGCCTGTGACTCGTGCATACAAAGCATGGATGGCCCATAGCATGTCTGATGGTAGCTGTAACTCCTGGAGCCTCCGTAGTAGTCTCTCTCGAGGGACCATGTTGAAGGCTTTGCGGAAATCCACAAAGCAACAGTATAGTCTCTGCTTCCTCGCCTTCGCGCTCTCAATCAAGCAACGAAGCACAAAGATGTGGTCGACGGTGGAGAAAGTGCGGTGGAAGCCTCCCTGTCCGGGTGCTCTGATTCCAGCTGCCTCAGCGTGTGTACTGAGCTCTGCCTCTAGTACTGCCCCATAGATCTTGGACAGGATATGGCCTATCATAATAGTCCTATAGTTCCCTGGATCCATCATATCGCCGGACTTATGGATAGGCATAATGGTATGCATAGTCCACGAGTCAGGTAATCCCTCAACCAAAGCACGGTTGAAGAGATGGGCGATCAGGTGGGAAACTACATCTGAAACGTATATAAAGTGCTCGCCTTGTAGCCCCGTGTGGTCTGCTGAACGGCCATGCCATAGCCTATGGATGGTCTGTCGTACCATGCCTGCCGTGAAGAGGGTGGATATCACAGGATGCGGTGTGGGAGGGATCGGCAATGGTGGCTGTCCTGGGACGTCATATAACCTTTGGCCGTAGGTGTGCCAAGTCTGAGGATCTGCAATGGGTGTAGGTGGGCGTGGCTCACGTAGTGCCCTCCACGCGGTGGCACAATCCCTACTCATGAGAAGGTCGAATAACTCTGCCTCCTTTCTCTCCTCGAAAGCTCGTCGCTTCGGGCGTGTGAGGGCTCACATCTGTCGTCGTGCCTCCCTCTCTGTGATGGGTCCCAAGATACTTTGTGCTCTGAGATGTCGGTATAGTCGCCTACACTCCTCATCGTACCATCGATTTTGGGGTGTATGCCCCAGCCGTGTCGAATGTGCGGTGCTGTGGGTGGTGTATGGGAAGCTGAGAGTAGCGGATGTGTGGAGGATCGAGGAGAAGTGGGCGGTGAGGGTGTCCAATGAGGCAAAGAGATCAAGGGAGTAGATGCGCTCTCAAGGGAGTCAGACCAGCGCGTCAGAGTTGTCAGACCAGCGCGTCAGAGTTGTCAGACCAGCGCGTCAGACCAGCGCCAGACCAGCGTCAGAGAGAGAGAGAGAGAGAGAGAGAGAGAGAGAGAGAGAGAGAGAGAGAGAGAGAGAGAGAGAGAGAGAGAGAGAGAGAGAGAGAGAGAGAGAGAGAGAGAGAGAGAGAGAGAGAGAGAGAGAGAGAGAGAGAGAGAGAGAGAGAGAGAGAGAGAGAGAGAGAGAGAGAGAGAGAGAGAGAGAGAGAGAGAGAGAGAGAGAGAGAGAGAGAGAGAGAGAGAGAGAGAGAGAGAGAGAGAGAGAGAGAGAGAGAGAAGAGAGAGAGAGAGAGAGAGAGAGAGAGAGAGAGAGAGAGAGAGAGAGAGAGAGAGAGAGAGAGAGAGAGAGACGAGAGAGAGAGAGAGAGAGAGAGAGAGAGAGAGAGAGAGAGAGAGAGAGGGTGGGTGGGTGGGTGACCAGTAAGAGAGGAAAGCAGACATCTAAGAAGGCTATAAGGTAGAAGGCAGTGAGGGCATGCATTTCTGAAGTTTGGTGGAGCATTGGAGAAGGCAGGGGTTATGAGGGAAAGACGGGCATAGTGTAAAAATCAGAAAGGAAGAGGCAGGCACATGGTGTAGAAATTGTTCAGCTGACTTTCTTTCTTTGAAAGTGATGTTAACACTTGAGATTTTTGTTATGCATATATGACATGCATGCCTCTAAGTATTGTTTCTCTGGTTGTATATGTTTGTATCTGAAGTAAAACACATGCCACTAAGCATTGTTTCTCTGGTTGTATATGTATGTATCTGAAGTAAAACATCTGCTGAACTGGCGGATTAGTGGTTTTTTTCCTATTGTATGTTCTGGTAATCAGTGTTTCTATGTTTATACATGTTTGTATATCTAGTAAAACATATTCTGAACTGGTTGATCAGTGTTCTTTTCTGTTGTATGTGCTGATTAGATGAAAGAAGAAGAACTACTGGCAACACAGCAAGAAGTTGAAGTTGTCAACATTCTGCAAACTGCAACACGACATCTTTATAATCCTGATGTTCTTTTAAAGGTATCACATTTCAAGTTTGCACTATATGAAAAGTTTTCAGTCAGTTGTTGCTGACTAATAAATATGTGACAGATGGCCTTCGAGAAGCTTGGTTCTATGACGACACACACTATTGCAAAGCACCGTTCAAAGCAGCAAGTGGCAGTCATGAAAGAGCTAGAAGCGAGGGTGAAAAGTACTATGCTTTAATCGGACAGTCAATAACTTCCGAAGTGCTGCTCTTGGCAAGAAACTGAAAAGACAAATTATTGATGGGCAAATGCTTTATGGTTGAATCAGGCACCCTATATAGAAGTGGTTTTCATGAATTTATAGCTCTTATCAGGGATCACTGCAATGTCAACATGTATGAAGACCAAGGGACAGCATTTAGGCCTTAATAAATAAAGCAGCCGTAATAAAATTCATTAAAAATCAGGGAAAGCTCATTTCTGTTTGTTCTTTTTTTTGTTCGATCTTTTGTGATGGCAGTTGGTTCAAGGAACCACAGAGATTCTAAGCTCCTGTTATAAGCAACTTCACAGTAAATAAACTTGTCTGTACCATTCATACCATTTAATTGAATTTATAAACATTTCATTATAAGTCTGTAAGTTGATGAGACACTTCGTGAAGGTATTATTTGCATTATGCCTTCCTAATCTAACACCATTTTTTCAAGATTGTTAATTCCAAACCATCTCTCTCCACAGCGGAGTGAGGCCTTTCTTTGCATATGTCATGTCGATTCATGAAGCTTGATCTTGTGTAGCTGATTGCCTTCCCTGGAAATATTGAAATGATAGTTTTCTTGCGAGTGTTAAAACTGTCTTTTTTATACTGATTGTTCCAGAGTAAAAGTAGTGTTTGCCCTGGTCTTCTTTCCCCCATTTTTTTGGGTTTTTCTAATCATTTCATGTAGTTGGTTAGTGTGTGTTTGCACATGCATGTGCATGCATGTGTGTGTGTGTGTTTTTGGAAAAAGTAGGACTGAAACACAGAGAAATTCAAAGAGTACTCTACAGTAAGGAGAGATCTTCAAAAGGATGATAGAAAAAAGGGTGAACTCTGTCTCATCTCTGGATGCTGTAGGGTATTCTCATAGAGGAGGCTATTTAATGTGGCTGAAGTAGGGGACTTGACGTGCAACATTCCTCTTTTCTATACTTAATAGATAAGAACAACAGGGTAGATGGAATGCATAAGGTTTTATTCTAGAGTGGCCAAAAACTTGCATCGCAGAACTGTTATGCTGCAGGAAAGTAGGTTGTGAAAATTTTGTACTAACTTTCGAGATCTTAATTCATATAAATCTGGATGTCTCTTTTGGAAGTACAATGATGTGCATAATTATCCAATTTTGACATCTCAAGATCTTTCAGAGGAACAAAGCTAGCGACAGATAAGCACAATTATCCAATTTTGGCGTCTCAAGATCTTTCATATGAATAAAGCTAGCGAAAGTTAAGCTATCGATTCAACTGAACAAGAGACTGAAAATGATACGATTCATCCATGAACATGCACTATTGCACAGGTGCAGAAGCATTGGAATAATATTAACTTTAATTGCTGAAGTGAAATTTGAATGACCTTAATAGAAAATCTAAATTGAAGCTGAATGCTGCAGAGTGGATGGAATTTCGTTCCCCCAGGTGAATGAAGTAGACGAGCAACAGCATGGTTGTTATGAGTAGTTACCGAATGTAGGATTTTCAATATTGCATGATCATTATGAGAAGACTCGTATAGGATATTCAACTGCAGGATCAGGAACATGGATGTAAGGGAACATATTAGCAGAGTTATTGTGATTAAGGTGACATATTTCCTGTGTGAGCATGAGAGTCGATAAGGAAGAGGAGAAGTTGATTGCTGCGGGCTGGATATGGCTGAGATAGGTTGAATAACATGGTAGAATTGGGTTGAGAAAGAAACAAAACGGGTAGAGCTGGATCCTCCATGGAGAAGAAACTTATTATGTAGACTTTAAAGTTTCTATTGCAGTCGCTAGTCAAGTCGAGATACTTCAAAACGTTCACATGTATTGAACCCATTTTTTAAAACCTTTTAGGGAACGTTATCTTCATGGAAAAAAACTTGAGAACTTATGTTCTCAGCTTTAACACTAAATTTCTTAAATGTTCCCTCTTTAGCCTGAAGTAGATTGTGAATAAAGAGATTAAACTCATTTATTTGGGCTAGCTTGACTCAATATTTTATCTTTGTTCTCATCTGGAAAGCAACCACTGGTATATATATAAGTAGAACAATGATTATGGAATAAGAGGAAATAGTTTGTGACGAACCATCTGCACAATTCAAGTGTAGTATTTAAACCTCTTGAAATGCACAATATTAATAAAAAAACTTTTGTGAAAGCTTGTTGAAGTGCATTGGAAATTCCTTTGTAAATGTTTCTAAAAAATTTTTGTGATTTTAACACTAGAGATCTTGCAACGCTGTGCCCCCAACAATTTTTTCTATTATAGATTGTTTATCTACAATGCTTGGATTTCTTCTTCTTCTGACTTTGGTTTTTAGCCTTTGAATCAGGAATGATAAATGCCTCGTTAAGGTTTTGACATTGTTCACTCTTGCTTTCTTCCTTCCTTGTAGTTGCGATAATTCATTACGTATATGATTAATAAAAATTTGAAGCGTGGTTACCAATATATCACAAGAGGTTAGAAGACTTTTGTCTCACATTGTTATTGATTGGTCTTACACTAGTTTTGTATACATTGATGACAATCGAGCCATACGGCCTTTTGTTAATGTGCTTTGAAATAGAATCCTTTTTGGGCATATGCATTGGTAAAACATAATCATCAAAAGTAGCTTAGATTTTTCAGATCTAGCATAAAAGTAATATTAACCTCAATAGGGTGTGAGATATGTACATTCAAGTTAGGATCTTTCCTTGGCAGACCATAAATATGCATTTCTCAAGATTGAGACACCCTGTATTGTCTACATTTGTGAAATATATGCCTTAGTTCAGGTAGATGAGAAATTCTTTGAGAAGAATAGGTGCAAATGAAGGGTTTTGGTGTGCAGAACAAGAGGAGCAAGGAGGAGATGGAGGGAGAGAGGAGAGAAGAGAGATGTGTATTCATGCGTAGGAGCCACAAAACCCACATAATGATCTCTCTTTGAGGCAATGCTCTATAAATGATGTATATATATGAACATAGGGGTAAGGTCATATGACCCTTACATCCCCAACAATCTCCCACTTAAGGGTCAATGTGACCATAAGTGGAAAAATGTACAAAGAATGATGTAGGACTATATACTAACATATAGGAAGAATCCAAATCTCAATCCACATAGATTAGCCTGCACCAACTGCCTCGAACAAGGTGTATCCATGCACCTCAAACTGCTCTAAACTCATATCGATAAGAGTCGAGCTCACACCTTACTGATGCAAGAACTAATGGAAGTTCTTGCAAAGCTCCCACTCGCTATATGCCTGTGTCAATCATCAAACGACTGACAACTCCAAGTGCAAATGCTCCAATAGTAACTACAACATCTGGTCTCGAGCATAACAACTTGTATGTCAGACTCTCAAATGCTAATGAAGCCTGTGCTATCCTAGCTAACCTAAGCATGTCAACCATTCCTATATCCAAGGCATCCAAAGCACCATCGTCAAGACCAACATGTCTTGACATATCTGTGTCAACATCTTGCATGAGTGAATCCAAGAATGACTGCATGATCGTTGACTCATCAACATGCTCTAAAGCATCCAAATGATGATCCAAAGTGTGTTCTACATGAGAATCCATATGATCAACAAAATCATGCTCTTTATAAGCATCATGAGCATCCAAAACATGCTCTACATGTGCATCCATCTGAGCATCTGATTCATGCCATACATGTGCATCATGAATGTCAGCAGATCTATATGTAGGTAGACAATGAGGCATGATGAGTCTCATACCACACATAAGGCTGAACTCCCACTAAGATGAGATTGTCTCTCACATGAAGTACCTGCAATGGATACCTGTGCCCATTCCTAGCACTTTTGACAAGCATAAGTTGTCCCAACTGCAACTGAAAATGATGCTCACCAAGGAATGCATAACATTTGATCTCTTGTAACTGACTAACTAAAATCAAGCTCATAGGGAATGAAGACACATAATGTACATGTTTGAGTATAAGTGATGCTCCACTAGGTGGCATAAGGTACATATCTCCTGCACCCTCAATGTCATATGTCATACCATCAGGCATATGCACACATCCATGACTCTCACGTGAGAATCGACAAAACCACTCGTGATGTGGAGTAATATGAAAATTGCTAATGCATCAAGCAACCAAGCCATATGTGTGCTATCCAATAAGTAAGAGGAATCTTGAGATGAATCATAGTAGAGTGATATCACCATCAATAGCATAATGGATTGCTATAGACTCTCTTGAAATCACTACCTGACCTTCATCACATGCATATCTCTGACGTTGTCATCGTATCCGCCTGAAGCAATGTCGTCGAGTATGGTTCTCACGAACATAGTGCCAACATCGAAGTCGTCGATGTGATCTATGTCTCACACAAGTCGATGAAGTCGCATACATATCATGTAGTCTCTGCCATAATGCACTACTCGTCTCCTCATACATAATAGACTCATATATAGAATCCACAAGCTATAATCGGATAATGGAATTGGCCAATGCATACATATCCATCCATACATGGTTGAGCATGTCATGAGGCCTCCATGCATCTCTATGCACATACATGTGTAACCTTGCACGAACCAATGTGTGCCACATCTAAGCTTTTCATCTTAGAAAGTCAGTGCCATCAAATCAAGAAGACACCATGCCAGAAATCCAAGAGACTACAAATGTAACAAGAGACTAGAAACAATACTCTATCCTCAATAGGATCACACCTCCATATCCATATGCATAACTCACATCACAAATATCTCACTGGATGTTGGGAGTTGAACTCACAACCTCCTGGTTAGGAGTGTGATGTACTGACCATTTGCCCCAAAAGCCATGGTTGAGAATTACTTCCTAATCCTCTCTCTCTTAAGGCATGGTTCAACCATCTCCTACTAGGATTATGTGACACTCGAGAAGAAAACTATGTGAACCACCTCTCACATAACCATGCATCTAGCATACAGATAAAACCATGAGCATAAGCCTGCTCAACAAGTCTCCAAACTACTCAAGTAGATGTGAAAGAATCGTGGGAAAAAACCGGTAGACTGAGCAATCAAACAAGATAATCAATAATGAAAGAATAATGAGTAATGTGTCACCAGCTATCCCCTGTAAACTGAGCAATCAAACAAGATAACCCATAATGAAAGAATAATGAGTAATGTGTCACCACCTATCACTGATCTAACCAAAGATAATGGCGAATACATATGCCAAAAAACTGATGGCAATACACACCAATACAATGGCGATACACCTCCCACTCAAGAATGAATCTTGAAAGATGGTTTAATTTGTCATGAATAACCTATGACCAAGTCTAAGTAAATGTAGATAAGCAATGATCCAAAGCTATCACAAAAGCATAAAGGATCTACTATAGTACTCTTCGAGCATAAATGCCGATGAAATTTCAATGGCATCTCTCACTGTTAGTGTCCATGTGAAAGGCCAAACCACCAGAAACTTTTTTATATGTTCTTTAATAAAACATATAGTGGCATGGTTAGCCACACACTATAAGTTTGACCGCATTTGTGGCATCCAAGAAGTCTGTGTTTCGTGCTCCCTAGGTACTGTGTTTTCTGCGTATTCTGCAGCCTCTGTGCGGAGTACCGTGTGCGATGCTTGGAGCTCGGTTTTCTACTCCGAGGATATCGTTGTGGATCTGTGGAGAAGGAGAGTGCACTTTGGTGCATTGCCATTGGGATGCTTCACTGGTAATAGAGCATTTTGATGCAAAAGCTGTGCTCCTTTTATGCGAGCGAAGCGAGCACCTGCCCATCCACCCAAGGCTTATGACTAAGGCGGCGATCAAGGCATAGACCTTGGCATACCTTGTCATCCGAGTCACTGAAGTCACCATTGGTGCCGTTGGCTACGCACGAGGGAGGGCCTCAACAATCAAGGAAGATAGAGGTTCCCGGTACTTCCCGAGAGGTCACCCATCCGTGTACTGTTCCCCTTGGAGCTCTCTTAACCGTGGAAATATCTTGCCACTAAGATACACTCTTGTGGTGCTTGAAGAAGGGGAAAGAATAAGGTTGAAATTATGTTCAACAAGTTTTGGGTCCTCAAAGCTTCATTCTTTGTTTTCAAAGCCTATTTTTGAAGCATTTTTGGGGTGTTTTTGGAGCCATTTTGGAGTACTTTTGTGGATATTTCTCTTCACAAAGGTCCATGAACATGAAGAAGAGTGTTCTTTGTATTTTTTCAACAATGAATGTTCACCTTTTTGGGCTATGTTTTCAGCCATACTAGTTATCCACATTTTTCTTGAAAGGTTTTAGTTGTGGTGGGAGTAGCCATCGCAAGTCTATGCAGGTTTTTTGAGCCTAAAGAATAGAGTTGACAGACACTTGCAAGTATTGTTGGCCAGTGTTTGAGCAGTGAATTCAGCCTTTCAGTGCCATTTACTGCATATATTGAGCACATACACACTATGTATGCTTCTATGGATATCGCTTATGTACGTCCATGTTGTCATTGATATGGTGGTTATGTTTTTGCATAAAGCCTTTTACATTTGATAAAGAGGGTCGTGGTGAGGTTTTTTTAACTGGGAGACACCCAAATATCAGGGTCTCTTTGGTGATGCAGGTGGAAGACTTACCCAACCTCCCCATAAGAGATGTATGTTAGTTGCTCATAGGTGCTTGATAAGCTTAGTTAGCTTCTTTCGGGTAATTGATTATATGCACTAGAGTCAGTGATTCACTATGCAAGTAAACATGTGAGTACTTGCAGTTTTATGAGATTTTGACACTGCTCATATGCTCATCTTGCAAAGGATACTCTGGCAAAATTTTTCTAGAATTTTGGTTTTATCAACTATATAGTGGTCGATTTACTCCTTGATACAATTATTGGTGTGATCACATTTAATCTCACATACTCCTTTTGGTTGGTCATTACTATCATTAATTCATTTTTCTGGGAAGACTGTTGAATTCTCTCCCAAAATCTGACGCTTGGTCATCGTTCTTTGAGCCTTAGTGGGGTTTGACTCTTCTAGATCCATTATCATTCTATTTTGTTCTCTACCATCATGGCATTAGAGGTCTCAGGCACGTTTGGTGGATCAGGTTCTAGTGCTAGTGTTCCGAGGAGGAGCTATAACTTCTAGGGTAAAGACCATTTTGAGATCGGAAAATTTGATGGCACAAACTTTGCTCTATGGAAGAGTCAAATTAAAGATAGTAAATGGAATCTCAAAGAAGCCTGCTGGCATGGATGAAGATAATTGGGATGAGTCAAGTGAAATGGCCAGATCTACCATTTGATTGCACCTGGCAGATAATGTTTACTTTACAATCCAACTGTAAAGTGCAGAGGAGCTTTGGAATAAGTTATGCAATACATATGAAAAAGAAAAGACATCAAACAAAGTGTACTTGATGAGAAAGTTATATGATCTTTGCATGAAGGATACAGACAACGTTGTTGCTTATTTGAATGAGTTTGATGCTATATTCTCCCAATTGCAGGCTTAGAAAATGGACATAGATAATGAAATGAAAGCAGTCTTGTTGCTATGCACCTTTCCATCATCATGTGATACATTTTGCATAGCTATTAGCAATAGTGCACCTGGTGCAAAATTGGTTTATGATGACATATATGGGTCACTCTTGAGTGAGGAGATTTGTATAAAATCTATGGTTGGCACTCAAAGTGGAGATGCATATAATGTTTGTGATTCTTACCAAGGAAAGAATTAGCAACGTGGCAAGAGCAAGAACAAGGAAAAGAATGGTCAATGAAATAAGAGTAGAAGTAAATCAAGGAAGAGAGATATCGAATGCCATTATTTTCAGAAGAAAGGGCACATGAAGAAAGACTGTTATGCATTAAAGAATGCTAAAAGTAAAGGGCAGAATGTTGATGGACATGTTAAACAGTTACCTGTACCATCTACTTCGAGTGTGAAGATTGAAGAAATTAATGCTATTTTTGATGATGCTGATGTGTTGACACTTGATAGTAGTATGCCAACTTAGGCTCTTATGGTTGATTCTCTTTCCCACACATGGCTACTAGATTCTGGTGCTTTTTTCCACGTGAGATCACACAAAGAATAGTTCTCTAATTATGCAGCAAAATCTGTTGGTACTGTGAGACTTGGTGACTCTTACCAGTGTGACATTGTGGGGATTGGAGATGTGGTTGTGCAATTCATTGATGGTTCAAATTTTATTATGCATAATGTATGACATGTACCTTAGTTATGGTGCAATTTGATGTCAATTAGTCAACTTGATGACCTTGGTTACAAGGCGGTCTTCTATGCTCAGTCCTTTTGCATATCAAAGGGAAATATGGTTATTGCAAAAGGAGGCAAAGTTGGCTCACTTTATCCTTTATTTGTATCATAGAAAGAACATTTTTTAGCTATTAATGAACAACCTATGGCTTGTATTTGGTATGGTCATTTGGGCCATATATCGTGTAGTGCAATGGAAAATCTTTCTCATTCTGGCTACTTACCTGTGTTATCTTTCTCTAATTTTTTATTTTGTGAGCATTGTCAATATGGAAAGCAAACTAGAAATGTGCATGGAATGCACATTGAATCTTCAATTCAACCTTTAGATCTCGTTCATACAGATGTGTGTGGTCCTATGCCCACAAGGCCATTAGGTGGTTCTCTTTACTTTGTCAATTTCATAGATGATGCTACTAGAAAAGTTTGGGTATATCCTATCAAATCAAAGGATGAGGTGTTCCCTACTTTAAGAAAATGGCTTGCTTTAGTTGAGATTGAAAAAGGAACTAATCTCAAAGCTTTACATTCAAATAATGGAGGTGAGTATAACTCACATGAATTCATCCTTTTATGCCAGTCTAGAGGAATTTGTAGAGAGTTTATAGCTCCTTATACCCTAGTACAGAATGGTGTAGCTGAAAGGATGAATAGAACTATTTAGTTCATGTGATTAACCTTTCACCTAGTACTGCCAAAGGTCTGATAGTGGCACAAGAGTTATGGACAGGGAAGCCACCACATTATGATCATCTTCAAGTTTTTGGGTGTGAAGCATATGTTCATACACCCAAGAATCTTAGACAAACATTGGACCATAAGTCAAAAAATGCATTTTTCTTGGATATGGTAGAGAAGGAAAATTTGGATATCGCTTATGGAATCTTGAAACACGGTCAGTGATTAGGGGTAGTGATGTCATTTTCAATGAGTCTAAGATGCATAAACAACCCATTAAGGAGGTTGAAGTGAGAAGAGTGGTGTCTGAGGATACTAGTCCTCTAGTTAGCATGCATAAAAATGCTGCACACAGGGATGTTCAAGAGATGTCCGATCAAACCAGTCTGCAAACCTTCCTGTTTAGCAACCACTAAGATGCTCTACACATGTCTCACATCTACTTGATAGATATGTTCCATTTTTAGATTTTGTTATGCTAATAGATGCAAGTGAGCCTTCTTGCTACGAAGAGGCTATGGAGACAGAGGATCATGTCAAGTGGGAGCTTGCCATGAAGAGAGAGTTGGATTCTATTCACAAGAATTGTACTTTGGATTTATTACCTTTTCCAAAGGGTAGGAAAGCTTTACCATGTAAATAGGTATATAAGTTGAAATTCACATCAGATAGTTCTTCTCCAAAGTATAAAGCACGGCTTGTTGCAAAGGGTTTTAAGCAACAACATGGTGTTGATTTCGAGGAAATCTTCTCTCTAGTGGTCAAGATGACTACCCTGCGCATGTTGCTTGGATTAGTTATAATGGAGGACTTAGAGCTAGTCCAAATGGATGTGAAAACTACTTTCTTGTACCTTATAGATGAGATCTATATGGAACAATTAGAGGGTTATGTAGTTCATGGCAAGGAAAGTCTAGTTTGTAAGGTCAAGAAGAGCTTGTATGGAGTTAAAGAGTCCCCTAGACAATGGTACCAAAAGTTTGATGCTTTTATGAAGTCTCAAGGCTATTCTCGAAGCAATGAGGATCATTGTCTCTTTACAGAGAGATGCTCAGATGGAAGCTTGATATGCTTGATACTTTATGTCGATGATATGTTGATTGCTGGGAAGTCCTCTTATGACTTGTCAATTCTCAAAAAGAAGTTGAGTCAAACATTTGATATGAAGGATTTAGGGGATGCCAAACATATTCTTGGCATGCACATTACTCGTGATAGGAGTAAAAGCTGCATATACTTGTATCAAAATGAGTACATATCCAAAGTACTTCATAGGTTCAATATGCAGGTGTAAAGGCATTAAGTACACGTTTACCCACTTGTCTCAATCACTTCATTAGGGTTTGCTTAGCCACTGAGTGCATTATTCTTGAGAAGGCTCATACTCAAGATAATGCTGCACATGCTTTGACTAAAGCTCTACCACAATATAGCTGTCAACACTGTTGTCACTTGATGGGGGTTACTTGATTCATGATCTTACACAGTCACTTGTATATTGTGTAATATGCCCATCAGGTGGGAGGTATAGTTTGTATATGTACACTCAAGCCTTCTTTATCATTGTTCATTTTTCTTCCATATTTACTTTGGCCATACTAGCCTTTAGTGGGAGATTGTTGCCATTAGTATCCATGTGAAAGACCAAATGGAAACTGGACACTTTTGTATACGTTTTTTAATAAAATATATAGTGGCCTGGTCAGCCATAGACTATAACTTAGACCGCATTTGTAACATCCAAGAAGTATGTGTTCATGCTCCTTGGATACCATGCTTTTTGTGTGTTCTGCAACCTCTGTGCGGAGTACCATGTGCGGCACTTGGAGCTCGGTTTTCTACTCCGAGGATATTATCGTGGAGCTCTTGAGAAGGAGGTTGGACTGTGGTGCTTTGCTATCGAAATACTTCAGCATCTCCTTTGTAAATAAGACTCCGCATCAAAATAAATATGTGGGAATGACCATCCACATATGCCAAGAATCACATTGGCAAATAAGATATCAAATCAGTGAACATATGCTAATAGAATATCCAATCAAGGTGAGAAACGGATGTGCAATTGGGGCTCCAATTTGGATCACGTACCTGCATGAGAAACAAGAATACAAGCTCTAGCCAAGATCCAAAATCAACTCTCATAAAATGTGTGCAACTGGCAAGCTAACCTATGTCCAAGTGGCATAAATAAGATAGAGACCACAATGCCACTATACATCCACTGACAATGCTATGATCAAACTCATGATGACATGAACCTCAAAAAGGCATACCACAATGTCATCTCACATGCCAAACACGTGACAAGTTCATGCTCTACTCTTATATGGAGGAGCTACCACAGTGATCATACATGGAAAATGCCTTCAAACTCTAAAAAATAAGAGGTCGCTTACCAAAAAATATATCTCGAAGAAGTTCTACAACAAAATGAACCTCAAAAAGCAATTAGGGTTCTTGTGGTGAAAATATGCTGCTCTATGTTTTGCTATTTCAGAGATGATAACCTCTAAATTTGAACTTTTGCTCCAAAACAAGCTTCAAGAAGTCTTTCTTGGCTATGTAATGATATTCAGAATGCCTCAATTGGAGGTGTGTAGCTCAAGATATACACAAAACAAGCATCTTCTGTCAATTTCACCTTCACTTGTAGCATTGCTCTGTGTATTTTGCAATTTTGGTGACCTAGCACTCAGAATTTGGACCTGCGTTCTCTTAGAAAGTTGTAGACTGTTTTCCAAGCTACACACAATAGTTGAATCATTTGAATTTGACTTGTAAAACTCAAGTTATGGCCCAAAAACTTACCTATTATCTAAGTGATTGTAGATTAGTCTTCCATTAGTTTGCATTTTTTGAATTTTTGACAATTTACCACTCCAAACCAGGTTCTACACCCCTCTTTGAAATTGTAGGCCAATGTCTCATTTACACACAAAACTTTGAAGAGCACCAATCTGAGCTTCCTAGTTCGAGTTATGGTCAAAATATTGAAAAACTTTCGAGAGGTGCCGACTTGCACATTCACCACTTGTGACCTAAGATTCCATTGAAACTTCTTGCACACAAGTCGTCAGTAAGCTCTGATACCAATGAAGGGGTTTGGTGTGCAGAACAAGAGGAGCAAGGAGGAGATGGAGGGAGAGAGAAGAGGAGAGACGTGGACACATGTCTGGGAGCCTCAAAACCCACATAATGATCTCTCTTTGAGGCAATCCTCTATAAATGATGTATATATATGAACATAGGGATAAGATCACATGACCCTTACATCCCCAACAACAAAGGTCATCAACATAAGCTTCCCTACTCATCCTAAACAATTCCTTGAAGACATGACACATTAATATTTGAAAAGTGACTGACTAGTGCATTGGTTAGACCAAAAGGCATAACCCTTAAAGCATATGCACCCCATTCAATAGCAAAAGTAATTTTATATAGGTCTTTGTTAGCTGTCAAGGTAGATCAAACACGTCAAGCAAGGATGAGGAAAGGAAGCCAAAGATAGGAGTCACATAGAGAAGATCAAGGAGAAGTGATCAGATAAGGAAGTCAAAGAAGATATGACATTTATGCCTATTAATTTTCTAAATAAAATTTCTATTGAAACAATGATTTTTATCACTACATTTAATTGTAGATTTTTTTTTTGGTACATTAAACTCGAATTTCTTCAAGTTGAGTCATGCTCTAACTTGAGCTGTAGTAGAACCACCTATGTATCAAATTTCATAATTTTTAGAGCTCGTTCAAGTTTCCAAATTAACTTAGGAACCTATTTTTTAACTAGGTTGGACACTAGGTTTGAACAAAGCCAAAGCTAGTAAAAAAACTATAAAAAAATCTAGAAAGCCCATTATTGGGGTTAGCTAGTTGGCATTAGCTAGTTTTTCATGTGTATTTGTATGTGTGTGCATGTTAGTGTTCTTCTCACTCATGCACTTGTGCATTCCACTTGCTCATGGACATCATACCACCCTTACATCTTTGCAAATTTACAACTACAAGGTAGATCTCCTCACGTTGGTGCTTACCATCGTGCTAGAGTGACACCAAATTTGGTGCCATTGTTAGGGAGCGAGCTTCGAGGACAATCATGTGATGTTAAGAAGTAGAGATTTGATGTTGAAATTAAGTAAATCTCTTTTACTTCACTTTTTACCTTCTTCATCATCATCGCTACCATCCCTACTCATCCCCTACCCCATCTCCATCTTCGTGAAATTTCACCTTCTTGGTCATATTCTCACCCCCATTGCATTCCCCTCATTCATTCATAAGAGAGAGACAAAGCTAGCATCTCATGTGTTTTGTGTTTTCTTGAGCTTTCTAGCAAGTATCAACATCAATAGCAACAACAATAGCATCAATAGGTATGACAACTTTGTGCACACATCTCGAGACAAAGATCTCTGTCTATTGCAATAGACAAAACATTTGGGTATTTTGTGATTAAAAATTAGGCATGATAAACCACACCATGAGTACATCACAAATCAAAGAGATTTATTGAAAAATAGGCATTTTTTATATCCATCATGATAGACTAAGTCTTTTAGGATATATATCTTATGACAGACTCAGACTATCATCTATCAGTGATAGTGGAAAAATAGAGTCCACGATGGCCTTTGATTATCGCGACACCATGCCCTGTCTATCTCGATATACTGACTGTCCATTGTGATAGATTTCTTACCGAATACATTGACCATGATGACAGATACACATGTCCAAAATTCTATCCATCATGATAGATACCTATTCACGATAGACTTTCTCCATCATGACATACCAGTCTATCACATTGAGTTCAAAAGATGCTAAATATAGAGCTTTAGCCCTCACTACATGTGAAGGAATGTGGCTTAAGAATCTCTTCAAATATCTTGGTATAAAACTTGGACCAATTCCAGTTTATGGAGATAACATGTCAAGCCTACATCTTGCTAAAAATCCCCTGTATCATGCAAGGAGCAAGAACATTGAGGTGCACTACCATTATGTGAGGGAAAAGGTTGCAAGTGGGGACATTAATGTTCATTTTGTAGGTACAAAGGACGAAGTTGCATATATATTCACCAAAAGCTTGGATGTGAACAAGTTAACAAAGTTTTCAGAGGATGTGGGCTTGCTTGATATGGACACTACCACCTTAATCTTGAGGGGGAGTGTTGAAAGTGTGAACTATGCAAGCTTTAGGTGGACAAAGGGGTCAAAAGACCTTAATGTGGACAAAAGTCACGAGTTAAATCACTTAGGGTGGTCTCAAGGTCGATCAAGGTCAGGAAAGGCAATCCTAAGGTGGTGGAAAGGTTGTAAGAGGCATCCAAAAGCTATAAAAGATGGTGGAGTCATCAATTGCATGGAAGTCTTCTAGATCATTGAAGAACAAGAGACATATACTCAAGGAGGCTCAAGGAGAGAGTCATCCAAGGCTCAAGGAGCTAAAATGCAGCCGTCCAAGCTAGGAAAAATGTACAAGAGGGTGTTATATGCCTAGAGGAGGACCAAGGAGGAGCTTTCAAGCCCACAACCCCCTCTACTCTCTTGTAGGTATAAACATAGTCAACTTAAAACAGTTGTAATTGTTTGCATACATATCTAATTCAAGAGATTTAAGGTGCATTATGTAGCTTATATATATATATATATATTAATTTCACCAAGAGAGCTTCTTGAAATTAGTTTTATGTGCAGAGAAATTGGTGTATCTCTGTCTTGTAACCCTAATTTTTGCATATCCTACATCTCTACATAGTCTATTTTGTACAAAGTTGTTGACTGACCTAAACAGATCTATTTGAGGTGTTCAATAGCTTGTCAAAAAGCTTATGAATCATCCTGATTCATTCTAAGTGTGATTAAAAGCTTAGGTGATTTGGATGAGTGTAAGGTAGGTGAATTAAAGTTTTTCTAAAGGGTAACAGAAAAGGTGTATGGAGGGGCCTAGGTATTGGGTCCATTTCACTTCTAATGTGCAAATCTGAGGGATTAAGTTCAATCGCATAAGATTCATGATAGCCATCATACTAGTAATATTTATGCTTTGAATTTGCTTCTTAATCCATGGAATTTTCATGATAATCATAGTACTAACCATAATTTTGCTTGTATCTCTGGGTGATGTAAGCTAGTTAGAGTCATTGGCACTACCACTTTTTTTGGGTTTTCTTCAGGTTATGTGTACGTTATTGGCACTATGTTTTGTGGGTGGGGTGTCTGTTGTCCCAATATTGGTTGAGGTTGAGGATATCCTTTAAAGTCATATGGCCTTTGAGCAGATGGAGGTCCTTCATATGAAGCATATCTTAGTACCTCCCTACATTCCTCCCTTGGTGGACAATTGTATGGTATGTAAGCCTAGGGTTGAGATTTTTGTGTTTTTCTATTATATGGACAATTATATATGGTCTGATTTGTATAACTTTGTTCAATATGACACCAGAAACTTAGTCCTTACATAGATCATCATCCATAAGAATATTGTGGAGGGTGAAAAGGTCCTCTTTGTGCAAAATCATGAGTTGGGTGGCCGCCACCACACTATAGACATCATCTTAACATTCTAATTATCATGGGTTGATCCTGATAAGTTTGGGCCGATAATGATTTTTTGGTCCAATTTTTTTGGCCATTAATTTTGCCAATTACTCTACATTAATAGAGTGAGCTGATAACTTTTGGAAGTATCTTCAGACTTCAATGTGGTCTAAGGGACCTTGAGGTCATTGGCTACATTATCCTCTAATTTTATGCACTCTTTGTGATAGGCATCCAAAGATCTCAACCTTTTGACATATACAAAAGTTCTTAACCTTCCATTAGTTAAGCCATCCAAAAATAATGAAATCATTTTTGATTGGGTAGGCCTTTCCGTTGCTAGACAACAATCCACATATTGTTTGAATCTCCTAGCTAGTAGCCTTAATGACTCATTTTTTGCTCGTTTGAAGCTATGGATCAAAGATAAGGTATTGTGACTAATTCCACTCTTTCTAATAACTAATTAATATTAGAAAATCCACCATGATTCAATCGTTGGAACCATGCCAAATTTGTTCCAAGCAATGTTAGTCCAAATACTTCATATTGAATGAGGAATTTGTCCACTTGTTCTACTCACAAAACCTGCTTAAACTCAGTCATGTGGTCATATGGATCTCTTGAACCACTACAATGATTCTTCATGCATTTGGCTACTTGATATGGTATTAGCCTTCTTGTACCCACAATGGGTGGTCGAGAAATGATATGAACAACAATATGCGGACCTTGTCCTTGTCCTCATGGAGATATAGGAGGGAAGGATGGTTTGTTTAACATCTCTCCTCCCAGATTAGGGTTAGACATACCATTATTGACCAGTATGGCAAAGTGCACATGAGGTCATTGAGGGTTATTTTGCCAATTTTATTTCCTTAAATTAGGGTTTTCTTGGCTTGTATGATGATCCTGGGGGTTTCCCAAAGAATTTTTCTGTTCCTTGAGAGGAGACACTGGCAAACCCATATATTTGAATTTGGTCTTTTTTGAATTTGATAATTCCTAAAATCTTGTCTTATCTTGGTCCATATAGGGTACTCTTGAGGAATCATCAGGATCATGCATTTCATAGATAGTAGCAGGATTAACACCACTAACATAAAAAGTTTGAGCTTTTTGCAATACCCTATTGGTTCCCTCCATTAAGTATATGTCAATTCATTCATTGTCTTGAGGAATTCACACATGAATGAAATGATACACAACACACCAAAGAGTCACAATATATGATAGAAGTGTCACACAACACAAGAAACTCAAAGGAGTATTAGTGATACACGATACCTCAGGCACACAACACACAAAACTTAAAACATTATGTGACACTTGTGTGTTGTGATACATGACACATGATACAAGGGGGTCATGACACACGATACTTGATACATGAGTACTATATAACACGATACTCAAATGGTCACGACATATGATACAAAGTACTAGAGACATACGATTGGGAGAAGGTGTTGGAAAAACCTTTTAGGTGTCAATGATACTTAGGAATCTAGTATCAGTGATGCCTGAGTCAACCAATATCATAAAACTTAGGCTTTTAACTACTTATTTCAAGTTTTGACCTTAGATGTGAGTTTCTTGTGCTCTTCTCTATCCCTCTATCGTTTGGATCACATAAATACCAACCTCCTAAGCTTAATCCAGCCTCACGATACTCATGAAGTATTGTTTCTCCTCACATGCGCATCTGTTAGGCTATCACTGATATGGCTACCTAGAATTTTATAATTATCCAAAATTTGATAATTCTGTAAATTGTAATTGTAAATGTCCTTAGAACTTCCCAAGAACGTTAACCATCATTCAGCATTGTATAACCAATCAAGGGAGGTTAAAGCGATTCAAAACCATATTTTGTAACACAGGTGAGAGTGTTAGAAGGAACCAGAGATAGGAAGAGAGTAATGTGGAAGTCAAAAGTCAACTATGTAATCTGTTGTACTAGTTTCATTACTGTAATGTAGAAACCTTCTCTCTATCATATTCTTTGTCTTATTATACTCCATGATAGATGTTGCTTCAACTATGTGCCATGGTACATGCATAAACAAATGAGCTTGAGACGTGGCATTTTGGTCTTTTGAACTTGATTGAGGTAAATTGAAGAAGAAAAATTCAAGTTTTTTGGATTTTGTGTCTTTGATGTGTTTCTATCCTACTTTGTTCCACTTGTTTGAAGAAATGACATGGAAACTATATGAACTACCAAGACAAGTAACCAAAATGTCAACACAACTTCAACAGTATGAATTGACCCTAAAGATGGCAAGTGATGAGCACCCTGCCTTGCCATCAAAGTTACTGACAGAAGAAGAACTGATGGCTCCCTAGTAGAGTTACCAACAAAAGAAGAAATGGTCCAAACCCCATGGATCCATTATACGAGGAGGAATATGAGCCAAAACCTACCATAGGTGGATGTCTTACAAAAGAGGTCGTGATGAATTTGAGTTGCAAGGATCTTCGTGGGTGAAACAAATAGAAGAGATTGGATAAAATCACTTTGCATGAATTGACATCCAACAAGTAGCTTTAGCTTTGGTCAAAGAGCAAATATTGAGATCTGAATACTTCCAACAACTCATACCCCGATGCCAAATTGTTACAGATGACTTACAAAAGTGTCCTCATTTTGTGCTTTTGGAGGGATACAATGCACATGTAAAGTAGATAATTGGCAAGAGACCTATGTTTGCCACCCAGTTTGATCTCAATGTCCTTCCCACCACTCCAAAGTGAGAAACTATTTTTCAACCCAACTGGTGTGCACAATTATTAAGAGATTATCCCAAAATGCTTTAAACATGGAGTAAAACACCATTACACATTCTCTATAATCCATGTTATGAACTAGTAACAAGGAGGTGTAGTTGGAAAGCCTTTGCTATTAAAGTAAAAAATAACGAGAATTGTGTCAACCAAATTAATTATCCATATGGGAAGGACCACCAATAGTGGCCTATATGATCGCTACAATTTTCCATTGGCTCCCTTGACTTTCAAAGATACAAGACATTGCAACGTAGATGTGCATGAAGATATTTGATCTCATGCTTACAAATTTTAAGGTCTTTAAAAAGGTTAAGTACCCTCATGTAAATGCACTGAGTTTTGAAAAGGGAACATAGATTTGGTCTATGATATGAGTACTACTCCCCAAGTCAAAGTCTATTATGCATGGCACAATCGGATCAAATATTTGTCTGCATGTTATAAACAAGCATTTCAAGACATGTTCACTGCAAGATTTTGGGAGTACTACTCCAAGATATTTAATTCTAGGTTGACCAAAGCACTCCACTTGTTTGCATGTGAGATGATACAATATTCAAAACACTACTGCAATATCAAGCCTAATACACCAGGCTGATTGAATGGAAAATATTAGAGGTGGATATGGCAAGGAACTTACACATAGTAGAGCAATCTTTAGTGATAGACCTCTTGCAAAATTACATTGATAATTTTGAAGCTCAATTGTCTATCAAGTATTACAAACACGAGAGGGAGGGGCATGTTGCTCAAGGATAGGAAAGAGCTAGTAGCCAAAGCAAAGAAAGCACTCACCAAAGACAAGGAAGTACATAAACCAAGAAGTGCAAAGTCAAATCCAAAGGTCAATAGGGAATAGAAACTATAACTCATCCAAATCAAATACAAAACAATGATTTTTATCATTATCCATATGTATACACAAACCCAAAACCCAATTTTGTAAACACACATTCCATTAGGTGCAAGACAAGGAGTCCTTGAGCTTGAGGAGCTTAGGTAGGAGTCACAAACCAATTTTTGTATTTTTTGGAGATCTTTGGAGCCCTCAAATTAGCTCTAGGACATAGTTTTTAAATACATCGGACATTGTGTTTGAAATTCGCCAAAATTAGACAAAAACTATAAATAGAGCTGTTGATATATTTCAATTGTGATGTGTCTTAACACACTAGGACCACAGGGGCACTTTTTTCCCTCTTTAGGAGTTTTTTTCCCCTGGCTTGTACATATGCCTATAACCCTAATGGGTCACTTATCTTTGTACATTCACTTGGTAATACATTCAATATTGTGTGTTGTGCTCCAAGGTTCTTCTTCTTTCTTGTGCTATTGACATACTTTCGTAGACCTCAAACTCCAATAATTGGTATTGGAGTAGGTCGCTCCTTCATCTAGGGCATCATCAACACCCCTCTATTATCAGTCTCATAATCGAATGAAAATTGGTGAACATATTCAGGGAAATTATGAGTTCAAAACAACTTCAATGTGTGGTGTTGAAATTTTGATATGATCTTATTTCAACCTCCGCACATAGAATTTCATCCTTTTGTGCCAAACATTTATGCAGGTTTTAGTTCCCCAGTACAAGCACATCAGAGTCGACTCTATGTTTAGCAGAGCTTCATAGGGTAGTTCTATTCAACTTTTTGAGATACAATCATTTTTTTTTGCATCAGGGTATTCTAGTTAGTGGTCATGGCTGAAAGCAATGATGTATTATGTATGTTGGCTGTTGAGGACAAGTTGGATGGTACCAATTACCCATTATGGACATATATGGTGCATCATGTATTGGTGGCAAAGGGATTGTGGAATATTGTGCAAGATGTTGAAAAACAACCTACTACACTTGAAAATACAGTTATTGAAGGTGATGTAGATGACATTGAAGATGACGATCTTCAAATTCTTGTTCATGCTATAGTTCCTACTACACCTACTATAGAGGAAATTGGTTGGGATGGTAGAGATACTCAGGCACATGCATTGATAGCTTCATCTTTCAAACATGTCATTATCACTCATATTTGATCTTGCAAAACAACAAAGGATGCTTGGAATACACTTACCACTTTATATCAGATAAGAAATGAGGCTCGTGTTCCTTACGTCTGAAAACAATTTGAGAGTAAGCGCATGAATGAAGGAAATTCCATGGATCATTTTTTGACAAAGATCAAAGATTTGAAGGAGCAATTGATTTCCACTGACGAATTCTTACTAGATAGTTCACTTGTGCAGACTGTTATTAATGTTCATCTAGATTCATATCAGAGTTTTACTTCTACTATTCGATTGATGATGAAAGGAAATATAAATGCCTTAACATTTGAGGAGTTCGTCTCTATTTTGTTGCAAGAAGATCAGTCTAGGTAGAATAGGTGCATCATGCATGTTGCAGGTCAATATTTCTTAGCTAGTCCGAAGGGCAGAGATAGATGGAGCTCATCTACTAGTAAGCAAAAATCTGCTAATTCTACATAGTAAAAAAGGGAAGACAAACACAAGAAGAAAATGGAAAAGCAAAAATAGTTCTACAAATACTATAAATTAAATGATCATGTCATAAAGAGTTATCCAAAATTGGTTGCAAAAGAGGCAAATAAGAGAGAGGCTAGAATGGTTGTTGCATAGGCCTCTACACCTAAAAAAAAGTTTGCTAAGCTTATGCAAAATGAAGAATGGGTGGTTACTATTGTTTACAACTATGACCCATCTTCTCATTAAAAGTTTATGTATGTTTGGTACTTTGAAAATGGGCCAACCAGACATATTACCTTGCAACATAGTTTCTTTAGTTCACTTGAGCTTGCCCCTATAGAGAATTCTATCACATGCGCTAATAGCTCTTCTTGTCATGCAATGGGAGTTGGTAATATCATTCTGACTACTACTAATGGTAGTCTTTCACATTGTCAGACACTTTGTTTAAAACATTTTTTCAATTTCGGCATTAGCCAATATTTTCTTGGTTGTCAAATTTGTTGATGATAGATGTACAATTCATGATCCATCAAATGGGGATGTTATTATTGCTTCTTGTTGGTGCATGAGAACCATCAATTGATGTTTTGGATGAAGGATTGAAGTCAAAGAATGAAGAAAAGACCAGCCAATGAAGCTTGAAGATAGTGCACATTTAGGAAATGAAGACTTGTATACATATGTACATTAAAATTGTAATTAGCTCACTTACACTTTTGTTATGGACATGAGCTTGTACATAACACTTATATGTACAAGTAGAAAGTCAGGGCATGTAAGAGAGATGATGAATTAGAAGTTGTAAGAGCCATTAGACACTTTAGAAGTGTAGTAGATCTCTCTCATCAACTAATGTAAAAGATTTCCGAGTAAAAGAAAAGGTGCACCCAATATTTTGCTGATTTCTCCTTTTGCGTTTGATCATTTTAGGAATCCTTTTGTAGATGTCTAATTCCATAGCTAATGCTTCTATGGTTACGATTTGAGAGCCTAATCCTAAACAAGCTAAGAGAATTATGTGTAGGAACATTTGTATGTGAAGAAGTGAGGAGTGTCTTCTGAAACAAGTGCAATCACGATGGTCAAAGAATTGATAAGATCTCAATGCATAGTGTAAAGTTTTGCACAAATGAGGAGTAAAAATCCAAGTTGGAAGGTAAACCATCTATGGATAAAAGCATTTTAATAAATGGGATCTAGTTTGGGAGAACCATGCATTAGAAGTTTTAGGTGTCAAGGTCGACTATACAGGAGTACAGTTTCAGACATAGGTAGATTGTTTGGATCATTTCTCAAGATCTATTGATGAATCTTTTGAGATGTTTTAACTTGGAGAAGGTGTGCAATCTTTATTTTCACATATTTGATTTGTCAATGAGTGAGTTATGTGCAACATATTTTTCTATGTAGTGACTTTCTTCACAGTTAGTGCAAACATTGATAACTTGGTACTAGTCCTCAAGAATTGATCAAGGTTTTGAGTTGTTCTTGATATAGAGGTGCTCTAACATCAAGGATAACTTGTTCTTTTGGAGATTAACACTCTCGATCACTTCTGGAATTTTATATTTTGGGATATATAAGCTCATAGAATATGAAAAATTTTTCAATGATTCAACATGTGCAATTCAAGATTTTATGACTATCTCAGATGCAAATCTTTGGCATGCATGCTTTGTTCACTTAAATTTTGCTAGTTTTCTACACCTACACAAATCTAAAATGGTGTCCTCTCTGCCCAAATTTGAGGTGCTTGGTAAACATGTATGTAAAGGTGGAAAAATGCAGTGTTCCTCCTTCCCAAAAGATGGTTCAGTATGAGGTACTCAAAAATTGCAGCTTGTTCATAGTGATTTCTATGGTACTATGTAGACACCTTCTTTTGGGAACTACATTTAGTTCATGACTTTTATTGATGATTTTTCTAAGCATGCATGGGTGTATCCATTGATAGCAAAGTCTGAAGTGTTTATGTGCTTCAAACAATTTTTGTTTTTGGATGAAAATCTATCAACATGTAAAATGGGCACCCTTCGTTTTGATTGGGGGGAATACATGTCTTCTGATTTTAATGCATTTCTAGCTGAACATGGGATAAAACATTAGTGTATAGTTCTGCATACATCTCAACAGAATGGAGCTTCTGAAATAAAGAATAGGTCTCTCATGGAGATGGTGAGGTGTATGGTCAAAACTTAGGATTCACCACACACCTTCTGGCTTGAGGCTGTTATGTGTGCAATATGTGTACTTAACAGGTGTCCGATCAAAGCACTATAATCTATCACTCCATATGAGGTTTGGCATGGTCACAAGCCATCTGTTGCTTATCTGTGCATCTTTGGTTGTCTGGCATATCCATTAGTGCTTGAACAACAATGCAAGAAATTGGATGATATAGCAATACTATGTATTTTTGTTGGGTACAATTATGAAAGCAAAGGCCATCATCTATATCATCCATATAGTAAATGCATTTTGGTTAGTCGTGATGTTGTTTTTGTGGAAGATGCAATTCAACCATTACTTTCATGTACTAAGGAGACATCACTTAGCTCTAAAGATGCAGATGACACTTTGTTGCCTCTTTTTACAGGTCAATAGTCAAGTGTTGTTTCAAATGAGGCAATTTCTAAGCCTTTAGAGGTTTCACATGATGATGCAGATCATTCCATTTTTGATGCAAATTTACATGATGCAGTTGTTGATGAGGGCCTTGATATAGAGGAGGCAAAAACTATGCAAAAATGGTTAGTGCAGACTTTATGAGATAGCAAATTAGATGAATCTCCTCCATATTTTACTTGTTCAAGCTCTCATAGTGCTTATTTTGCCTCAGATTGCTATGCAATGGCTACCTCTATTCTTTGTGATGCGAATGAGCCTGTTTCTTTTGATGAAGCACAACATCCACAAAATTGGATGGCTACTATGCAATCTGAATATGATGCTATTATGAAGAATGGTACTTGGTCTTTATGTGATTTGCCTCCAGCAAAAGGCCATTGGCACTAAATGGGTATGCAAGTTGAAGCATAAGCCTGATGGAACAGTTGACATTTATAAGGCTAGACTTATTGCAAAAGACTATGCTCAAGAGAGATAGAGGCATTGATTTTGATGAGACCTATGCTCCAACATACCAAATGACCACCGTTCGTAGCATTTTCGCACTTGCATAGATGAGCATGTTTATGCATTGCCCATGTGTTAAACAGTGACAAGCAGTTAAGCACATCTTTTGCTACTTGAGTGGTATCCGAGTACTTGGATTGTTTATCCCAAGGGGGGATCACTACCACCAGATTTACATGCTTTTTTTGACTTTGATTGAGCTAGTTTCTATGACACATGTGTCCATTAGTGGTTTTTTCTTCATGCTTGGTGGCTCATGCATATCTTTGTTGAGAAAGAAGAAGACTACTATGGTGTCTTCTAGTAGTGAGGCTGAGTAGAGAGAAACTTTCACGACAATTTTTGAGTGTGTGTGGCTCAGATGCCTTTCGGCTGATTTGGGTGTTGATCAGTCTTCTGCCACCACCATCTTCATTGACCATGAGAGCACATTGGCAATTGCAAGGAACCTTGTGCTTGATGATCGCACAAAGCACACTAAGATGCATTATCAATATGTCAGGGAGAGGTTCTCTATAGGGGAGATCAGTTTGGCATATGTGCCCACACAAGATAACATTACAAATCTTTTCACAAAGGCTCTGCCTTAGGAGAATTTTGAAGCTTTCCACAAAGCTTTGGACTTACTTCCTTTTTTTGATTGATCTATTTCCACATAGCTTGGCACTTCTTTATACATGAGTGCCAAAACACATCGTCAAGTTCAAACCTTCAAAATGACAACAGAGGAAGTGGAAGTGAACTTAATGACTGTGAAGTGCCCTTGTTCACCACATCACGTTTAGGGGGGATTTGTTGATATATTTCAATAGTGATGTGTGTGAAGATACTAGGACCGTTGGGACATTTTTTTCCCTCTTTAGGAGGTTTTCTTCCTTGGGGTGTTTATATGATGATAACCCTAATGATTCACTTATCTTTGTACATTCACTTGGTAATATTTTCAGTATTTTGTGTTGTGCTCCAAGCTTCTTCTTCTTCGTTGTATTGTTTGTGTGCTTCTGTAGACCTCTAACTCTAATAAGAGATATAGAGCTCATTGTTCAGGCTAGTCATTTTTTGGAAAGAAATCTTGTATGGTCATTGAGAGCTTTTGTCATTGAAGTAATCTACATTCCATTGTTCTCACTATTTTCCTCATTCTTGTGTGTGTATCTTGCATGCTTCTCACCTTCACTGTCACTCACATCACTTGCTCATGATTTTTGTATCATCCCTGTGGATTGACAATTATGAGGTGGAGCTCCTTCACTATCACATCACATCCTCGCGGATTGATAATTATGAGTTGGAGCTCCTCGATGTTGGCTCTTGCCATTGTCCTATGGTGATATACTCTTACAACATAGGTTATATTAGGCCTCATTATGGTTGCATATATCAATGATGCAACCATAATTCTATATAATGTCAAGTCTTCAAGCTTTATACCACCTTTGCCACTCACTTTTGCATTAGAATCCATTGATTGTGCGAGGCCTTTGTATTTAGCCATGCCAAACCTATATAGAGCACCCAAAAAGTACTTTCTTTGAAGTAAGTAAATGCTTTCTTTTGCATTCAACTTCTATATCAAGGTAGCACTTTAACTCCCCTAAGTATGATATTTTCAACTCCTTTCCAAGATTTCTTTTGATATGTTTTATACCTTCAATGTGGTTCCTTGCTATGGTTAGGTCATCTACATAGATGGATATGAAGACAACCTTGTTTTACTCTTTCTTCATGTACAAAGATGGATCTACAACACTTGGATGGTATCCAAATATGCTCAAGTAAGCCACCAACCTTTGATTCCAAGACATTGGGGCTTGCTTAAGGCCATACAAAGCCTTGTTCAACTTACACACAAACTTAGGATGCTTTGCATCCTCATATCTTGTTGGTTGGCTCATATTCACCTCTTCTTGAAGTTCACCATTTAAGAATGCGTTTTTTGTGGCAAGCTGATAAATAGGCCATATTTTGGGAGCACAAACCAACAAAGTCCTAGTGGTAAACTTATTTTCCATGGTACTAAAGGTTTCTTCATAAACTAGATCATGTCTTTGAGTGAGAACTTTTGCTATTAGCCTTGCGTTGTACTTTACCAAGCTTCCATATGAATTCCTTTTTGTTTTCTATACTATTTGTGTTATAAAATCTTCATTCCTTTATTCTTAGGTATCGACTCCCATGTGTCATTTTCTTTCAATGCTTTGAGTTGTTCATCCATAGCGTTTGTCCATTCATCTTTGTTTCAAGCTTCTTCATATGAATCCGGATCCTTGCCTTGAAAAAAATACATTATATAAGCAAAATTGAGATTTTCTTCCTCATCCTTCATAGCTTTACTAGAAATGTAACCACTTCTTCATAATCATCTTCACCTTCACTAGGTGTGTCCTGATTAGGCCTTTCTTCTTCACCTTGAATCATGCTTTGCATTGAGATAGGGTGAAGAATGAACTCTTAATATTTCCTTGCATTCTTGGATGGTTCATGAAGATGTTAGAGCCTCTGGACATGAAATAAGTTGGATTTTGAGGTCTCCAAAAGCACACGAATAACATAAGGAAGAAGGAGAATCTTGGAGCACAACATAAAACTAAATGAATTACCAAGTGAATGTACAAAGATAAGCAACATGTTAGGGTTATAGGCATAAATAAAATCCAGGAAAAAAAACCTCCTAAGAGGGGAAAAAGTACCTCGATGGTTCTAAGTGTGTTGACATACATCACTATTGAAATATATCAACAAATCCCCCTGGGAGTGATGCGATAAACAAGGAGCTAGCACTCATGTATAAGGAAGTGCTAGCTATGTGGAAAGAGATCAATCCACAAAAGGAAGTAAGCTCAATGATTTGCACAAAGCTTCAAACTTCTTCCTAGGCAAAGCCTTTGTGAAAAGGTATGTAACATTATGTTGTGTGGGCACATATGCCAAACTAATCTCTTTAGTAGAGAACCTCTCCCTGACCTAATGATAGTGCACCTCAATGTGTTTTGTTTGAGCATGGAACATAGGGTTCCTCGTAGCTTCCATTGCACTTTGACTATTGTTTGATTCTAATGCCCAAGGAAAAAGTGATTATATGAGACTTTATTTTGTTCAAACCCCTCGGAATCGGTCCACTTGGATTACCTAGAGCCGACAATCGTATCTCCACTTGATAGTTTTGCGACCTTCTCCCACTACCTCGCACACACTTTCACATACACTGCTCTCTCTTACCTCCTCACTCTTGAACACACACGTCTGGTATGAATGATTCCTCTCCTTATCGAGCATTTGAGGCCTAATTCATCCTCAGCTGGGGCAATGTTGTGGTTTCATAAAGCTCAAGTGAACATTGCATGACCTTTATAGTGCCTGACTAGCACAAAGTGAAAGCACGATTGAAGTATCAAGCATCAACATCATCTACCACCTCGAGAAAGTGAACACGCTTCTCGTACTAATGAAAATTGCATATCCCCTCCTTTCTCTCTCCTCTTTCCTTGATCCTATACTCAATGATACCGTAGGGATTATTGTTGTTCTACTTCCGTCCATACACCCAGAGTGAGGGCTTATTGTACATACCCGACACTTACTTGCCCGTTCCCTTGTAGGCATCAAGCCTTTCCATTGTCGAGGATGTTATTTTCCTTGCATACAACCCCTCAACAACATCTCCACGAGGACTAGCATGTGTCACCAACATAGCCCTCATGGACCCGTAGTTATGGAAATAATACCCGAGGTTAGGTCTAAGACTAGCATGCCTCACGTGGTTAAGTATGGCTATCCTTTAGAGCCCCCCTCCCTTCTCTCTTAAATGCGTTCATTCACTTACACACTTAGCTCACAATTTCATGCATACCAACACGTATATCTCCCCACTCACGCATCAACCCCTTGATGAACCCTTCTCTTTTTATCCCTCACCTTTAATCACTCTCTCAACTCAACCACTCTTTCATATATACACTTTTATACTCCTACCATCCCCTACACACAAGATCCACACACGCCATAGTACCTTCTCCTGCCTCACTCTTCTTCTTCACGAGAGACAGAGGGGCAGTTCAAAAACAAGGACTGGTAGAATGATGCATAGCACGTTAGATAGCTTCAAAGCAAGTGCGATGATTTAAGATTGAGAGATGAAAAAGCTTGATTGTTTTATTTCACCAGACAAACCGTCTTTGAACGTATGTTCAATGCGTCAGGAAATAAGACTCACCTTGATCACTGTACTGTGTACCCTACATAAATTTACTACACACTATATTGAACAATAACAGATCATCCCCTCCATCGTCAGATTTAGGCTTGCAGAGTATCTTCTTTCTGCGCGAAATAAATTATATAACATTTTCTCACAATTTTTCTATGGAAGCAGCATATTTTCACAGATGTGCTCTGTGCACCTCACCTGGTTGGTTGGCCATCTATTCGCGGAGAACATGTCAAGACATTAACAGTTGTTTCACATATTATTTATATATCTCTCTCTCATACGATACAGAAATACACACGGAAATGCAATGAACAAATAATTCCCTTTGATTTCAAGCCGTCTAGTGCTGGTTATTAAAGACCATTCTGAGACTGTCGTGTCTGTCATCGCTCGACCCTTTCCTTTCCCCAGGCGCTCTTCTCTCTGTCTGCAATCATACCCTTCAACACAAAGCGAAGATGAAAAGAGTTACCTGCTGTACCAGATGTGTGGTCCACAAGTCTCTTTGGTGCCTTGGTGACTCCCCTCCCCCCCCCTCGTCGTGTTCTGCTTCCTTTGATAATTTTTTTTATCTCTGCCTCAACACTTGTACAGATGGCAAGGACCAGTAAAAGCTCTTTCTCCCCTGCTGTACTCCTTCGCTCCAAAAACCACGTAGCAAAGAACCCCGAAGATCCTTTAGTTCCACCAGATGCTCCCCTTTACTGACATCGCACGCCTCGTAGGTTCTTTTGCCTCAAGAGTCATGAACCTCTATGCATTTGATTAGCGACCTCTTGTGCAGGAGGAAGACACCTACTAGCCCCCAGAGAGAGCAGCACTCCCCTCTTTTGGATACCTTCTAAACATGTCGAAGAAGAGCCCCCCTGGACCTCTTTGTATATGCACAAAAGACAAGCCCAAATGCGGTTCAATGAACCTCCCTAGTCCGAATGAAGTCTGAATGCATATGGCATGATGCCGCATGTGGCAATTCGGGATCTCCCCCTTGGAGCACATCACCCATGGTATTTATGAAGAGATAGAAGACATAATAGATGACATAATCTCACATTGATTTCCAAATAATCCGTTTGACAAATCGGACTATAGCACCGTCTGGCCTGCATAGCTTTCAAACTCCCTCTCTCAATCTGTCAGGCGGCAGCTCACAGTGCGCAGCACTAGCTTACAATCCGGAGTCTTCACGTGATGGAGATCTTGCCTGTGAACTCTCTGTAGTTGAAGCAATAAACTTATTGCTCTCCCAAATGATGTGCCTACGCTCAAAATGGCCCCACCATCAAATCCTCGTTCAGAGGAATATCATGCAAATGGGGCACAATGCAAAAACCTTTTCGCCTTCTACATTTGTTTGAGAGACTTGCAAAGTTACGAACACTAGAGTTGGGGTACAATACGATTGTTGGCAAACGTCACTTTCATTCCCCTTCCTTCCCATCTATCTAGGGAAGTAGGCTCTCTCATCCATTTACTTGATTGTCCGTGAATCACTCGATCATCATAGAGCATCAATCTACCATGGCAAAATTCCCTCATCGTACATTTCCCGCGGTCACTCCTTAATTTCATCACCCATTTTGAACTGCTTTGTCGTTAGCGGAATCCTCATATACATCCCATTTTCATGCATAGCAAAAGTCCTTCCCTACCATACGGTAAGGTCATAAAGAAGCCCCCACATCTCTGCAATCTCCTTAGAAAGTCACAGGATCTCCATTTTTGGAAACAAACACCTCTATAGACTTGATTTGATGGGTTCCTATTATTCCGCATGTCCGCAATGAAAGATGAAGCTCGATTGTGGGGCATATAATCCATTGATTTTCCATCATAGTAAGTTCAAAAGAATGCATGACTTCCTATGCATTGGTTATGTGAAAAATCGATGACCGAGATCCATGTAAGTCTCTAATCCCCACAATCACCAATGAGCCACCTTCCTTTGTGCACAATAGCTTGTATTAAAGACACATCATCAGGCATCAGTAACTCCCTTCAAATGCACCGTAGGAGAGGCCCTACACACTCCAAATACTTATCATCAATCATCGATTCCACTCTTCAAATACCTAAAATCAAACGTATTTTCCTGCCAAATAGAATCACATTAGTGCATAAAAACCAACCATTTTGTGAGCTAACATACTCCCCTCTTCTCAATTGCGAAGTCGTCCTCGACGAGCTACTCTATGCTGCCATATAATCCACACAATCATGAACATGTCAGTTGATAAGTTGGTTGCATACTTTTTCATCGAGCCGCCAGTTCCACTGAGCCTGCACTCATTGAAGCTATTAGTGCTCAAAAATCACTCATGAATACATACAAATCATTCACTTTCAAATGATTCAAGAACATGCACATACATGCAACTCCAATTCCACATACATCAAATTGCTCATGCATTCCAGTATGAAAATAGTCTCAACCAGAATAACACATTCATACCTTTCCATGGTTGACACATTCGACTGTCATTGCGGAAAAACAGAAATGGAAATACCGAAATAAACAACAACGACTGAAATGAATCCAACAAGACATGCAAAATACCCAAAATGCATACCCCTTTTATTGACCTACTATTTGCTATGTACACATATTCCATGAACAGACACTCTCGAAGAATCCCCATCGTCGTCCCACAAAAAGCATCAAGATTCGAGTACAAGTCAAGACCTACATAAAAAACTAGAGTGTCCCACATACTAGAAAAACCCTCAGATAGAGCCCACAAGTTATAAAGCAAGACCGTTGCATTACCTTGCTAAAGCCTCATCCATAAGTACATATAGAGTATCCGTGCCTTCAAGAATGTTGATTCAAAGTGAGCTGATCTGTCACAAGCCATCACATACCAATCACACAAGCAAATAACGTTCCCTTCCAGGCGATCATCGCCCTCTCCTCTCTCTCTCTCTCCCCCTCAAGAGTGGGGAATAACTTCATATGAAAATTTTATTTATATTCACACGTTGGCCTACATTGACACTGGATGCGATTCGTGGACCTGACCACCCGATCAGGTTGATTCCACCCATCTACCAATGCAATGCAGCACACAACACACAAACACACAATGATAACACATAACATATATCAGCTAGCCCATAACGAAGCTGGATGCGGCTCATGGTTGTGACCGCCCAGCCACAATGGTTCCACTTACCTACCAACCTGTTATGGCGCGTAGCTAAAATACAAACATATACATCCCAAGCCTATGGCGAAACTAGCTGCGGCTCGTGGTCCTAACCACCCGGCGAGGATAAATCCACCCACCTACTAGCTCACCATAGCGCATTGGTACGATCACAACACAAATTTTTTCTTTTTCTTTTCTTTTTTTCTTTTTTTTTTCATAGTTAATTAATTTACCCAAGTCCTGAGAATTAGGGAGAGGAAGAAAGGGATTTTTCCCACTGTTCCCACACGTACATGCAAACATATACACTCTAGCCTTTGACAGATCAACCACCTCTTCACTCCATTCTCTCAATTACAGACACTACATATGTATTCATTGATTTTACTTTTCACTTGGTAACTACAACCGGCTATACCTTAGTCCCTCGTATACTTATCCTTAGGTGTCCTAGAATGTGAGTCTCTGGGATGTCTCATGCAGCCTCACATCGTACTCGCATCCCAACAACTTCCCTAGGGCGAGTCAGGCTCAACTTCAGGAGCTCCGTCATCACTTCCTATCGTTAGCACATCTGCCCAAGCCCACGTGATATCGTTTTCCTCGTTAGGCATTTCCTTAGAAGGATCAAAATAGTAATATCGATCTCCCACCCATCCTACATGTCGGGTCAGGTATTCCTCAAAACACTCAATATAAAACGCAACATCCAAACCCTGGTTTATAAAGCATACCAGCCAATGCGCTTCCTCAACATCATATTCCGTCTCAAAGTCGTCGACATCTATGTCCATGCAGGCGAACGCTTGGTCCGAGAAATATATCCTTAGCTCGTACAAGTAGAGTTGCGTTATTTGATCTGCCATTTTGTTACTTAGCTCCTAACAGTCTCTGCATAACACAAAAAATATTAGAAGTCCAAAATTCCCAAGCTAGCAAGGAAGAAAATTTATAACACACAAATCATAGCTTACATATTGGCATACATATATATAACTATACGTCTATGTACAAGGAGTCTACTTCGTCATTCTGCTTGGATCCCGTCAGGTTTCTCCCGTCCTAATATCACTTGAAATATGGTTTAACTCTAAGCGCGTTAACCTTCACGGGAGCACATTCTTCTCCTAAATCTTGAATTTGCATAGAACCATTAGAGTTGAGTTCCACCACCTTAAACGGTCCTGCCCATCTTGTCTGTAGCTTCCCCGGGAATTTATAATATTTACTATCATAAACTAGCACCAAATCCCCTTCTTGAATCACATAGGTCTTGAGATTCTTATCATGCCTCTCCTTATGTCTCTTCTGAATAGCTTCCAAACTTTGCTGTGCGATGAGTCTCTTTTCTTCTATCTTGACCAGTTGTATGTACCTTTCCTTCAATGACTCTTCCTCTCCCAGCCTGGCCTCAATGGCCACTCTTAATGTCGGCACTTCTTTTTCGATGGGAAAGATGGCTTCCTCGCCATATACTAGGGAGAACGGAGTGCTCTTTGTCGTCACTTGGTAGGATGTTCGATATGCCCACAAAGCTTCCAAAAGTCTCTCATCCCAGTCTCTCCTATGCACAGCTACTGTCTTTGTTAGAATCTGTTCAAGAACTTTGTTGGTGACCTCCACTTGTCCATTCGCTCTCGGGTAATATGGAGTGCTCTTTCTATGTTTGATCTTATATAATTCCATTAATTCTTCGATCAGTTCGTTGACAAAATGGGTTCCTCTATCACTCACTATTTCCAACGGGCATCCAAATCGAGTGATGATTTGTTCGTACAAAAATTTAGCAACATCAATGGCTCGGTCAGTCTTCAGAGCTTTGGCTTCTACCCACTTGGTAACGTAATCAGTGCAGACCAAGATATACCTATTGGATCTTCGTCGTGAGGGAGGATCAATAGGCCCCACAAAATCAATTCCCCACTTCTCAAAGGGCTTAAGAGCGAGCACCGGCGTGAGAGGAGCAGCATGTGCTAATGTGGGTTTGCCCATTCGTTGGCATCTGTCATATTTCTTACAGTATGTGTGCGAGTCTTTGAACAGCGTTGGCCACCAATACCCAGCCAATAAAATCTTTCTTGTCGTCAGTTCACCAGCAAAATGCCCACCGCAAGGTTCGTCATGCAAAGCCCTCAACACTAGGTTTGCTTCTTCTTCCTCGAGACACCTCCGATAAATGCTCTCATGAACAAAATATCGATAGAGTTGGCCCCCAATGATGCTATGGTGCTTCGCCAATGCTAACAGTTTTTGCTTCTCTCTCTTGCTTGCTCCTGGCGGATATTTAGTAGTGCACAAGAAGTTCACCAAGTCAGCATACCAAGGTACTTTAGCATCAACCTGGAATAGATGCCCATCAGGAGCATCATCGGGCACACCAGAGATTGGCTCCTCATTGACAATTCGAGATAAATGGTCGGCCAATATATGCGCTTTGCCTGGTCTGGTTACCACCGTGAACTGAAATTCTTGGAGAAGTAGCATCCACCTCATCAATCGCCCTGATAACTCTGGTTTATTAATGATGTACTTTAGGGCTTCATGATCCACATAAAACGTGAAGTGTTTTCCCATCAAGTAATGCCGATACTTGTTCACCGCAAAGATCATTGAGAGGCATTCCTTCTCTGTAGTCGTGTAGTTCCTCTCAGTGCTATTCAAATTGCGACTTGCGTAATAAATAGGGTGGTCCAACTTCTTTTCATCGGCTTGGCATAGTACTGCTCCAACCGCAGTATGAGAAGCATCGATATGCACATGGAATTCTTTCGTCCAGTTGGGTGCTACCAAAATCGGTGCATTTATCAACCTCTCCTTGATCGAGTCGAGTGCAACTTGACACTCTCCAGTCCATTGGTATTGTTGGTCTTTCCTCAAAAGATTCGTCAGTGGTGCCGCTATTCATGCAAAATTTAATATAAAACGTCGATAATAATTTGCATGGCCCAAGAATCCTCTGAGTTGCTGCAAGTTTTGAGCCGGTGGAAGTTGTCCAATTTTTTCTACTTTATCCTCGTCGATCGCGATTCCTTTTTCGGAAATAACATGTCCCAAAAGCAATCCTCTTCGCACTCCAAATGTACACTTTTCAGGATTTAATGCAATGCCTTTTTCAATGCTTCTTCTTAAAATCGCTTCGATCCTCTCCATCATGTTTTCATCATTGCCTCTGATTGCAAAATCATCGAGGAATATCTCCATCCAATCCTGCAAATAGTCTTGATATGCAGCTATCATTGCTCTCTGGAATGTGGCCGGTGCATTGCATAATCCAAATGGCATCACACGATATGCGTATGTGCCCCATTCCGTGGTGAAAGTAGTTTTTGATTGATCCTCTTCATGGATTTGGATCTGGTTGTACCCACTGAAACCATCCAAAAATGAGTACAATTTATGGCCAGCCACTCTATCCAAGATTTGATCGGTAAAGGGCAAGGGAAAATGATCCTTCTTCGTGCGCTCGTTCAACTTTCGATAATCTATGCAAATACGGATTTTCTTATTTTTCTTTGGAACAACTACAATTGGTGATACCCATTCACTGGATGCGATGGGATATATGAATCCTGCTTCCAATAATTTAGTCAATTCCAGCTTGATCAATTCCGAGTAGACTGGATTCGTCCGCCTGAGTCGTTGACATATTGGTCGTGTGCCTTCTTCCAAGTCTATATAATGTTGGCAGATTCGGGGATCAATTCCTCTAAAATCACTGTATGACCATGCAAAGGCCTTGCCGAAATTTTTAAGTGTCAACTTAATACAATCTCGTACTTCATCTGGTAGCTCTGACCCCACGCTCAAGAACTTCTCCGGAAAAACTTCCCATTTTTCCAACTGAGCTTCTCGCGAATATTCCTTATTCCTCAATGACACTGTGATTGGAATGTGCTCTCCGATCATGCGTGCATGGTTGGCCAGTAAATCATTGTTTTGTTCTGTTTCGATTGAACCTAATTTCTTTAATTCAGCTTTTGCAATGGCTTCCGACGCTTTAGTCTTACTCTTTGCTTCTTTTTCGGATTCTCGACTTCTCTTTAGAATCTCTGCTTCTAGCAGTCTAACTCTTTCTCTCAACTGTTGCACTTCCATTGTCGGAGCTAACTCCAGTTTCAACTCTTCTTTTGAAGTTCCCTTCTCCAGGGATTGAGTAGCTTTATTTTCTTTTGCGTCTATACTCAACATGTAGCACTCAAATTTACTTGTATGTGTCAACCATCCTAGCAACTCCTGATCGGAATCGTCGTTATAGAGCAATGGATTTTGATACTCTCCCATCTTCGTGTCTTGATTCTTAAAGAGCTGCAAGTTGAACCCGTCTTGAAGCAGATTCTTGTAGGTGTCTGTGTTCAAAGAAAACCTAGCTCGTGCAATCCCTTGCCTTGCTTTCTCCTTCTCTTTCTTTTCCATCTCATCGACTATTATTGTCTTCTTTTTTTTGCTCGAGGGTGTGGATACTTGTATTTGGATCCGATCAGACTTTGGCCCTATTGAAATAAAACCCGTGCGCCAGTCATGCACACATTTGGCTTGCACCAGCCATGGCCGTCCAAGTAGGATCGAGAAGGTCGCCTCTGAGGTCCTTGGTCTTACTATCAGATAATCAACTTTAAACTCTAGACCGCCCACAACTGTGCTTACGTTCTTCAAAAGGCCCGCAGGCTTTACTTGTGTTTGATCTGCCATTCTCAAAGACATCGGCGTCTCTTCCATGTGGTTGAGGCCCAAAGCTTTCATCATGAACTCAGTCATAACATTGACTGCGGCTCCACTATCTAACTGAGCACCAAGGAAAACTGTGTATCCTTTAATTTCAACCGTCACAGCTGGAGCATTTGAATCAATTTGCGTCGTAATACTTTGAATGATTCCTTGGACATCTTTATCTAGTCTCTTTATCTCTCGAGCTTTCCTCGGCTTTTTGATATATTCATTGTAGAATTGTTTCCTATAAGCAGGTGAACATTTCAGCAATGTGCCAATGTCTAGTGTGACTTCCGTGTCAGCGAGCAACTTTACAATGTCCACTTCCTCCAAACTCTGTTTTTCCTTCCTACACTTCGGAGCCCTTAATCTTTCGGAGAATGGTGCTATGCCCGGCACAAACTCCTTGGTCACGGGTGGAAGAATCTCAATCTCTTCCCCATCCTCAAGCTCTTGCTGCTCAGCAAATCCTCCAACTTGGTTTTCTACCTCTTCACGCTCAGCGATCTTCTCTTGACTCCCTTCTTCACCTTTACCTCCTTGGTTCGTCTTCGAATACTCTTGAGTCCTTGTGACTACTGCCACAGTTGGATCTTTATGCGGGTTCTTGGCCTCGTAAGCATCCACAAAGTGCATTGACAAGCTAGAGCCTTCTTGAGGGTTCGGTGTCTTGAACACTACTCCGATCATAGGAACGTGTTCTTGAGCTCTCGATGTGGAATGCATCTGAGTATCAACATAATTCGAGGACCCTACTGGTCCTTTTTCCTTGCCGGCGGCAACTCTTCGTTTTGGACAATCTTCATCAAAGTGGCCCTCTCCACTACAGTACCTACATAGTGGGGTATAATCAATTGGCTTCTTTTCATTTGGACATCTAGATTGAGTATGGCCAAAGCCATGGCATCTCGAGCACTAGATTGGACCATCTCTCCTTTGATCACGTGAGACTCCTCTTGGATAGTCTCCTCCTTGACCTTGAGCACCATATCCATATGTCGGTCTGTTTTCCCAACGAGATATGGGTGGAACACTTTGAGCAGGCAATCCCGTGTAAGGTCTTTCTCTTGTATCTCCCGATTTCATGGTCCTCTCTTCATAGGCCCTCTTGTTATAACATCGGTCCTCTGTGTGATTTGTTCTTCCGCAAAAAGTGCAACGCATTCTAGGCGGTGACCTATCTGTGAATACCCTTGAGACTGTAGGGCATTCTGAAGCCAAATGGCCGTAACCCTGGCACTTTCCACACCATGTATTTGATCGAAACACTTGATTCGGGTTTGTCGTGACCTCTGGTTTTACTGTGTATGTCTCCTGGGTCATTGTGGCAGCTTTTATAGCTTGGGTGACCAATTCCAATATTCGTTCTTCAGTTAGCGCAGGCTTTACCTCGCCTGGCGTGCTAGATGCAGCTACAAAAGCTGGAGTCGTCAATGCGGGACTCCCTTGGCCAGGATCTTTGATCGGTATATTTCCTGGGCCTCCCATAGGCTCGTATAAGAGCTCCATCTTCCTTTGTTGGCATAATTGGTCTTCCTCCCAAAGCCTTGCTTGTTCTTTAGCATCCATTAAAGTTGCAGGTCTTGTCAGGCTGATATGCTGCTGTGCCGTGGGATCTCTCAATCCCGAAATGAACCTTCGTTTCAATGTCTCATCGTTCGGGGCATTCGCGCCCATCTTTCTTACCAACGTTTCCATTCTCTGAATGTAGTTATCAATGCTCTCATTGACTCCCTGTCGCAAGTAATCCATCTGTTGGGCCAATCTATCTTGGAAGCCTTGTCGTCGAAACTTTGCCAAGAAGGCTTCCTTGAGCATTTGATAAGTTCCACGCTCTTGTGGCGTCACATTCCCATACCAATTGGCTGCCTCATCACGGAGAATAGCCGGAAAAATTCTCAACCTTTGACCCTGGTCAACTACCTCATTGGCCTCACAAGTAACTTCAAACAGCTGGATAAAACTATCTGGATCTTCGTCCCAAGCACCTGAAAACTTGGTGAAGTCCCCCAAATGAACTGAAATCCGTTGAGCCATTTCAAACAGAGGTGTGATGTCAATATCACTTTGATCCCAAAAATTTAGTGCACGTGGCCTCAGGATCCCTCCTTCAAACTTCCGCACTTGATTCACGACTCTCCTACGGGAATACACGTTTTTGGCAGATTCCTTTGAGCCAATCGAGGTCCACTCACCTGGCGGTTCCCACCTTCTCCTTTCTCTTTCAAGGGCTCTTCTCTGAGCGCGTTCCTCTCTTTGAGTTTGTGTTGCTCCTGACGATGAGCTCCCCTTGCTCATGTACTAGATCTTGGGGTCCGCAAGCTCGACCAACCTGTGGCGCTAGGCGAACCTATGGCACTCTCTTATAGAGACGTACCAAGCAGATTCCCGGCAAACGCACCAAAATGTTTGATTCTAATGCCCAAGGAAAAAGTGATTATATGAGACTTTATTTTGTTCAAACCCCTCGGAATCGGTCCACTTGGATTACCTAGAGCCGACAATCGTATCTCCACTTGATAGTTTTGCGACCTTCTCCCACTACCTCGCACACACTTTCACATACACTACTCTCTCTTACCTCCTCACTCTTGAACACACACGTCTAGTACAAATGATTCCTCTCCTTATCGAGCATTTGAGGCCTAATTCATCCTCAGCTGGGGCAATGTCGTGGTTTCATAAAGCTCAAGTGAACATTGAATGACCTTTATAGTGCCTGACTAGCACAAAGTGAAAGCACGATTGAAGTATCAAGCATCAACATCATCTACCACCTCAGGAAAGTGAACACGCTTCTCGTACTAATGAAAATTGCATATCCCCTCCTTTCTCTCTCCTCTTTCCTTGATCCTATACTCAATGATACCGTAGGGATTATTGTTGTTCTACTTCCGTCCATACACCCAGAGTGAGGGCTTATTGTACATACCCGACACTTACTTGCCCGTTCCCTTGTAGGCATCAAGCCTTTCCATTGTCGACGATGTTATTTTCCTTGCATACAACCCCTCAACAACATCTCCACGAGGACTAGCAAGTGTAACCAACATAGCCCTCATGGACCCGTAGTTATGGAAATAATACCCGAGGTTAGGTCTAAGACTAGCATGCCTCACGTGGTTAAGTATGGCTATCCTTTAGAGCCCCCCTCCCTTCTCCCTTAAATGCGTTCATTCACTTACACACTTAGCTCACAATTTCATGCGTACCAACACGTATAGCTCCCCGCTCACGCATCAACCCCTTGATGAACCCTTCTCTTTTTATCCCTCACCTTTAATCACTCTCTCAACTCAACCACTCTTTCATATATACACTTTTATACTCCTACCATCCCCTACACACAAGATCCACACACGCCATAGTACCTTCTCCTGCCTCACTCTTCTTCTTCACGAGAGACAGAGGGGTAGTTCGAAAACAAGGACTGGTAGAATGATGCATAGCACGTTAGATAGCTTCCAAGCAAGTGCGATGATTTAAGATTGAGAGATGAAAAAGCTTGATTGTTTTATTTCACCAGACAAATCGTCTTTGAACGTATGTTCAATGCGTCAGGAAATAAGACTCACCTTGATCACTGTACTGTGTACCCTACATAAATTTACTACACACTATACTGAACAGTAACAGATCATCCCCTCCATCGTCAGATTTAGGCTTGCAGAGTATCTTCTTTCTGCGCGAAATAAATTATATAACATTTTCTCACAATTTTTCTATGGAAGCAGCATATTTTCACAGATGTGCACTATGCACCTCACCTGGTTGGTTGGCCATCTATTCGCGGAGAACATGTCAAGACATTAACAGTTGTTTCACATATTATTTATATATCTCTCTCTCATACGATACAGAAATACACACGGAAATGCAAGGAACAAATAATTCCCTTTGATTTCAAGCCGTCTGGTGCTGGTTATTAAAGACCATTCTGAGACTGCCGTGTCTGTCATCGCTCAACCCTTTCCTTTCCCCAGGTGCTCTTCTCTCTGTCTGCAATCAAACCCTTCAACACAAAGCGAAGATGAAAAGAGTTACCTGCTGTACCAGATGTGTGGTCCACAAGTCTCTTTGGTGACTTGGTGACTCCCCTCCCCCCCCCTCGTCGTGTTCTGCTTCCTTCGATAATTTTTTTTATCTCTGCCTCAACACTTGTACAGATGGCAAGGACCAGTAAAATCTCTTTCTCCCCTGCTGTACTCCTTCACTCCAAAAACCACGTAGCAAAGAACCCCCGAAGATCCTTTAGTTCCACCAGATGCTCCCCTTTACTGACATCGCACGCCTCGTAGGTTCTTCTGTCTCAAGAGTCATGAACCTCTATGCATTCGATTAGCGACCTCTTGTGCAGGAGGACGACACCTACTAGCCCCCAGAGAGAGCAGCACTCCCCTCTTTTGGATACCTCCTAAACATGTCGAAGAAGACCCCCCTGGACCTCTTCGTATATGCAGAAAAGACAAGCCCAAATGCGGTTCAATGAACCTCCCTAGTCCGAATGAAGTCTGAATGCATATGGCATGATGCCGCATGTGGCAATTCGGGATCTCCCCATTGGAGCGCATCACCCATGGTATTTATGAAGAGACAGAAGACATAATAGATGACATAATCTCACATTGATTTCCAAATAATCCGTTTGACAAATCGGACTATAGCACCGTCTGGCCTGCATAGCTTTCAAACTCCCTCTCTCAATCTGTCAGGCGGCAGCTCACAGTGCGCAGCACTAGCTTACAATCCGAAGTCTTCACGTGATGGAGATCTTGCCTGTGAACTCTCTGTAGTTGAAGCAATAAACTTATTGCTCTCCCAAATGATGTGCCTACGCTCAAAATGGCCCCACCATCAAATCCTCGTTCAGAGGAATATCATGCAAATGGGGCACAATGCAAAAACCTTTTCGCCTTCTACATTTGTTTGAGAGACTTGCAAAGTTACGAACACTAGAGTTGGGGTACAATACGATTGTTGGCAAACGTCACTTTCATTCCCCTTCCTTCCCATCTATCTAGGGAAGTAGGCTCTCTCATCCATTTACTTGATTTTCCGTGAATCACTCGATCATCATAGAGCATCAATCTACCATGGCAAAATTCCCTCATCGTACATTTCCCGCGGTCACTCCTTAATTTCATCACCCATTTTGAACTGCTTTGTCGTTAGCGGAATCCTCATATACATCCCATTTTCATGCATAGCAAAAGTCCTTCCCTACCATACAGTAAGGTCATAAAGAAGCCCCCACATCTCTGCAATCTCCTTAGAAAGTCACAGGATCTCCATTTTTGGAAACAAACACCTCTATAGACTTGATTTGATGGGTTCCTATTATTCCGCACGTCCGCAATGAAAGATGAAGCTCGATTGTGGGGCATATAATCCATTGATTTTCCATCATAGTAAGTTCAAAAGAATGCATGACTTCCTATGCATTGGTTATGTAAAAAATTGATGACCGAGATCCATATAAGTCTCTAATCCCCACAATCACCAATGAGCCACCTTCCTTTGTGCACAATAGCTTGTATTAAAGACACGTCATCAGGCATCAGTAACTCCCTTGAAACGCACCGTAGGAGAGGCCCTACACACTCCAAATACTTATCATCAATCATCGATTCCACTCTTCAAATACCTGAAATCAAACGTATTTTCCTGCCAAATAGAATCACATTAGTGCATAAAAACCAACCATTTTGTGAGCTAACAACTATCAATAGAGATGGTGGTGGCAGAAGACTGAAGAACACCCAAACCAACCAAAAGGCATTTGAGCCACACACACTCAATACTCATTGTGAAAGCTTCTCTATATTCGACCTCAAAACTAGAAGTGGCCATAGTAGGCTACTTCTTGCTCAACCAAGATATGCATGAGCTACCAAGCATGAAGCAGAAACCACTTGTGGACACATGAGTGTCATAACAACCAACCTAGGTAGACTTAGAAAAGGCATGTAAATGTGGTGACAATGATCCCCCTTGGGATAAAACATTCCAAGTAGCCAAATACCATGCAAGTAGTGAAAGATGTGCTTAAACACCTACCAATGCTTGATACCTATGGAATGCATAATCCTATTCATCTGAGAGACAACAAACTGAATATCAGGCTAAGTTATGCATAAGTAGATGAAGCATCCAATAATGTAGTGATAGAGAACAACATCAAGTCCATCCCCAACATCATGAAGACTCAATGATAAACTTGTTTCTATAGGAGTCACAATAGGTTTGCAACCTTCAAGGCCAAAATGTTGCAATAATATATTTGCTTGACACAAAGCTATTCCCCTATCAACTTGCATAAATTGAATGCCCAAATAATGATGCAAATGCCCCAAATATGAAATATCAAAAGAGGAATGCAAATCAGCTTTAAATTGAGAAATATGCTTCTCATTCGGAGTAGTGAGCAATATGTCATCAATATAAACAACAATGATAAGAAGTACATGATCTACATGCCTAACATATAAGTTTCTCTGAGTTGGACTGTTCTCAAAACCATGTGCAATCAAGTATGCATGTATCTTTTCATACCAAGAATGTGGTGCTTTCTTCAGACCATATAATACCTTTTTCAACTTGCACGATTTGTTTCCATGCCCTTTTTTCACACAACCACCAGGCTGAAATACACACACTTGTTCATGTAAGTCACCATCCAAAAATGCAGTTTTATTGTTAAATGGTGTACATTCCAACCATGATGAGCTGCAAGTGCACAAATGCTATGAATGGTAGTCATTCGGCATGTGGGAGCAAAGATCGCATCGAAATCAATGCCTCTTTCTTGAGCATAACCTTTTGCAACAAGCCTAGCCTTATCACTGTCAATTGTTCCATCAGGTTTATGTTTTAACTTGCATACATGGCCTTTTTGCCTAGAGGTAAATCACATAAAGAATAGGTACCATTCTTTATATTAGCATCATATTCTAATTGCATAACATCCATCCAATTTTTTGAATTTTGTATTTCATCCATAACATAGCAATCTGATGCAAAGGAAGCACTATGAGAGCCTAAACAAGTACGATATAACAAATGTGCCTGTAATTTTCTATATTTCAAATTCTACACCAACCATTTGGGTAGACCTTTTGCCTCCTCTATATCAACATTCTCATGAAGTGCATCATGTAAATCTACGTCAAAAATGGAATGATCTGCTTCATCATGTGGAACTTGTAAAGGCAGAGAAATAGCCTCATCTAGACCAACACTTGATTGTCAACATGTAAAAAGAGACAAAAAACTATCATAAACATCTCTAGAGCTCATTGACATCTCCTTGGTACATGAAAGTAATGGTTGAATTGCATCTTCCACAAAAACAACATCACATCTCACTCAAATGCATTCTATGTTGCATTTATTTTACTGAATAATAGAGAAATACCAAATATGTTTAATGTATTTGAGGATTTCTGAATAATCCTGGATAAAAAATTGGATATCAAATTTTTTTGATCGAAAAGCATTTTCTAAGCAAAAAATATTATTTTTTCATTCGATCCAAAATCTCATTGCACATGTGCTTTCTAGCAAGTTCATAGAGCTTTAGTACTACCTTAGCGTTCATAGAACTCCCTTCCTCACCATATCATTCAAGTATTGATTTTTTTCATTTGTTTTCTATTTTATTATTATGTGTAATGTGTCATGCATATGTTATGATTCGCATATGCGTCTCTTACAAATGCATGATTTGTATTCATGTGATTGGTTTTTATGTTTTTTAATCATCATAAGTGTACATGCTCGACTCGTGAAAGTGTTTCTTACTTGTATAGTTTGATGAATAAAATTTAAAATAAATGAATACTATGATTTTTTGACCAGCTACATTGATTCTTACTCTCACAATAGGATAGGACTATGAGCAAATAGATATATTGAGATTTTTTTGAATCACCACCTTGATTCTTACTCTCTCAATGGTGTAGGGAGTGTATACAGACTATTGAGATTGTTTGATTCTTTGACTCTTAATCTCACAATAGTCATTTTTGTTGATGTATGAAACATCACAAGAAATGAATTAATGTGACACTAGAACACCTCTATGGTCACCATTAACTCATTGCCATTCCAAACTTTGAGAAATGATAGTCTAAACTGAGAACTTTGCTTCTACAGAAATTCCTAGTCACTGAAATGACATACCTTTAGTATTTTGCTAATTTCTCTTAGCACAAAAATTATTTCTCCAAGACCTTAGCACAAACTCGATGCCAAGCATCGAGTTGCTTGGAAAACTTGAACTTTTGAAATCATTTCACAGTAGACAAGCATGGAGATGATGGAGAGAGTCTCATACACAGAACTTTAATTATTTCTTCTCATAACTATGAAAAACTTAGAAACTTTACAGATGCTTTCTCACTCAAAGAAGCCCGACTATACTCAGTCATACAAAATGAAATCCTTCTCACATATTTTCACTCTCTTCCACTTCTTCTCACATCACGTCAGTTGATACAAAACTAAATTATATAGATTTTTCTCATTCTCGTGATTTTAAAAAACTTCTAGAACTAAAGTGAACTAACTTTACAAATATAATACACTTGTGAATTTGTCCCTTCACATAGGCATGTGGTCTTCTTCTAAAGATTTGACCTTCAAATATATGTCTAATTAATGATTGTTTCTCCAACAACTCCCCCTCAATCACTAATTGACATTCTATGTTCCTTCATATCTTCTTCTTTTCTTTTACTCCTGCCATACTTTTGAATCTGCTGGTCTTCACACCATCCAAGCTCTTTGTCATTATGTCTGCTATCTGATCTTTTGTAGAAATGTACTCCACTTCATTTTCTTTCTCCATTACCTTTTCTCTCAGGAAATGATAATGTATCTCTATATGTTTTGTTCTTGCATGAAATACTGGATTTGCTGCAAGATAAAGTGAACTCATATTATCTCCATGTATTGTAGGTATACCTTGATCAATGCCCAAGCTTTTGAACAGTGTTTGCATCCATATGACCTCCTTAGCTGCTTCCACAAGTCCTTTGTACTCAACTTCAATTGATGATAATGCTACTGTATGTTGTTTCTTTGAACACCAACTTACAAGCTTATCACCAATGTATATCATGTAGCCATGAGTTGATCTTCTGTCATCCTGGTTACCTGCCCAGTCTGAGTCACTATAGGCTCTCAACTTCAAATCTGATGTAAAAGGATAATATAATCCTTCCTTTATAGTTCCTTTGATATATCTGAGAACTCTTTGACCTGCAATCCAATGTGAGTCCTTTGGACAATGCATGAACTGTGATAAAACTCCCACTACATAACTAAGATCAGGTCTTGTTAGTGTAGCATAAATCAAACTACCCACAAGAGATTGATACTTTCTCATATCTTTGTATTCTGCACCATCATATTTATTGAGCTTGTGATTAACTTCAAGTGGAGTTGAAGCTTCTCTGCAATTTTCCATATCAAACTTCTTCAATAGATTCAGAAGATATCTTTCTTGTGATACATATATGCCATGATCTGTATAAGTGACTTCCATTCCAAGAAAGTATGACAACTTTCCTAGATCACTGATCTTGAATTCTTTTTCAAGTAATCTCTTTACCTCCTTGATTCCTTCATTTGAAGTACCTGTGATTATAATGTCATCTACATAAATACAAATGTAGATTGTACCTTCTTCCGCTCTTTTGATGAGTAGACTTGGATCTGCTTTTGAACTTAGATATCCAAGATCATTAAAATACTTCACCAGTCTATAGTTCCATGGTCTTGGAGCTTGTTTCAATCCATAGAGTGCTCTTCTCAACCTGCAAACAAAATTTGGATACCTGGAATCTATAAACCCTTGAGGTTGTTCCATGTATACCTCATCTGATATGTATCCATTCAAGAATGCATTCTTTATATCCAATTGACTTAGGGTCCATCCTTTTGAAGCTGCAATAGCAATGATTGTCCTTATAGTTGACATCTTAGCTATAGGACTGAATGTCTCATGATAATCTATGCCATAGGTTTGGGCATAGCCTTTCACCACCAGTCTAGCTTTGTATCTGGCTATACTTCCATCTGCAAAGTGAAGAAAAGTGCATTGAATTCTTCCTTCATTGCTTCTTCCCATTGTTTCTTACCTTTAGCTTCATCATAGTTCTGAGGTTCTTCATCATCTTTGACCATATATGCATAGTTCTTCTGAGTTATGTAAGAAGTATCATAAGAATACCTTTCTGGTTGTCTTCTTGTCCTGCTTGACCTTCTTGGTTCACATTCTTCATAAGTGTCTGGATACACTTCTTCATCAAATATAGGAGCTTCTTCATTTCTTCTTGTTAATCCAGTTCTGGATGTACTTGCTTGCATATAGTCTTCATCTCTAGTTACCTGCACAATTGATTTTCCTTTCTCACATCTTCTTACCTCTTCTTCAAATTCTTCAGTTGTATGACTTTGATCTGCATACCAACTTTTCTGTTCATCAAATGTAACATCTCTAGAGACAAGAAATTGTTTGGTTAGAGGATTCCACAACCTGTAACCCATCTGCTTTTCATCATAACCAATAAACACATATTTTTCTGCCTTTGGTTCAAGTTTATGTCTAAGTTGTGATAGCACATAAGCATATGCAATTGATCCAAACACTTTACAATGATCTAGTGTTGGTTTCTTACCCAACCAAGCTTCATATGGAGTCATTCCATTGAGAGCTGCACATAGTAATCTATTCACAAGATATGTAGCTGTATTTATAGCCTCAGCCCAAAGATAATTTGGACAATTCTTCTCCTTTAGCATAGCTCTAGCAAACTCAAGCAAAGTCCTGTTTCTCCTTTCTGCTACACCATTTTGTTGTGGTGTATACCTACAAGTTATTTCTCTCTTAATACCTGCGTTCCAAAGATAATCATTGAACTCTTGGGAGAAGTATTCTCCCCCTCTATCAGACCTCAATCTTTTAAGCTTTTGATCTGTGATTCTCTCTGCATATGCATGAAAATGCTTGAAGGCTCCAAAGACTTTTGATCTTTCCTTCAAAACATATAGAGTTATCCATATTGTAGCATCATCAATGAAAAGAACATAGTACCTTGAGCCACTGATAGATCCTTCTTTTGTTGGTCCCCATACATCTGTATGAATGAGCTCTAGTAATCCATCATGTTTGAATCTTTTCTTTTGAAATGGTAACCTGTGTGATTTTCCCATTTGACATGCTTCACATTTATAAACCATATGTTGACTCTGCACATTTGGTAATCCTAGTACAGACTAATTAGCAACCATAGCTTTAATTCCTCTTTCATTGAAATGATCCAATCTCTTATGCCAGAGATCAAGTTCTATAATCACTCCTTCACCATGTGTGAGCAAAGCTTGACCAATGTTCCCTTGTACTCTTAAAGTAAAGAGTCTACCTTCTTTCTTACCAGAGACAATCTAATTATATCCATTGTCTAGATCTTCAACAAATACTCCTTCATTTGCAAACCTGACTTGAAAACCTTTTTCAACTATTTGTCCCACACTAATCAAGTTTTTAGGTATTGTGGGAACATACAAAACATTGGTTAGCAAATCTGCTCCATTTTTGCATTTCACTTTTCCAATTGAATGTACACTATGTCTTGTATTATTACGTGTTTGAACTGTATGACTAGAAATTCCTTTTTCCAATTTTGACATCAATTCTATGTTTCCTGACAAATGATTAGAACATCCAGAGTCAATGTAAAATACCTTTAGATCTTCTTTATCTGATGTGCTAATTGAATTCATCATTAATGATGTATGACTTTCATTCTGTGTGTCATTTGCATAGTTGTAGTAGGTGGTGTTGTAGGATTGATTCTGTCCCCAACTTCTTCCTCCACCTCTACCATAGCCTCCTCTTTGAATTTGTCTACCTATCTGAAAATTACTTTGATATCTTCCACCTCTGCCTCTGCTATTTTTGTTTTGATTCTGGTTTGATCCTTGTTGATTGTGCCAATAGTCATGAGTCAAATGATTACTCAATCCACAGATCGAGCAAGCCTTCTTGTTGTTATTTTGATTACCTCTTCCTCTTCCAAAAACTCTTGGTCTTCCTCTGCCAGTGCCTTTACCTCTAGCATAATAAACTTGAGAAGTTGATTCCTCTTCATCCTTTGCTTTACCTTTATCTCCTTTCTTCTTTTTCTTCATGTACATTGCAGAACTTTGTCCTTTATCTCCATCTCCCTTCAAGTCTTGCTCATATGTGAGCATCAAACCAAGTGATTGATTCAAAGAAAGTTCTGTGGACAACACAAAAGGTTTCCACCTTTCATCTCCTCACAAAATTGCAAGTAGTTGAGCAATCAATCTGTGATCTTCAACATCTTCATCTATGGATCCAAGACTATCTGCTAGATCCTTCATCTTAGTGACATAATGACTAATACTTTGACTTGGCTTCTTCTTGAATGTTGTAAACTCTGACCGTAGACTTGCTTTCCTTGCTTTGGTAGTGCTTTGGAAATGACACTCCAATGCATTCCATATATCTTTAGATGATTCCAATCCTCTGATGTGTGGTAGCAAATGATCAAAGATTGTATTGTAGATGTAGGCTTTTGCACTTGCATCCTTCTTCTGCCAATGCTTTAAAGCATCAAGTTCCTCTTTCTTTGGTCGGATTTCATCTTCAAATACTGGATTCTCTTCTTCACCTGTTACATATATCATGAGATCCTTACTCATCATTAAGGCTTCCATTCTCATTACCCATGCGGCGTAATTATCTCTGTCCAGTTTGTCAATGGAGATATGATTTGCCATACTCCTTTCCTTCTACTACAACCTGTGAGCTTAAATAATAAAGGATAATACCTTTTGGAGTTCTTTGTGTATGAAGATACTTTTGAAGTAACATTTTGATGCCTTGTGTCTTCAAATGCTTCACCTTTGAATCTTTAATGAAAAACTTTTCAAAACTTCTCGTATCTTTGCTGTCTTCTGCTCTCGAGAATCTTTCTGCTCTGATACCACTTGTTGATGTATGAAACATCACAATAACTGAAATAATGTGACACTAGAACACCTCTATGATCACCATTAACTGATTGCCATTCCAAACTTTGAGAAATGATAGTCTAAACTGAGAACTTTGCTTTTACAGAAATTCCTAGTCACTAAAATGAAATACCTTTAGTATTTTGCTAATTTATCTTAACACAAAAATTATTTCTTCAAGATCTTTTGGTGAGTGAAAGTAGAAAAGAAGAGCTTTCCAGTAAGCTATTATTTGCAAGAAACGGATCTCTAGAACTCAAGATATAGCCTTCAAAAAATGACCTTGTATGACTTCCAAAAGTGGAAATTTTGCCTGTTTTAGTAAGTCTAACTATCTAAAAATGAAAATTCGATGCCTAGCATCGATTTGCAACCAAAAGTTCATGCCAGGCATCAACTTTATGCTTTTTTCAGCTACTTTTTGTTCCTGAAATAGGCGCGTAAACCACAAGTATGAAGAAGACCACTTTTATGTGGGAAGTCGATGCAAGGCATCAACTTTATGATGAAACTCGATGCCAGACATCGAGTTGCTCCACAAACCTCATGTTTTTAAGACGTTCTAGCAGTACATAAAACTCAGAGAATAAAACAAGGACTTATCAACACAAACTCGATGCCAATCATCGACTTGCTTGGAAAACTTAAACTTTTGAAATCATTTCACACAAAACAAACTTGAAGATGATGGAGAGAGTCTCATACACAAAACTTTACTTAGTTCTTCTCATAGCTATGAAAAACTCAAAAACTTTACAGATGCTTTCTCACTCAGAGAAGCCCGACTATACTCAGTCATACAAAATGAACTCCTTCTCACATTCTATCACTCTCTTCCACTTCTTCTCACATCACGTCAATTGATACAAACTAAATTATATAGATTTTTCTCATTCTCATGATTTTAAAAAACTTCTAGAACTAAAGTGAACTAACTTTACAAATATAATACACTTGTGAATTTGTCCCTTCACATAGGCATGTGGTTTTCTTCTAAAGATTTGACCTTCAAATATATGTCCAATTAGTGATTGTTTATCCAACATTTTCGATTTGTGTGAGCATAATTACATATAGTACAGGGTAACAAGTGTATAAGAAATATTGTGATTGTCTAATTCGTTGAATCTTACTTTCATAATAGTTACATACATTCATGTGATAAGAATCATATATAGTATAGGAAGTGTATATTAACTATCATGAATATCTTATTCTTTGACTCTTGCATTCTTAAATAGTTACATAGATTCATTTGAAGATATAATTAAAATTTCTATTTATATATAATCTACTTATCTAACTATCATACTGTTTATCTTATTTTTTCAATATATTTGTTCATTCAATCATTAATTCATTTATTAATCTATTTATGCATCAATCTATCTACCAATCTATTTGTATATATGCATCTCTCAATCTATTCATTTATCTATCCATTCAATTATTCATCTACCTATCTACTCATTTATTTATCTATATGTTGATCTATCTATCTATATTTATCTATATAATCATCTATCTATCCATGCACTTAGTCATCTATCTATGTATCAATCTATCTATTTATTCAATTATATATCCTTTGACTTATTCATCTATCTCTTATTTATTCATTTATATATGAATCTATTTGTCTATTGTTATCTATCTATTCAATTATGTATCCATTTAATTATTCATCTATCTATCATTTAGTTTTCTAATATAAATCTATCTATCTATTCATTTATTTATCTATATATTGATCTTTTCTATCCATGCACTTATTGATCTATCTATTTATATGTCTATTTAAAAATATATTTAAATATCTATCATTTTATTTATGAGTCCTATTTTTTTATTACTGCTTTTATGAACTAGATTAGTGTTTAAAGATTTAATGTTATTCAAAATTTTAATTCTATTTGATAGCCTATTTTTTATATTTGCATAGATGATAGGTAAAATAAATAAGCACAAGCAAAAGATCTGAGAAGATTTTCTCTTCTCCTACATGTATGTTTTGCAGTTAGACGTCGGTGGAAGCATGCAAACAACACAAGGAAGAAGGAGAAGCTTGAAGCACAACACACAATACTGAATGTATTATCACTAGAATGTACAAAGATAAGTGAACCGTTAGGGCAATATGTATATATACAACCCAGGGGAAAAAAACCTCCTAAAGAGGGAAAAAAGTGCCCCAGTGGTCCTAGTGTGTTCACACACATCACCACCTAAATATATCAACAAATCCCCCCTAGGAGTGATGTGGTGAACAAGGATCTGGCACTCAGGTATAATGAAGTTCCAATCTATGTGGAATCGATCCACAAAAGGAAGTAAGCCCAAAGCTTTGCGAAAAGCTTCAAACTTCTCCCTAGGCAAAGCCTTCATGAAAAGGTCTACAATGTTCTCATGCGTGGGCACATATGCCAAGAAGATCTCTCCAGTAGAGAACCTCTCCCTGACATAATGATAATGCTACACAAGTGTCATAGCAACCAGCCCATTCACTATCACAAAAAGCATCCAAATCTGGCGGTAGTGATTCCCCCTTGGGATAAAGCAATCCAAGTAGTTGGGTACCACTCAAGTAGCAAAAGATGTGCTTAATCGCCTACCAATGCTTGACACATGGGAAATGCATAAACCTGCTCATTTGTGAAATGGAAAACTAAAGACTCAATTGTAAACGTGTCTCCATAAGAATGGAAATAGGTTTACAATCTCTATCAAGCATCCTATAGCTGTTGATAGAGAACATCATCAAATGCATCTCCAGCATCATGAAGACTCAATTGTAAACCTGTCTCCATAAGAGTGGCAATAGGTTTACAATCCTCAAGGCCAAAATGCTGCAATAATGTGTCAATATATTTTGTTTCACACAAAGCTATTCCGCCATCAAGTTGCATAAACAGAATGCCCAAATAATGATGCAAGTTCCCCAAATCTCACATCTCAAACAAGGCATGAAAATCAGCCTTAATATTAGCAATATGCTTCTCATTAGTGAGCAACATGCCATCAACATAGACCACAATGATCAGAAGCACATCATTTGCATGCTTAATGTATAAGGTGATCTCAATTGGATTGTTCTCAAAACCATGTGCAATTAGATATGCATGTATCTTTTCATACCAAGCACGTGGTGCTTCTTTCAAACCATATAAAGCCTTTTTCCAACCTCCACACCTAGTTTTCATGCCCTTTCTACACAAAGCCATGGGGTTGAAAAACATACACTTCTCCATGCAATTCCCCATTCAGAAATGTTGTTTTAATGTCCAATTGATGTACATTCCAATCATGATGAGCTTCAAGTGCACAAATGCTACAAATGGTAGTCATTTCTGCATAGTGCAAAGGTCTCATCAAAATCAATGCCCCTTTCTTGCACATAACCCTTTGCAACAAGCCTAGCCTTATACCTATCAACTGTTCCATCAGGCTTATGCTTCAGCCCATATACCTACTTAGTGTCAATGGCCTTCTTGGTAGGAGGCAAGTCACATAAAGACCAAGTACCATTCTTCATTATAGCATCATAATTAAATTTAAATTGCATAGCAGCCATCCAATTTTTAAAATTTTGTGGTTCATCAAACGAAACATGTTCATTCTCATCATAGAGACTAGAGGAAGCCACAACATATAAATCTGATGCAAAAGAGGCACTATGAGAGCCTAACCAAGTATGATAGAGGTGCATCTAATTTGTTGTCACCCAAAGTCTACAACAACCATTTTTGCATAGTTTTTGCATCCTCAATATGTGGTCTCTCATCAACAAGTGCATCATGTAAATCTACATCAGAAATGGAATGATTTGCACCATCACATGAAACTTGCCAAGGTTGAGAAGGTGCCTCATTAGGACCAACACTAGATTATCCACCTCTAAAAAGAGGCAGCAAAGTATCATACATGTCTTTGGAGCTAATAGGTGTCTCCTTTGAACATCAAAGTAAAGGCTGGATAGCATCTTCCACAAAAAAACATCATGGCTAACCAAAATGTGTTTAGTTTGTGGATGATACAAACGATCGCCTTTGATTTTAGAATGGTACCCAACAAAAATACATTTTACTACTTTATCATCCAATTTCTTGTGATGTTGTTCGGGCACTAATGCATATGCCAGACAACCAAAAACATGCAGATGAGCAACAGATGGCTTTCAACCATGCCAAGCTTCATATGGAGTGATAGACTATAGTGCTTTAGTGGGACACCTATTAAGTACATATGCTGCACACATGACAGCCTCATGCTAGAAACTATGTGGTAAGGCCTGCCTCTTGACCATACACCTCGCCATCTCCATGAGTGACCTGTTCTTCCGTTTAGCAACTCCATTCTGTTGAGGTGTATACGGCACTATACATTGATGCTTTATCCCATGTTCAACAGAAAATGCATTAAAGTCAGAAGACATATATTTCCCCCCTCATTCAAAACGGAGGGTGCCCATTTTACATGTTGTCAGATTTTCAGCCAAAACCAAAAACTGTTTGAAGCACATAAACACTTTGGACTATGCTTCAATGGATATACCCATACTTGCTTGGAAAAATCATCAGTGAAACTCACAAAGTAAAGATAATTTCCAAAAGAGTGTGTCTGCATAGGACCATAGACATCATTATGAACAAGCTACAATTTCTGAGTAGCTAAAATTGAACCATCTTTTGGAAAGGAGGAATGCTGCATTTTGCCCAAAATACAACCTTCATAGACATGTTTTCTAGGTGCCTCAAGTTTGGGCAAAGAGGACATCATTTCAAATTTCTGCAGGCATAGCAAACTAGCAAAATTCAGATGACCAAAGTATGCATGCCAAAGCTTTGCATCTGACATAGCCTAAGAATCATGTACTACACATGATGAATCATTCATAGATCTTTCATTGTCTATGAGATTATACAACCCACGACATAAAATGCCAGAATCAATAATCACATTGCCATTTGACAGATCATGAACTGTACATCTATCGTCAAAAAATTTCACAACCAAGCCAATCTTGGGTAATGTAGAAACTGATAACATATTTTTCTTGATCCCTGGCATAAATAAAGCATTAGACAATGTAAAAGAACTGCCATCAACAATAGTCAGAATGATCTTACTAATTCCCATGATATGATAAGAGGAGTTGTTGGCGCATGTGACTGTATTCCCTATAGGGGCAGGCTCAAGTGAAGTGAAGAAATTGCATTGTGAGGTAATATGTTTGGTTACCCGACTATCAAAGTACCAAACATCTAAGTCTACTGTAGACATACACTACTAGTGAGAAGATGGGTCAAAACTACAAACAATAATAAATGCCCATTCTTCATTTTGCACAAGATTGTGTAGAGGCCTCTGCAACAACCTTTTCGGCCTCTTTTTTCTTTGCCTCTCTAGCAACCAATTTTGGACATCTCTTAATGACATGATCATTTCCTTTACAGTATTTGAAAAAAAATTTCAACTTTTCTGATTTCTTCTCATCTTTGTCTTGCTTCTTCGAATGTGCAGCATTTGTAGATTTTTGCTTACTAGTAGATGAGCTCCATTTACCTTTGCCCTTCTAATTAGCCAGGAAATCTTGATCTACAACATGCATAATAGGCATGTTTTGCCCAGACTGATCTTCTTGCAATAGAACAAAAAATAACTCTTCAAATGTTAAGGCATTTGGATTTCCTTTCATCATCAAACAACAGCCTAGTACAATATGGTAAGTATATCCCAAACATCCTTAGCTATTCGACAAGAGCGAATCTGAGGAATAATGGCACATTTGACAGACAAGTCTATTAATGCATGTGCCTGCACATTTCTACCATCCCAACAAATTTGCTCTATAGTAGGTGCAACAAGAATCACAGCACGAACAAGAATCTACAGAATATCACCATCTTCGACATCATCAGCATCAGCTTCAGTACCTATATTTGCAGGTAAAATAAGACGTTTTTCAATACCCTACACAATATTCCATAGTCCTTTTGTGACCAATACATGATGCATCATATAAGCCCATAATGGGTAATTCGTACCATCCAACTTATCCTCAACAGCCAACATACGGAATACATCATTGCTTTTAGCCATGGCCATTGACTAAAATACCATGATGTAGAAAATTGACTATATCTCAAAAAGTAGAACAAAAATACCTTGTCAAGTTCTGCTAAACCTGTAACAGACTTCGAGATGCTTATACTGGCGAACAAAACTTGTATATATGGTTGGAATAGAAAGAAAAAATAGCCTACACAAGCACTATGTAGTGCATTCAAAGGCCAAAACGAGCTCAGATCACGATTTTGGCACAACAAAATGAAGCTGTTTTGATCTACTAATCACCTTGAGTATGCACACCAAATTTCGTGCGATTTTGAGACTGTGACCGCAGGAGTGTCAATGATGTCCTAGATGAAGCGATGACCCACTCTAATACCAATTGTTGGAGTTAGACATCTGCAGAAGCATGTGAACAACACAAGGAAGAAGGAGAAGCTTGGAGCACAACACACAATACTAAATGTATTACCACTAGAATGTACAAAGGTAAGTGACCTGTTAGGGCAATAGGCATATATACAAGCCGAGGGAAAAAAACCTCCTAAAGAGGTAAAAAAGTGCCCTGATGGTCCTAGTGTGTTCACACACATCACTAGCTAAATATATCAATAGTATGGAATGGGAGAAGACTAGATCACATTAACAATGGATGTATCAAATTAAAAAGAGCTCATTAGACGGTTATGTAAAAGAACATATATTAATATTAGAGATAAATTTGGAAGTGTATCATGAGAAACACAAGTTCTAGACGAAAAAATGATCAAATAACTCACTCACAATTTTGAAAAACTAGTCAAAGTGGTAGAATCCTTGGCATTGGATATCCCAACAAAGATAAGATTTATAGAAAAAATCAAGTTTTCTGAGTTACACTACCAAATAATGAAGAGAGGAAAGAGAGTGAGACTAGATACTAATGAACAGGTAGAGAGACTAGCGGTAGTAGCAATGGTAGATCCATGTGTAGATATGTGTGTGAATATGGGAGATCAAACATCCAACAACCTATGTTTTCTCCCATATTCATCTATTCATTTTGAAGATGTAGCCCTCCTAGGGGAAGGACAATATGGCATGGTCCATAAATCCAAAATAACCCACCCAAGGTTTTGTAACAAAAATTGCAGCAAAATTATTCAAACTACATGGTGGTGACTTGTAAACACAAGAGAATGAAGCAATGAATGAAGCCAAAATATTAGCTATTAACCATAGTTGAATAATAAGCTCACTTGCATTAGTTGGACACCATAGTAAAAGCCCATGCCTTATTTTCAAACTATGGAATGGTGGTACATTGGACATGTGCCTCGAGAAAATGAAGAAAGTGTCTTTGAATGTACCATGAAGTAGAGGCATCAAGGGAACACAAGGGGATATAGCTATAGTGAAGATAAATATTTGGAAGTTAATCAATCGATTGCTTCGGGAAATATCATTTTTTTGCACTTGTGATCGCCATCCAAGCAACATATTATTGCATTTCAAAGCTGATTGAGTCTATATCAAACTACGTGACTTTGGAATAGCAACACATTTGCTGACAAAAACATGTTTTCCAAAGTTAACAGATCTAGAAATGAGTAGAGTCAAAAATATTGGTTGATTGCACTAGAGTGCATATCAACTTATCTTGCCGTGTTCCATAAAAGTCGAGACAGATACAATTGCAATATTTCTTTTGCAACTTTTTAAATACGTAGATTTAGATAGTTATCCTATTGATAAAAATGGGGTTTATAAGTTCATGTTTGCATTAGAACTAGCTATCGATAAAGATTTATTGAAAATATTAGATACACATAAGTTTCTTAGAGTATTCTGGAACCTTGTTCATTGAAGATATCCACTAGTGATGGATTGAGAAAGGGATTTTTGTCAAGGAACATGTTTATTAATAAAACATATTTATTTATCATTGTGTTAGACTCAATTTTTTATCTAATGTTATATAATAAGTACTTTAATTTGATGTGTTTTTATGATACATGAAGTGATAATGTGAATTTAATATGAAGTGATTATGATGGACTTGTTGGAGACCGAGATCTGCAGAAGCACGCGAACAACACAAGGAAGAAGAAGAAGCTTGGAGCACAACACACAATATTGAATGTATTACCACTAGAATGTACAAAGATAAGTAACCCAAGGCAATAGGCATATATACAATCCGGGGGAAAAAAAACCTCCTAAAGAGTGAAAAAATTGCCCCGGTGGTCCTAGTGTGATCACACACATCACTACCTAAATATATCAACAAATGCCCCCTCGGAGTGATGCGGTGAAGAAGGAGCTAGCACTCATGTATAAGGAAGTGCCAAGCTATGTGGAATCAATCCACAAAAGGAAGTAAGCCTAAAGCTTTGCAGAAAGCTTAAAACTTCTCCCTAGGCAAAGCCTTTGTGAAAAGGTTTGTAATGTTCTCCTACGTGGGCACATATGCCAAGATGATCTCTTCAGCAGAGGACCTCTCCTTGACATAATGATAATGCACCTCAATGTGCTTACCGAGAGCATGGAACACAGGGTTCCTCACAACTACGATTGTGCTCTGACTATCAGTGAAGGTGGTGGTGGTAGAAGATTGGACAACACCTAAATCAACCAGAAGGCATCTGAGCCACACACACTCAACAGTCATTGTGAAAGCTGCCCGATACTCAACCTCACAACTAGAAGTGGCCATAGTAGGCTACTTCTTGCTCAACCAAGACATACATGACCTACCAAGCATGAAGCAAAAGCCACTAGTGCACACACGGGTGTCATAGTAACCAGCCCAAGCAAAGTAAGAAAAAGCATGCAAATATGACGGTAGTGATCCCCCCTTGGGATAAAACAATCCAAGTAGCTGGGTACCACTCAAGTAACGAAAGATGCGCTTAACCTACTACCATAATATTAACCTTTGGGGCTGTGTTTTCATCCACACTCGTAAAACTATAGGTTTCTGAAAAGATTTTTCAGTTTTGGTGGGAGCAGCCACTGCAAATTGATGCAGGTTTTTTGAGCCTAAAACATCAGAGTTGACATACACTTGCAGGTGTTGTTGGCTAGTTTTTAGAGGTCTTGAGACCCATCTTCCTTGCCCCGGACCGTAGGAGCATGGAATACAATAGACCCATTCTCATATTCTCCCATATAATTTGGTAGTGTGGAAATGTTGTGCGATTCTTCCCTGTTTCAATCTAAAATGGAAACTTCTTCATACACTTCTTCTAAATTTGGTATCGGTTGGGTGTCTCCAGTGTCTAGTTCTTCAAAGGGTGGTGTTGAACTCTCATTCTTTTTCCATCATTCTTATTGGATCTTGGCCCACAAGTCTTGTGGCCAATTGGCCTCCAGTTCTAGAATTACAAAAATCTATTCGACCTGGTTACTCTATTGTTCTTCTTCATTATGCTCCTCTTTTTGTATTCTTACTTGTTCTCTACTATTATGTTCTAGACATTTATTGAACTGGCTTTTAGGTATTCTTGTCTTTGGAAGGACTCGGGTAGTATTTTCTAATCTGGTCTAAGCTATTTCTATGAGCTTCCTGCATTATTGCCAATCTCTCCTTCTCTTGCTCTCCTTGTGGATAGAGTTTGTCATGTTGCTCTATGCTTGGTCCGGTCATGAGTCTAAATTGATAAGCCTTCAACCACATATCCAAGTCTTCTTGCACTGGATTTGCTAGAATCGATCTTGGTGTGTCTGGCTTTTGTGTTTGAGTCTTCTGATGAGTGTTTCCTTGCATTTCCTACTCTTGAGGTTTCTTACTTTCCTTTACAACTTTCTTATTCTCTTCACTTTCCTTCTTCAGTCATCTACTCCTGAGTTCTTCTCTTCTAGTCTTCCAAATTTGTGTCTTCTTTGTTTGGTTAGTTTTTCGTAGGTCTTCTAAGTCCTCAACTATTTGTACCTTAGGCTCTAAAATTTTATCCATTTCAAGTTCAGACTCTAGTTCTTTTACTACTTGTCCTTTGGCATGAGCTCGAATAATGGCTTTTAATGGCACTGTGTATTCTTTATCACTTCGAGACGATTCGATAAATTCTATTAGATTAATTTGGTTGAACCTTATTTGGGTTTTTTGGGCAGTCTCTAAATAGATGCTCCTTGCCACAACCATTGCAATATCCTTCCCATGTCCTAGGGGGTGGTGGGTTGTATGGTGATTTACATTCCCTTATGAAGTGGTCTCCACCGCACCTTTAACATGGTCCTCTTGGTGCACGTGGTCTAATAGGGGGTCTCACTAGGGCTGGTGCTTTAGGTGCAGTATACATCAGGTTTGCATATTCTGGTCAATAAGCATTGTCATACCCTTCATAACCGTAATATTGTTGCATGTAGGTTTGGTCATATTCTACTAAACTCGCATCATAAGGATAGAATTCTCCCTCGGTTTGCTCATATCCCTACTTTGTCATTTTTGCACTAGCTAAAGGTGTAGCTAGTACTATGGCTCGTTCCATGTTTTCCTCTGGTTGAGTGTATTTGAATGGCACTACATTTTGTGGATGGGGTGGTTGTTGTCCTAATACTGGTTGTGGTGGTCCATATCCTCCTTGGTCATATGGCCTGGGTGCTCCTTGTGGTCTCAGATAGTGGTTGTATCTAGGAATATCTCTATCTTTCTCTCTAGGAGTATATCTGTAAGGTCTATATTGGGGTGGAGTTACTAGTCTTGGTTGTCTATTGAATGGGCAATTTTTAATAGCATGGTTAGGATATTTCTGCTCAATATGATAATACACATTGGGTCCTTGGGGTGGCTGTCTATTGTATGGATAAGGTTGTTGCATGCCTAAACCTCCCCTTGTACAAGTGTGGGATGGATGGTCTCCACTGCATATGTTGCATCTTCTCAGCATTGGCATTCTCATGGGTGGGTTTTGATAGTTTCTTTGTCCGTGCACTCCCATTTCTTGGCTACCAATTTTGCTAATTCCTCCACATTTCATGAACTAGATGTCATTGTGGTCTTAGTTTCTTCTAATTTACTGGAGCTTTTTGTATTTTTGAGGTCATATGCTAGATTTTTTTCTAGGTCAATGCATTCTTGAAGATACTCACTCAATGTCTACAATCGTTTTACGTAGACTAAGGTTCTCAATCATCTTTTTTTGTGAGGGTCTCTCGATGATTGGGCATCTATCAACATATTGGTTAAATCTTGGGGCCGCTATTTTTACTGTTTCATTTGGGGCTTGTTTGAAACTATGAATCAAAGAGGACAAATTGTGTTTAATCCGTGGCTTGGTAAATTCCCCAATAAACTCTTGGAAGAATTGTTCAATATTTCCAAAGTGATTTGGATCCAAAGGTTGGAACCAAGTTAAGGCCTTTCCTATGAAGTTTAGCCCAAAGGATTCATATTGCACAACAAAGTCATCCACTTGCTCACCTCGCAACACTTGCTTGAATTCAGCAATATGGTCATAAGGCTCACCCATGCGATCATAATGATTCCTCATGCATTTAGCAACTTGGATTGGTCTCAACTTTCTCACTGGCTCTGGGGGTCTAATCATTATAGGAATTGCTGGCCTAACTAGATGCATCCTCGGTCCTACACCTGGTTGTGGTCTTGGCCTAATGGGTGGTCTATTCATATTTCCTATCCCTCGATTGGTTTGGTTGTGTGAATGTAATCTTGACATAGTGAATTGAACATGAGTTCGGTTAGGGATGCTTTGTTGACTCATTTGGCCTGACATAGTATTCTTCGTTCCTTGGTGGGATCCAAAAGGGTTTTGCGAGGTAGTTGCCTACTCTTGAGGAGGCAATACAGGCAACCCCATGTATTTCAATTGAGACCTATCAGCTTTGTTTACCGGCCAATACCTTCTTTGATTTTGGTCTAGGTATGTGACTCATCCTCTAGATGCTTCAGCTCATAGATAGTCACTGGGCTTACTTCTTCTCCTCGTGTATGCGAGTTAGTTTATAAAAGTAGTTTTGACCCCTGGATCAAATATACATCCAACAGATAATCGTCTTGAGGTTTAGGTCCCCTCTCAAGACTTGAGTTACTATAGAATTGCCCCTTGGGGTAGTCACAGTGTCTCCATCATTAAGTCTTCTTCAAGTTCCTTGTCCTTCTAGTTCCCCTCTTTCATTGATCTGGCCAGGATTTTCAGCCACTACATAGATCTGGCCTAACTTCTCCATGTAAACTCCTTCTTCATACTTGATGATGGGTCTTGGAACTATTTTTGAGTCCGTAGAGTTTAACATTCTCGTTACCGACCTATTTAGGCCATCAAGGTAAATAGGGACTCCTTCTAGGTTGGTGGACACATATTGTAAGGAGGTCCGGTGTTCTCCCTCGATGGTGGACATGAAGCCCTCCCTTGGAACTGAACCGTGCATGTCCTTTAAGGCCATGGGTAGTTCCTCCTCTGAGTCACTTGATGTGTCAGAGTAGATCAAGTGATGGCTTGCCTTGGCTGCACTTCCTACCAATGAAATGACCCTTGTCTGACTACTTAGTACTCGCCCTGACCTTAAGTTCATTCACCTTTTAGGTATATCTCTTCCCTCTTCTTCTCTTAGTTTTATCTTAGATTTTAATTTCAGTCTGCCTGGATTGCTCTGGACGATACCAATGATGGGCAATACGATACTGGATAGGCACGATACAATATCACTCAAACAATACGATACTTTCAATTTTACCTGATATGATACCACTCCAGAAGATACCTCTCGAATGATACATTGTTGTTGTCATAGCGATATGATACTAGTAATGTACATGATACGATACTTTAGTTTCAGATGATACGATACTAATGAGCAATGTGATACGATACTGGATTTGCTCATGATACGACACCTCTGTCAGGTCTCGATACGATACCAAGCTCATGATATGATACTACTACAAGAGACGATATGATACCAAGAAATTCCAAGCACGATAGGATACCAGATGAACTCGCGATACCATACCACTACTAAGATGATACCGACTTCTCATGATATGATACTCGGTTGTGGATGGTGATATGATATCACCATGAGAACCATGGGATACCGGTCTTGCTGACAATACGATACTCCAATTTAGACAATACCACCTGAATTGCGATTGCGATACCAGCACATGGCGATACACGATACCTTGATGGTATCGTGATACCTTAAGGGGGTATGCACGACACAATACTAGGTGAGTGTCACGATACTAAGGAATTTTGGTATCACGATACCAAAACTCAATCGATCATGATACTACAACCAAAAGTAGCCAAAACTTAAAATTTTTTTGTGCCAAGTGTTTGTCTCTCTCCCCTCTTCACTCTTGATCAATTGTGCCACACAAAATCTCACTCTAACCCTTCCATCCCCATGACACCGCATATGTGTTGAGTCATGTCTGTGAGTGCTCTTTTGATTTTATGAGGTTATAGGCTTGATGAGCTCACCTTCAAGTGTATTTTGCCCAAGATTTTTGTTCACATGGTCAGTAAAATGCTCGCTCTCCACAAGATTGCTTCAGCGATACCGATCGTTGTTCTCCACGATACTTGCCAAGACAAGTGACTAGAATATGAGTAATTTTTGGTTTTTATGGCATTGGTTGACCAAGTGCATGAACTGAATTGAACTAATTTTTTTTGTTCTTCTTTTTCTCTTGAATTTCCTAGTATAAACTAATTCATTCTAACACTACCTCTCACTTCCCTAAACCCGAACTCTTCTTCACTCCCTTACTCCTAAACCTAAACCTAAAAACTCATTACACACACTCCTAAAGTGTGAAGTAACAAGTGTTGCAATGTTTGATGACTTACCACTGACTGATTTCACCTCTACAAGCATGACTCATTCACTCCATAGCTATAACCATCACGAAGGCACCTTGGTTGGGCTAATCCCTGACAATGGCGCCAAAACATGTACCTAAGTTGTGAAGTCTTAGGGAATTGTGTCGATGAGATTGTACCTCAATTGCCCCACAAGTGCATATAGTGGTGGATTAATACACGTTTTTGAAGCTCTCAATGATACTATAAGTTATGACCAAAATAGTGAATGGCGGGAAACACCAACACCAGCTCCACAACTCTTTAAGGCTCACACATGCTCTAGAGTAGCTCAAAAGCAATGGGAAGGGGTAGAAAACAATCCTACACACACATTTCAAGCATCAAACATGCACAAAAGCTCTTGGAGAAGATGATAATCAATAAGGAAGAGGCAAATTCGAAATTCTGCTTCAATTCTCACAATGGAAAAAAGTCCTCTACAAGACTCACCAAGTGACTTATATACATGTGCCCTAAAATTCGCCCTTTCACACAAGAGATCGGCACTTTTATTAAAAAAACTAATTTCTTACTAAGTTACAAGGATTATTTTACAATAACTGGGGTTTATGCATCTAGAGGTCCTCTAGTGCATTTACATGGCTTCATGAGGTTTTCATAGAAAGTTGAAGAAGAAAATTTATGCTCATAATTTGAAAATTTTTGGGGGTCCCCTTTTGTGTGCTTCTTTACTCTGCAACAAGGTGTATACGGCACTATACACTGATGTTTTATTGTTGATATATTTAGGTAGTGATGTGTGTGAACACACTAGGACCGTCGGGGCACTTTTTTCCCTCTTTAGGAGGTTTTTTTCCCCCGGCTTGTATATACGCCTATTGCCCTAATGGGCTACTTAACTTTGTACATTCTCTAGTAATACATTCAGTATTATGTGTTGTGCTCCAACATTCTTCTTCTTCCTTGTGTTGTTCGCATGCTTCCGTAGACGTCTAACTCCAACAATTCGTATCAGAGCAGGTCATCGCTTCATCTAGGGCGCCGTCGACACTCCTATGGTTGCAGTCTCAGAATCGCACGAATTTTGGTGAGCATACTCAGCGTGTTTTTGAGATCAAAACTGCTTCACTTTGTGGTGCCAAAATCATGATGTGAGCTCGTTTCGGCCTTCGAACGCACTATCACAGTGCTTGTGCAGGCTATTTCATCTTTTTGTGCCAAAGGTATATACCAGTTTCTATTCACCAATATAAGTGTCTCAAAGTCTTCTACAGGTGTAGCAGAATTCTTCTGGGCAATTCTGTTCAACTTTTTGAGATACAATCAATTTTTTGCATCAAGGTATTTTAGTCACCAACCATGGCTGAAAGCAATGATGTATTCCGTATGTTGGTTGTTGAGGATAAGTTGGATGGTACAAACTACCCATTATGGGCTTATATGATGCGACATGCGTTGGTTGCAAAAGGACTGTGGAACATTGTGCAGGGTGTCGAAAAACGTCCAATCACACCTGCAACTGTTACAACTGTAGGTACTAAAGCTGATGCAGAAGGTGTCGAAGATGGTGATATTCTGCATATTCCTGTTCGTGCTTCGGTTTCTACTGCATCTACTGTAGAGCAGATTCATTGGGATGGCAGAGATCCCCAGGCACATCCTTTGATAGCTTTGTTTGTCAAACGTGCCATTATTCCTCATATTCGCTCTTGCAGAACAGCTAAGGATGCTTGGGATACACTTACCACATTGTACCAAGCTAGGAATGAGGCTTGTGTTGCTTACCTCCGGAAACAGTTGGAAAGTGAGCACATGAATGAAGGTGATTCTATGGACAGTTTCCTAACAAAGATCAAAGACTTGAAGGAACAATTGATTTTTGCTGATGAGGTTATACCAGATAGCTCACTTGTGCAGACCGTTCTGAATGGTCTTCCTGATTCATATAAGAGTTTTGCTTCTACTCTTCAGTTGATGATGAAAGGCAATCCAAATGCCTTGTCATTTGAGGAGTTAGTCTCTGTTCTATTGCAGGAAGATCAGTCCAGGAAGAACAGGTCCATTATGCGTGTTGCAGATCAAGCTTTCCTAGCTAGTCAGAAGGGCAAAGGAAAATGGAGCTCTTCTACTAGTAAGGTGAAATCTGCAAATGCTGCACATTCGAAGAACCAAGACAAAGATGAGAAAAAAATCAGAAAAGCAGAAATTGTTTTGTAAGTATTGTAAAGGGAATGATCATATCATAAAGAAATGTCAATGAGACCTTTGCATCTACATGCCGTATGACTATTGTTCGGAGCATCTGTGCACTTGCAGCTCATCATGGTTGGAATTTACATCAGTTGGACATTAAAACATCATTTCTGAATGGTGACTTGCATGAAGAAGTGTATGTTTTTCAGCCACGTGGCTTTGTGCAAAAAGGGCATGAAAACCAGGTGTGCAGGTTAAAGAAGGCATTATATGGTCTAAAGCAAGCACCACGTGCTTGGTATGAGAAGATACATGCCTATCTGATTGCACATGGTTTTGAGAACAGTCCAACTAAAAGCACCTTATATGTTAAGCGTGCTAATGATGTGATTCTATTCATTGTTGTCTATGTCGACGACATGCTGCTCACTGGTCCTACTGAGAAGCATATTGCTGATTTTAAGGCTGATTTTCATGCCTCATTTGAGATGTCTGATTTGGGGCATTTGCATCACTATTTGGGCATTCAATTTATGCAAGTTGATGGTGGAATGGCTTTGTGTCAAACAAAATATATTGACACATTATTGCAGCATTTTGGCCTTGAAGACTGTAAGCCTATTGCCACTCCCATGAAGAGAGGTTTACGATCGAGTCTTCATGATGTTGGAGATGCATTTGATGTTGTTCTCTATCATTAGGCTGTTGGATGTTTGATTTACTTATGCATTAGTCGGCCAGATATTCAGTTTGCTATCTCACAGATGAGCAGGTTTATGCATTGCTTAGGAGTCAAGAATTGGTAGGTGGTTAAGCGCATCTTTCACTACTTGAGTGGTACTCAGCTACTCGGGTTGTTTTATCCCAAGGGGGGATCACTACCACCAGATTTGCATTCTTTTTCTGACTCTGATTGGGCTGGTTGCTATGACACTCGTGTGTCCACTAGTGGCTTTTGCTTCATGCTTGGTAGCTCATGTATATCTTGGTTGAGCAAGAAGCAACCTACTGTGGCCACTTCCAGTTGTGAGGCTGAGTATAGGGCAGCTTTCACAACTACTTTTGAGTGTGTGTGGGTCAAACACCTTATGGCTGATTTGGGTGTTGGTCAGACTTCTGCCACCACCATCTTCACTAATAGTCAGAGCAGATTGGCAGTTGTGAGGAACCCTGTGTTCCATGCTCGCACTAAGCACATTGAAGTGCATTATCACTATGTTAGGGAGAGGTTCTCTGCTGGGGAGATCAACTTGGCATATGTGCCCACGCAGGAGAACATTGCAGACCTTTTCACGAAGGCTCTGCCTAGGGAGAAGTTTGAAGCTTTCCGCAAAGCTTTGGGCTTACTTCCTTTTGTGGAGTGATTTCCACATAGCTTGGCACTTCCTTATACATGAGTGCTAGCTCCTTGTTCACCGCATCACTCCCAGGGGGGATTTGTTGATATATTTAGGTAGTGATATGTGTGAACACATTAGGACCGCCGGGGCACTTTTTTCCCTCTTTAGGAGGTTTTTTTCCCCCAGCTTGTATATATGCCTATTGCCTTAATGGGCTACTTATCTTTGTACATTCTCTATTAATACATTCAGTATTGTGTGTTGTGCTCCAAGCTTCTTCTTCTTCCTTGTGTTGTTCGCATGCTTCTGCAGACATCTAACTCCAACATTTATCCCATGTTCAACCAGAAATGTATCAAATTCAGAAGACATATATTCCCCTCCTCGATCAGAACAGAGGGTGCCCATTTTACATGCTGACATATTTTCAGCCAAAACCAGAAACTTTTTGAAGCACATAAACACTTCAGACTTTGCCTTCAATGGATATACCCATGCATGCCTGGAAAAATCATCGATGAAAGTCACAAAGTAAAGATAGTTCCCAAAAGAAAGCATCTCCATAGGACCACAGACATCACTATGTATAAGTTGCAATTTCTGAGTAGCCCGCACTAAACCATCTTTTAGGAAGGAGGAATGCTACATTTTGCCCAAAATACAACCTTCACAAACATGTTTTCCGAGTGCCTCAAGTTTGGGCAAAGAGGACACCATTTCAAATTTCTATAGGCGTAGAAAACTATCAATATTTAAATGACCAAAGTGTGCATGCTAAAGCTTTGCATCTGACATAGCGTGAGAATTATGTACTACACATGCCAAATCATTTATAGATCTTTCATAGTCTATGAGCTTATACAGCCCATGAAATAAAATGCCAAAAGCGATAATGATATCACCATTTGACAGATCATGACTTGTACATCTGCCATCAACAAATTTCACAACCAAACCAATCTTGGCTAATGCAAAAATTGATAACATATTTTTGTTGATCCTTGGCACAAACAAAGCATCTGACAAAGTGAAAGAACTACCATCAGCAGTAGTCAAAATGATCTTGCCAACTCCCATAACAGGATAAGAGGAGTTGTTTGCGCATGTAACAGTATTCCCTGTAGGGGAAAGCTCGAGTGAAGAGAAGAAACTGTGCTGCACGGTAATATGTTTGGTCGCCCCACTATCAAAGTACCAAACATCTGAGTCTACTATAGACATGCACTGCTCATGAGAAGATGGGTCAAAACTTCAAACAGTAGTAAACGCCCATTCTTCATCCTGCACAAGATTAGTAGACTTTGTTTTCAGTGTAGAGGCCTTTGCAACAACCAGTCCGGCCTCTTTCTTCCTTGCCTCTTTAGCAGTTAGTTTTGGACAACTCTTAATGGCATGATCATTTGCTTTACAGTATTTGCAAGACAATTTCTGCTTTTTTGATTTCTTTTCGTCTTTGTCTTCCTTCTTCGAATGTGCAGCATTTGCAGATGTCTGCTTACTAGTAGAAGAGCATTTTCCTTTGCTCTTCTGACTAGCCAAGAAAGCTTGATCTACAACACGCATAATAGACCTGTTCTGCCTAGACTCATCTTCCTGCAACAAGACAAAAACTAACTCTTCAAATGTTAAGATATTTGGATTTCCTTTCATCATCAAACGAAGAGTATAAGCAAAAGTTTGATATGAGTCGGGAAGACCATTTAGAACAGTTTGCACAAGTGAACTGTCAGGAAGGACTTCATCTGCAGAAATCAACTGTTCCTTCAAATCCTTGATCTTTATCAGAAAACTCTACATAGAATCACCTTCACTCATGTGCTCACTCTCCAACTATTTTCGAAGGTAAGCAACACAAGTCTGATTCCTAGCATGGTACAATGTGGCAAGTGTATCCCAAGGATCCTTAGCTGTTCTACAAGAGCGAATGTGAGGAATAATGGCATGTTTGAAAGACGAAGCTATCAATGCATGTGTTTGAGCATCTCTGCCATCTCAACGAATTTGCTCTGCAATAGATGCAACAGAAATAACAGCACGAACATGAATCTGTAGAATATCACCATCTTTGATGCCCTCTGCATCAGCATGTATTTGTAGTACCTATATTCGCAAGTGTAATAGGACGTTTTTCAAAACCTTGCATAATATTCCATACTCCTTTTGTGACCAATACATAATGCATCATATAAGCCCACAATGGATAATTGGTACCATCCAACTTATCCTCAATAGCCAACATATGGAATACATCATTGCTTTCAACCATGGCCACTGGCTAAAATACCTTGATGTAGAAAAATGATTGTCTCTGAAAAAGTTGAACACAACTACCCAAACGAGTTTTGCTAGACATGTAGCAGACTTTAGATACCTATATTGGCGAACTAAAACTGTTATATATCTTTGGCAAATAAAAGACAAAATAGCCTACAAAAGCACTATGATAGTGCGTTTAGAGGCCGAAACAAGCTGAAATTTTGACACCACACAGCAAAGCTGTTTTGATCTCCTAATAGCCCTGAGTATACGTACCAAATTTTGTGTGATTTTGAGACTCTGATCGGAGGAGTGTCAAGGATGCCCTTGATGAAGTGGTAACCTGCTCTGATACCAATTGTTGGAGTTAGATGTCTGTGGAATCACATGAACAGCACAAGGAAGAAGAAGAAGCTTGGAGCACAACACACAATATTGAATGTACTACCACTAGAATGTACAAAGATAAGTAGCCCTTTAGGGCAATAAGCTTATATACAAGCCAAGGGAAAGAAACCTCTACCTAAATATATGAACAATGGCTAATTCTCTTTCCCACATATGGATGCTAGATTCTGGTGCTTCTTTCCATGTGACACCACACAGAGAATGGTTCTCTAATTATGTAGCAAAATCTCTTGGTACCATGAGTCTGACTCTTACCACTGTGAGGTTGTGGGGATCGGAGATGTGGTTGTGCAGTTCATTGATGGTTCAAAATTTACAATGCATAATGTATGCCATGTACCTCAGTTATTATGCAGTTTGATGTTAGTTGGTCAAATTGATGACCTTGGTTACAAGGTGGTCTTCTAGGCTCACTCCTTTTGTATATCAAAGTGCAATATGGTTATTGCAAAAGAAAGCAAAGTTGGCTCACTTTATCCTTTATTTGTATTACAAAAAGAACACTTGTTAGTTGTTATGGAACAACCTATGGCTTGTATTTGGCATGGTCATTTGGGCCATATATCTTGTAGTGGAATGGAAAATCTTTCTCGTTCTAACTACTTACATGTGTTATCTTTCTCTGATTTTTCATTTTGTGAAGATTGTCAATATGGAAAGCAAACCAAAAATGTGCATAGAATGCACATTGACTCTTCAATTCAGCCTTTAGATCTCGTTCATACAGATGTGTGTGGTCCTATGCCCACTAGGTTCTTAGGTGGTTCTCTTTACTTTGTCACTTTCATAGATGATGCTACTAGAAAATTTTTGGTATATCCTATCAAATCGAAGGATGAGGTATCCCCTACTTTCATAAAATGGCTTGATTCAGTTGAGCCTGAAAAAAGAACTAAGCTTAAGGCATTACATTCAGATAATGGGTGTGGTATATCTCACATGAATTCAACCTTTTCTGTCAGTCTAGGGGGATTCATAGGGAGTTTAGAGCTCCTTATACCCCAGTATAGAATGGTGTATCTGAAAGGATGAACAAAACAATTCAAGATAGAGTAGTTTCTATATTGCATCATGCAAAGCTCTCACAAGGATTTTGGGCAAAAGCAATATTGACTACAATTCATGTGATTAACCTTTCACCTAGTACTACCAAAGGTTTGAAAGTGGCACAAGAGTTATGGATAGGGAAGCCATCATATTATGATCATCTTTGAGTTTTTGGGTGTGAAGCATATGTTCATACTCCCAAGAATCTTAGACGAAAGTAGGACCGTAAGTCAAAGAAATGCATTTTTCTTGGATATGGTCGAGAAGGACAATTTGAATATCGCTTATGGGATCCTGAAACATGGTCAGTGATCAAAAGTAGTGATGTCATTTTCAACGAGTCTAAGATGCATAAAGAGCCCATTAAGGAGGTTGAAGTGAGAAGAGTGGTGTTTGAGGATACTAGTCCTCCAGTCAGCATACATAAAAATGATGCACATAGGGACGTTCAAGAGATTATCCGATCAGATGAGTCTGCACGTGTTCTCGTTCAGCAACCATTGAGGTGCTCTACACATGTCTCACATCCACATGATAGATATGTTCTAGGTTTAGATTTTGTTATGCTAACAGATGTCGGTGAGCTTTCTTGCTACAAAGACGTTATGCAAACAAAGGATCATGTCAAGTGGAAGCATGCCGTGAAGAGTGAGTTGGATTTAATTCACAAGAATGGTACTTGGGATTTAGTACCTTTTCCAAATGGTAGGAAAACTTTACCATGTAAATCGATATATAATCGGAAATTCACATCAGATAGTGCTTCTCCAAAGTATAAAGCAGGACTTGTTGCAAAGGGTTTTAAGCAACAACATGGTGTTGATCTCAAGGAAATCTTCTCTCCAATGGTCATAATGACTACCTTGGGCATGTTGCTTGGATTCGTTATAAGGAGGACTTAGAGCTAGTCCAAATGGATGTGAAAATTGCGTTCTTGCATGGAGATCTTACAAATGATATCTGTATGGAACAACTAGAGGGTAATGTAGTTCCTGGCAAGGAAAGTCTAGTTTGTAAGCTCAAGAAGAGCTTGTATGACTTAAACAGTCCCCTAGACAATGGTACCAAAAGTTTGATGCTTTTATGAAGTCTCAAGGGTATTCTCGAAGCAATGAGGATGATTGTCTCTACATAAAGAGATGCTCATATGGAAGATTGATATGCTTGATACTTTATGTCGATGATATGTTGATTGCTAGGAAGTCCTCTTATGACTTGTCAATTCTGAAAAAGAAGTTGATTCAGACATTTGATATGAAGGATGTGGGGGATGTCAAAGATATTCTTGGCATGCGCATTACTCGTGTTAGGAGTAAAAGATGCATATACTTGTCTCATATCCAAAGTACTTCACAGGTTCAATATGCAGGGTGGAAAGGCATTGAGTACACATTTACCCACATATGTGAATTTGAGCAAGGATGATTGCCCCAAATCAGATGAGGAAAAGGAATTCATGTTTGAAATTCCCTATCATTCTGTTGTTGGTAGTCTCATGTATGCTATGGTAGCTACGAGACCAGACATTGCATTTGCAGTGGGAGTTGGGAGTAGATATATGTCTAATCCTGGCAAGAAACATTGGGAAGTGGTCAAGATGATTTTGAAATATCTAAGTGGCACTAAGGACAAGTGTCTATGCAATGGTAGAGGGAAAGCATCCATTATTGGTTACATAGATTCTCACTATGCTGGTTGTGTAGACAATCATAAGTCTACATCAAAGTACATTTTTCATTTTGCTCGAGGTGCTATCTCTTGGAGATCTCATCTTCAAGAATGTACAATTGTTTCCACCATAGAGGTAGAGTATGTTGCAACAAGTGAGGCATGTAAGGAAGCATTGTGGCTTTCTCGTCTTGCTTGTGATATGATTTTACCTAAGCATATACCTCGTTTGCTCAGTGATAGTCACAAAGCCATTGCTTTGGCTAAGAATCTAGTCTATCATGCAAAGACCAAGCACATTAAGGTGAGGGATCACTTCATTAGAGATTGCTTAGCCACTGAGTGCATTATTCTTGAGAAGTTTCACACTCAAGATAATGTTGTAGATGCTTTGACTAAAGCTCTACCACATGATAGCTTTCGACACAGTTGTCACTTGATGGGGGGTTACTTGATTCATGATCTTACACAGTCACTTGTATACTGTGTAACATGCCCATCAGGTGGGAGGTATAGTTTGTACACTTACACTCAAGTATTCTTTATCATTCTTTATTTTTTCTCCCATAGTTACTTTGGCCATATTGGCCTTTAGTGGGAGATTGTTATCGTTAGTGTCCATGTCAAAGGCCAAATGGCCACCAGAAACTTCTTTGTATATGTTCTTTAAAAAAACATATAGTGGTATGGTCAATCATAGACCATAAGTTCGACTGCAATTGTAAGACCTAAGAAGTCTATCTTCATGCTCTCTGTGTATTGTGCTTTTCTGCGTATTCTACAACCTCTCTGTGGAGTATTGTGTGCGGCCTTAGGAGCTCGCTTTTCTACTCCAAGGATATTGTCATGGAGCTTTAGAGAAGGAGAGTGCATCGTGGTGCATCCCCATCAAATTAATTCATCAAGCATCCAACAGTCTGCTGATAGAGAACAACATCAAATGCATCTCCAGCATCATGAAGACTCAATCATAAACATGTGTCCATGGGAGTGGCAATAGGTTTACAGTCTTCAAGGCCAAAATGCTACAATAATGTGTCAATATATTTCATCTGACACAAAGCCATTCCACCATCAACTTGCATAAACTGAATGCCCAAATAGTCTCCAGCATCTCCAGCATCATGAAGACTCAATCATAAACATGTGTCCATGGGAGTGGCAATAGGTTTACAGTCTTCAAGGCCAAAATGCTACAATAATGTGTCAATATATTTCATCTGACACAAAGCCATTCCACCATCAACTTGCATAAACTGAATGCCTTAAAATCAGCAATATGCTTGTCATGAGGACCAGTGAGCATCATGTCATCAACATACACAACAATGATCAGAAGCACATGATTATCAAGCTTAACATATAATGTGCCTTCAGTTGGACTGTTCTCAAAACCATGTGCAATCAGATAGGCATGTATCTTTTCATACCAAGCACATGGTGCTTGCTTTAAACCATATAATGCCTTATTTAACATGCACACCTGGTTTTCATGCCCTTTTTGCACAAAGACATGGGGCTGAAAAACATATACTTCTTCATGCAAGCCACCATTCAAAAATTCACTTTTAATGTCCTACTGATGTACACCCCAACCATGATAAGCTGCAAGTGCACATATGCTATGATCGGTAGTCATTTGGCATGTAGGGGCAAAGGTCTCATCAAAATCAATGCCTCTTTCATGTGCATAACCCTTTGCAACAAGCCTAGCCTTATACTTGTCAATTGTTCCATCAGTCATACGCTTTGGCTTGTATACCCACTCAGTGCCAATGGCCTTCTTGTCAGGAGACAAGTCACATAAAGATGAGGTACCATTTTTCATTATAGCATCATATTCACAATGCATTGCAGCCATCCAATTTTCTAAATTTTGTGCTTCATCAAACAAAACAGGCCCATTCTTATCACAGAGACTAGAGGTAGCCACAACATAAGAATCTGATGCAAAAGGGGCACTATGAGAGCCTAAATGAGTACAATATGATATAGGTGCATCTAATTTGCTGTCACAAAAAGCTTGCACCAACCATTTTTTCATATTTTTTGCCTCCTCAATATCAGCTCTCTCATCAACAAGTTTTTAGTGGGACATCTGTTAAGTACATATTGTGCACACATAACGGCCTCAAGCCAAAAACTATGTGGTAAACCCTGACTGCTGACCATACACCTTCTTTCGTTCAACAACTCCATTCTGTTGAGGTGTATATGGCACTGTACACTAATGTTTTATCCCACATTCAACCAGAAATGCATTAACGTCAAAAGACATATATTCCCCCCCTCGATCAAAACGGAGGGTGCCCATTTTACATGTTGACAAATTTTCAGCCAAAACCAAAAACTATTTGAAGCACATAAACACTTCAAACTTTGCTTTTAATGGATATATCCATGCATGCCTGGAAAAATCATCAATGAAAATCACGAAGTAAAGATAGTTTCCAAAAGAGTGTGTCTGCATAGGAACACATACATCACTATGAGCAAGCTACAATTTCTCAGTAGCTCAAACTGAACCATCTTTTGGAAAGGAGGAATGCTGCATTTTGCCCAAAATATAGCCTTCAAAAACATGTTTACCGGGTGCCTCAAGTTTTGGCAAAGAGGACACCATTTTAGATTTCTGTAGGCATAAGAAACTAGCAAAATTCAAATGACCAAAAGCATGCATGCCAAATCTTTGCATCTGACATAGCTTGAGAATCATGTACTACACAGTTGAATCATTCATAGATTTGTCATAGTCTATAAGCTTATACATTCCACGACATAAACTGCCAGAAGCAATAATCACATCACCATTTGACAGATCATGGACTATAGATTTGTCATCAACAAATTTCACAACCAAGCCAATCTTGGCTAAAGATGAGATTGATAACAGATTCTTCTTGATGCCTGGCACAAATAAAGCATCTGACAATGTAAAAGAACTACTATCAGCAATAGTCATAATGATCTTACCAAATCACATAACAAGATAAGAGGATTTGTTGGCACATGTGATGGTATTCCTTGTAGGGGCAGGCTTAAGTGAAGTGAAGAAACTGCACTGCAAGTGTATCCCAAGCATCCTTAACTGTTCTACAAGAGCGAATGTGAGGAATAATGGCATGTTTTATAGACAAGGCTATCAATGCATGTGCATGAGTATCTCTGACATCCCAATGAATTTTCTTTGCAGTAGGTGCAGCAAAAACTACAACACGAACAAGAACATGAAGAATATCATCATCTTCAATGTCATCTGCATCAGCTTCAGTACCTATATTTGCACGTGTAATAGGATATTTTTCAACACCCTGCACAATATTCCACAGTCCTTTTGTGACCAATACATGAAACATCATATAAGCCCACAATGGGTAATTCCTACCATCCAACTCATCCTCAATAGCTAGCATATGAAATACATCAGTGCTTTCAGCCATGGCCACTGATTAAAATACCCTAATGCACAAAAATGACTCTATCTAAACAAGTTGAGCAGAAATATCATGAGAAATTCTGCTAAACATGTAGCAGACTTCGAGACGCTTATACTGGCAAACCAAAACTTGTATATATCTTTGGCACAAAAAGACAAAATAGCCTACACAAGCTGTTGATACAAAGGTTGGCCATAATTTCCTCATGCAATGGCACCCTCTAACCTTCATAAAAATCCCTTTTATCTTGTATTTAGGAGATGTCCATATGAACACTCTCCTAAGCCCCTTTTTGATATTTTAGGCTATGGTTTTGAAGCCTCTCAAATAAAGTATCTTTTTGACACACATGTATAAAATCCCACGTAGAAGTTTCCCACACCTATATTTTTGTCTTGAAGAGAGTGGGTTGTTAGAGAATATCTACAAAGATTTAGAGAGATACGAGCATGTGCTCCTTTTTGACTAGTCAAAAAGAGCACATGGGAGAATGTGCTTAGCCTATAAATATAGGCTCATTTCTTGTAAAGGGGGAGCTTTTGGTCGTGCTCTCATGTAAAATCCTTTCAATGGAAGAACTCTCTTTTCTCTTACGGCTTTGTACATATATGTATTTAGTCTTGGAGTGTGAGAGAGTGAGGTGTGTGTGCATGCTAGAAATTCCTATGTGTGTAAGTAGAGTGTTGCTATTATCTTGTATTTTACATATGTGACTAGGATCCTTGACTCCCATTGCTCCATATTTTCAAGCATGTGGCATAGCTGCGGGCTGATGGCCAATGGCTTGAACATGATGGAGGATGGGGTGGATGAAAGGATAGTCTTTCTTGGGCCTTCCTTCTTGCTTCCATGCAAGGTGGTGTGGGTCTTGGCTCCCAAGGGCATACTACAACAACAAATTTGGCCTTGTTGCCGGGGAGAATGGCCTTTCATCACTTGGAGAGCTCAAGAGCATGTGGTAAGATATTGATTTGTAATTTTTCTGCTTATTCACTTAGGATATGTGTGTTGGCATGGCACTTTCACCCTTCCATTGGGCCAATGGTTCCCCATTTCTTGCTTTTAGTAGGGTAGTATTAGTTTACTTTAGATGTTGCACAAGAACAACCCTTAACCCCCTTGTCTCTCTCTCTCTCTCATACACATATACACACTTCTACACACACACACACTCTGGCATCAACCCCATCTCTGTCATTTCTTAAAGTTGATGTTTCTCTTGGAAAAGGGGATGGATACCCTTCTTCATCCCTCCCTCTCTTCAAGTACAAGAAAAAAGAAAAAGTTGATTTCAATCCCCTGAATTTTTCTATAAAATTGTGTACACAAAATGGGTTCTTTGAAATGGTCATTGCCCATGATTCAACGTTGGGGGCGGGGACTTGGCCCTTAAAGTGAATTGTATGCGCATCATTTGTGGTTGGGAGGTTGGTGAAGTCGATTTAAGTCTCCCTCGCTTTATGCTTCATCAATTTTTGTATGGTAGATCACATCATGTCAGAACGGGCCCAAATTCCAAGGAAAAATGAGTTTGTATTTGTTGTTCCTTGCTCTTGGCAACTCTTGGTGCTTGGGGCTCCCTCTCCCTGCAGCGCATCCACGGGGATGAGCTCCATCGAGCTCCCCCTAACTTCTCCTTCTCTGCGTTGATGACTCGCACGACTCTGTGCTACTCAAGGGTTGAGACCCTGTGTCTCGCCTGGTGCTTCCATTATCAGTATACCAACTCAACGCGTGCCCCTCTCTCTCTTTTACAGGCCTACAACAAAGTCTGTATTGGGGAAGGCTGACGGTGCGCACATGTATAGATGCTTCTCGATGGGCTGTTGGGTGAACCTTGAGCTTCCCATGCTCAGGGTTAGGCTTGGCTTCCGACCCTTTATTGTGCCCTCCTCTTTTTTTCTCTATTGCATGGGGTTGAGCCTTGAGCTCCCCCTTACTGGGGTCGAGCTCTGCTCCCCCATCCTTTCTTCCTGATATGCATCAGATTTGTAGCTCCGATTATGCTCCCCCTACTGCGCGTATTCTCCTCAAAGCAAGGTGTGAAGGCAAGTCAAGGGCAGATATTCATTTCCTTTGGCTCCTCCTGTTGGGTCGGCACTTCTCCTGCTCCGCACTCTTGGCTATGGTGGAGGTTGAGCTACCTCATGCTCTCCCTACCCTCTCTTTCTCCACTCCAATGACTCCGATGACTCTGCCATTCGAAGGTTGAGACCTTGTGTCCACCTTGACACCTCCATTCTCAGTATACGCATTTGGATCTCCCCCTCCTCGTAGTCAAGCTCATCTTCCGTCCATCCATCTCTTCTGCAAGCCTACAAAAAAATCATTACTGGGTTGGCCCGCCTGCGCGCACATCGACAGAATTTGGGGGAAACCTCAAACCTCCCATGCTCGGAGCTGAGCTTCTATGCCTCCTTTGATATCTTCAGCCAAAGGTCAAGTCCACGCATCCTCTCCCATTCTATAACTATTTCTCCATGCATGTTCCCCCATTTCTTGCAGAGCTTCCTTGATATGCTGAAGCTTCTTGCTTACGATATCAACTCCCCTCTCTGCCAAGGAGCTCTCTACCATGTGCGCTTCTATGACTATTGTGGCTGGGGGTTCAGAAGGTCTGACCTCGTGCCATTTACTGGTCTATTTTGCGGTCATGCGGGACTCTCTTTTTCAAGATAAAATCTATGGTGGGATCACCCTCTCTGCTGCTTGTTGATTATCACTTATTTGAGGAGAATCATTTGCTATTTTTTGTGTCTCAACTTGGTGATTGAGGGAAAGGACGCCATGCTGTATAGTTATGTTTGTTTTGCAGGAGACATTTGGTGCTCATAGTTGGTAGAAGCCTCGACTTTTGATTCCATGTAATTTTTTTATTCATAAGTGTGTCCTTGGCATATGCTTTCACTCGACAGATGTAGGAGGCATGGCCGCTTTGGATGTTTCTGCGCTTTGTTTTCATGGGGGTTATGGTGATGATAAGGCATATGTAACTATAAAATGTTTTCAGTCATGATATGTGATGTTAAATGTTGCAGGAGACAGTGCCTCTAACGAGGAAAATGTACCAAAATTTTAAATGGTCCCCTTATGCCATTTTCATGAAGTGCCTTGGCAAGAATTCTAGTGTCTATTTCTGTATATGTGACCTGCAATATACTTGCAAAAGTGTTCTATATCTATCTTGCTAGGATCTTGATGAAAGCTTCCTTGTGCAAGCACTCTGGTGATCCCCTTTGTTTTCCATATACCTTTTCACTACTCAGGTCAAGAAAAAAATGTACCATGATCTGCTTATTGTGATGTGACTACACTTATGGGGACACTCCCAACCATTGGGTAAAAGAAAGGTAATTCTAGAACATGAGGCTCGTGCAGCTTGTGGTGAATCCCAGCCCATATTGGTAGGAGTTAGTATGCACTTGCTCTACTGCTTGGCATTACAAAAGCGACCTCTTTCTTAAATGTTTGGATATTGAGCATTCATCTATGCCCAATCTCATATTGGCTACTTCAGTGGGGCTCAAGTCATTCACAAGCTCCCCTTGTTTTGATTGGATAGTCAGTATGAGCTGTTTCGATGTAGTTAAAAAGCATGCATCCTCCTCAGGTAGTGCTCACTCATAAGCTTGGCTATATGTAAATTCTAAAATGCTCATGATTGTACTTCTTCCAATGTATGCCTTGTATGACTACATACAAGAAAATCCATGAAGTCCTTAAAATACTGGTCGGGTTCCTTCCTGCTATATGCAAACATTACAGGTTTGATGATGTCCAATGTCATGCTTTACAGATGACATGGTGTATGACGTACATGGTTGAGCTTTTTGGTCACAACTTTTTTGGGTGTATGGCCCTTTGCGAGGCGATTTGAAATTCTTGATTTTGGGATGCATGTTACAAGGTTGTTGTGCAATTTTTTTCAAAACAGGTTCTCCTCAGTGTTCTCAATCCTTGCTTATTAGAAATGTTTGCAAACAAACAATTCTTAGGTGCGTCCTAGCTCTACCTGTGCTTATGCTTGAAGTTCAAATGAATAATACTATGCTCCTTTATTGAAGTAGGAAAATTGACGTTGTTTTGGGAAATTTGACCATATGCAGCTAGGTCTTGCTATATGCAATGGCCTCAAGCTACTGTCAGGCTTATTGACAGATGAGGATGGAGTAACATAGAACGTGACATGCCCACCCCTCGAAAGAATGATGTCCCCATCCTCTTCCATCACCCAAAGGGTTTCACCAAAAATGGAGACCTTCTTGTTACGCGGATTGCAGGTTGTGCTGCATACTCTCAGGTGAAGGTGGTCTATCCTCAGGGGTTACCATATGTGGCTCAAAAATCTTACTTTGCTAGCATTAACCACACTTTGGGTGCTTACAGGCTACTGATTCTCATGTATGCCTGGGATATACTATGGGAAAAAATCCATGCAATCCTTGGTCTGCCATGTGTATGAACAAATATAAATTTGGATGATGCCAAAATTCACAGTTTGCAGGTAACATTATGCTTGGGGTACATTGATGAGTTAATTTGACCCGCCCATTGCCTTTGCTGGGAATGTTTTCTATGCTAAAGTGGAACCAAGATCTATTGTTTAGTTGCTCACTTAACCATTGTGTGCATATGTATAATTGGGGGTAAGTAAATTCCACAATAAGATATGCAACTACTATGGATAATGTCCAAAATCCATCTTTATGAGGGGATATTAGTAAACGTTTTTAGCATGCTTCTAGCATATTTTGAATGTGGCACCTCAATTTATCTTGAGCACTCCAGTGGATGCAGACTTCCTGAGTGTTTTTGAACTTTGGTTGTCTAAGGTATGTTGCAGGCTCAGCTATGGTATGATATTGAGAACCGAAGTTCTTGCCTTTTTGCCATTATATTTGATGCAAGGATTGCTCATGAATGATGGGGATATGCTCCCAAACTCGCTTGAATGTAGTAAAGCTTAGATTGGCTCTTGTATGAAGTAGTGTGTCTGTCCACAATTCCCACAAGCACGGTTGTTGTTAGTTTTCTATGTTTAGGTGGAATTGGGCAACACAAATTAATTGCAGGATTCAAAGAATGCTACAACTTCTTATTGAACTTGGTTACTTGCTTGCTTTCCCTGTTTATGAATTTGATGTACCATTAGTTGGAGTTTTTTTTATTACCCTGCATAAAGGAGGATGTCCAGAATTCTAGAATTTTATAGGGAACGAGTGTGATCATGGTAGGAATGCCCACTCTGCACTTATTACATGACAGTCTATGACAGTTTGCCCCATCATCATATTTTATTGCTCCTTGTTGGGAAATATTTTCTATGATGGGTACTTGAGCTCTTGGAGGTTTTTTTTCATCATCAATTATCCCCCTTGACATTCACTAGTTTTGGGACTTCACAGTGACTCTGAACTGCTTACCTTCACTTGGCAGGTTTTGTTTTTTAGGAACTACTCCATGGGATGGCTGCATATTCGATAACAAAAGACTACTCTTTTGGATGGAAGCTAGGCTGACTGCCCCCAAAGGGGATTGTGTCGCTCAGCATTATAGGCTTGAAAGATTTGAAGACTTACAAATTTGGATGGAGGCTGGGCTGACTGCCCCCCAAGGGGATTGTGTCGCTCAGCCTTGCTGGATTGAAGATTTGAAGGCAGACGGCTTGTTGATTCAAAAGATTTGCAGCCTTGCAAAATTCAGATTGGAACTATTGCATATTTGAAGTGTTGAAGACTCCAAACTTGGCCCACTTCGACACTATATGCCTCTCATTTCTTAGCTTTGTCAAGGACAAAAAAGTCTAGGAGGAGGAGGGTGTTGATACAAGGGTTGCCCATAATTCTAGTTTAACCTTCAACAATTCCTCTAGGGTGAGATTACACTATACTTTGGTATTCTTGATCACTTCTGTGTTTCTAGGGATCATTGATTCTTCATTCCTCACTATTATCGTGGGTGCTCTCATGCTAATAGACTTTGCTTCCCAAGGTCCTGTGAACTGAGGTAATTCTTGCAAAGAATTGGATTCAAAACCTATGTGTTCACTCAGTTGTTCTTCCTCTAAATCATCGTAAATAGAGGGGATATCTTGGGGAAATTGTTCCTACAAGTCATCTATTTCTTGAATAGGAGGATGAGTTTATTGTTCTTTTCTCGACTTTTCTTCTTGGATTTCTCTCAAAAATTCATGTGAATACCTATGTATGGAAGACAGGTTGTCTTCACCTTCCGTCTTGAGTACTTGAGACAGGGATGGTGATTCCTTTCCTATGTCTCTGAGGTAGTAGGGTTCCTATGCTGATTCTTTTTCCCCTTGCTATCTATCAAGTATTCTAGCCTCTCCATTAGTCCTTGAAAGTGTAATTCCGGTTTTTCCATGTTATTCCAATTTAGATATCTAGAAGCTTTGAACATAGTTTGTGCTAATTCTACCATCTTCATGCAAAGTTTAGTCCTCTCAATTTCTAAGCCTGCTCGAGGGTAGTTCTTACTCATCTCCGCTATTTGAGGTCCTTCTTTTAATCTTGCTTGATACGCACGAAACATCATGTCTAGGTTTTCTGGTATGGGTTCTGCTAACACTGATCCTGATTTTTGAGCTGGATTCTCTTGATTCAATTCCTATAAAGTCAATTCTAGGATTTTGGCTCTCGATTCCTTGAGACTTCCTTCCAAATCTGTTATTTTTTTACTCCACTTTCGCTTGATTCTTTCCCTAGAATCTTTCCAAGATTTCGTCTTTTTATTGCTAGACTCTCCAACTTCACTAGTTCCGACTATTTCTTCCTGATTAAGCTATTGGTTCTGTAAGAGCGCCTGGGCTCTTGTTATAGCTTGGATAGGCACGTATGTAGGGTTGGATCCATCTGCGTTGTTTACAATACCTATCATGTTGATGGGTGTCACATTTGAAGCTTTCACGTGGTTCTTAGGACAATCTTTGATTATGTGCTCTTTACCACAATCGGCACAAAAGCCTTGTACGTTATAATACTGTGATTGTCCTGCTATTGGAGGATGTTGACAATCCTTTATGAAATGATCTCTTTGGCACCTAAAGCATGGTCCTCTAGGGCCCTGTGGTCTTGACTATCTCAATTGGGGCCATGGTTTGGGTTTGTGTACATCACGTTAGTATAATCGGGCTCCCAACTAGGTTCCAATGGTGGACTATTGTATTGATATGTCTCCACATGTTCTGGTGACTATGTGTAATATGGGGGTGGACTATCTACATGAGTAGAGTCAAAACTGTTTGAGTTCGGGTCACTTTCTATGATCAAAGGTGAAGAAGGCACTAAAGCCCTGCTTAGGTTCTCTTCTGCAGTAGCGTATTTAACTGAGATGACATTAGCTGGTGGGGGTGGCTGCTGAGCTAAAACAAGTTGAGGTCTTTGTTGAGCCTGATACGGGTAGTTCTGAGGAGGCCTATAGTAATAAGTGTGAGCATTGTGTTGACCTTGATACCTACTTGGCTGCGGGTATGCTTGCGGGTAGTTCTGTCTTAATGCTTGTTTGTTGTATGGGCAGTCTTGAGTGGTGTGATTCGTGTATCTTCTTTCGATCGTACAGTATTGGCCACTAGGGTTTGCTTGTGTTTGTGTTGCATTGGGACACACATTCGCCATATGATCACCACCACAGGTGTAACAACGCTTGTTTGTTGTTACCATAGGCATCTGTTTACTAGAAACTCCTAGTTTCTGGGCCACTTTTTCTGCTAGGTCCTCTATCGAACTAGACAATTCTGTGGATGCTAGAGAGGAACAATCTGAGTCCTTCTAGACCTTTGAGAGTTCCAACTCGTCTCCTAAGTTGTCTTCAATGTCTATGAAAATTCTCACACACTGCTCTAGTGTTCTCGGTTCCTTCAAGTATACATAGGAGCGTAGTTTAGAGCTCAACAGGCCATCTAGAAACAATGACACTTGCTTGGCTTGTGAGGGTAGCTCTTGCATTGGACATCTTTCAACATATTGTCTAAGCCTATGTCCTGCCAGTCTAACTGTTTCTTGAGGGGTCTATTTGAAACTATGAATCAACGAAGACGTATCATGTCTGATTCCACTTTTAGAGAGTTCAGTGATGAATGACTCTAAAAAGTGATGGATGTCTCTAAATTGCCTTTGTTGCAATGGTTGGAACCAAGTTAAAGCTGTGTTCTTTAACGTTAGTCCAAACGCATTATATTGCGTGAACATGTCTTCTACTTGTTCTGCTCTTAGAACTTGCTTAAATTCTGCAACGTGGTCATAGGGATCTCCTGTCCCATCAAAATAGTTTTTCATAGATTTTACTAGTTGAGTGGGTCTTAATATTCTTGCGTGTTCACGTGGTCTGGGTAGAGGAAAATCATCTCTACCACCCGACATTCTTTGTCTTTCCACTCTGTCCGTGTCTATGGTGGTTCTATCTCTCCCTATGGGATAGTTGAAACTTACTTCAAGTTTTTCTTTGTTTTTCTCCCTTTGATTAGCATGGGCAAAGGATGTTCCAACCCCTTGTTGGCTCGGGTTTACGTTTGCTCGTGATGGAGGGAAGACCAAATCACCTCTCCATGTATACGTATTTCTAGCGTGGTTAGGTACCACAAATACTCTTTCTGAAGTTTCATCCAGGTATACAACCTTTCAAGGTGTATCTGGGTCCTTAAATTCATAGATCGTGATGGTGCCTACCTCACTAGGTTGTTCCGTTCTGTACCTCCAAAATGCTTCATCAGTTTCTTTGTTTACAAACAACTCTATGCTTCTGTTGTCCTGAGGGATCCACTCTGGAATGAGTACTCTTGTCAGTATAGATTTCCCTCTAGGTGTTCTAGGTTCTTCTAATGGTTCTTTTCCTTGGGCTCTCGCTTCCGTCTCTAACTGAATTACACCAAACTCATTGGTATTGTTTGGTTGAGTACTTATGATGTACATCGTTCCTTCTTTGTTTATGTATGCCTCTCTCTCGAATTTCACCACTGAACGTTCCAATCCAATGGGTTGATCAGGATTGTGCATTTGCACCACTTGTCTTTGCAAACCATCCTCATAGATGCGAGCACCTAAGCAATTGGTTCAGAGGAATTCTAATTGAGTTCTATAGGGTCCTTCGGGTCTTTCTAAATATGCTACATTTGACCCTCCTTCGGGTCTTTCTAAATATGCTACATTTGACCCTCCTTCGGGTCTTTCTGTGCTAAAAGCCAATTCTGATTCACTCGTATCTGAAGTCTCGTAGGGGTAATTACTATTTAACTGTTGTGCCCACGAACGTGCAGTAGTTCCTACACTTGCTTCTGATGATCTAAGGCTTTGTCGATCTGCCTTACCTATATGTTTGCCAAATCTAAGGTTCATGAATTTACCTCGCAGCACTCTCTGATTGTCAAAGATTCTTTGTTATTGATTTGCTTGTTTCTTTTTAAATGTCTTTAAGTTCTTGTCTGATCTTACTGTAAGCGTCAGGAATCGACTTTTCGTGGTACTTTTGAGTTCTCGTTCTGTCAGAATATCACACACCTTTACTTTGGTCTTGGACTTAAGAAATTTAATCTCTTGAACTTGCTCGTTCCTATCGTCGTTAAACCACGGTGCTACCGTTTATCCTAAGCTGAGAATTGACTGAGGGGGTTGCGTAATCTTCCAACCTCAAGTCAGTTGCTTTGGTTGCTTTGATGCCCAAGAAGCCGCGCTTCCCAAGCTTTGCATCCTTCTCTGCCTTGCCTTGGTTGCCCTTGATTGCCCTTGCTAGACCTGTCAAAATCCAATATTAGACCAATCCTTAATTGAATGATCAAACACTTGGATATATACACTTTTTAGGTCCCTTCCCTTATGCCCAAAATTTCAATGCCCCCTGGCTTTCTAGTCCCAACTATGTCAACCTCAAATTACCTTATCTAAAATTCAAATTAGCTTATCCAAATTAGCTTTCTAACGAGCTATCAAGCTCAAAAAACGGACTTCGGATGAAAAAGATATGAGCATTCAAGCCCTCGGGGGTAAAAACAGACAAACAAAAAAACAACAACAAAAACTAAAATTTTTACCTTCCAACGCCACTTCTCGTTATACTCTTACCATCACACATTCGTCCTAGACTCGATCCCCGGTTGCCCATAATTTCCTCATGCAATGGCACCCTCTATCCTTCATAAAAATCCCTTTTATCTTGTATTTAGGAGATTTCCATATGAACACTCTCCTAAACCCCTTTTTGATATTTCCCTTAGGCTATGGTTTTGAAGCCTCTCAAATAAAGTATCTTTTTGACACACATGTATAAAATCCCACGTAGAAGTTTCCCACGCCTATATTTTTGTCTTGAAGAGAGTGGGTTGTTAGAGAATATCCACAAAGATTTAGAGAGATATGAGCATGTGCTCCTTTTTGACTAGTCAAAACGAGCACATGGGAGAATGTGCTTAGCCTATAAATATAGGCTCATTTCTTGTAAAGGGGGAGCTTTTGGTCGTGCTCTCATGTAAAATCCTTTCAATGGAAGAACTCTCTTTTCTCTTAAGGCTTTGTACATATATGTATTTAGTCTTGGAGTGTGAGAGAGTGAGGTGTGTGTGCATGCTATCAATTCCTATGTGTGTAAGTAGAGTGTTGCTATTATCTTGTATTTTACATATGTGTCTAGGATCCTTGACTCCCATTGCTCCATATTTTCAAGCATGTGGCATAGCTGCGGGCTGATGGCCAATGGCTTGAACATGATGGAGGATGGGGTGGATGAAAGGAGAGTCTTCCTTGGGCCTTCCTTCTTGCTTCCCGGCAAGGTGGTGTGGGTCTTGGCTCCCAAGGGCATACTACAACACAAGCATTGCGATAGTGCATTTGAAGGTTGAAACAAGCTCATATTCAGATTTCGGTCTAATCACCCTGAGTATGCTCACCAAATTTTGTGCGATTCTGAGATTGTGATTGGAGGGGTGTCGATGATGCCCTAGATGAAGCGGGGACCTGCTCTGATTCCAATTATTGGAGATCAAGGTCTACAGAAGCACGTTGTCGTCGAGATTTTCTCTCCTCTCTCACTCATGAAGGCCTATAGGAAACACATTCGATGAAGGTAGCCATGATTCTCTGAGAAGTCCAAGATGCATCAAGGATGTAAAAGGGAGTTCACATGCAAACTTTGGAAGAAATCGAGCAAATCCAGGGTAGCAGTCAAAGCTGGTCAAAGTCTGGAAATTAGGGCAAAAATTTCAATGTCTCCAAATCACATGAAAATTCATATACTTGTAAAGGCTATCAAAGGCAGTCTATAGTCCAAATTTCACATGAAAATGGATTTTCTAGCACATTGATATGCCATGTGCATTTTGTAAAAAATGTAATTTTTCCACTTAGACCCTAGAAAATTTTGTATAGGAATCTTTGTTAGCCATATGGCTTGGCATGTATAAAGACCATATGTGGCTACATATTTGCACAAATTTTCAAGGCTATCAGAGCTTCCTAGAGACCTTAATGCCACCTGCAAGCTTCCAAATGTAGTCAAACTTGTACAAGGAGTTTTTTTTGCATATTCCTCAAGGAGGCCTTTCAAAACATAGTCCTACAAACTTTTATCTTCATCAAAGGATATTTGAAGGGTCAAAGAGCACAAAATCCAGTTTTCAAGGTCATCGCAGTTTTTTAGAATAAGAAAATTGAAGGCTTGAAGGACTGCCACATGGCAAAATATGATTGAACCATGTTGTACGATTAAGATGAGCTCATATTCAAGGGTGGAGATGCACTAAAGCATAAAGGAAGGAGGATCCATGAGTTTTTTCATCAAAGAAGACTTTTTTGATAGTTAAAGATCAATAATGCAAAGTTTCACAAAAAATAATGGCTTATTTTATCCGAATTGATGTTAGCACTGATCCGACGGTCCAGATCATCCCCAGATCCAATGGTGGAGAATGAAGGCGCCTAAATTTCACTCCTTTACACTAGATTTGATAGAAAGAACAATTCCAAGCCATTGATTTGATTAATCAAATGGTTGTAATCGAAAGTAGTGATCCTAGAGTTGAGAGTTGATTTCTCTAGATCCAAGGGCCCAAATTCATTCAAAAGACTATATAAACCCCCCTCCAAACTCCTAGAGCATCATTGTTAGGCATCCATAGGGCTCTTGCTAGCTTACGGTTTCCTTGAGACGATCACCCTCGGTTGAGCGAGTGAGGATCCAAGGTGGGCTAGTATGAGTATAGTAACTAGTTTCAAATTTAAGTTAGAACTCCAATCTAGGATAGGCTCTTGAAACTAGCATCTCTATCTTGACTCACCCTCGGTGGAGCGTGTGAGTGAGTTAGAGCTGGTTTTAATGAGTCTTAGACTTCTTTAGTTAGACGTTACGAGCCTAGACATACATAGGGTCAATGAAGTGGAACTCACCTTCTTATGTGTGACATTCGGTTGAACTGTCATGGTTTGAGGGTCGGAACTGCCGTTGATCAGTAGACTGCTTAGCTTGATGTATCGCGACGATCTTATACATGTATCTTAATTCAAATCCTTTTAATTCATGTCACTTGTCTCTTGTCTCTCAGGCTCTTAAGTATTTTTACATGTCTTCTATTTTCTTCTATGTGTGAGAAGGCTCCACAGTATTGCGTTGAACCAGTGAGGTTGTTTCATTGAGCTTGTGATTAAACTCTATCATCATAATTCACTTGCATGCATATAATCCATACATACCCATACATATTGATTAGTTTCTGAAAGTGTATAAGAAGCTCCAATATTGGACCATTCTTCCTTTCGAAACTGATTTATGTGTATGGATTCCATCTATTCTCGTCATGCATACATATCATCCAAAGAAAACTATGCATATGGATTAGAATTAGGAAGTGTTTAAGAAGCTCCTTCAATGGACCATTCTTCCTTCCAAATTTGATTCGTGTGTATGGTTCTCTTTCATTCTTATCAATCATGTTCATAAATCTAACTTGCACTCCTACATTCCCATTCCCATAATCATTTCAACATCTCTCTCTTCTCCATATTCAACATTAATTTCACTTTCATGTCCTTAAACCTTCCAACATTCATTAGCTTCATACACCCTGTGTGTGCCACGACCGGACCCGATCCACCTGGATTGCGATCACCTCCACATTTGAACCCGACGTGAAACGAACATGCAACCTTTTGATCTTGTTGGGAGGTTGTGATCCATATCTTTGTCATATTTCTCATCCTCATCATATCATCATCATCAGTCTTGAGTGCTGCACTGGATTTCTCATAGTATCGTGCACATCTTCATCATGAAGTAAACGCATTTGTGAGAGATCTAGAGCATCGTGCATCACTTGCTTATTCACATAATATGGAGGAAGGATTCAAATCCCTTATTGTTGAGAAACAAGGCCAAAGAATAGTCTCTTCTATGGTGAGAGAGAAGGGAAAATTCAATGGCATCAACATCACAAGCTACTTAGATTTGTTTGAAGAGCAAGCTCTGATTTTTTGTCTTCCCGAAGATCTTTTGATATCATTCTTTGAACAAATTGTTGATAGCTGTTAGAAGATGTATTTTTTGAAGCATTTTGGATGAAAAATAATTGTAAAATGACAAAAACTTGTAAAAATATTTATGCAACTGATGTAAAAATAAGGAAGAGTCTTCCTTATGTAGAATAGAATTTTATGTAATTTTTCTAGAATTTTTGGAAACTCCTAGATAGCATATTTTTAGAATAATAGAGGAAAGGACCAAAATTCAAGTGTGAAAAGGGACACTTGAAAATGTATATAAGACAATTTCCTCTATTATGAGGGGGTTGGTTGATTATTTGTTTACATGCTATCCAAGTGAATAGAGAGAGAGTTTCCTGCTGAAAATCGTGTTTTCTCCTCTTTGTGTGGTTTCATTGATTTGTTGAGTCTATTCTTTGTGTATCCATGGAGATTTGTGAGCTTCTATTGTGTAATTCTGTTGAATGTGTATGAAGAGAGCTGAATATTGATGTGTTGAGTGAGAAATTGATGAAGAATGGTGCTGGAGATGAAAATCGTCTGTTTTCACAGAATCACGATTGTCTCATTTGTATGGTACAGGTAATATTTTTGAGTTTTGACTTCATAATTGTGTTCTGCTGAGAAAATAGCATGTAATAGACACCAAGCTTGTGGAAAATGGTGGAGATTTGCTCAAGATAATCCAAACCCTAGAAATTCCTCTTCATTTTCATCATTCTCAGAAATCCAGCCATTATTCTCTTATTTCGTGGATTCTATCATCTAGAAGGGGCTGTGGTCTCTTGAATACTTCCAGGATTGACAAAATAAAGATGTATTGTTAATTCTTTATGCTAAATGATTGGAGAGGACAACTCCAAAGATCAATAACAAACATTTTTTGGCGCCGTTGCCGGGGAGTATATCAAAAGCTTCATTGAAGTTGGACCTTGTTGGATCTTCTATTGTGATGGTAATGAACACATGGAAAAGGTAATACTCTTTAATCAAGAAATGTGAACATGAAAAGGTAGATGTCTTTGTTTGTCTTTTGGGAAAAGAAAACAATAGATAATCTTTTTAGAATTTGAAGTGCTGAAATTTTTGCAAATTGATAATTGCTCATCTCATTTTTTCAGTAAAGTGAAGGTATGGAAAAATTTGAATCAAGGAAGCTAAAGATAAGGTAACATGTGTCTATTCTTGCATTTTTAGAGTGCTTTTTGACCAAGTACTAGGCAAAATTGTTGATCTTGGGAAGATGACATGATTGCAACAAGGAAAAGTTAAGTAAAGTAGCTAGATGCAAGTAGACAAGATCCATTTGTTAACCAAGTCAAAGCATTAATCTTGAGAAAAAGCTGATTTGCATTTTGAAGAAAAAAATGTTTGAGTCTATCTTTGCAAAAATTGATACTTGCATTTCATAGCATAATTTTTCTTTGGGAAGTTTTCTCATGAACTGTTTTGATAGCCAAAGCATAAGAGAGTATAACCAATCAAGGAACACAGGATCAATAGATCACCAAACAAGAAACCCTAATTGAAGTGTTTACCTTAATTTAGGGCAAAATACTAAAAAAATTCATAAAATTCATTGAAACAATCAAACAAATTTCTTTTCTTCTTAGGAAGTTGGAGTGAAGCTTTGCTGATAAGAGTAATAGGGAATAAGTGAAAGGAAAGCAAAAATTTGTCAAAAAACTAGAAAATTTGAAAAACACGATTCTCTACACAGGATTGCGATTTTTTGAATAATGTTATGATTATGATGTAAAATTTCAGGTGATTGTTGAATTGGAGTTAGTAAAGGGTACTGAAGGGGAACAAGAGAAAAGAATACTCAAATTTGCACAAAATAGAAAGTACAGAAAAAAAACACGATTCTCTGCACAAAATCACGATTTTCTGTAAGAGAAAAATTTGTCTAGAACTTTCAGCATATTTGGGTTTTTGGAGAAAGGTAATTGCATGAGATTTCATCAATATTGAGGAAGACAGGGAAGTTAATTTCCAAAGAAGCAGGGAGAGTGAGTATCAAGTGAAAGAGGTAGAAAAGGACAAAATTGCGACTTTCATCAGTAGCTAAGGGGTGTGATTAATCAAGGAAAAATTAAGAATTGAGGATTAAAAATCATAAAGTTGTGGAAGGATGAAGTTGGACAAGTGAAAGAGTGAAGAACAGTGGAAATTGCACAGAATCGCAATTTTCTGGACACTATAAAATTCTGGAATTACAAGAGAAACTCATTTGAGTGAGTGTGAGAGAGAGAGAGAGCAAGGTAAAAATCGCGACTTGAAAAATCAATATGAAGGGTATTCTGATCCTCATGCTCATGCTGCAGAGTTTAGGCAATTAATCAGAGCTGAGGAGGTGGAAGATTACAAAGTCCAATTTGAAGCATTTGGTCTAACCCTAACAGGACCTGCATTATCTTGGTTCATCCCTTTGAGAAAGAAAATGTACCTAGATATTGAATCCTTCCTAGAAGCCTTCATTGGGGAATTCTCAAAGACTGGAATAAAACATAGCACAGCCACTCTGATACACAACTTTAAACAACAAAAAGATGAAAATGTCAGAGAGGCAGCCAGGAGATTTAAGCAATACATTGACAGATGTCCTAAAGAAGAAGTACCTTCCATGGCAAGACAAGTATCCCTATTCATAGAAGGATTAAGAAGTGCTCAATTAAGGACCCTAGTGTACTATAGGAGATGCCCTGATCTAGGAGCTTGTGTAAAAGAAGCAATAGATTTGGAAGATAACAGAGGCCAAGATCTGTTAGCATTTGATCAACCTAGATCAAATGAAGATAAAATCCCACCAGCAGAAGAATTGGCTCAGGCCATTGCTAAAGCCCTAGAGGTAAGCACCAAAACCAATTTGATAAACTCTAGGATAAACAAAAATAAAAAATGCTACAATTGTGGAGAAAGTCATTTGGTACAACAATGCCCATATCAAAAGGCTCCACATTTGCAAGATAGGAAAACACTCAAATATTGTACACTAGAGAGGAAATGGACAAATCATACCAGGGAGGAATGCTTCTATAATAAACTACCCATAAAGGAGAGAGATTATGGGAGCCAAAGAGAATCAGGGTATATTGAGCAACCAAGACCTGTGCTTGGGCAACAACCTCCTATACCAACAAATGTGGTTCCAATTAAATACACACCAATAGAGGAGGGAAACTTAAGAACAAAGTCACCATACAAGGAAGATTATCAATGGAATGAAGGATATCAAGAAGAATGGGAAGGTTATGAATTAAGAGAACCAAAATTACAAGCCCTAGACTTGGGAAATGAGAGAATTGAGATGGACACTGCCACCTTCATGTATATAACCAATAATTATATGTCCAATCAAAAACCTCAATTCAAAGGGGGACCAAAGATAACTTGTTATAGGTGTGGGGGAGAACATTTCATTAGAGACTGTCCACAACCTCCTACATTAAGAATAGAGGGAGCCTATTGCAAGGATTGTGGCAGGGAACATTTGATAAAGGATTGCCCAAAAAATCCTCAAAAACAACAAAACACACCTAATAACATACCACTAAAAGCAGTCAATATCATGGAACAAGAAGAATTGAGTGACATTGACCAAGTGAATGTAAATGCTATAACAAGGTCACAAACTAAACAACAAAGAACAACTAAGGAACAAAATGAAGGTTCAATCTCAAAGGTGAAGAAAAATAGACAAAAAGGGAAATGGGAAAGGAAACAAATAATGGGTAAAAATTTGGAAGAAGAAAATAGGGAACAATCAAACAGTACTTCTCCTCAGAAGACACAAACCCAGTTGGAGATAGGAAATTCACAAAGTCTAGACACTCTAATAAAAGCATACAAGGGAAGAATTCAAGAGGGACCAAGCCCTACTGATCATACAATGGCTTATCCTATGCCAGACTTAGAACATGAAAGGATGCAAAAGTGTAAACAAATCATACGGGAAGTGCAACTCAAAATGGGGGAAGTAGACAATTCTCAAAAAACAGTTGAGGAATCTGAGACAACAAAAACAAGAAGAAATAGTAACAAGGAAGAAAATCCACAAGTAACATTCCAGGTGAATATAGATAAACAATGCACAATTCTATATCACACCACATGGGAAAATTTAATGAAACAAAATCCTCACTTACAAAACCAAATGAGAAAATGGGAAACAACACCAGAAAATCTTCACCCACAACTACAGGAAATGGAGGAATTATGGTATATTCCCATTGATAAGATAGGAGGATATTGTGAAGGAGAAGAGGGAAACTCAACCTTAAAAATACAATTTGATAAAAACCAGGCCAAAGCTATTTTGGATAGTGGATGAGGAGTGGCCATCATGACTAAACAAACGTGGGAGAAATGGGGAAAAAATGAATTATTACCCACCAAAATGAGATTGCAACTTGCAGATGGACACATAGAAAAACCTCTAGGAATATGGGAAAAAGTGATTGTGGACATATGTGGAATAGAGATAGAACATACCTTTGCTATAGTTGAATTCCCACAATCCACTTCATATGAAATTATCCTAGGAAGACCATTTATGAGACAAATGCAAATTGTGCAAGATTTGGGTAATGATTGCTTATACCTTCAGAGCAAAGGAAGAATAACCAAAGTAAATCTAAGAAATGGGCACTACTGTGACATATCTCCTCAAGAATGGTATAAAATACATCAGAATCAAGAGTTAAGTGAGGAATCAGAAATGGAAGACCAGGATGAAACTGAATCATCAATATGGAAGTGCAATATGATAAGAAATATTACCAATAGGAAAAGGAGATTGAGAAGAGAAGATTGTGTGGAAGGAAGGAAGTCACAAGATGAGAACTATGTACCACAACAATTCAAAGATGAGGAGTTTGAGCCCTATGGGTGGAATCAAATTTTGGCTACCATGGATCTAGCCAGTGATGAATATGTAGGAGTGGAGTTTCAAGATGAAGAAGGATATGATGTCTTTCACATTGGAATACAAATGATAAAGGTATCCAGAATCGAAGAGGACAAAGAAGAAGAAATGATATTAGAAAAAGGGAAGACACAATTTTTGGAAGGAGTAAAAGCTGAAGATGCTATTAAAGATAAAATCTCAGGCAAGTATAAGAAAAACAAACACAAGGAAATAAAAGAAAATCAGGAGGATGAGAAGAAGACAAGGGAAACAAACAAAGATCAACAGTTTGATGTACCAGCAAATTTCAAGACTTATGAAGTAGAAAACAGACTACTTCTCAAGAAGAAACCAAAGAGGGAAAAGAAGAAAGGGGAGGCTTATGATAATGAGGAACAAACTAAAAAGATCATGATCACTCAGGAAGAGGGAAAAGAAAGACATATTGTAGTGGCTGATGACATGACAACTCAAGAAGAGGAGGCACTAAGAAACTTGGCAAGAAACTATAGGGATGTGTTTGCTTATAGCTATAAGGATTTGAAAGGTATTGATCCTAAAATCTGTGAGCATAAGATTCCTATTACACCTGAGGCAAAACCTAGCAAACAGAGATATTACACATTCAATGATAAATACTCTGCTAAAATAAAGGAAGAAATTGACAAGCTATTAGCTGCCAATTTCATCTATGAAATTGAGTATACAGAATGGATATCTCCTATAGTTGTGGTACCAAAAAAGAATTGGAAACTTAGGGTATGCATTAACTTGAAAAAGGTAAATGTAGCAACTATAAGAGATAATTATCCACTGCCTATAACGGATCATCTTCTAGAAAGAGTTGCAGGGAAGGAGGTTTATAGTTTTTTAGATGGTTTTTCAGGATACAATCAGGTACCTATAGCATTGGAAGACCAACATAAAACTGCCTTTTCCACAGAATGGGGAATTTATGCTTTTAGAGTTATGCCCTTTGGGTTAACCAATGCTCCAACAAATTTTCAGAGGTTGATGTGTCATATCTTCAAAGAGTTCCTGAGGAATGTAATGGAAATTTATGTAGATGATCTTTGTACTTTTTCATTAAAAAGACAAGATCACTTGTAGGATTTAGAAAATATATTCAGGAAATGTAGAACCTACAGAGTATGTTTAAATCCAGAAAAGTGTGTATTCTTTGTAAGACAAGGAAGAATGTTAGGTCACATAGTCTCTAAAAATGGAATTTCAACTGATGAGAAGAAAATAAAGGCCATAATAGAGCTTCCAAGACCAACAAGTGTAAAGGAACTTCAAACTTTCATGGGACATTGTGGGTACTATAGGAAATTTGTACACAAATTTGCTGACATAGCCAAACCCTTATATGCCCTAATTACAAAGTTTGAGTGGACCAAGGAGTATGTCCAAACCTTTGAAACTTTTAAAACTTGTTTGGTAACAGCCCCAATTCTGAAAACACCTCAATGGGATAAAATTTTTCATGTCCATGTGGATGCTTCAAATTATGCTTTAGGATGTGTGTTAGCACAACCAATAGAAGGAAGCAAGTTAGATTTTCCAGTGGCTTATGCTAGTAGGCAATTGAATCTAGCAGAAAAAAATTACACAACCACTGAGAGAGAGGGATTGGGCATGATATTTGTTGTAAAGAAATATAGACATTACCTTTTGGCCAACAAGTTTAAGTTCTTTGTAGACCATCAAGCTTTATTATATTTGGTAAATAAACCTTGTCACACTGGTAGAATAGTCAGATGGTTTCTTTTACTAATGGAATTTGAGTTTGAAGTGGTGGTCAGACAAGGGAAAACACACTTGAGAGCAGATCATTTATCTCGAATTCAGTCTAAAGAACCCAGTTCACCTTTAGATGAAAACCTTCCAGAAACTTATTTGTTCAAAGTAGAGAGTGTTCCTGAGTGGGCCATGACTTTAGTACCATTATTAACCATGGGACCTTGCAGAACAGTTGGGAACAATGCACACTTAGTATTACAAAGCAGGAACTTTATGTTACTAGCTGGGCATTTGTATCATCTCAACCACACAGGCATATTGGAATATTGTACTCCTGAGGAAGAGCAACAAGAATATCTAAGGAGAGCTCATTGTTGGAACCCTTGCACTCATGCTTCTAGGGTAGTCACCCTAAGTAATCTCAATAGGATGGGGGTACATTGGCCTAATAAGATTCAAGATGTAACAAAATACATTGCTAATTGCAGGAAGTGCCAATTATTGCAAGATTCAGAATTCATAACTCTATATTGGTTCCAGAAAAATCCAGATTGGAGTAAAAATATCATTGAGGAATTGAAAAGGAAGAAGAAAGGAAAACAAGTGATAGCTGGTGCAGATTCCAAAAATCTACAAGTAATCTCTGAAGAATATCAATTGATAGGAGAACAGTTGTATAAGAGAGGGATGGATGGATACTTAAGAATTTGTGTTCCTGAGAATAAATATCTGGAAATGTTGGAACTGGCACATTCTGGAGTAGTAGGAGGACACTTCTCAAGTGACAGAACTGCTAAACTCATTTTATATTCTGGCTTTTGGTGGCCAACCCTATTTCCTGATGCAAGAACCTATGTAAAAAGATGTATTGTTAATTCTTTATGCTAAATGATTGGAGAGGACAACTCCAAAGATCAATAACAAACCTTTTTTGAGCCTTTAGTAAATGGGGGTTGGATTTCGTTGGACCTATACATCCTCCAGCAAAACAATCCCATGCTGAATACATCATAGTGGCTATAGATTACCTGACAAAGTGGGCTGAGGCCAAAGCCACAAGAAGGAATGATGCTCATACTACTGCCAGATTCTTATATGAAATATTATCACCAGATTTGGACTTCCAATTGAATTGGTGAGTGATAGGGGAACACATTTTGTAAACCAAATCCTAGAAAACATCACTGAATATTTCCTGATCAGTCATAGAAAGTCAGCCCCATATCACCCACAAGCCAATGGGTTAGCAGAAAGTACTAATAAAGTACTTTGTACTGTACTATCAAAATTAGTAAACACAAACAGGAATGATTGGGATTTACAACTCAACCATGTCCTATGGGCTTATAGAGTGGTTTATAAAACTGCAATAGGAAACACACCATTCAATCTAGTATATGGACAAAATGCAGTTCTACCTATGGAATTCCTTATTCCAACATTAAAAGTAGGTAGTCACTACAATTGGACTGGACATGAACTGTCCGAGAGAGTAATAGAATTGGAAAAATTGGGAGCATCTAGACTCCAAGCCATTATGAGTATATATGTGGACAAGAAAAGGCAAAAAGCTTATCATGATGTTCACATAAAAGAAAAAGATCTACAGGAAGGAGATCTAGTTTTGGCTTACACAGTCAGAGAACATCAGAAAAAGTTCCAGAAAAAAGGACATGGACCATATATTATACATCAGATAAGCAATAGTGGAGCCATTCAACTAGCTAACATAGACGGAGAAATCATGCCAAACTTCATAAGTGGATGTAGAGTCAAGAGGTATGACTGCCCATTAACTATTGATGAATGGAGAAGGTTGCAACGAGCTCAAAATGGGAAAAAAGAAGAGGAAGACATTAGAAAAGAGGCTCAACAGGAAGCAAAGGAAAGGATAAGAAAAATCAAAGATCTTAGGGAAGTCTGTTTGTGTGAAACTCCTCTAAAACCAAAAGAACATGTGCCTGTGATGACAATGGATTTTTGAAATGAAAACATTAGGGTATTGATAGATTCTGGAGCACAAGTGAATCTGATTAGTTCAGCTTTGGTAAGTAAATTTAACATAAAAAGAACTAAACACAGAACCTTAATCAAAACTTTGGAAGGTCAAATAGTACAAAGCATGTCTTCACTGCCTATTGAAGTTAAGCTCAATGAAGAATATATGAAAATAGACTGTGAAGAATGGCCAGATCATTTGATGTCTGAAAAAGTGATTTTAGGTCAACCATGGCTCCAACAAGGTAAAGTGATTTTGGATTTTGAAAAAATGAAGCTTAAATTGAACATAAATGACAAAAGGTTTTTAATATTTTTATTGAGTAATGAAGAACAGGAAATTCAATCAGATGTTCATGATATACACTTGGAAGGATTCACGTTTGCATTTGAAGATACACAGACATTACCAATACAAATGTTAAATGATCAAGCTTCATGTAATCAAAATCAGCAAAAGATTGGAAGAACAAAGAAGGGTGGAGAGATAGGAAGAAGGTGGCAATCATGGCATTATCCAAAGAATCAAAACATCAGAACAAGAAGCACATGGAATCAAAGTCTATAGGAGGGCTGCTCATCAAAACAGAAATCCAAGACAAAATGGATATGGAGATAAAAAAATCCTACATAATGCTTATCCGAAGGAAATGGATGTTTGCCTGAAACCAGGACACTTAGAGTTAGGAAGTATTGTGTCAAAAAATTAGAGTTGTTTCAATGGAAAAAAGATCATCCATATTTGATCTATACTTAGAAAATCATAACATATTGAAAATTATGACAAAAATATTTGACCTTATCCTTTTTCTAAAAAGAGAATTAGGAGGGGAAGAAAAGAAATAGAAAAAATTATTATTAAAAAAAAAATTATTATTAAAAAAAAGAGAAAAAGAAAAAAGAAAGAAAAAAAGAGAAAAAAATAAAAGAAAAAAATAACAAGAAAGAACAGAAGGAATCATTGTTATTAAAAAAAAAAGAGAGTATTAATTTTTCTATCATTGATAAATATTTTGTTTTTCTCCAAAAGAGTTGTTGGGAAAAGGGAGTGCACTAGACATCTTGCTACACCTGTAATGATCACTTTTATTGAGTCTTTTTGAAGAAATAGAGTTTATTTTGGATTTTATTTTCATTCTTATGTCATTCCATCTCAAAATAAATATTACTCTTTGATTTCTTGTAACTCATGTGGGTGGAGTTTTTCTTTGTGTATTTTATTTTCCTCAGAATGGTGAATGCAAAGGAGTTATCAATTCATGACTTCAAAGCAGAATCAGTCACTCTATCAAGAGGACATTGGTTCCTAGACAGTGAAGCTGTGGAAGAACAGGTGAACTTGGAATCTGATGAGGAACTAGAGGTTCCAGAGGCAGAGAAGGTGGTGAAGGAGCTCAAAGAAACCCTAAGCATTATTGGACAACATATATTCACAGTGGGAGTAGGTGGATACAAATATACCATGCTGTGTCAAGAATTTTACAGATTTCAAAGGGTTGTTGTCAATCAGAAAAGATGGAAGGAAGTTGGTATACACAAATTATTGGAAGAACCCATCTTCTTCATTGATTTTGAAAGAGTGGCACAAGTAATGAGTAGTCTGCAGGAAATAGGAAAAGGGAATGATGCTTATTTCCGGTGCAAAGTCAAGAACAAGGATAATCAGGAGGTGGGTATCACTATAAAAGCAGAACATATCAGAGCAAATTTACAATTCTACCCTATGGGAACCAAGCTTGACCCCAGCTTTGTAAAGAAGAATAAGGAAACTTATACAGGGTACAAAAAATTCACTGACTTCAAAGGAAGAGAGAATGAAGAATATGCCACAAGGATGTTCTTACAATATTTCTGCTTCCCAAAGCTACCAAGGTATACCATGCCACATAAATCTATTACACTGTTGATGTTTAACAACAAGGATAGGACTAAGCCCTTTGGAGTAATGGATATGATACCATACATCCATGAACAGCTGAAATAATCAGCAAAACACTGGGAACAAAAAAAATTCACGAATGGAGCCCATTTTTTAACCAGGATCATTTATCATGTCTTAGGAATGGAAGATCAATTGAAACTGGCCCCAGAGGCACAATATTTTAGAAGTCTTATGTCAGGAATCAAGAGTCCTCCAAGGAAAATGGCTGTGAGAGAAATAGAAGGACAAACCAGCATGAGGGGAGCAGGGATGAAAAGAAAGGTAATATCCGAGGAAGTGGTTCCTGTAAAGAAAAGGAGGTTGGACCCAAGAAAGGTTGAATTAGAGCCAGATGAAGCTACAAAAGAAGAACATGAAGATGCTCAGAAGCAGGTCCAGTCCTCTAGTGATCCTCATCCACCCCAAACAAGCAAAGAACAGTTATACACTTATCTAACTCAAGGAAATAACAAAAGAGCAATGTATGAGGCACAATATCAAAAGATGTTGGAAGATTATTCATGCAAGGCTACATATTGGGTTCAGGAGGAGGTAGAGCATTATGAAGCACTTCATGATCAGATGATGGCAGCTGAAACAGAAGAGGTATTTTTTAAAAAGGAAGTAGAGCTATTAGCATACTTCAAAGAACTGCAAGGACCTCCAGAAACTAGAACCACAATTGTAGTAAAAAAGAAGGTTCAAAAGAAAGAAGTTGACCAAGAAGGAGAAGGGAAAATCAGTAGTTGAAGCTGTAACTATAAAGGAGGCAGAAGCTGTAACTTATCTAACTCAAGGAAATAACAAAAGAGCAATGTATGAGGCACAATATCAAAAGATGTTGGAAGATTATTCATGCAAGGCTACAAATTGGGTTCAGGAGGAGGTAGAGCATTATGAAGCACTTCATGATCAGATGATGGCAGCTGAAACAGAAGAGGTATTTGTTAAAAAGGAAGTAGAGCTATTAGCATACTTCAAAGAACTGCAAGGACCTCCAGAAACTAGAACCACAATTGTAGTAAAAAAGAAGGTTCAAAAGAAACCAGTGCAAAGAAAGAAGTTGAACAAGAAGGAGAAGGGAAAATCAGTAGTTGAAGCTATAACTATAAAGGAGGCAGAAGAAGTAATAGTAAGAGATCAGCAGAAGGAATTTACTGCTAAAGAAGAGTCAAAAGTGGAAAAACCAGGACTTGGAGGATCTTCACATTTTTCCTCAGATTTTGAAAGTGACATTGAAAGTTTCTTATTAAAAAGTCTGAATTTTTCAGTTCCAGGTACTCCTAATGTGGTTACACAGGCCACTGAGAAACAGAAAACACTTGAAGATTTGAGAAAGAAGGCTCAGGAGAAGCAGGTTCAAGAAGAGGCAGTTAAGCAAATTAGTCCTGAAGAAGAAAGAAGGATGATGAAAGGTAAAGCAATAATGACAGAAGAGGAAAGTAACGTAAGAGAGGAATTCAGTTGTGGGCTGGTGCCTGCAGGAATAAAACCAATATGGACAAAACCCTCACAAACTTATTTTACATTAGATGAGAGCATGGCAGAAATAGTAAGGGAAGCACAGAAAAGTAGTCCAGCCATAAAACAGAAAGGTTCAGATCAAGTTCAGGAAGCAGAAGAAATAGAAGTGAAAAAGAATGTTCAAGAAGTTACAGAGGGGGTGGTAGAAAAGGAGATTATCCAAAGTATAAAAGATGTACTTCATGATTTAAAGAGGAATGAAGAATTTGCAACCGGCAAAAATCAGGGACAAGAAGAAGAAATGGATCTTATGGACATTGATGAGCAGGAAGAAGGGCAGAAACAGCAGACAAGCCATGATAAGATAAAATTCAGTGAGACAACTGAGTCAATTTTAATTCAGGAAACCTCAATCCAGGTAAAAGAAGCACAACTTTCTGCAAAAGAACAACCAGAATTGGAGAATAACAAAGTAGAAGAAGTAAAGGCAGATGAAGATAGATCAAGACAAGAGAACCAGGATACTCAGACTTTGGAACATGAAGAAGAGATGGCAGATCAAGAAACACTGGAAACTCATCAAAGCAATGAAGGACACCAGGCTAAGGTTATAGAATATGAAGAAGAAGAGGAAGAGGAGAATGAGTGCAAAGAAGACAAACAAATAGAAGCTAAACAAATGGAAATGGAAGGGGGGTTGGAAAGAACACCCAAGAATATAAGATCTGCTTGCCAGATTATTATGAGCAACATTGAGCAGTTTAGACCTTCAAGCAGGAATATGATCATTTCAAGAATGGTAGCAGAGTCTGAATTTGAGAAAGGCAGTGTGATCATTAAAGAGCACAAAAGGGAGAAGGAACAAATGTCAGAACAATTGAGGAAGGTGCAGGAGAAAAATGAGGAATTTACAAACAGAATAATTGCTTTGGAAGAGTTAGAAGTACAAAAACAAAATAGAATTCAATATCTAGAAGAAAAGAGTGTAAAACTGACAGAGCAGAATAATAAACTGGAAATGGGGCTGAGAAAAATTGAAGGAAGATATAGAACCTTGCAGACTTCTTATCAAATTTTGACTAAAGCAAATGAGGAAATAAACAAGCTATTATTGGAGGAAGGTCAGTTAAAGGATGAAAGTCAGACAGCTCAGATGACAGAGGAAGAAAAGGAAGAATTACACAAAGAGATTAAGAGATTACAAATAGAATTGAAAGAAGCCAAGGAACTAGAGAAGCAGGCTAGTATACATGCTCCTACATCAATGAGAGGATATAACAAGTTGCACATGGATATGGAAAAAGAAAGTAGTGATTGGCAGTCAAGGATGAAAAAGGAAAAAAATGAATGGATAAAAGAAAGAGAGTTATGGGCAATACAGAACGGAAGTCTGATGGTGACAATAGAAGAATTACAGAAAAAGCTGGACAAGCCACAAGTTCAGGAAGAAACACATATAGAGACTACATATACATAAGAATATGAGGTAGGAAATGATGATGGAATACAACATGGTAGTGAACCAGCAAATAAAAGACCAGAGGAAGAATATTCAGAAGAATTTGTCAAAAAATTGCTGACAAATAGAGAATCTAGAATGGATTTTATCAGAAAAATGCATGATGAATATGAAGATCAAATTGTCACATTTGCTTTGAATAAGGGGATTAATCCAGACCAGCATCATTGGGCTGCAGACGGACTGGGCATACCTTTATGTATGATCATGGGGAGTATCAAGAACTATCAAATAGCAAGAGTTGGATTACCTCCAAATAAATATCTAGAATATGAAGAAGATATTAACGTGACCAAAGAATTATTTGAGAGAGCCAATCCAAAGTGGAGGAACAAATGGTTGGATGCAAATAAAGAATGCAGGAAAATTTGGAAGGAAGCACCTCTTCAACTGAAAATTAATCCAGCTTACTGCCCAGTAGCAAGAAGAAGAGAATGGACAGTTTTTTGGGAAAGACGGAGAGAAGGTCAAATCCCACCTAAATGGTTGAATTTCCCAAAAATAGCCGGTCCAAAGGCAGGAACATGGCCTACAAAAAACTACATGGTGGATACAGCTGAGTCTGTTATAGCTACATATAAAGATGTAAACAACCCTACATGCATTTTACTGATCCGAGTAATGAGATTGATTCTAGCATGTATAGAAACATACACAGATACAGATGTCAGAACATTAAGTTACATTGGCTTCAATTCCCCAACTGATGCATTATTGTTTGATCTTAGTGAAACACCCGATAGAATCTGTTTAATGGCATACTACAGCAGAGTAATATTTTTGGGCAGTCACTATTTACAAATTTTTGAAGATGCATTTGATTATGGGTTTTTTGAGAGAGAGTCAAAAATATTCAGAAACTTGTCAGTAGTCACCAAGTCTCGTCTTACTGCATATGAAGCTGCTTACACAGAATATTTGAAAAAGGATGTAATTGATAAACCAGAAGCCGCAGTACAGTGGAGGAAAGCATTGTTTGAAATGGTAAATAACCTGAACATTATAGAAAGGAAAAGTCATGACTTACTGTCACAAGCCTATCAAAGAAAGAAAAAGTGAAGAAAGCAATCAGGACATAAGAGCAGGAAAGTCTTTTGTCAGGAGCCAAAAGGTTTAGGAGGGGAAGGATGTTAGAAGATGTATTTTTTGAAGCATTTTGGATGAAAAATAATTGTGAAATGACAAAAACTTGTAAAAATATTTATGCAACTGATGTAAAAATAAGGAAGAGTCTTCCTTATGTAGAATAGAATTTTATGTAATTTTTCTAGAATTTTTGGAAACTCCTAGATAGCATATTTTTAGAATAATAAAGGAAAGGACCAAAATTCAAGTGTGAAAAGGGACACTTGAAAATGTATATAAGACAATTTCCTCTATTATGAGGGGGTTGGTTGATTATTTGTTTACATGCTATCCAAGTGAACAGAGAGAGAGTTTCCTGCTGAAAATCGTGTTTTCTCCTCTTTGTGTGATTTCATTGATTTGTTGAGTCTATTCTTTGTGTATCCATGGAGATTTGTGAGCTTCTATTGTGTAATTCTGTTGAATGTGTATGAAGAGAGCTGAATATTGATGTGTTGAGTGAGAAATTGATGAAGAATGGTGCTGGAGATGAAAATCGTCTGTTTTCATAGAATCACTATTGTCTCGTCTATATGGTACAGGTAATATTTTTTAGTTTTGACTTCATAATTTGTTCTGCTGAGAAAATAGCATGTAATAGACACCAAGTTTGTGGAAAATGGTGGAGATTTGCTCAAGATAATCCAAACCCTAGAAATTCCTCTTCATTTTCATCATTCTCAGAAATCCAACCATTATTCTCTTATTTATTGGATTCTATCATCTAGAAGGGGCTCTGGTCTCTTGAATACTTCCAGGATTGACAAAATAAAGATGTATTGTTAATTCTTTATGCTAAATGATTGGAGAGGACAACTCCAAAGATCAATAACAAACAATAGCTCTATCATAAACTGTGTCACTCAATATGGTAGTCTTCCTTGGAGTGATTTTAGAAAGGAGATGCTCAAAGAAATCTATCTTGAAGATTATAGCCAACATAATTGGGATGGATTCTTACGATGTGTCAATTCACCAAAACCTAGTAGCTCTATTACTCACTTACAAAATGAGTATATTAGACGCTATGAACAACTTCCTGATGAGGATAAGATAACTTTGGAACTTGATCTTGTGATCAATTTTCTTAAGCTTCTTCATCCTGAAACTCGTAGGGAAGTTGAACGACAATTAGAAGAGCCAGATAAGTGCTATGGTCTTACTGACAATTGGCAAAAAGTGTGTAAAGTAGTAGAGGTTGTGGCCCATAGACATCAAAGACAATCCATGCTTTATGAGCAGACTAGTCTTCCTCAAGCTAGCCTTCCACAAACTAAGGAGCAAGTTAGAGAACAATCCCATGCTATGATCTTTGACTCTACTCCTATCCCTCAAATGATGGAGCCTACTCAAGGTTTTAAAGTAGAGCCAAGTAAAAGTGTAGTTGAACAATCTCAAGTGGAAATTCTCACTAAGCAAATGGAAAGTCTTATTGCTACACAATCCAATTTGGCCAAGACTATAGATGCTTTACAATCTAGTTACACCAAAACTTTCCAAAATCAAATGAGCCCAATGTCTTTTCAAGAGCATAATCAACATGTTATAGCTACCAATAAAAATCCACAAGTAGCTCCTACTCAAGCATATCAAGTTCCTCCAATGCATAATCCTTCAATGCAAAATCCTTCAATGCAAAATCCTCATCCTCATGTGCAAAATCATCAAATGTATCAAAACATGTATCCTCAAGCTTCTCAAATAGCTTTTCAAAATCCTCGAAATCAAAATTTTCAGAATCATCAACCGTATAATATGGAAGCTCCTCTTGCACCTCAATTACCGCATGTTGCTCCCCAAGCTCCTCAAATACATCAATTGCCTTATCAAAATCCTAATTATCCTGTTCAAGCAATACCTTATCAACAAAATCCTCAATTTCAAAATTTCCCACCACAAGTTAATCAAAATCCTCAAAATCAAAATGGTTTTGTGTGTGGCCCTCGTAGGTGTCCTTGGTCTGATTCGTTAGAGCACTTTTTGAGAGATTGTGAACTATTGAAGGCTGCTAAGGAGCAATGACTAGTAATAGACATAGATAAGAAAATCTGTGACTATCGATCTAGGCTACCTTTGCAAGGAAAAAATGGTAAGGGAGGAATGAAAAAACACTATGAAAATATAACCATAACGGATGTAGGAACTAGAGGAGTGAAACTAGAAGCTCTTGATGAACAACAAGTGGAATCAAGTAAACCCACAAAGGAAGGTGATTTTTCCATAGAGGCTTTAGTAAGAGCACGAGATGAGATTAGGAGAATAACGGCTTGGGAATCACCAATAGAAGATCAATCTCTTATTTCTCACATATCCAATGTAGAAGAAAAACGAAAAAGAGATGAAGCTGAGCCTAGTGAAAGAAGAGTGACATGAAAACAAACCTCAGAGGGAATAGAAACAATCATAGAGCAGGGAGAAACATCACAATCTAAAGATAAAAAACAAGAATCACAACCCAATGAACAAAAACAAGAGGAGAAACAAAAAGGGAAGAAGACAAAGCAAAGAAAAACAGAACCAAAGCCTTTAGATAAACAAGAACAATCAAAACAAATTGAAAACCAAACACGAGAACATGAACAAAAGCAAGATCCTGAGCAAAAACAAAAGAAACCAAAGAGAAAACCTAAAGCCATCTTGATTTCAGAAATTGAGAGAAAAATAGATCCTATGGAGATTTTAGATGACATTTTGCTTAAGAGTCAAGTGACTATGTCTTTAGAACAAGTTTTCTCTATTGCAAAGCCTGTTTTTAAAGATAACTTTATCGGCTTAATTAAAAGGAAGAGATTTCCGCTTAATCTAGATACTGAGATGCAAGATTCTCTAGATCAAGATCAAGCTATGAATTGTTAGAGGGCCGCCGAATTAGGACAATTGTACTCAGACAGGCACCTTAAATGTAAAACCAGTGTTAGACGGCCGCCGAACAAGGACACAAGTACGAGGACAGGTAGCTTAAATGTAAAAGAGAATCTTTCAGGAAACGCGCAGGTAACAAAAGATTCGTGGACCATTGTAAAAAAATCATGTATATAAATGAGAAAAGAATGGCAAAAGAGAGAGAGGCGAAGAAGCCCATTTTTCGCAGTTGCTGTGTTCTGTTAAGTTATACCATTGAGTTGAGTCTGTTTATGAAGTTCATCTTTGAGTCTATCTGTGAGTGTGTCTGATTCGGAACTGTTAGTGTCGATGTTGTCTGTAACTGTGTCCATTCTGGGGACTTCTGTGTTTGGCTAAGTTCATCTTCTAGTTTGTTTGCGCAACAACCATCCGGGGTTGCAGGGTCTTGTTAAGTTATCCTTCGATTCGTGTCTGGCGCATTAGGGCGAAAAACGGCCGAAAAGGGGCTGTTTGCTAATGAGAGATTAAGGAAATTGACAAATAGCGTCTTTCCACGTGTACAAGAATATAACATTGCTGTCTCTTTTAACCGTATGGAGAATTTCTTTTTTTAATACAATTTTCTTTCAAAGCGCCGCTAAAGTGATGAAGAGTCTCGTATTCAGTGTACAATTTTTCGGTTTGATGCAAAAAAAGATACTTTTGCACACTACACAAAGCATATTCTCGAATTTCCAAGAAGGAATTGATTTTTGAAGATACGAAATATTTTTGGGTTCACAAAATGTCATGATCATTCAACGACAGGGTTAACATCAAATCAAAAGTTTCCACGTGTACAAAGCCTTTTTTTCTATAAATACTGCCAAAATTTGTGAACGTCGGTTTCTCGCTTTGAACATTCTTCTTCTCCTAAGTTCAAATGGCTTCTTCTTCTCGTCGTCCTTCCAATCGCTTAACTTCATGTGAGGTTTACAACAGAAGAGAGGATTCTTTGTGGAAACCTCTTTCCGTGAAAGTAAATGACTGGGTTACTATGCTTCCTAGCTGTAGAGGTGCCCATAAAGTCAAGCGTGCCAAAAGAGACAACACAAGAAACCATTGGAAGGGACGTATTCTCAGTTTCAAATTGAAGAGATCCGGTTGGTTTGCACGAGTACAGCATGTGTACACCACTAAGGATCTTGTTCTAGAAAATCATCTGCAATTCCCTTCGTACTGTAAGTGAAGTTTGACAATGCTCTTCTATCATTCCAGTTGATTTTGTATAATGAAACATATGTTTTTGTACTGCAGATATCTTTCCTTCCAATATTGTGGAATGGCAACCTGTTGAATGTTTAACAAGAACATTCAGAGTTCTTCATAAGGAATATGCAGAACTCATGTATGCAGAGAAATCTGTTCAATTCTTCAATAGCATAGAGTTATTTGTCCATTATGCAGATTATCAAGTGCCGTCAGGGAGGAGTTCTTATGGAATTCTTGTACACGTACCTAGTCCTTGCATCTCTTCATTAGATTGGGATGCTCCTGATCATTCAACAGTTTCAAGTTTTCTCTGCAAAATTAAATTTGACATCCAGAAGGCAATGTCAGCAGGCCGAATTTCGAGAAGGATAAAGATTCAATGGTTTTTGCCTATTCATGTCTTTGTAGCATGCTTTAAAAACATGTTATTACAGAAAACAAAAACAATGTGGTTGAATAGGAGAGTCCCTATTTCAGAGATTGATGATGTTTTAGGTAGGGAATGGGATAGCAAAGAAGTTCAAAAGCTAGGTGACATTATTTTATGTAAAGTTAGTCCCAATTCTCTTTCAATCTCATATCAGATATGTCGACAATCTCTGGTTCTAGGATATGACTATAGAAGATGGAAAAAAAAGCTTGGACTTTGGATAGCCTTGGACTCAGAGGAGAGCTGTCCAGAATTTGAGTTAGAAGTATTGATTCATCCAGATTTTCAATCAAGGAAAATAATTGTCACTGCAAATTGGAATCTCAGAAATGTAAGGGAGCTTCTAGAATACCTTGATGAGGTATCATCTCAGTGTAGATTCTCAATTGATGATGCAATAGTTAACATTAGATCAGAGAAATCATTATCTTGCATAAACTGCCTGCCACCAAGGATGATTAAGTTCCAACCTTTAAGATTGTAACAAGTTAACCCTGACATTCTTACATAATGTATCTTCATCTAATAGAAGCTTTCTATTGATACTTCCATTGAATTTTCTTGGCAGGATGGTTACAAACAATGTGTGTTAAATTATTAATTTTAAATGTCTTAGATATTTTTTAGGTCCTTAATTTCATATTTCCATTGATTTTTTTTTGCAGGAGTGAATTGATGACTAAGAAATAATTATACAGGAACTTGCATAAGTTAATTCTAGATGAAGAAGAGATCTAGAATTGAATATCTAATTTCAATTTAATAATTATAGTCTATCAAAGGTGCACACTAGTCTCAGCTAAATAATTTGATTCTATCCAACTTTTCTGTCCTCAAGTAATGCAAGAGAAATTATCATGGTACACATAACAAGTAATATAAGAGAGTGTGGAGAACTTGGTGCAAATTCCAATCCAAGGTTTGGTATTTCAATATTAGAAGAGCATGTCTTAAGGCATAAAGCAGAGGAGACGAGATAAGTGAAGACGACCGATGCAAGCGACTAGTGCAATCTGAAATTGTCGGATGGCCCTTATCGCTTACATCGGTCGTGTTAGCAAACTACCACGAGAGAAATTATCATGGTACAAACGCAAACTACCAAGTAATATAAGAGAGTGTGGAGAACTTGGTGCATATTCCAATCCAAGGTTTGGTATTTCAATATTAGAAGAGCATGTCTTAAGGCATAAAGCAGAGGAGACGAGATAAGTGAAGACGACCGATGCAAGCGACTAGTGCAATCTGAAATTGTCGGATGGCCCTTTTCGCTTACATCGGTCGTGTTAGCAAACTACCGCAAGAGACTTCAAGAAGTGACCTTGCGTAAAGATTTGACTCACGAGTATAAAAACTAGCAACAGCGATGAAATGGATAATACGACCGATGCAAGCGATAGGGGCAATCCAAGATTCTCCGATTCCCCGTATCGCTTGTATCGGTCGTGTCCTCTTAATTCTTTATGTCCTTCTGTAACTTCTCGAATTTAAACACTTTCCAACAAGAATGAAGTAAAAAACCCACAATGCATTCATAATTGTGACAATAATAAACTTAATTGGACCATCCAATGAGCTTTTGTCAAACTCTCAAGAGGTTCAATACAACTGTGACCATCTTCCAGATGAAGATTGGCATAACTACATACAATTTGTTAAAAAATAAATCTTCCAACCTTGGTTGGCTTTACATATGATTTCAATCTAAGACTCAAAAATTGATTTAACCCTTTCTATCCTTTTTAGAGCCTTGCTTTCTCTGTTGCTTCTGTCCCTTTTTGGAGCTTTCAGCTTGACTCTTTATGTTGTTCCCATGCTTTAGTGGTGAGTGAAGAGGAAGCCCTTTCTTTTTATCTTCAGACTGTTTTTTATCAGGTGGAGGGGGTGGAGGTGAGTCTGGATCATATGGACAGATTGCATGTTTCATGATACTATTTATTGCTCTCTCTCTGATCAAGATGATCCATGCTTCCGGGTAGTCTGATAAATTCAATTCAGGTTTGTGGAACCTTCTTTCCAAGAATCTTACAGCATTTGCAATCACTCTCCAGCCACATGATGTTGAGTCTCTCTGCAATGGCACATGAATTTGGCTGTATCCAAATTGCTTTTGTTCATTCATTTTAGCTATTCTTGGAAAATTCTGATCAATATGCATCTTGAGAAGCTTTGCAGCACTGCATTGTAAAGTGAAAATCAAAAGGGGGCATGGCTTTAAAATAGAGAACAACAAAATGTATAGTAACTTACACTTTGCAATTCCCATGCTGTGATGGAAGAGAATTGAGGAAAAGAGCTTGATATGCATTGAAGTCCACAATAATCAAACTCCAATGGCCCCTGTCAATGAGTTGCATGTAAATATACTTTCTTAAATGAAACAAATATGTTTCCAAAATGAAGATGAATACTTACTTTTCAATATATGGGTAAATAACACATTCCACTTCTTCTGTAAAATCCGTTAGAAAGGACTTGGCATCTCCATGTTTATGCAAAAAACACTGTGTCACCAGAGGATCTAAAATAAATACTTTTCTTTGAACCGCTTCCTCACATTGTTGAAGAAGAACCCTACAAATCAAGAAATAAAAATGCAGTTAAGGAACTAGAAAATTATGCAAAACAAAAGCATTTTAAGGCCTCTAGATATACCTGAGTGAAATGTTGACCACACTATCTGATATTTCAAGATGAAGCTCCCTCAACATTTTGTTATCTTCAGGTCTAATGTCAAGAAACAATTCAGTTTGCCATGGCATTGCAACATTAACTATAACCTGCCCATCTCCTTTCTTGAGGAGCTCTTTATTTGCTTTCTGTAACTTTTGAATCTGGGTTAAGATGGCACTTTCCTCTGTAAATAATCCCTGCTTTTTCCTCTCCTCCTCACTATTTGCTGCAGTTCTAGTCTCATGATCATGAGTGACTTGAGTGTTGATGTCTTCAATGACAACAGTTGTTTTAGGTGCTCGAGCTGGAGGTATATTTAAAATATCGAAGAATTTTTTATCGTGGTGATCAATAGGAACCAGAGCTTTATCAAACTTATATCTTATTCTTGAAACAATAACATAATCCTTCGCCATTAGTGTTACCCTATGAGAATGAGCAGCACATAAGTAGGCATCATTCATGAAATCAATAGCAAAGTCCTCTGCAGCTTCTTGCAGGCATAGCAGTGCTTGAGTTTGCCACCTCACATTGACAAAGGATGAGGTCTTCATCAAAGAACAGAGGTTGGCTGAGATCTGCTTGACAACTCTCATAAATGGAAGTCTTGGGATCAACAATCCCACAGACTTTTGAGCTCTTCTTATTTCCCTCAAAGACTTTACATGGTAGTTGACCCTTTTTTTTGAAGGCTTGTCTGGCACATTGGCTTGAACCTTCTGGGAATTTTGCTCCTGGACATTTTCCCCTTGGGCATTCTTGTCCTGACCCTCAGGGTACAACTTCCTTGCTGTCTTTTTGGTTCTAGCCATACTCTGCAAAAAATCAGTCTTTAGGCAAGGAATTAGGAAAAGTGGAATATTCCACTGTCAAAACTTACTCTCAAAAAGCTATGATCAATGACTCTTTCCACTATCAGAGGCACGACCGATGCAAGCGATAACAGTCATCCGGAAATGCCCGGATGTCCCTGATCGCTTGCATCGGTCGTCTTTAAATTAATCATCAAATATCAATAAATAATATCTTACAATGCAAAATACTCAATTATCACTAAGATAAAGATAATTGGAAAACTATAATCAATGACTCTTTCCACTATCAGAGGCACGACCGATGCAAGCGATAGCAGTCATCCGGAAATGCCCGGATGTCCTTGATCGCTTGCATCGGTCGTCTTCAAATTTATCATCAAATATCAATGAAATATATCTTACAATTCAAAATACTCAATTATCACTAAGAAAACGATAATTGGAAAACTACAATGAATGACTCTTTCCACTATCAGAGGCACGACCGATGCAAGCGATAGCAGTCATCCGGAAATGCTCGTATGTCCCTGATCGCTTGCATCGGTCGTCTTTAAATTTATCATGAAATATCAATAAAATATATCTTACAATGCAAAATACTCAATTACCACTAAGAAAAAGATAATTGGAAAACTATAATCAATGACTCGTTCCACTGTAAGAGACACGACCGATCCAAGCGATAAGAGTTATCCGTAAATGCCCGGACGTCCCTCATCGCTTGCATCGGTCGTCCCTAAACTCATCATCATATTTCAATAAATAGTACTTAAAATAAAGGTAACAACGCGTTATACTCAAGCATAGCAAAGGAAACCAAAATTTGCAAGCTATGATCAAGGACTCGATGATATTAAAAAACATGACCGATCCAAGCGATTAGGGTTATCCAAAAATCTCGGATGTCCCTAATCGCTTGCATCGGTCGTGTACACATTACCTTACGTAGAGAGCGCTCTCTACAGAAATTATGAAGTAGGCTAAAAACGTGGTGGCAATGGAACCTCGACGCTTGGCAAGTGTTGACAGAAAGAAATGAAGGAAATGAATAGGGAAGCTTAAATAGGTCCCAAAACTGAGTTGATCATTATGCCACGTGGCATGCTCCGATTGGTCCACGTCAAATACCCGTTGCAAATTCCAACGTCTTTTGCCACGTGGCATGATTTGATTGATCCACGTCATCTATCCGTTGCATCGGGCAATGTACACGTTGCCACGTGGCACTCTGTGATTGGTCCACCTCATTCGACCTTCAGAGAACTTGTCTCACTAGAGACACAACCGATCCAAGCGATAAGGGTCATCCGAAAATGCCCGGATGTCACTCATCGCTTGCATCGGTCGTCCCTGAATTCATCATCATATTTCAATAAATAGAAGTTAAAATAAAGGTAACAATGCGTTATACTCAAGCAACACAAAAGAAACCAAAATTTGCAAGGTATGATCAAGGACTCGATGCTATTTAAAAAACATGACCGATCCAAGCGATTAGGGTTATCCAAAAATATCGGATGTCCCTAATCGCTTGCATCGGTCGTGTCCACATTACCTTACGGAGAGAGCGCTCTCTATAGAAATTGTGAAGTAGCCAAAAAACTTGGTGGCAATGGAACCTCCACGCTTGGCAAGTGTTGACAAAAAAAAAAGAAGCAAATGAATAGGCAAGCTTAAATAGGTCCCAAAACTGAGTTGACCGTTGTGCCACGTGGCATGCCCCGATTGGTCCACATCAGATACCCGTTGCGAATTCCAACGTCTTTTGCCACGTGGCATGATTTGATTGATCCACGTCATCTATCCGTTGCATCGGGCAACGTACACGTTGCCACGTGGCACTCTGTGATTGGTCCACCTCATTCGACCGTTTCTTCCCTCCTCGCCTATAAATACCTATTTCTTCACAAATTCAAACTTTCAACCTTCAGAGAATTTCTCACCTACATGTGTATTTTTCTTTCGTCGCCGACACGACCGATACAAGCGATTTTCGCCGTTTGACCTACGTTGACTCGCTCTAGTCGCTTGCATCGGTTGTGTTCTCCTAATAGACATACAAGAGAAGTGCAGCTTAGATGGAAGTAATGAATGAGATCCTTAGTGTCTCTCCATCAGAGAAACTTCTTGATTTCATGGTTCAAGAGGGTTTAAGTGTAGATTATTTTCCTGATGCAATGACCATATTCAACCCCGAAATTGATTTTGAAAAACTCTTAGAGAACTCGAAAAGTTTTCTTAAGGATGAGTGGGAGATTTTCTTGGGGTTAGTCAATGGGAGGATCCTTTCTATTTCTCAGAAAACCTATGTCCATCCTCACATCTTTGGGAAGGATCCAATAGATAGGGCTAAAATCACAAGAAAATGCAGAAGGATATCCCCTTTGCCAGGGAAGCTTGATTTATGCCCAGAGCATGAAAAGGACTACTGCTTGCTCCCTTTAAACATTGCTTTCTTGATATGGCTTGATCATATCTCAGTTGAAAGGGAGGAAAATGTTCATGATGAAGACGAGCCTTGCTTAGAGCTGGCACTTGAGGCTAGCTCAAAAACTATGAAAGGTGTCATGGAGATTGTTGAGGAGATCAATCTCCAAGCAGAAGAAGAGCAGGTCAAAGATTTTGATGTGGCCACTTTTAGAGCAGAGACTGCAATAAGGGAGCCAACTGAAGAAGTTCAAGTGTCTGAGAAGTCCCTACTTCTCCCAAATCTACCTTTTTACTTTATCTCTGGGAAAGAGTTCATACCTCTATTTTACATTCAGGAACTTTTCAATCTAAGGGAGGACTACTGTCTTGCAGCTATAGCTGAGGCAGAAGAAGTTGCAAGGAGATTCATCAATAAGAAAGGAGAAAGAAGAGAGGAATTTTTGCGTCTTGATTTGGATATGTCTAATGAAGAATGCAAAGATTCATCACAAGCTCTTTCAAAATGCTTTGAGAAAGCTATCTCAGAGAAGCCAAAACTTGCTGATGAAGAGTTTGATGAGCATCAAAAGCAACTTGGAATATACTCATTTGGACGTGGCTATTCATTCTTGGATGTCGCTGAGGACAAAGGAACAATTTGTATTGACTCAAAAGAGCTCATTGGGGAGGAAGATGAGGTCAAGGTATGTTGTTTGATATATTCTATCACTTAAAGTTTTTGTCCGAGATCTCTATTTTTAAGTGAGAAAATGACCACGACCGATGCAAGCAATACAACCTAACGGATAATCTCCGTTGGGCCTTATCGCTTGCATCGGTCGTGTTCGGACTTGAAGAGGAACATGAGGTCAAGTATGTAGTAAAATATATTCTCATGATTTAAAGGAAAAGGAGATGAGATGGGCTTGATGCAAAATCTCTATCTTGTGTCAGTTTGTCCAAGTTCTCCATTAGAAGTGTCAGAAGTCGATCACGACCGATGCAAGCGACAAGGCCCATTAGATATTTTCCGTCGGGCCTCATCGCTTGCATCGGTCGTGTTTGGACTTTAGGAAGATGGCGTCAAGGTATGCAGTTAACTATATTCTCAAGAACTTTAGGTTAAGGATCTGAGATGGGACCAATGCAAAATCTCTTTCTTGTATCAGATTTGTCCAAGTTCTCCATTCGAAGTGTCAGAAATGGATCACGACCGATGCAAGCGATTAGGCCCATCCGATATTTTCCGCTGGGCCTTATCGCTTGTATCGGTCGTGTCTAGGAGTTGCATGCAGCAATGATAATACATGTCTTGCTTGTGGGAATTCCCCTCATTTATCAAACATTAGATGTTTCTAGGCAGTTTGCAAATAGATATTGATGACAACCGATGCAAGCGATAACGACAATCTGAATTTCTCTGAAGACCCTTATCGCTTGCATCAGTCGTGTCTCTTGCTTTTCTTTCTAATAGTTTCAAGTTACTTCACATGTTTCCTTAAGTGTGCTTGCAGTTAACTATATTCTCAAGAACTTTAGGTTAAGGATATGAGATGGGACCAATGCAAAATCTCTTTCTTGTATCAGATTTTTCCAAGTTCTCCATTCGAAGTGTCAAAAATGGATCACGACCGATGCAAGCGATTAGGCCCATCGGATATTTTCCGCTGGGCCTCATCGCTTGCATCGGTCGTGTTTGGACTTGAGGAAGATGATGTCAAGGTATACAGTTAACTATGTTCTCAAGATCTTTAGGTTAAGGATATGAGATGGGACCAATGCAAAATCTCTTTCTTGTATCAGATTTGTCCAAGTTCTCCATTCGAAGTGTCAGAAATGGATCACGACCGATGCAAGCGATTAGGCCCATCGGATATTTTCCGCTGGGCCTTATCGCTTGTATCGGTCGTGTCTAGGAGTTGCATGCAGCAATGATAATACATGTCTTGCTTGTGGGAATTCCCCTCATTTATCAAACATTATGTTTCTAGGTAGTTTGCAAATAGATATTGATGACGACCGATGCAAGCGATAACGACAATCTGAATTTCTCTGAAGACCCTTATCGCTTGCATCAGTCGTGTCTCTTGCTTTTCTTTCTAATAGTTTCAAGTTACTTCACATGTTTCCTTAAGTGTGCTTGCACTTCATCTAACCATGTTTTTCATTTTTATCACAGTTAACTTTATTGGATGAAGACAATTACCTTGGCAGGGGCAAGGGAACAAGAAAAGCCTTAGAAGAGAAAGGAAAAGCAAAGGTGGATATTCATTCTATTATCCACTATCTTCCAAAGTTGAACCCAGACACTTTTTGTGTTATTCACAAGCACTATAGTGAGGAGCCAGACTTTGCATTGTTCTGCTTGAGGACTCTATCAAAATACATGGGTTTTACTCCAATACCCTTTAATGCTTTCAGAGTTTTACTGCTTGAAAGAGCAACTGCATTCAGAATTTTTGGATATGCCCCTGGACTCAATGCTTCAAGGGCAGGGTACTTTCTTTGTTATTCAAGCTATGCAATGGCTGCAGGGGTGTCAGATTTAAAGAGCATTGCTGGATACAGGAGAAAAGAGTTCTTGAGATATAGAGGTGATTTGCCAGAGCCAAGCTCTTTCAAAAGGCTCAAGGAATGACTTGATTTTTTCAAATTCTATATCTCAACAAATGTACATATACAGAAATTGCCCAATGTGATATAAGACATTGCAAATTTTTTTGGTGTAATTGTTATTGATTCTCTGGTCAAAGTCATCTGATGGTAGTAGACATATTTCTTTTCAAAGCATAATACATCATGAAATGTACATACATGACATCTTTTATTTCTCAAAGAAATAAAAGACATTGCAAATCTTAAAGCTCTGTTTGAAATGTGGTCTTTTTCAGTTTGTGATATTGATACATGATTTGTCTGGTGATAGCCATATCCTTCTGATTATATTTGGCATGAGGTCCTTTGTAATTGTCTTCTAAAGAACCAATCAAAAAGCTCTCTGAAGGCATTGCTCTTTGTTACTCCTCCTCCTTTCCTTGTACACCTAAAGAAGCTTGTCCTTGCTTGATAATGAGATTTTTCCATGCCTTGGGTGTTCCACATGGCAAGTGGTTCTTTTTCTGCAAAGAATGCACCATGCACAAGAAGAATATGCTGGAAAGCAGAAGAATTTCATTAGATCTTTATTTCAATTAAAAATAAATAAATTGAATAAAATATCTTTGGAGCTCACCAAGTAGTATGTTATGTCTTTGGCACCCCATGCCTCTATGATGGTTTCTATAAGCTCTCTGGTCGCCTTTCTGAAATCTGTTACATAACTTTTTGATGTTACCTGCTGCCTCATGATCTTTAAAAGATTATCTAGTTTGACCCACACCTCCATTCTCTTTTTTGCTATTTCTGGTTTGCTTTTAACATTAGTCGTGACCTCACAAAATGTTTTCCATGAATTCCACATGGCATTAAGTTGTTTGCCATCATGGTTGCTGAAGAATCTCCTTGCTTTTGCACCTCCCATTGAGACATCCTGTAAAACATCACCTGTATTTTGTGAAAGCTTTGGATCTTTTCTTAGATGAACATCACCACCATGAAACCCCATTTTTGAAAGAAGACATTCACATTTTTTTATGCATTCATCTGCAAGAGTTGTAGGCTTGATAGAATATGCATAATCCAAGTGAAGACGGACCAACTTGTCAATGATTCTTAACTCTGCATGTAGTGTACATATGTGTACATTTGTCAGTGCTATTGGAAGTATGGGATCCCAAATCATTGAAGAAGATGAGTAGTTACGAAGAATAACATTTTGTCTAGAAGGAGCCTCTTCACCCTCAGCTCTAGTAATCCATCCATTTGTGCCTGGGCTTTGCATGCAGTACAAGCAAGGGTATTTAGAATTTGCTCCCCCACTTATACCAAACATGCATTTGAGTGTCTTTAGGTCTCCACTCAAATGCCACTCAACTTGAAAGTTTCCGTAGTCTTTGACATTCAACAATTCTCCTGCATGATGCCCTTGGATAACATTTGGAATGTTTGTCTGTGAGAATAACCATTTAAGTGTTTTATGGCTCTCAGATGGAACTTGAGCACAGCCAACCCACCATAACTCCATTTCTGATTGTACTTTGAGAGATGGAGTATCCAATTTCCCAAGGCTATAGTCCAAAGCTTTGTTCATCAGTGCAATGCTTATTCTCTCCATCTTTTGATGTTTTTTAAGCTCAGCTTCATCAAGTTTGATTACAAATTTCAATAGACCAAAACATTCATGCTCTTTTATATTATAGAACTGAACCATGTATGTTTGAAGTTTTATAACATCTATCCATATGTTGTTAAATGCATTGTAAGTGAAATGTAACTTTTGTTTTCCTACTTCGTAAGGCATGTTACCGTGAATATGTTTATATTCACCAAATACTGATGTGATCTTCTTATTCAAGCAGAGCCGAAACTTTCCTACATGATGGGGTCTAGGCAATCCAAAACTTCTAACTTTGTTAAATTTTAAAAATTCACACCAAACTTTTGAAATTGCTCTATAACCTTTCCTACTCACTCCGACACTATCACAAATATTTTGAATTTGAGATGGTTCTAGTAAAAGATTCATTTCTGTCATGAGTTTTTGAAAAACAAAGCGTTTCAAGCATGTATTTTCATTTAGTTTCAATAGTCTTAAAACATCATTTTGACTCAAAATTTCATTACAGAAATGTATGCGCTCAAAACTGCTCGACATATTGAAACCTAACACATTTGTCACATGATCTCTAACAATTTTCATTCTTTTCTTTTTCTGGCCAGATTTTTCAGTCAAATCTAAAAAAGGTTTTACTCGTTTTGACCGCATTCTCAAACCTATAGGAGTTTCTTTCATTTTTTTAAAAGACTCTAACTGAGAAGATAAAGTGGATAATTTGTTTTCTAGCTCTCTCATATGTAAATTCTTCTGGTGTAGTGTGTTTTGTAAATAGTTTATGTATTGTACATAATTCCTTGAAATATCCCAGAGCCTTGAACAATAGCCTCGTAAACCATCCTCACCATCTCCCACAAATCTAATCAGATCATGAAGATTATGAAAAGGGGGGTACCTTCCAGTTTGTGGATCAATTGGATAAACAGATCCATCTGTCCATATGTCGATATGTTTCTTGCCTTCCTTTCGCAATCCATCTACTTCAAGAGGATGAAGAGCCCTTCGAAATACGTTTCTTGTCGTCGCATACTCCTGACTAACTGCAATGTTGATATGGAACTTTTTACAATGATTTCGATTGTTTGAAAGCTCAGGGAGAGTATTTGGGTTAACGTTCTCCATGGTCTGCTATGAAAAATGACCAGCAAGTGTCTAAAATGACGTGAAAGGGAGAAACAGGCTTGCTATGAAAAGTAGAGAGGAAAAAAGCGCAAAACGTCATCAGCACACATTATATAGGTCCGTGAAGAAGAGGAAAATTCAACTTTTGAGGCGTAAGATATCACACAAACTTCGAGGCGTAAGATATCACACAAACTTTTCATGATTATATGATACGAGTTTCTCTCTCTTCAGAATTTGCATAAGATACGTTTTAAATGAACTTACACGGAATTTCTTAAAGGATTTGACAACTTTAATCCCGATTAAGCACAACTAATTGAAATCCTTACACGGCCCTTTTTGGGCTGTTTTTCGCCCTAATGGTTAAGTGTATCTTTTATTGGGAGTGCCTCTGCCGGAAAGTATAGTGCATTGTTGAAGTGTCTACTCCGTATCAGTATGGTTCTGTCCTGTCCTGCTCAGTAGTTGTTCGTGTCCTAAAGGGTAATTACGCACAAGTGACAGTGTGCCACGAAATTGTCGGTAATGATTGAGTAGTTGAGCATTGTTAAGTATGCTCATATTTAGCGGTAAAATAGTGATATAGAGTAATCTCGCGGCTGGTCTGTTAAGTTCGGTGAAGCACTTGGAGTCGATACGATAGTCTGTGTTTCTGGAATTATGTTCCAGGTAAGACTTGTATCTGTAAAGGTCAGTATGCCTTGGAACTGGTAATATGATTATTACGATTCGGCCGATGTTTACCTACAGTAAGTTGTATACGATGAGTAGAACTGTTGAAATGTCTTTGAGACAAGAATAGATGCATGTTGTGTAATACTCGGCGGATGAAGTAGAGTAGTTAAGTGTTTAAGTCGACACCGGACTACTGCTCTTCTGCTATAGCAGATTTAGACCGTAAAGTCAACCAATCGTGTGATAGTATTGTTAGAGACCAGATACTGCGCTAAGACGTGACTGTGTATTTAATACCCGTAGGAGAGTTTTGGGAAAATAGTATAGGGCCTCTGTCCAACAGACCCCTACCACACCCAAGAACCCACGTGACTGCGAAGTAGAGTGCTTCTAAGTATTCACCTTAGGCTAAGTACTCCAAATCCAGATTTAGAAGCACTATGTTCAATCAAAGGTAAATTTCCGGTTAACACCATCACCACCGATTAACACTGGCGACCACGATGGGATTGTGGCATCAGGTTGCCAGTTATCTGGGAACGTGGCACTCAAGTACCAGTGTTGTCAGAAGTAACGTTTAGTTAACATTCGAGTAACTAGCAGTAGCAACAGAACCAGATTGTTGCCAACTGCTCAGATAAGGGTTATTGCGTAATGATACATGCCGGTTACTCGATCTGGTGAAACATATCCTAAGAACTGTGGGAGTGAAGCAAGCAAAGCGATAAAGATAGCCCTGAAAGAAGAAGGTTTCACCCACGCTGACCCAGTGGTCAGCCAAACTGAGAACGTCACGATTGATTCCGGTCATATTCCGGTGGAACGATTAACGCCTGTGATACATTCTGGTGCTACTTCGACCCAGCCTATCGAAAACATAGCAATTTCAGGATCCACCAACACGCCGTTAGAAACTAGTCTAAACTCGGAGTTAGATACGATCAGAAACACTTTAGGAAAAGAGATCGATAAGAGCGAAAAAGCACGACATGCTGGCACAATTTTGGCTCATTTCGGTGATATTCCGGTGATAGAATCACCAATTGTAGGTAAAGACTTTGCAATTTTCGCGGAATCTTCAGCCCAACCAACGTGCTTGGAAGAAAGATTTCGGATATTGGATATCCAGAAGGAAGGAAAACAAATCGAAGCAGAAGTACGGCGCATTCTGAGCAAAAACAGCACACCGGAAAGCACGTCCTCCGGCGACAAAAGTTTCGATAACCAACATCAAGAGATAGAAGAAAAGCTAAATACACTCACAATGAACGGCCAACAGCAGCAACAACAGTTATGTCAGCTAAGGCCGCCTCCAACAGGAGTAACATATACGAAATTCGGTGGATTTCCAGGAGATGACCCGGATGCTCACGTACGTACCTTCGAGATAAGTTATGCACTTCTTAACCATCCACCAGATCAGGCGTATAAGGCCATTGTTTTTCAATCAACGCTGGTAAATGAAGCAGCTAGATGGCTTACGGAATATGATATTAATCATTTCGGCACCTATGATGCAGTTCGAGAAGCTTTTTTGCAACGATTCAGATTAAAGAAGAATCCCGCCGAAATCTTTGATTATTTACAGAACAACCGGCAGAAGGCGAATCAGACTGTCCAAGAGTATGCTACACTCTTCAGAACACACTTGCGGCAGATACCACAGGCCCACGCTAACTTACCTGATGATGTCATCACTCAGTGGTTCATCAACGGATTAACTCCACAACTAAAACAGATCATGATCATAAGATGTGTAGGAGCTCTGACGCTGGATGCAGTCATCGCCATGGCTCTGCAACTAGAATCCAAGGTTGGCAGATTTACAGAAGATCTAGAGTGGCTAAAAACGAACAAAGCTATGAATGAAGACATAACTAGACAAGTATACTGCATCACATGCAAGAATTCAGGTCATACTAGTGCCACTTGTGCACTAAATCAAACGTTCTGCGCTATTTGCAACACTGCCGGACATACCACCGGAAATTGTGTTTACAATGCCCGAATACAGGGAACAGCAACAGTCAATGCTGTCATTCAAGAACATGGACAGGCAGCGAATCATTACGTACCTCCGCAACTAAGAAACAATCAACCACAAGGATATCGAAACTACCGAGGACAGAGAAACAATAACTATAATGCAAACCGCTGGCAGAACGAACCACCACCGGAAAATCCCAATTTACCACCACCACGCTGTCATTTTTGTGGTGAATTTGGACACATTAGAAGATATTGCAAGGACGCAGCTGAGTATGATCAGAGGAAGAAGGAGCGGCAAAACCCAATGGCCAACATGGTACAAATTACGCCAGTGGAAACGCAAGCTGCTACAGTACAGACCAGATCAGGTAAACAGCTGCAGACAGCAGCAGAAGTATTCGAACCAGGGATACGAGAACAACATAGGATGTATAACAAGGCCAGTCACTGGACCGCAACAGAACCACCAGTGTTCCCAGAACCTATTCCGGTGACTCAGGCTTCATCAAAGGAAGGAACGCAAACAACATCAGAGCCATCATCAGCAGTAAACACAACAGCAGAGACTTCTACACCAGCGGAAACCTCAAGTCCAAGGGAGCAGGACAACCAACCTCAACAAGCTTGGGAAATTTTATCCAAGGCATCTATCACTTTACCTCTCGGTCAACTTCTGGCATTAGTACCTGGGATTCGACAACAGTTCCAGCGACAGTTTAGTCCGGTGCCTTCTTGTATTCCGGCGACAGCAGCAGTTCAACCGGAACCCAATTCTACGATCGATCATTCGGTCCCCTTGATTACAGTATGGTACAAGAATCATAAAATTACACAGGTCTTGATTGATGGAGGCTCTGGTGTCAACATTGTAACTACAGCCTTATGCAATAGGTTAGGATGGACCGAAATCGAACCAGTACAATTTTTTGTCAGAATGGCAGACCAATCTAGAGTCCATCCTGTAGGACTTGTGCGAAATATACCCATCACTTTACAAGGTACGACCTTCAAAATGAATTTTGTTATACTAGATCTGCCGGAATCCACTTTGGATTACAACCTTCTTTTCGGCAGACCTTGGCTGAAGCATGCGAAGGTAATACAAGACTGGTCTGCCCAAGAGCTAACGTTCAAAGATGCCAGCCGTAGATATGTAGTAAAATTAGACACCATACAGCCTTGCGAACGGCACGTCAGACCATATTTTGCCGAACCTGTCCACATGTTAGATGGATTATCAGATGATGAAGAAGAGGAATTTCTGAAGAGTAATGCTGATTTGATGACCGTAGGGACTGTTGATCTACAGTCTGTTATAGATAATTGGAACACCTCGGTATGTACAATCACACCTGTTACTGATACAATTAAGCATGAAGGTAGTATCCCCACACATGATGATGAATTACAATCACTGTTCAAGTCAACAGATGATGTACAGAAACCGCAACAGTTTTATGTCCTAGAAGATCAGTTAACCACGTACGATCTAGGAAATGAAGAGCATCCACGACCCGTAAAGATAAGGCAAAACTTACCGGAATCATTTAAAGCTGACTTGATTCAACTACTTCGCGAATTCTCAGACGTCTTTGCGTGGGATTACAAGGATATGAAGGGACTAGATCCGCGCATCTATCAGCACAGAGTCATGCTGAAGCCTGAAGCTAAACCGAACAAGCAACCCAGCTATCGGATGAATCCCAATTATGCAGCACAGGTAAAAGCCGAACTTGATAGACTATTAAAAGTTGGATTTATTGTACCAATAGAACATGCTGAATGGATTTCGCCAATTGTGATCGTACCCAAGAAAAACAAGCAACTACGCATCTGTATAGACTACCGGAAATTAAATGCAGCAACAGTACCAGATCCTTTCCCAATCCCATTCCTGGATACTATGCTTGATAAGGTAGCAGGTCATGAAATGTATTCCTTCCTAGACGGATACAGCGGTTACAATCAGGTTAGAATGGCTGAAGCAGATATACCAAAAACCGCATTCATCACCAATTGGGGTGTCTTTGCTTGTACAGTGATGTGGTTTGGCTTGAGAAACGCACCAAGTACATTCCAAAGATGCATGCAAGAGATTTTTTCTCCTTATCTTACTTCGTTTATGCAAGTATACCTCGATGATTTTTCAATTTTCGGTACGATGGTAGCACATCTCTCCCATTTACGGTGCTGCTTTCAGAAATGCAGAGAGTATAGACTCTGTTTGAATCCAAACAAATCGGTGTTTGCGGTCTCATGTGGCAAGTTACTTGGCCACATTGTATCTGACCAAGGTATCCAAGTCGATCCAGATAAGATTTTGGCAGTATTAGCAGCTCCTGTGCCAGTTTCTCCCAAAGAAGTTATGCGCTTTATGGGCCAAGTACGGTGGCATGGAAGACACTTACGGTGGCTTGCTCATGTGTCAATACCACTAAACAAGCTAATCAGTAAAACACCTCGACAATTTGAATGGACCCAGGAATGTCAGATAGCTTTTGATCGTTTAAAGCATTTATTAACACAAGTTCCTATTTTACAACCACCGGACTGGGATCACCCATTTCACATCTTTGTTGATGCTTCAGATATAGCAATAGGAAGTATATTGATGCAACAAATTGATAAATGGTTCAGACCAGTGTATTATGCAAGTCGAAGGTTAGCTCCTACTGAGAAAAACTACTCTGTCACAGAAAGAGAATGTCTAGGACTAGTATACTCGGTCAAAAAATTTAGACATTACTTGCTAGGCCGAAAATTTACATTCCATGTGGACCATGCTGCCCTCATTTATTTAGTAAGACAACAACATTTAGGCGGATGCTTAGCACGATGGGTGCTACTTTTACAAGAATTCGACTATGACGTCATTCACCGACCCGGAAAGGCACACGCCTTAGCAGACTTTTTATCCCGGTTAGATTCCGGTGAATCTCCGGTAGGTATAGATGATACAACACCCGCAATTTACGTATCGGAACCAATTACCGAAGAATCGGTAGACCCGTCTATGCCATTTTCATACTATGATCAGATCTTGACCTTTCTCATTGAGGGTTGCCTTCCATCTCAAATTTCGAGACCAATACGCAGAAAAATTGCAGTCTTTAGCCGACGATTCCGGTTAGTTGCTGGAGAACTCTATTATGTAGATCTCACCGGAATCTTACTTCGCTGTGTCCCTCTGCATGAAATTAACTCAGTTGTCACAATGGCTCACTCGACACCTACTAGTGGTCACTTTGCCACAGATTTGACTCACCGGAAAATTCTGCAGAGTGGTCTCTGGTGGCCAACTATGTACAGAGATGTGGCCCAATTTGTCAAAAACTGTGATAACTGTCAAAGGACGGGACAACCGCTACAACGACACTTCTTTCCCTTACAACCAGTCATGCCATTAGAACCATTTCAGAAATGGGGATTGGATTTTATAGGCCCAATTACACCTCCAGCAGTCTTCAGTAACAACAGATATATACTCACCTGTATAGACTACGCGACACGATGGGTAGAAGCATGGGCTTTACGGTCAGCTACAGCGGTGGCAGTAGCAAAATGCCTATTGAATGATGTCTTTCCACGATTCGGGTTACCACTGGAAATTGTCTCAGATCAAGGTACTCATTTTATAAATCAATTAATGAAGGTACTCACCCAATCCTTCCAGGTGACACACAAAATCAGCTCGCCATACTATCCTCGTGCCAATGGTTTGGCCGAAAGTACAAACAAACCACTACTGAATATCCTCCGAAAACTAATCATGGAAGCACCGGAAAGATGGGATCAATTACTACCTGCAGTCTTATGGGCATACCGAACTACATACAAGGTAACGACAGGATTGACACCTTTTAAAATGGCTTATGGATTAGAAGCAATAGCACCAATGGAAGTAGTCATCCCAAGCCTGCGTGTAGCAATCACTCAGAAGATGCTACCGGAAAATTCACTGATAGCCCGAATGGATGCACTCAGAGAACTTGATGAGCACCGATGGCTCAGTTTTTTAACTATGCACGAAGTACAACTCAGGCAAGCCAAAACACACGATCGATACTTGAAGACTCCAATCTTTTCGGTAGGCCAGCTTGTACTCTTCTATAACGCAAAATCGGATAGAGCAGCAGGAAAATTCAAACTACGATGGTTCGGCCCTTTCAAAATCTCAGAACAAATTGGTCCGGCAACTTTTCGGTTGACTACGTTGACCGGACACCCACTTCCAAAGGTAATCAATGGGTCGAAGCTGCGGCCATATCATCACGCCCCTAGCCCGTATTAAATTTTTTCGGTAGTAGACCGCGTTTTGTTTTATTTTCCCTTTTTCTTTCTTTTTCTTCCTTTTATAAATAGCCACGTTTTGTACGACCTTGCTATAATCAGCCGCCCCTTACCAATCACTCGAATACGCCCACCTGCATGACAACAAACCTCACTCCCACACTGCACAATGATGCCCAACCCCCCTTTCGCACCCCACAGTATTACTACTTAACCCTTTCGACAATGTCAAAAATCGCTATTGTAGTGAATGTTAGTAATTGAGCGCACTTGTATTCTGAAGCCCTGTTCCTAGTCTATCTTAGCAATCGCCATGGAAGCACTCGCAAACTACACTGCGTTCTGCGAAGGTATCCCTACCGAGGTAGGAGAATACCTGCGTTGTCGAGGGTTGGCCAACTTCGCTGAGTTGCCCTGGCACTCAGTTGAAGGCCATCCCTTCTTCGCACAGATAATCTCTGCCATCGCCCAATCCCCTGCCACCGAACGACAGTGGGTTTTCCCGTCGTTACCATCCAGAACCGTCATCACCTTCCCCGCTTTCGCTGAAGCTTTCCGCCTCACCCCGCAGGGCCGCGAAAATGGCCCCAGTCTCCCCCTCGCCCGCATGATAGAGTTGTTCCCTCGCTCCTCCTCACATGAATTCGCGATCCTTTGCCGTCCCGAACCCGAACGCTCCGTCCTCCAATTTCTCGTCGCCATCCTCAACCTACAGAAACGCACTTACGGCATCTCTCGCCCTTTCTACTCCGCCATAGACTTAGCAGCCCGCGAACCAGTTAATTTCGCATCCTACTTTTTCCAGAGAATCCATAAGGAATGCGTCGCCATAGTCAAGCAGGTCAATAAAGGAACCACCCCACGATCTCGCCTACCACATATCCTCTCCTTCCTCTTTCCAACCCTCCTCGCCGCACAACCACCACCCCGAGGCCCCATCCTCCGACATGAAGAATCAATACAACCCTTAGACGACAGCACAGAAGAAGAGGAAGAAATCACCCAACTCCTCCGCCGCAAACGCATCCGTATCAGCTCTTCGGAAAGTGAAGCACACCAATCTGCCGACAAAGTCCACGACACCGCCACCTCCATCCACCATGAATCCTCGACCGATCACAACCACGACCACCAAGATCGTACCGAAACCGACATAATCTCCACCGAAGCCACCTCTGAACCTCAACGTGACGAGCAGCACCCAGCTAAGGATGTGCTCAACACCTTATTAAAGGCTGTTGAATCCGCCCTCGACCGCACTACCGAGAAACAGGTAACAAACCCCGATTCTACCCCTCCCAGACCCCCCCCAGTCATTCCTATTCCCACACCGGAACCCGAAGCCTCGTCTTCCCCCAACTATTCGCCCCCGACATCCCCCCAACTGCAAACTCGAACCTCTACACCACCGTCACAACCACTACTCCTCCCCTCCATTCCGGCCTTCTCTGAACTAGCCACAATGGGCCGTATGCTCATTTCCCTGTCCCAGCACCTTCCCGCACAACTCAACGATATCGCCAACACCATTAAACAAGACCTCTAGCACAAGGTAGACCTATTGGAAGCGGATATCACCCCCCTCCAAGAAGAAGCCGAAGCCGTAAAAGCCGAGAACCATCACTTACACACCCAATTAGCCGCCCTCCAAGGCCAACTCACCGCACACCAAGCAGTCCTACAACAACGCGACGATGCCTTGGCACAACTGGCTGCCAAAGACCAACTGCTCCACGAAGCCAACGCAGAAATTCGAGAATTGAAGCTCGAGCTCCAAGAAAAAGACAACATCAACTCTTCCCTCGAAGCTATGATCGATGCAATGAAGGCTCAACTGCAGGAAAGTGTTCAGAAAAATCAAGACCAACAGAGAGAGACCGACCAACTCAAAGACGAGTTACGACGCACCCAGGAGTGTGCAGATGAAGTCAACCGCATACTACGCCACCAATTAATCCGGGAAGCTCAGAGCCAGAAAGATCTCGCCCATGCTCGAAAAGCCCGAGATGCTTTTCACAAAACAATCGAATTTCAGAACCAACAGCTCGAGCGGATCGACAACCAGCTCCGAAATCAGAAAGATCGGGTCATGGATATGCAGCAGAAGGTGGCCGAAATGAAGACATCCCGCGATGCTGCATTATCCAACGACTTCTACTTACAGGAGGCCTTCCTACAAAATCAGGCTGAAATTTTGTTATCCCAAGCCATCGCCCTGAGCTCCGTTAGAACGGACGCCCAGTTGGTAGAACCAACCACCCTCGTCCAGCTGATAGAAACACTGAAAAAGAAAATCACCCGAATATTTAGACTCGCCCGTAATATGTATCTCGAAGGACTTGTAGCCGAAACATAGGAACCTGCGGGTTCGAGTCCACCGGGCGTGCCAGTGTTAGAGGGCCGCCGAATTAGGACAATTGTACTCAGACAGGCACCTTAAATGTAAAACCAGTGTTAGACGGCCGCCGAACAAGGACACAAGTACGAGGACAGGTAGCTTAAATGTAAAAGAGAATCTTTCAGGAAACGCGCAGGTAACAAAAGATTCGCGCACCATTGTAAAAAAATCCTGTATATAAATGAGAAAAGAATGGCAAAAGAGAGAGAGGCGAAGAAGCCCATTTTTCGCAGTTGCTGTGTTCTGTTAAGTTATACCATTGAGTTGAGTCTGTTTATGAAGTTCATCTTTGAGTCTATCTGTGAGTGTGTCTGATTCGGAACTGTTAGTGTCGATGTTGTCTGTAACTGTGTCCATTCTGGGGACTTCTGTGTTTGGCTAAGTTCATCTTCTAGTTTGTTTGCGCAACAACCATCCGGGGTTGCAGGGTCTTGTTAAGTTATCCTTCGATTCGTGTCTGGCGGTTAAGTGTATCTTTTATTGGGAGTGCCTCTGCCGGAAAGTATAGTGCATTGTTGAAGTGTCTACTCCGTATCAGTATGGTTCTATCCTGTCCTGCTCAGTAGTTGTTCGTGTCCTAAAGGGTAATTACGCACAAGTGACAGTGTGCCACGAAATTGTCGGTAATGATTGAGTAGTTGAGCATTGTTAAGTATGCTCATATTTAGCGGTAAAATAGTGATATAGAGTAATCTCGCGGCTGGTCTGTTAAGTTCGGTGAAGCACTTGGAGTCGATACGATAGTCTGTGTTTCTGGAATTATGTTCCAGGTAAGACTTGTATCTGTAAAGGTCAGTATGCCTTGGAACTGGTAATATGATTATTACGATTCGGCCGATGTTTACCTACAGTAAGTTGTATACGATGAGTAGAACTGTTGAAATGTCTCTGAGACAAGAATAGATGCATGTTGTGTAATACTCGGCGGATGAAGTAGAGTAGTTAAGTGTTTAAGTCGACACCGGACTACTGCTCTTCTGCTATAGCAGATTTAGACCGTAAAGTCAACCAATCGTGTGATAGTATTGTTAGAGACCAGATACTGTGCTAAGACGTGACTGTGTATTTAATACCCGTAGGAGAGTTTTGGGAAAATAGTATAGGGCCTCTGTCCAACAGACCCCTACCACACCCAAGAACCCACGTGACTGCGAAGTAGAGTGCTTCTAAGTATTCACCTTAGGCTAAGTACTCCAAATCCAGATTTAGAAGCACTATGTTCAATCAAAGGTAAATTTCTGGTTAACACCATCACCACCGATTAACAGAATGAAGCCTTAAACTTTGATGAATCTGATGAAGAGGACTTTGATGATGATGAAGTAAATGTTAATAAAAATTTCTTAGGACCTATTCAACCTGATCATGAAAATCATGAAAAAAATATTGAAAGTCACTTTAAAAGAAAATTTTGGTCTAGAGGTACATCAGAGATGCATCTTAAAATAGGAAATGATAAGAACACTATCACTGTAAATGCATTAGTAGATTCCAGCTCCGAAATCAATGTGATTTCAAGAGAAGTCTATGATAAGTTTCGATGGCCCATAGATAAAGATTGTGGATGGCGTATGAGAACTGCAGATAATAGTATAGGTACCCTGTATGGAGCTTGTGCTAGTGTGCCCATATCCATAGGAGGAATCACAGAAGATTTTCACTTTTTTATTCAAGATAATTGCTCCTATGAAGTTCTCTTAGGCCAACCCTTTATTTGTGAGAGTCGTATGGAAACTAAAGCCATGGATGATGGGTCTACCTATGCCAGAGTTAAGTTTAAGGATGGAATGCAATCACTTCAAGTCATGACGGTAGGAGTGAATCATCCTAGGAATCGATTGTCAATTAGAAAGAAACCTATTGTTACTCAGAGTCATGAGCATGCTTGTAGTGATCGTGCACCTCGATTCATGTTTGGAGCTACATATGATCAAAATTTTGGATAGAATCCATTGTTGAGCGAGACAACAGTGGATATTGGTTTGACATCTCGCATCCAACCAACATGTACAATAGTTTGTCACTTTGTTTTCCACATTCTAGATTAGATTTTCTTCATAAGAGTCAATTGTCCAAGTCTTTTATCCAAAAAACCCAAAAAAATTATAAAAACAACAAAATCATGGAACATGATGAGAACATTGAGCATGTGATTGAAACATCTCATTGTTTCTCTACTCTTGAGGAGTTAGAGTTATGTCTTCAACAAAATTCTAATTCCCATATTATTCTTCTTTGTTCCCTTGATGAGTATGCTCTAATCCAGGAATATGCTCTCAATGTTGACAAGTGCTCAAAATTTAACCAAACACATGATGCCTTAGTTGAAACAAAGTACAAAACTGTAGACAAAAAAATCAAACCCATAGCTCAACCATTACCTCAAGGAAGTAATAAAAAAATTATTGATGTGAAAAATGATCCAATTCTTTGGGATAAGAAAAACATAGGACATACATTCACGGATGAGACAATCAAACAGGTGAAAATTGGTAGAGATGATGACTTTCTTTTGCGAGCAGAGAGAGATAAATTTGAGAGAGTTATACGAAGCCATGGAAAAGCCTTTACTATGTATCCTCATGATATTGGTTGTGTAGATCATAAGCTAGTTGCACCCATGATACTCTTCACTATTCCACATATTCCATGGAATCTTTGCCCTATACCAGTTCCAAAGGCTCACTTACCTGAGCTAATGAAACTACTTAAGGAGAATATAAACATGAGAATTTTAGAGCCAACTTTTGCACCTTACTCAAATCGATGGTTTACTATGCCTAAAAAGAATGGGAAACTACGTTTTATTCAAGATCTCCAACCTGTCAATAAAGTCACCATAAGGAATGTAGGAACAGGATCCATTGTAGATGAGTTTGTTGAATCATTTTCAGGACATTCTATCTATTCAATGGGTGATTTATATTCGGGATATGACCAATTCCAACTAGCAGTTGATAGTCGTGACATAACCATAATGAAAACTCCTTTAGGCTTAGTGCGAATGTGTACTTTACCTCAAGGAGCGACTAATTCTATGGCTCATATGATGAGTGCTATGAATATGGTCTTACATGATTTTATCCCTCATATAACCATGCCATTCATTGATGATATTCCAATTAAAGGGAGTGAGGAACGTGCAAAGGACATTACTTTAGATTCATCTGGATGTCGTAAATTTGTTCTTGACCATATCTCGGATTGTGAAAGAATATTTCAACGATTTGAAGAGGTAGGTCTCACATTTTCCATAGAGAAATCTTTTTTTGGTGTCAACGAGGTGCTTATTGTTGGACATTTATGTGTCCATTATGGTCCAAAGCCATACCCACAAAAAGTTGATGCCATTAGCAAGATTTCTGAAACATGTAACAACGTGAATGAGGTACGTAGATTTCTTGGTGCTTGCATCTTTTATGTTATTTGGATCCCACACTTTGCTCATGTTGTTGATTGTCTTTATGACTTGTTGAGGAAGAAACGAAAATTTATTTGGACTGACAAACACACTCAAGCTATGCGTATATTGAAGAAATTATTGCTTGAAGCTCCAATCCTTAAGCGTGTAGACTATTCTACTAACAAACCTATTATATTGATTGTTGATACTAGTCCTATTGGTATAGGTTGGGTCATAAGTCAAGATGATAGTAAAGGGAATAGATATGCAATTAGGTTTGGTGCCAAAATTTTACATGAAACACAATGAAACTATCCACAGATCAAACGAGAACTATGGGGTATGGTAACAACTTTGAAAACAGACGAAGAATATTTCATTGGTGCAAATGTCAAAGTTGAAACTGATTGTTTCCCTCTCATTGGAATGATAGCAAATTGTTCATCTCCTGATAAGCCATGCTTAGATGGATCTCATATATTGAGTTCATAAATCCTGAGTTAGTTCATATTTCAGGTAAGTCAAATTTGGTTGCTGATATGTTATCAAGAGCTAGATTTGATGACCTTGAAAGTGATCTAATAAAGAATGTGAACTTAATTGATTATGTTCCACATATATACAAGTATGAGCAATTTCATGAGTCTGAGTACGAAGATGAATGGAGAGACATAGGAAAGTATCTGAGTACACTACAACCATTACCTAGTTGGACTACGAATAGATTCCGTAACATTAGGAAACGAGCTTATAATTTTTTCCTACGTAACGGTTATCTTTGGAGACATGCTAAGGGTAAGGTTGAGAATCCACAACGAGTCCTATGAAAGAGAGGTCTTCAATTGCAAGTAATGAAGGAGATGCATGAGACGTTATGGGGAGGTCATAAAGGATTTTTTGGAACATATGAAAAAATTAGAAGTGCCTATTATTGGCCTAGGATGTATGTTGACATTAGTAGCTATGTTTCTACATGTTCTACTTGCCAACTTCATTCTTCAGTCAAACATAGAGATCCGTTGCATCCTACTTATCCACCCTGTATTCACTACAAGTGGGTAGTAGATCTTGTAACTATGCCTAAAGGTATTGACAAAATGCGTTACATTGTACTTGCAAGAGAAGACTTAATTAATCATGTAGAGGGACGTGCACTATGATCTAAGACCACATCCAATGTTTGCAAATTCTTGCTTGAAGATGTCATAAGTCGCTTTGGGTACATAGAGAAAGTAGTTGCCGATCGTGGAGAGTTAAATGCGAGAGAAGCTAAAGAGTTCTTTGAACAACACGGTATTCGTTTGTCTCTTACTACTGCATATAATCTAGAGGCCAATGGTAAAATAGAGAGAGGGCAACCACCTATTGTGAAAGCCATATCTAGAGCATGTAACGGTGATATCAAACAATGGCCTAGATTCTTACCTTTTGCACTTTGGGCAGATAGAATGGTGTGCACATGCACTACTGGGTATATGCCTGCTGAACTCATGTACTGTCAAAAACCATTGTTTCTAGTTCAGTCTCATATTTCTGCATGGTCAAATTTGCCTTGGTCTGAAAACATGTCTATTGATGATTTTTTGAGTTTGCGCATTAAACAGTTAGAACAAGGTAAATTAAGACTTGATGATGCCGTTGAAAAATTAAGAGAATCTAGAATGAAGAACAAGCATTATTTTGATAAAACTCATCGATTGCATCCTAAGCCAATTGAAGTAGGAGATTGGGTGCTCATTTATGATAGTACATTTGACTCTCAATATGATGCATGCAAAAAGCTCACTCAACGGTGGTTTGGGCCATACATTGTATCAAAAGTCAACAACAATGGTACGTATGCTCTTTGTGAATTAAATGGTGTTGCACTAAAAACTTTGATTGCACGTAAAAGGATAAAGCTATTCAAGAAATGTGATAATGGTGAGTACATTTTGGATGAGGACATTGAAGAAGATGACAACAATGAGGCCGATTCATAAACAAGAGTATCCATGTTATAAAAATAAAAATAAAAAAAGGAAAGAAAATATAAAAAAAACATATAAAAATATCATTTCAAGCTCATGTTGCTTTGTTTTTTTTCAAGTTCATTCTACTTTTTTTCCATTCTTGTTTCATGCATGTTTTTGTTCAGTCTTTGCATTGCATTGCATATCCACATTACTTGAGACAAAAAAAGGCAAATGATGATTTCTCTACTTGTGTAAAATTGTATCTTAAGTAGTAACTTATCTACTAAGAAATTGATTATAATCTAGGATTATGGAAAGATAGGGCATGTAGATTTGGAGGTTTATTTTGGTGACATGACTTTCATATATAAACATGAAATATGTATCCTGTATCGAAAGCATAATTGTTGAAATCCTAGCTCCTGCTATTGCATGTTTCTACATCCTTAGTCCATCTCACAGCACTTGTATTGGAGTTTAAACGACTGTTCTCCGTCATCAAAAATGGTTGTACTTTGTATCGGGGTTTAATTTTTCCCCGTCATCAGAAAAAAAAAGCTACATATTACCAAGAAGTTTACTCTTTCTTCCACCCCAAAAAAGTGATCGTAACCATAAAGTTGCCGAATCATCATCATCATAAAAAAAAACAAAAAAAAAAGGCAAGCCAAAGGAGGATAAAGAGGCATAGTAGAATAAATCACGGGCTATATATGCAGATTTATGCATTAGTGGAGTTTAGTTAGAGTTCCTTGCATGTTATTAGAGAAAGAGCATATTCATATTTATGTAGGAAAGGAGTTGATCTAAAATAAGCTAAAGATGAAAGATGTCTCTTGAAAAGCCTAAATCTTTGTTTATAATCGTATTTAAGGTTGCTTTATGAAAAAGGTACAGATTTTTCTTCAAGATGAGAGGAACTGATGCTTAAAATGACTTAATACATCCACTTCCACTCCATATTGATGCTTGTTTGTTTTCTTTCTTGTTGTCAATGTTGCTTGTTCATTTGCATATATGTTGCCTATTTGTTCATGCATATTCATGTTGCGTGTTTCAATTTTTTCTTTCATGCAAATTTTGCTTCATGTCACGTTGCCTATTCATTCATGCATATGATCAATTTTTCCTTCCATGTATGTTTCCTATAAAATAATTTGATGCCTGGAACATTTTGTTTTTCACAGATACTAGAGTGGCGCTTCCGGAGGAATCGCAGGTTTAGTGGGGGCGAATGTCGTCGAGATTTTCTCTCCTCTCTCACTCATGAAGGCCTACAGGAAACACATTCGATGAAGGTAGCCAAAATTCTCTGAGAAGTCCAAGATGCATCAAGGATGTCAAAGGAAGTTCACATGCAAACTTTGGAAGAAATCGAGCAAATCCAGGGTAGCAGTCAAAGCTGGTCAAAGTTTGGAAATTAGGGCAAAAATTTCAATGTCTCCAAATCCCATGAAAATTCATATACTTGTAAAGCCTATCAAAGGCAGCCTATAGCCCAAATTTCACATGAAAATGGATTTTCTAGCACATTGATATGCCATGTGCATTTTGTAAAAAATGTAACTTTTCCACTTAGACACTAGAAAATTTTGTATAGGAATCTTTGTTAGCCATATGCGTTGGCATGTATAAAGACCATATGTGGCTACATATTTTCACAAAGTTTCAAGGCTATCAGAGCTTCCTAGAGACCTTAATGCCACCTTGCAAGCTTCCAAATGTAGTCAAACTTATACAAGGAAGATTCAGATGGGAGTTTTTTTTGCATATTCCTAAAGGAGGCCTTTCAACACGTAGTCCTACAAACTTTTATCTTCATCAAAGGATATTTGAAGGGTCAAAGAGCACAAAATCCAGTTTTCAAGGTCACCGCAGTTTTCTAGAATAAGAAAATTGAAGGCTTGAAGGGCTGTCACATGGCAAAATATGATTGAACCATGTTGTACGGTCAAGATGAGCTCATATTCAAGGGTGGAGATGCACTAAAGCATAAAGGAAGGAGGATCCACGAGTTTTTTCATCAAAGAAGACTTTTTTTACAGTTAAAGATCAATAATGCAAAGTTTCACAAAAAATAGTGGTTTATCTTATCCGAATTGATGTCAGCACTGATCCGACGGTCGAGATCATCCCCAGATCCAATGGTGGAGAATGAAGGCGCCTAAATTTCACTCCTTTACACTAGATTTGATAGAAAGAACAATTCCAAGCCATTGATTTGATTAATCAAATGGTTGTAATTGAAAGTAGTGATCCTAGAGTTGAGAGTTGACTTCTCTGGATCCAAGGGCCTGAATTCATTCAAAAAACTATATAAACCCCCCTCCAAACTCCTAGAGCATCATTGTTAGGCATCCATAGGGCTCTTTCTAGCTTACGGTTTCCTTGAGACGATCACCCTCGGTTGAGCGAGTGAGGATCCAAGGTGGGCTAGTATGAGTATAGTACCTAGTTTCAAATTTAAGTTAGAACTCCAATCTAGGATAGGCTCTTGAAACTAGCATCTCTATCTTGACTCACCCTCGGTGGAGCGTGTGAGTGAGTTAGAGCTAGTTTTAATGAGTCTTAGACTTCTTTAGTTAGATGTTACGAGCCTAGACATACATAGGGTCAATGAAGTGGAAATCACCTTCTTACGTGTGACATTCGGTTGAACTGTCATGGTTTGAGGGTCGGAACTGCCGTTGATCAGTAGACTGCTTAGCTTGACGTATCACGACGATCTTATACATGTATTTTAATTCAAATCCTTTTAATTCATGTCACTTGTCTCTTGTCTCTTGTCTCTCAGGCTCTTAAGTATTTTTACATGTCTTCTATTTTCTTCTATGTGTGAGAAGGCTCCACAGTATTGCATTGAACCAGTGAGGTTGTTTCATTGAGCTTGTGATTAAACTCTATCATCATAATTCACTTGCATGCATATAATCCATACATACCCATACATATTGGACCATTCTTCCTTTCCAAACTGATTTATGTGTATGGATTCCATCTATTCTCGTCATGCATACATATCATCCAAAGAAGACTATGCATATGGATTAGAATTAGGAAGTGTTTAAGAAGCTCCTTCAATGGACCATTCTTCCTTCCAAATTTGATTCGTGTGTATGGTTCTCTTTCATTCTTATCAGTCATGTTCATAAATCTAACTTGCACTCCTACATTCCCATTCCCATAATCATTTCAACATCTCTCTCTTCTCCATACTCAACATTAATTATGTCCTTAAACCTTCCAATATTCATTAGCTTCATACACCCTGTGTGTGCCACGACTGGACCCGATCCACCCAGATTGCGATCACCTCCACAACGTGAACAACACAAGGAAGAAGAAGAAGCTTCGAGCACAACACACAATACTGAATGTATTACCACTAGAATGTACAAAGATAAGTAACCCATTAGTGCAATAGGCGTATATACAAACCGGGGGAAGAAAACCTCCTCAAGAGAGAAAAAAATGCCTTGATGGTATCATCAAGATTTTCTCTCCTCTCTCACTCATGAAGGCCTACAGGAAACACACTCGGTGAAGGTAGCCGGAATTCCCTAAGAAGTCCAAGATGCGTCAAGGATGTCAAAGGAAGTTCACATGCAAAGTTTGGAAGAAATCAAGAAAATCCAGGGTAGCGGTCAAAGTTGGTCAAATTTTGGAGATTAGGGAAAAAAATTCAATGTCACCAAATCACATAAAAATTCATAAACTTGTAAAGCCTATCAAAGGTAGTCTATAGCCTAAATTTGATATGTAAATGGATTTTCTAGCACATTGATATGCCATGTGCATTCTGTAAAAATGTAATTTTTCCACTTAGATCCCACAAAATCTTATGTAGGAATTTTTGTTAGCCATATGGTTTGGCATGTATAAAGATCATGAGTGGCTACATATTTGTACAAATTTTGAAGGCTACTAGAGCTTCCTCGACACCTTAATGCCACGTTGCAAACTTCCAAATGTAGTCAAACTTAGATAAGGAAGATTTAGATGGGAGTTTTTTCTACACATTCCTAAAGGAGACCTTTCAAAGCATAGCCCTCCAAATTTTCATCTTCATGAAAGGATATTTGGAGGGTCAAAGAGCACAAAATCTAGTTTTCAAGGTCACCATAGTTTCCCAGAATAAGCAAATTGAAGGCTTGAAGGGCTACCACATGGAAAACAATGATTGAACCATGTTGCACGGTCAAGATGAGCTCACATTCAAGGTGAACCTGCACTAAATCTTAAAGCAAAGAGGATCCACAATTTTTTTCATTGGATAAGCCTATTTCAATGGTCAAATATCAATAATGCAAAGTTCGCCCAAAAATATCCATGTATCTTATCCAAATTGATGTGAGCACTAATCCGACGATCCTAATCTTGCCCAAATCCAATGGTGGAGAATGAATGCGCCTAATGTTTCTCCTTTGCCCTAGATATCATATAAAGAACCAATCCTAGCCATCCATTTGATAAATCCAATGGTTGTAATCCAAAGCAATTGATCTTAGGGTTGAGAGTTGATTTCTCTATATCTAAGCACCCAAATTCATTCAAAAAACTATAAAAAGCCCCCTCCAAACTCATAGAGCATCATTGTTAGGCATCCATAGGGCCCTTGCTAGCACATGGTTTCCTTGAGACGATCACCCTTAGTTTAGCATGTGAGGATCCAAGGTGGGCTAGTAAGAGCATAGTTCCTAGAATCAACTTTAAGTTAGACTTCCGATCTAGGATACGCTCATAAACCCAATGGTTTCTCTATCTTTTCTCACTCTCAATGGAGCGTGTGAGTGAGTTAGAGTTGATTTTATGAGTCTTAGACCTCTTTAGTTAGACGTAATGCTCCTAGAAAGATGTAGGGTCAATGAAGTGGAAGCTATCCTCTTACGTGTGACATTCGGTTGAAATGTGATGGTGGAAGGGTCATGTGGATTGCCTTTGACTAGTAGAATGCTTAGCTTAACGTATCACAACACTCATGTACATGTCTTTCACTACAATATCTTTTAATTCATGTCTCTTGTCTCTTCATCTCTTATGTGTTTTTACATGTCTCCTTCTATCTCTTTCTATGTGTGACAAGGCTTTGTAGTCTTGCGTTGAATCAGTGAGGGTTATCCATTGAGATTGAGAGAATAAGTTTCTATTTATTCATAAATGATGACCCACATGCATTCATACCATCCACAAACACCCATGCATATGTTTCAGTTTTGAAAGTGTATACGACGCTCCATTCTTGGACCATTCTTCCTTTCGAAATCAATCCATGTGTATAGTTTTGTTTTTGTTCTCATCATGTATACAACCAAAAGAACCCATGCATATGAATTAAATTTTGAAAGTGTATACGAAGATCCATTTTTGGACCATTCTTCGTTTCCAAATCGTATCATGTGTATGGTTTTCTTTTGTTCTCATCATTCATGATCTTGGATTTATCTTGCATTCATATATTCCCCTTCTCATAATCAAATCATCACATCTCTCCTCTCCATGCCCAACTTCACTTTCACCTTCACATTTCGATCACATAAACCTTCTGTTGTGAAAATTCCTTCCTAGAGTATAGCATCCACCAGAGAGTGAGTGAGTACGTATCCACCCATCCAACTCCACCCATATATATACCAAAGGTCCAAGAGTTGCATGCTTTAATTTTTAGCCATGTGTCCTTCCAAGTGTCCTTCATGTGGATACTTTCCAAAGAGAATCACATGGCTTCTATTTCAATTGAAGTCACGTACGAGTCAAGGTGTCACTTGGGAGAAGCTTCTCCCAAGACTAAGGTTTTATTCCCTTAGGTTAATTTTCTAAGGTAACAAACCCTTCAATTTGAATTCTATGAAATAAAACCTCAAGGGTTAAATCCAAGAAACATAGGTTCCTTTTGGAGGATCTAACCCATAATTTATGCAACATTCTTCCCCCCTTTAACATTTTCGTCCTCGAAAATGTGTCTTGGTATATTATGTGGAGTATTCCCCCGTGCACCATGATTCACTTCTTTTGATCATGGTCTCTCTCAAAAGATGCTTTCCCCGTTTTTAACTAATAGTTAAAAAAGAGGGAAATCTTTTATTTATGGAACTTACTCATTCCCAAGTAGCGCTTTCTTTGGTTCCATCCCTCCATTTAACTAGGCACTCTTTATATAAATGACTTCTTGTTTTCTTATCTCGAGTGCATAGTATTTTCTCAGGTTCATGAGGGATGTTAAGAAGGGAGATTGGTTGAATGATTGTATCCGAAGATACCAGATTGTCTTGTTCAACCAGTTTCCTTTTTAATCGACTTACATGGAATACTGGATGAAGTAAACAATCTTCTGGGAGTTCTAACTCGTAAGCCAAAGTCCCTACTCTTTTAAGAACCTTAAAAGGGCCACAGAATATCGGAGAGAGTTTAGGACAAGGTCCTATTTTTAATGTTTCAGATTTCTCAAGAACTTTAAGATATACTAATTCACCAACCTGAAAGGAAATATCTCGCCTTTTAGGGTCGCTAAAAGATTTAGCTCTATCCTGGGCTTTCCTCAGGTTCTCCTTGGCGAGTTTTAGCTTAAAGTTCATATCTTCTAAGAAATCTTTTGCTGCTTGGACTTTTTCATTTTGAAGTCCAACTGCATAAGGTGCTCTAGGTTGAAACCCATACATCAACATAAAAGGACTATATTCTGTTGCAGAATGCTTTGCACTATTGTAAGCAAATTCTACTATCGGTAGATAGTCCTCCCAGTTAGTTTGGGTAGAAGATACGTAAGCTCGTAACATATCTTCAAGTATTCGATTGACTCTTTCAGTTTGACCATCCATTTGAGGATGTTCAGCAGTACTCAAATTAAGCTTAGTTTCTAACCGGCTGAATACAGCTCTCCAAAAATGACTAGTGAATTTTCTATCTCTATCAGACACTATGTCTTGAGGTAATCCATAGAGTCTATATAGTTGTTCTATGAATAATTTAGCCAATTCTGGAGTTTTTACTGTAGTTCGAGTAGGTAAGAAACGAGCCATTTTGGTCAATCAGTCAACTATAACCCAAACATCATCATGACCTTTAGGGGTACGTGGCAAGCCTGTAATGAAATCCATGGAAATACTTTCCCATTTTCCATTTGGAATTTCTAAGGGATGCAACAAACCTCCTATCTTAAACTTTTCAGCTTTGTTGGCACTTAGTGCATCTAAGTACATAATTATGTACATCTTTATGTATACTAGGCCAATAAAACTGCCTTTTTACTAACTCATAAGTTTTGTTGATTCTAGGATGTCCTACACTTGGGGCATCATGACATTCAAACAAAACTTTTTTTCTAAGTTCGGAATTACAAGGAACACAGATCTTTCCTTTATACAACAGATATTCATCTTGAATACTGTAATGTTTAAACTTATCTTCATTTGATAAGTTTGTACTTGGAATAGAAACCTTCTTCCAGGCTTCCCTAAAACTAGTAACTTCTTGATACTTGCCCTTCATGAGTGTTACTAACTCATTGGAAATTTATATGAAACTCAAAGAATTTAACATGGGCATCCTGCTTAATGCATCTGCCACAATATTAAATTTTCCCTTTCTGTATCTGAGTTCATAATCAAATTCTTGGAGTAATTCGGCCCATCTAGCTTTTCTACCTGAGAGTTCAGATTGGTTTGCAAACCATTTAATACTCACTTGATCAAAAACTATAGTAACTTTGGCGCCAAACAAGTAATGTCTCCATTTTTTCAGAGCATGCACAATTGCATAAAGCTCTTTTTCATAGGTAGAATAATTTCTTTGACCTGAATTTAGCTTTTGGCTTTCAAAAGCAATTGGTCGACCATTTTGAATTAACACAGCTCCTATTGCTAGATCACTAGCATCTGTTTCAACTATAAAGGGTTCATTTGGATCTACTATCTGTAGAACCGGGGCCGAAGCTAAGGCTCTTTTAAGTGTTTCCAAACTTTCAGCCTGTTCTTTTTCCCAAGTGAGGCTTTTGGGTTTACCCTTTAATTTCTCAAATAAAGGGGTCGAGATTTTTGCAAAGTTAAGTACAAATTTTATATAGTATCCTGCTAACCCTAAAAAACTTTGAAGTTCTGTAATAGTTTTAGGGTGAGTCCAGTTAAGAATAACTTGGACCTTATCAGGATCTACTTGAATCCCTTTATCAGATATAATGTGACCAAGATATTTGATTTCTGATGAAAAGAATTCACATTTATCTTCTTTTCCAAATAATTTGTTTTCTCTTAGAACTTGGAAAACTTTTTCCAACTGTTCTAGATGAGAGGTTGCATCTTAACTATAGACAAGAATATCATCAAGAAAATCAATCACAAATTTTCCCAAATAAGGGCTTAATATAGTGTTCATTAGTGTCATGAACGTGGCTGGGGCATTTGTTAGTCCAAAAGGCATGACTAAAAACTCAAAATGCCCGTACTTAGTTCTGAAAGCTATTTTAGGAACATCTTCAGATCTAATTCTGATTTGATGATATCCTTGACGGAGATCAAGTTTTGAAAATATCTTAGCTCCTTTTAATTGATCAAATAAATCATCAATTCGGGGCATTGGATATTTATTCTTGATCGTAACTTTATTCAAGGCTCGATAGTCAATGCACAATCTCATTGATCCATCTTTTTTCTTGACTAAGAGAATGGGTGCTGCCCAGGGTGAAAAACTAGGTTGAATGAATCCCTTAGCTAGGTATTCATTTAACTACTTTTCTACTTCAGCTTGCTGGGAAAACGGGAGTCTATAAGGGGATTTACATATAGGCTTAGTTCCTAGGAGCAAGTTTATAGCATGGTCAACTTGCCCACGAGAAGGAGGTAATCCATGGGGAAGTTCTTCTAGAAAGACGTCTCAATAATTATTTATCAAACACTTAAATTTAAACCTTTCATGTTCAGACAAAGTAGACAAGATATAAGAAACTGGATTCATATTATGTACATTGTTTACATCAGTTGGAAGTATCATAAAAACTTCTGTTTTTTGGGTATTTACAAGTTTTTTCAACTCCATGCTAGAAATCAAAGGAGTAATGGGCACATCATGTTCTCCTTGAATTAGATAACGGATTCCATTTCTCTCAAATTCCAAAGTATTCAGCTGATAGCTTCTTTTAAGTGTTTTCCCTAAACCCCAAAGCCATTCTCTACCCAAAACCACATCAGTTCTTTCCATGTGCATGATCTGAAAGTCTAATTTATCTTTATAACCTTGAAATTCTATTTCGAGGTTAGAGATCATAGTATCCCAGACTTTCTTGTCCTGACCTTGCATCATAGATACCACATACTGATGAGGTGAGTTTTGCTGGGGCAACTTTAATCTCTTCACCAGTGAGTAATTTAGGAAATTGTGGGTGGTCGAGTTGTCTATCATGACTTTGGCCTTTTCCCCACTTATGCAAGCATGAAGTTTGACCAAGTCATGAGGTCCAAACTGGTTTTGGACCCACATTGAGTCAGACAAACAACACTGATGCTTGTCATCTTCGTGAAGGACTTCCACTTTTTTCCAAACTTTACTGTTTTCGAGATTCAATGTTTGGACTAAGTGTATTCTTGTCTTTTCTTTCCCTCTTATCTCACGGATGGCTTTTTGTTGTCCCCTAGTCATGCAATTCTTACTAAGATGTCCTGGCTTAAGGCACTTAAAGCAAAGATTCTTATTTTTTGCTTTTCCCAAACCTCGGGGTCTAGCCTAGGTCGTGAAGGTCTAGGGGTTTTAAAGTCATCTTTTTTTAATGTGCCTAGCTTTCTTTTACCCGGTTTAAATTTTTTATTGTCTTCGACAAGATGAAGTGGTTTTAGCATGATCTTCATAGATCTGTGCTAACTTAATAGCATCTTCTAAACTTTTTGGAGCACTTCTTTTCACTTCATGTTTGACTTGCTTGTCGAGACCACGGATGAAACCTCTTACCTTATGAAAGTCATCAAGGTTTTGCAATTTAAGTACTATTTCTCGATAATGAGAAATATATAGAGAAAGGGGACGCCCTCTCTGAATGACTTTGTCCCATTCTTCCTAGTTTCTTTCATCCTCATTTTCTGGTAAGAATTCTTTTTTGAAGAATTCTTCAAATTGATTCCAAGTTTCTGGGATTCTTTGAGCCTCCTTTAAGCTCATCCACCATTTATAAGCCTTAGGTCCAAGTGATAAACTTGTCTCTAAGACTTGATAAGCTTCAGGGGTATTTTTTAACTGATGCAAGTCTTGCCATTTCTCTAAAAATGTCAAGATTGCGTCTTTGTTTCGATCTTTATCTTCTCCTGAAAATTGGGGTGGTTTTAAGTCTTTTGCAAAAGACAGGCTTCTAGAGTTCATGGCAGTATGAGGAGGATTTACCTCATTATCTTTATTTTTTAAAGATACATTACTATGCAAGGGTAAAGGGGCATCTATTCCTTTACTAGGTGATGGGTTCCTTGGTCGAACAGACAAGGAACCCCTTTGAGCAGGTAAGGGTAAGGATGAACAAATCGTATTAAGAATTTTTTCCATCTTCCCTTGAACTTCATTGATTGAAGTACAAAGGGTACCCATTTCGTTTTGGATTTCTTTAACAATGAACATATCCGCTTGGATATCGTTCATTTTTTCATCCAAACCATTCAACTCTTTATAAATATCTAATTTCTGCATTTCTTCTTGGCCTATCTCTGGAAGACCTGGAGTGTAATCTATTTGTCTACCCCCTTCCTGCGGTGCATAATCCTCTTCCTACCTAGGAATGTCTAATAACATGTTACTTGCGTATGAATCCCCCATAATTCAGAGAATACTTTGGAATCAACTAGAAATAAGAAAATGTTGTTTCTAATACTGAAGGAAAATAGATGAAAATTAAATCCAGTACTTCCCCGATTTTTTTTCTTTGATATCAGCTTCTAGTTGTAGGTCGCCTTGGGCGATTCGCTTTTTCACCGCCTCGATTGAACTTTTTTATGCTCTTCAGTCTTTAATCCTCCGTTGTTCGTTCTTTCGACCGAGGTGTGAAGTCCCTTGCTTAATTGGATAAGCGGATTTGAACTCCACACGATGGACTTTTAGCAAATGGTCGTTGGCTCCTTAGATAGCGCAGAAGATCAAGACCTCTGACGTCTTGGATTTGATCCTCGTGTGCTGCCAGAGTTCTCTATTTGCAGAATCAAGCTTGTACTTCTCTGAGCTAATAAGTATGCAGTGGGTCCATCAGTTTCGAGCTTCCCATGAGCAACACGCAGTCGATCGTCCTTCTTTCTCTACTGCGTACATACAGGCTCGAAGTCGACCGGCTGTTATTGTGGGTCACGCCTGGTCGTCTGGCCACCTTGAAGTAAGGACACAGAAAACGAGTGGGAAATCTCCTTTTTTAATGTGTGAACTCTGAGTTCTACAGTTGCAGGGCTCGACAGCGGTGCTGAATATTTTAATGAGAAGAAAATGAGCCGATGGGGTAACGGGTTTATCAGAACTTCATCTCCCCTCACGGAGGTCTATGACGGCTGACGTGTATGTGCGCTCAGATGGGCATTAAATACCAAGAGAGAGAAGAGAGCTCATAAGTCATCATTGATCGGGTGCGAAACTCAAAATTGATAGCTGCAGCAGACGTTCACGCGACTTCTTGGCTCCAGGCTCCAGCTTCTACTCGGCGGCGCCTTTCATTGATTGAATTGACATCTTCTACTTCATTTAATGAGTGCATGGGAAGAGCTACGGCCGCCAGCACTCTCACAGCTTGAGCCTTGTACTCTGGGGCTTAATTGATGTTGTTAGTCTCCACGCCTCCCTATGAGTTCTCAGAACATGCGGTTATCTTTAGAGAGAGAAAGAGAGGGACAAAAGAGCTCCCTCTTTAGACTCCGGCGGTAGCACTCAGAGCAGGCACGAACATTTTTGAAAAAAAATAACAACGCAGTTATTGAAGAATTCGCGAATCGTGACACAGTTACTGAGGATTTTCGAGCTTTACTATAGCCTCCAGTAAATTGCCTGCACATGAATCAAGAAAAACACTACAAGTACTTGAAAAAGAACCTGGCTCTGATTACCACTGTTGTGAAAATTCCTTCCTAGAGTATAGCATCCACCAGAGAGTGAGTGAGTACGTATCCACCCATCCAACTCCACCCATATATATACCAAAGGTCCAAGAGTAGCATGCTTTACTTTTTAGCCATGTGTCCTTCCAAGTGTCCTTCATGTGGATACTTTCCAAAGAGAATCACATGGCTTCTATTTCAATTGAATTCACGTACGAGTCAAGGTGTCACTTGGGAGAAGCTTCTCCCAAGACTAAGGTTTTATTCCCTTAGGTTAATTTTCTAAGGTAACAAACCCTTCAATTTGACTTCTATGAAATAAAACCTCAAGGGTTAAATCCAAGAAACATAGGTTCCTTTTGGAGGATCTAACCCATAATTTATGCAACACCTTCCAACACTCACTAGCTTCATACACTCTGCATGTGTGGTGATTGGACTTGATCCACCAGGATTGTGATCACCTCCACATTTGCTTCGTGACATTCGCTTCTGATCTTGTTGGGAGGTTGTGATCCATATCTTTTGTTGGATATTACTCATCCTCATTATATCATCATCATCATCATTCTTGAGTGTTGCACTAGATTTCTCACAATATCATGCACATCTTTGTCATGAAGTAAATGCATTTATGAGAGATCTAGAGCATCGTGCATCACTTGCATATTCACGTAAGATGGAGGATGGATTCAATTCCCTTACTGTTGAGAAACAAGGCCAAAGAATTGTCTCTTCTATGTTGAGAGAGAAGGGAAAATTCAATGGCATCAACATTACAAGCTACTTAGATTTGTTTGAAGAGAAAGCTATGATTTTTGGTCTTCCCAAAGATCTTTTGATAACATTCTTTGAATGAATTCTTGATAGCTCTATCATAAACCGTGTCACTCAATATGATAGTCTTTCTTGGAGTGATTTCAGAAAGGAGGTGCTCAAAGAACTCTATCTTGAGGATTATAGACAACATAATCAGGATGGATTTTTAGGATGGGTTAATTCTCCAAAGCCTAGTAGTTCTATTACTCACTTACAAAATGAGTATATTAGACACTATGAATAACTTCATAATGAGCATAATATAACTTTGGAAATTGATATTGTGATCAATTTTCGTAAGCTTCTTCATCTTGAAACTCGTAGGGAAGTTGAACAGCGATTAAAAGAGCCACATAAGCACTATGATCTTACTAAAAATTGGCAAAAAGTACGTAGAGTAGTAGAGGTTGTAGCCCATAGACATCAAAGACAATCCATGATTTATGAGCAAACTAGTATTCCTCAAACTAGCCTTCCACAAGCTAAGGAGCAAGCTAGAGAACAATCCCATGCTATGCTTTTTGACTCTACTCCTATTCCTCAAATGATGGAGCCTAGTCAAGGTTTTAAAATAGAGCCAAATAAAAGTGTAGTTGAACAATCTCAAGTGGAAATTCTCACTAAGCAAATGGAAATTCTTATTGCTATAAAATCCAATTTGGCCAAGAGTCTAGATGCTTTACAATCAATTACATCAAAAATTTCCAAAATCAAATGAACCCAATGTCTTTTCAAGAGCCTAATCAACATGTTATAGCTCCCAATCAAAATCCACAAGTAGCTCCTACTCAAGCATATCAAGTTCCTCCAGTGCATAATCCTTCAGCGCAAAATCCTCAAATGTATCAAAACATCTATCCTCAAGCTTCTCTAACAAATTTTCAAAATCCTCAAAATCAAAATTTTCAAAATCATCAACCGTATACTCTGGAAGCTCCTCTTGCACCTCAAGTACCACATGTTGCTCGCCAAGCTCCTCAAATACATCAATTGCCTTATCAAAATCCTAATTATCATGTTCAAACAATACCTTATCAACAAGATCCTCAATTTCAAAATTTCCCACCACAAGTTAATCAAAACCCTCAAAATGTAAATGGTTTTGTGTGTGGTCCTCGTAGCTGTACTTGGTGTGATTTGTTAGAGCACTTTTTGAGAGATTGTGAACTATTGAAGGTTGTTAAGAGCAATGCATAGTAATAGACATAGACAAGAAAATCTATGACTATTGATCTAGAATACCTTTGCAAGGAAATTATGGTAAGGGAGGAATGAAAAAGTACTATGAAAATATAACCATAATGGATGCAGGAACTAGAGGAGTGAAACTAGAAGCTCTTGATGCACAAGAAGTAGAATCAAGTAAACCCACAAAGGAAGTTGACTTTTTTGTAGAGGCTTTTGTAAGAGCACCAGATGAGATCAATTTAATAATGGCTTGGGAGTCACCGATAGAAGATCAATCTCATATTTCTCACATCTCCAATGTAGAAGAAAAACAAAAAAGAGATGAAGCTGAGCCTAGTGAAAGAAGAGTGTCTCGAAAACAAACCTCAGAGCCAATAGAAACCATCATAGAGCAAGGGGAAACATCACAACCCAAGGATAAAAAACAAGAATCACAACCCAATGAACAAAAACAAGAGGACATACAAAAAGGTAAGAAGACAAAGCAAAGAAAAATGGAGCCAAAGCCTTTTGAGAAACAAGAACAATCAAAACAAACTCAAGACCAAACACAAGAATGTGAACAAAAACAAGATCCTTAGCAAAAACAAAAGAAACTAAAGAGAAAACTTAAAGACATCTTGATTTCATAAATTGAGAGAAAAATATATCCTATGGAGATTTTAGATGACATTTTGCATAAGAGTCAAGTGACTATGTCTTTATAACAAGTTTTCTCTATTGCAAAGCCTGTTTTTAAAGATAACTTTATTGGCCTAATTAAAAGGAAGAGGTTTTTGCTTAATCTACATACTAAGATGCAAGATTCTCTAGATCAAGATCAATCTATGAATGAAGCCTTAAACTTTGATGAATCCGATGAAGAGGACCTTGATGATAATGATTTGGACAAAACTCATCGATTGCATCCTATGCCGATTGAAGTAGGAGATTGGGTGCTCATTTATGATAGTACATTTGACTCTCAATATGATGCACACAAAAATCTCACTCAATGGTGGTTGGGCCATACATTGTATCAAAATTCAACAACAATGGTTTGTATGCTCTTTGTGAATTAAATTGTGTTGCATTAAAAACTTTGATTGCAGGTAAAATGATAAAGCTATTCAAGAAATGTGATAATGATGGGTACATTTTAGATGAGACCATTGAAGAAGATGAAAACAAGGAGGCCGATTCATAAACAAGAATATCCATGATAAAAATTTAAAAAATAAAAAAATAAAAATAAAAATATCATTTCTTTTTCAAGTTCAAGTTGCTTTGTTTTTTCAAGTTCATTCCAACTTTTTTTTCCAATTCTTGCTCATTTCCAATTTCACTTCATGCATGTTTCTTTTCAGTCTTTGCATTGCATTGCATATCATCACTTGAGTCAAATAGGCAAATGATGATTTCTCTACTTGTGTAAAGTTGTATCTTAAGTAGTAATTTATCTACTAAGAAATCAGTTATAATCTAGGATTATGGAAAGATAGGGCATGTAGATTTGGAGGTTTATTTTCGTAACATGACTTTCATATATAAACCTGCATATGTATCTTGTATCGAAAGCATAATTGTTGAAGTCCTAGCTCCTCCTACAGCATGTTTCAACATCCTTAGTCTACCTCACATCACTTGTATCGAAGTTTAAATGATTGTTCTCCATCATAAAAAATGGTTGTACCTTGTATCGGGGTTTAGTTTTTCTCCGTCATAAAAAAAAAAGATAAGCTACTACATGTTACCAAGAAGTTTACACTTTCTTCCACGCGAAGCTAAGGAGGCATACAAAAATAAAGCACTGGCTATATAGGTAGATTTATGCATTAGTGGAGCTTACTTAGATTTCCTTTTATGTAGGAAAGAAGTTGATCTATATAAGCTAAAGATGAAAGATGTCTCTTGAAAATTCTAAATCTTTATTTATAATTGTATTTAAGGTAGATTGCTTTATGAAAAAGGTACAAATTGTTCTTCAAGATGAGAGGAAGTGATGCCTAAAACTACTCAATACATTCACTTCCACTTCATATTAATGTTTGTTTGTTTTCTTTCTTTACATGTTGTCAATGTTGCGTATTCATTTGCATATATGTTGCCTATTTTTTCATGCATATTCGTGTTGCTTGTTTCAATTCTTTCTTTCATGCAAAATTTGCTTCGTGTAATGTTGCCTACTCATTCATGCATATGATCAATCTTTTCTTCCATGTTTCTTATGTTGCCTATAAAAGAGTTTGATGCCTAGAACTTTTTGTTTTTCACAAAGACTAGAGTGGCGCTTCGAGAGGAATCGTAGGTTTAGTGGAGGCAAAAGTCATCGAGATTTTCTCTCCTCTCTCACTCATTAAGGCCTACAGGAAACACATTCGGTGAAGGTAGCCACAATTCCATGAGAAGTCAAAGATGCATCAAGGATGTCAAAGGCAGTTCACATGCAAAGTTTGGAAGAAATCAAGCAAATCCAGGGTAGTGGTCAAAGCTGGTCAAATTTTGGAAATTAGGGCAAAAATTTCAACGTCACAAAATCACATGAAAATTCATAAACTTGTAAAGCCTATCAAAGGCAGTCTATAGCTTGAATTCAACATGTAAATGGATTTTCTAGCACATTGATATGCCATGTGCATTTTATAAAAATGCAATTTTTCACCTAGACCCTACAAAATCTTGTATAGGAATTTTTGTTAGCCATATGGTTTGGCATGTATAAAGATCATGAGTGGCTACATATTTGTACGAATTTTCAAGGCTATCAGAGCTTCTTAGACACCTTAATACCACCTTGCAAGCTTCCAAATGTAGTCAAACTTGTATAACTAGGGAAATTCACAGGGGAGTTTTTTCTACATATTCCTAAAGGAAACCTTTCAAAACATAGCCCTCCAAATTTTCATCTTTATCAAAGGACATTTGGAGGGTCAAAGAGCACAAAATCTAGTTTTCAAGGTCACTGTAGTTTCCTAGAATAAGCAAATTGAAGGCTTGAAGGGCTACCACATGGCAAACAATGATTGAACCATGTTGTATGGTCATGATGAGATCACATTCAAGGGTGGAGATGCACTAAAGCTTAAAGCAAGGAGGATCCACAAGTTTTTTTCATCAGATAAGCTTATTTTGATGGTCAAAGATCAATAATGCAAAGTTCATCCAAATTGATGTCAGCATTGATCCAACGGTCCAAATCTTGCCCAGATCCAATGGTGGAGAATGAATGTGCCTAATTTTTCCCCCTTTGCCCTAGATGTCATATAAAGAACCAATCCTAGCCATCCATTCAATAAATCCAATGGTCGTAATCAAAAGCAGTTGATCTTAGGGTTGAGAGTTGATTTCTCTAGACCCAAGGTCCCAAATTCATTCAAAAAACTATAAAAGCCCACCTCCAAAATCATAGAGCATCATTGTTAGGCATCCATAGGGCCCTTTCTAGTACATGATTTCTTGAGATGATCACCCTCAGTTGATGTCCAAAGTGGGCTAGTAATAGCATAGTTCCTAGAATCAACTTTAAGTTAGACTTCAAATCTAGGATAGGCTCATAAACCGAATGGTTTCTCTACCTTTGCTCACCCTCAATGGAGCGTGTGAGTGAGTTAGAGTTGGTTTTATGAGTCTTAGACTTCTTTAGTTAGATGTACGGCTCTTAGAAAGATATAGGGTCAATGAAGTGGAACCTATCATCTTATGTGTATTCAGTTGAATTTTCATGGTGGGAGGGTCGTGCAGACTGCCTTTGACTAGTAGAATGCTTAGCTTGATGTATCACAACACTCATGTAGATGTCTGTCATTACAATATCTTTTAATGCATATTTCTTGTCTATTGTCTCTTAGTTTCTTATGTGTTTTTACATGTCTCCTTCTATCTCTTTCTATGTGTGACAAGGCTTCGCAGTCTTGCGTTGAATCAGTGAGGGTTATCCATTGAGATTGAGAGAATAAGTTTCTATTTATTCATAAATCATGACCGACATGCATTCATACCACCCACAAACACCCATGCATATGTTTTGGTTTTGAGAGTGTATAAGAAGCTCCATTCTTGGACCATTCTTCCTTTTGAAATCAATCCATGTGTGTAGTTTTGTTTTTGTTCTCATCATGTATACATCCAAAAGAACCCATGCATATGAATTAAATTTTTAAAGTGTATAAGAAGATCCATTTTTGGACCATTCTTTGTTTCCAAATCATATCATGTGTATGGTTTTCTTTTGTTCTCATCATTCATGATCATGGATTTATCTTGCATTCATATATTCCCCTTCTCATAATCAAATCATCACATCTCTCGTCTCCATGCCCAACTTCACTTTCACCTTCAAAGTTTGATCACATAAAACTTCCAACACTCACTAGCTTCATATACTTTGCATATGCCATGACCAGACCCAATCCACCTAGATTGCGATCACCTCCACAGTGGTCCTAGTGTGATCACACACATCAATACCTAAATATATCAACAGGACTTGGATATGAAGGAATTATGAAGTGTTGGAGTTGGAGGTCTGCAAAAGCATGCGAACTGCCAAGGAAGAAGAAGAAGCTTGGAGCACAACACACAATACTGAATGTATTACCACTAGAAAATGTACAAACATAAGTGACCCCTTAGGGTTATAGGCATATATACAAGCCCGCAAAAAAAAAACCTCCTAAAGAGGGAGAAAAGTGCCCCCATAGTCCTCGCGTGTTCACACACATCACTACCTACATATATCAACAAATCCCCCCTGGGAGTGATGTGGTGAACAAGGAGCTAACACTCATATATAAGGAAGTGCCAAGCTATGTGGAATCAATACACAAAAGCTAGTAAACCCAAAGCTTTGTGGAAAGCTTTAGACTTCTCCCTAGGCAAAGCCTTTGTGAAAAGGTTTGCAATCTTCTCTTGTGTGGGCACATATGCCAAGCTAATCTTTCTAGCAAAGAACATCTCCCTAATATAATGATAGTGCACCTCAATGTGCTTAGTGTGAGCATTGAAGACACGGTTCCTTGCAACTGTCAATGCTCTCTGACTGTCAATGAAGATGGTGGTGGCAAAAGACTGACCAACACCCAAATCAGCCATAAGGCTATGAGCGACATACACTCAACAGTCATTGTGAAAGTTGCCCTATACTCAGCCTCAGAACTAGAAGTGGCCACAATAGGCTGCTTCTTGCTCAACCAAGATATGCATAAGCTACGAAGCATGAAGCAAAAATCATTGGTGGACACATGAGTGTCATAGCAACTAGTCCAATCAGAGTTAGAAAAATCATGTAAATCTAGCAGTAGTGATTCCCCATTGGGATAAAAGAATCCAAGTAGCCGGATACCACTCAAGTAGTGAAAGATGCACTTAACCACTTGCCAATGCTTGAAACTTGGGCAATGCATAAACTTGCTCATCTATGAGACAACAAAGTGAATATCTAGCCGAGTAATGCATAAGTAAATCAAGCATCCAATAGCCTGCTGATAGAGAAAAGCATCAAATGCATCTCTAGCATCATGAAGACTCGATCGTAAATCTATCTCCATAGGAGTGACAATAGGTTTGCAATATTCAAGGCCAAAATGCTGCAATAATGTGCCAATATATTTGGTTTGACACAAAGCTATTCTGCAATGAACTTGCATAAAGTTAATGCCCAAATAATGATGCAAATGCCCCAAATTTGACATAGTGAGTAGGTCAACCTTAAAATCAACAATAGTTTCTCATGAGGACTAGTGAGTAGCATGTCATCAACGTCCATAACAATGATCAGAAGCACATCATTTGCATGCTTAACAAATAAGGTTCTCTCAATTGGATTGTTCTCAAAACCATGTGCAATCTTTTCATATCAAGCACGCGGTGCTTGCTTCAAAACATATAATTCCTTTTTCAACCTGCACATTTGGTTTTCATGTCCTTTTTGCACAAAGCCATGGGGCTTAAAAACATACACTTCTTCATGGAAGCCATCATTCAAAAATGTAATTTTGATGTCCAACTGATGTACATTCAAACATGATGAGTTGCAAGTGCACAAATGCTACGAACAGTAGTCATTCGGCAAGTAGGAGCAAAGGTCTCATCAAAATCAATGCATGTTTCCTGAGCATAACCCTTTGCAACAAGCCTAGCCTTATACCTATCAATTGTTCCATCAGGCTTACACTTCAGCTTGTATACCCACTTAATGCCAATGGCATTCTTGCATAGAGGCAAGTCAATAAAGACCACGTACCATTCTTCATTATAGCATCATATTCAAAATGCATAGAATCCATCCAATTTTCAAAATTTTATGCTTCATCAAACGAAATATAATCATTCTCATCATATGGACTAGAAGCAACCATAGCATAGCAATCTGATGCAAAAGAAGCACTATGAGAGTGAGAACGAGTACGATATGATAGAGGTGTATCTAATTTGCTATCAGGTAAAGTCTGCACCAACCATTTTGGCATAGTTTTATCCTCTTCAATATCAGCTCTCTCATCAACGTGCACCATGTAAATCTGCATCAGAAATAGAATGACTTGCATCATCACATGAAACCTTTAAAGAGTGAGAAGTTGCCATATTAGGATGAGCACTAGACTATCCACCTGTAAAAAGAGGTAGCAAAGTATCATACATGTCTTTGTAGCTAACTAATGTCTCCTTAGTACATGAAAGTAATGGCTAAATATCATCTTCCACAAAAACAACATCATGGCTAACCAAAATGTGTTTTGTTTGTGGATGATACAGACCATAGCCTTTGCTTTCATAACTATACCAAACAAAAATACATTTCATTGCTTTATCATCTGATTCCTATGTTGTTGTTTAGGCACTAATGCATATGCCAAACAACCAAAAACACGTAGGTGAGAAAAAAATGGCTTACGGCCATGCCAAGCCTCATATGAAGTGATAGAATGCAATGCCTTAGTGGGACACCTGTTAAGTACATATGCTGCACACATAACAGGCTCAAGCCAGAAACTATGTGGTAAAGCCTGACTCTTGACCATGCATCTCGCCATCTCCATGAGTGGCCTGTTATTTCATTCAACAAGTCCATTTTGTTGAGGTGTATATGCTACTATACACTGATGTTTTATCCCACGTTTAGCCAGAAAAGCATTAAAGTTAGAAGACATATATTCCTCCCTAGATCAAAATGAAGTGTGCCTAGTTTACATGTTGACATATTTTAAGCCAAAATAAAAAATTGTTTGAAGCACATAAACACTTCGGACTTTGCTTTCAATGGATATACCCATGCATGCCTAGAAAAATCATCAATGAAAGTCATGAAGTAAAGATAGTTTCCAAACGAGGGTGTCTGCATAGGACCACAGACATCACTATGAACAAGCTACAATTTCTGAGTAGCTCAAAGTGAACCATCTTTTGGCAATAAGGAACATTGCATTTTGCCCAAAATACAGCCTTCACAGACATGTTTACTAGGTGCCTCAAGTTTGGGTAGAGAGGACACCATTTTAGATTTCTTGAGGCATAGCAAACTAGCAAAATTTAGATGACCAAAGTGTGCATGCCAAAGATTTGCATCTGACAAAGCCTGAGAATCATGTAGTGCACATGCTAAATCATTCATAGATTTTTCATAGTCTATGAGATTATACAACCCATGACATAAGATGCCAGAAGCAATAATGACATGAGCATTTGACAGATCATGAACTGTACATCTGTCATCAATAAATTTCACAACCAAGTCAATGTTGGCTAAAACTGAAACTGATAACAGATTTTTCTTGATCCCTGGCAAAAATAAAGCATCTAACAATCTAAATGAACTACCATCAATAGTAGTCAAAATGATCTTACCAACTCCCATAACAGGATGAGAGGAGTTGTTGGTGCATGTAACAATATTCCTTGTAGGGGCAGGCTTAATTGAAGTGAAGAAATTGAGTTGTGAGGTAACATGTTTGGCCACCCCACTCTCAAAGTACCAAACATCTAAGTCTATTACACACATACAGTGTTCTATGAGAAGATGGGTCATAACTACAAACAATGGTAAATGCTTATTCTTCATTTTGCATAAGATTAGTAGACTCTGTTTTGGGTGTAGAGGCCTTTGCAACAACCATTCCAGCCTCTTTCTTCTTTGCCTATTTAGCAACTAGTTTTGGATAGTGCTTTATGACATGATCATTTTCTTTACAATATTTGCAAAACAATTTCTGCTTTTCTATTTTCTTCTCATCTCTATCTTCCTTCTTTGATTGTGCAAAATTAGCAGATTTTTGCTTACTAGTAGAAGAGCTCCATTTACCTTTGCCCTTTTGACTAGCCAAAAAATCTTGATTTGTAACACACATAATGGACCTATTCTACCTAGACTGATATTCCTACAATAGAATTGAGACTAACTTCTCAAATGTAAGCTATTTTGCAAGAGAAAATGTGAGGAATAATGGCACGTTTGATAGACAAGGCTATCAATGCATGTGGCTGAGCATCTCTACTGTCCCAACAAATTTTCTCTACAATAGGTGTAGCAAGAACTGCAACACGAATAGGAACATGAAGAATATCACTATCTTCAACGCTATCTACATCACCTTCAAAAATTGTGTTTGCAGGTGAAATAGGACGTTTTTCAACACCTTGCACAATATTCCACATTCCTTTTGCAACCAATACATGAAACATCATATAAGCCCACAATGGGTAATTTGTACCATCCAACGTATCCTCAATAGCCAACATATGGAATACATCACTACTTTCAACCATGGCCACTGACTAAAATACCCTAATGTAGAAAAATGATTGTATCTGAAAAAGTTTAATAGAAATACCCTAACAAGTTTTGATAGACCTGTAGTGAACTTTGAGGTGCTTATACTAGCAAACCAAAACCTATATATATATATATATTTGGCACAAAAAGATGAAATTGTCTGCACAACCACTGTGATAGTGCTTTCTGAGGCCAAAATGAGCTTAGATCTCCTAATCACCTTGAGTATGCTCACCAATTTTCATGCAATTTTAAGACTATGTCCGAAGGGGTTTTGACAATGCCCTAGATGAAGTGGCGACCTACTCTGATACCAATTGTTGGAGTTTGAGGTTTGTGTAAGCATGCAAACAACACAAGGAAGAAGAAGAAGCTTGGAGCACAACACAGAATAGTGAATGTATTACCTTAAAAAATGTACAAAGATAAGAGACACGTTAGGGTTATAGATATATTTGCAAGCTGGGGAAAAGACTTCCTAAAGAGGGAATAAAGTTCCCCTGCAGTCCTAGTGTGTTCACACACATCACCACCTAAATATATCAACATGAAGGATATTTACCTGAAGTGATTATGATGGATGTAAATTAAAATCTTATGATGTGGATTATGTTATTTATCTATATATTCATCTATGTATCTATCAATAAATCAATCTTTCTATCTATATTACTATCCATACATCCATTATTCTTTCTGTTTATCTGTTTATGTATTTCTATGTAATATGGATCTATCTATATATAAATACAATTTATCTATATATCTCTTTATCACCATATCTATCCATCTATTTATCTACCTATTTATATACTTATATATATCTACGTTTATTTATATTATGTGGATTAAATGATGTCAATGATGTGGATTCATTTGAATTACTTGGATTGAATGATATCAGTGATGTGGATGGAATGATGTGTATTGATTATGCGGATTAAATGATGTGGATTCATTTGAATTATGTGGATTGAATGATGTCAATGATTGAATGATTTCCTTACAAGTAATGTTTTTGTTTTGCATATTTGAAAAAGTAAAACATGGCAAGAAAACCAGATGTGAATAATGACCTTGATCATGTTGAATCACAAAGGACTTTGTCTAAACAGGATGCTTAATTTGCGCAATCCAGATTAGCATTCTTTTTCACCAAGATTTAGAACCAGAGGGATTAGAAGGAGAACCATTATCAATGAAACAAGTCAAAAATATATGTCCAAATCTTTTTGTTCATGATGTTATGTTTCAAATTACAGGAAGAGAAAAAGAGACAACACAGTTAAAGCTTTCCAACTTACAACATGAAGGATTAGCAAAAACTTTAGCACTTTGTTCAAGTTGAAAGATTATTACCAAATAATAATAAAAAAGTTTATGTACAAGATATCCTTCACCGATATGTAGATTGGGATGATCACCCGAAGAATGCAAGTATAGGTTTGGGCCATCCTATAAATTGTGCAAAATTTCATAATCAAAGACATAAGGTCCTATTCCTTGAAAGCAGCCATATATTCTACTATGTGAAGAACATAACCTTATTCATGGTTTGTCATCATAGGGAGTAGAGTTACACAATAAAGGATTAAAAATTCTTGGTTTATGAAGAACAATTGATGATCAACAAAAGAGAATCGGTGATTTAGAAAATCAAGTGATAAATTTACAAATATCTCTCAATGCATATGAGAACACATATGAAAGACTATTAGAGGCATCATCATCTTTTCATTAGTTCACTATTGATGAATTATTTAATCGACAAAACATTGAATAGAGAAGATGATTTTTGTAATATTTTGAATCATCACTTTATGATAAGAACATCTTTTTTGCAATTGAATCTAATCAAAGTCTTTAGAGTACATCATTTTCTTCTTTTTGAATATCATCATCTATTACATGTACCATGCCATCTATTTCTTCCATGTCCAAACCATCATTGTCATCTACATCTAATTCATCATCACTCCATGAATCATTTGTTAAACTTCATGAGTTTGAAATTCTCCAAAAGTTTGTTGTGCTTCTATAGAAGATATCTTGGTTGGAGCATGTAACAAATGCATATTACTTAAAATGTACACAAAATCATTGGCATTTGATACACAAGCAATTTATTCCTTTTGAATGAAAAAAATCATATGCACTTTCATTACATTTGTTGATATATTTCACTAGTGATGTGTGTGAACACACTTAGGACCATTGGGGTATTTTTTTTCTTGTGTTGTTTGCATAGTTTTGTAGAGCTCAAACTCCAACAATTGGTATCAGAGCAAGTCATCACTTCTCTAGGGCATCATCGAAACCCCTCTAGTCATAGTCTCAAAATCACAAGAAATTTGGTGAGCATACTCAAGGTGATTAGGAGTTCAAAAGAGCTTTACTGTGTAGTTTTGAAATTTCAATCTGAGCTCATTTAGGCCTCTGAATGCACTACCGTAGAACCTATGTAGGAAATTTTGTCTTTTTGTGCCAAAAATATATACAGGTTTTGACTTGCCAATATAAGGGCCTCAAAGTCTACTATAGGTTAAGGAGAACTTGATAAGGTAATTATGTTCAACTTTTTGAGATACAATCATTTTTCTCCATTAGGGTATTTAGTCCATGGCCATTGCTAAAAGCAATGATGTATTCCATATATTCGCTTTGAGGATAAGCTAGATGGTACTAGTTACCCATTATGGGCATATATCATGCATCATGTATTGTTCACAAAAGGACTCTGGAATATTGTATAGGGTGTTGAAAAATGACCTACTACACCTACAAATATAGTTATTGAAGGTGATGTAGATGGTGTTGAGGATGGTGATCTTCAGGTTCTTATTCATGCTACAATTCTTGCTTCAGCTACTATACAACAACTTCATTGGGATGGATGATATGCTCAAGCACATGCATTGATAGCCTTCTCTGTCAAACGTGCCATTGTCCCTCATATTCACTCTTGGAAAACATCGAAGGGTGCTTGGGATACAAATACCACTTTGTACCAGGCAAGACATGAGGCTTATGTTGCTTACCTTTGAAAAACATTGGAGAGTGAGCATATGAATGAAGGAGATTCTATGGATAATTTTTTGACAAAGATCAAAGATTTGAAGGAATAGTTGATGTTGATGAAGTCTTACTAGCTAGTTCACTTGTGCACACCATTTTAATCATCTTCTAGATTCTTTTCAGAGTTTTGCTTCTACTCTTGAATTGATGATGAAAGGAAATCCAAATGCCTTAAAATTTGAGGAGTTAGTCTTTGTTTTGTTGCAAGAAGATTAATCAAGGTAGAACAGGTCCATTATGCATGTAGCAAATCAAGCTTTCTTATCTAATGAGAAGGGCAAAGGTAAATGGAGTTCATCTGCTAGTAAGCAAATGAGAAGAAAATAAAAAATAAGAAAAAGTTCTACAAATACTATAAAGGAAATGTTCATGTCATAAAGAGTTGTCCAAAACTAGCTGCAAAATAGGTAAAAAAAAAAAAAAGAGGTTGGAATGGTTGTTGCAAAGGCCTCTACACTGAAAACAGAGTCTACTAATCTTGTACATAATGAAGAATGGGAATTTGCTATTGTTGGTAGTTATGACCCATCTTCTCACAAGCAGTGCATGTCTATAGTAGACTCAGATGTTTGGTACTTTGTTAGTGGGGCAACCAATCATATTACCTTGCAACACATTTTCTTTAGTTCACTTGAGCCTATCCCTACAAGGAATACTATCACATGTGACAATAACTCCTCTTATCCTATCATGGGAGTTGGTAAGATCATTTTGACTACTATTGATGGTAGTTCTTTTACATTTTCAGATGCTTTGTTTGTGCTAGGGATCAAGAAAAATATGTTATCAATTTCAGCATTAGAAATGATTAGCTTGGTTGTGAAATTTAATGATGATAGATGTACAGTTCATGATCTGTCAAACGGTGATGTCATTATTGCTTCTAGCATTTTATGTCATGGGCTATATAAGCTCATAGATTATCCAAAATCTGTGAATGATTCAGCATATGTAGTTGAAGATTCTCAGGCTATGTCAGATGCAAAGCTTTGGCATGCACGCTTTGGCCATCTTAATTTTGCTAATTTGCTATGCCTACAAAAATCTAAAATGGTGTCCTTTTTCCCCAAACCTGAAGAACCTCATAAAAATTGTCTATGAATGCTCCATTTTGGGAAAAATATAGTTCTCCTCCTTCCCAAAAGATGGTTCAGCTAAAGCCACTCAGAAATTGTAGCTTGTTCACAGTGTTGTCTATGGTCCTATGCAGACATTTCTTTTGGGAACTACCTTTATTTCGTGACTTTCATTGATGATTTTTTTGGGCACGCATGGATGTATCCAATGAAAGAAATTCTAAAGTGCTTGTGTGCTTCAAACAACTTCTAATTTTAAGTCAAAATCTATCAACATGTAAAATGGGCATCCTCTGTTCTGATCGAGGGGGGAATATATGTGTTCCCATTTTAATGCATTTCTTGTTGAACATGGGATAAAACATTAGTGTACATTGCCATATACACCTCAGTAGAATGGAGTTGCAAAGACAAAGAATAGTTCACTCATGGAGATGGTGATGTGTATGGTCAAAAGTGAGCCTTTACCACATAGCTTTTGGCTTGAGGTTGTTATGTTTACAACATATGTAGTTAACAGGTGTCCTACTAAAGCATTGCAGTCTATCACTCAATATGAGGCTTGGAATGGTCCCAAGCCATCTCTTGCTCATCTATGTATCTTTGGTTGTCTCGCATATGCATTGATGCCTAGACAACAATGAAGGAAAATGGATGATAAAGCAATGAAATGTTTTTTTTATGGTACAGTTATGAAAGCAAAGGCTATCATCTATATCATCCACAAACTATGCACATTTTGGTTAGCCATGATGTTGTTTTTGTGGAGGATGCAATTCAACCATTACTTTCATGTACTAAGGAGGCATAAGTTATCTCCAAAGATATGTATGACACTTTGCTTCCTCTTTTTACAACTGGACAGTCAAGTGCTAGTCTGAATGAGGCAATTTCTCAGCATTTATAGGTTCCATATGATGATGCAAATCATTCCATTTTTTATGTAGATTTACATGATGCACTTATTGATGAGAGGGTTCATATAGAGGAGGCAAAAAGTTATGCCTAAATGGCTTGTGTAGACTTTGCGAGATAGAAAATTAGATGCACCTCTATCATCTCATACTTGCTCAGGCTCTCATAATGCTTCTTTTGTATTAGATTGCTATGCAATGGCTGCTTGTAGTCTTTGTGATGAGAACAGGCTTGTTTCTTGTGATGAAGCAAAAAACACATCGAATGACTACCATTCATAGCATCTATGCACTTGCAACCTATCATGGTTGGAATGTACATCAGCTGGACAATAAAATTGAATTTTTGAATGGTCACTAGCATGAAGAAGTGTATGTTTTTCAAAAAAGTGGAACCTCATGCAAGTTCCTCCACATGTACAACTTCACCTGCTTCTATCTTTTGCTTGAATTGCCTTACTTTGCTCTTAAATTTTGGTTCTTTCTTCTTCTTCTTGACCACAACTACCACAATAGTCCTTTTCTCAGGTGGTCCCTTAAGCTTTTAGAAGCATGCTAGTAATGTAGCTTCTTTTTTAATGAAAACCACTTTAGTCTTTGCATTCATCATTTGCTCATGCAAGTTTTCATAGTGCTCCATTTCTTGTTGAGTCCAATCTTTAACTTTGTCAGAAAAATCTTCTAGCATTTTTTGATATTGAGCTTCATACATAGATCTCTTATCATTATCTTGCATCAAATAGCTGTACAATTGTTCTTTACTCATCAAAGGTGGGTGAGGTTCTTTGTCACATTGTACCTTTTTCTATTCGAATTTTACTTCTTCTTTAGTGGCTTCTTCATATTCCAATTCAAATTTCCTAGGATCCACCTTTATTTTCTTCATGGGAGGTTGTACATCTATTGCAACCACAATTTTTTTTTATTTCTTACTAATTTCTTTTACTTCTACCTTCTTCCCTAGACTTTTTACTCTAGCCATTGCCTCGCTGAAGAATTCTGCTTCTAGAGCTAGCTATAACTTGTTCTCCATCCCTAATGTATGGTAAATGAACTTTGTAAGCAATTGGGATCCATTCATGATTTCTTTAGAGTCCCAATGCTTAGCAACTTCCTTAAATTGTTAATGGATAAATAATGAAATATCAATGAACCCAAATGGATTCGTCTTATCTTTATTATTCATCATAACCAAGGTTATTGGTTTATGAGGCATCATATATCTTGGTAATTATACAAAACACAACAATTGCAAGAAGCCTGATAACCAATTCTTCATTTGATTTCTCCTTGACGTCCTAGGACTTGGGTATCTTGCATATGAAGCTGCATTTTTCTTAACAAAATTGACATCCACTTTAGTTCCCATTGGATAAAAGTTCAAAGCTACATTGATATGTTCAAGCCTAATAACGATTCCACTTGTTCTTTATCCCAATTTTTTACTTTACAAATGAAGAAAGAATCGAAATTGTTTCTCTTTACCTCCTAGAGTGACCCCATGACTTGCTCACATCTTTCAAAGTCTATAAAAACCATAATTTCATCTAGAAGTCTATACAATCCCACTACTTTCCACCTTTTGTATACTACTATAGATCTTTGGAATTTGTAGAGTTCTTGACACAACATTGTGTACTTGAATTATCCCTTCTTGAAAGTACAAATATGCTTTCCAACTATTTTTATGTAACATTTTATTTCTTGTTCTATTTTCTCTTGCTTTGGAAGTTCCTCTTTATTTGATTTCACTTCCACTACCTCTTCTACAACTTCACTATCTAGGAACCATTGTGCTCTAGATAATGTCATTGAGTCCCCCTCCAACTTTGCTAGTGGAAGTCCTTTTGTCATTTTCTCATAAAATCAAATCAACAAATACTGCACACAAATTAATAAGACTCCAACACATAATATTTTTTCATCACAAGAAGAAGCAAAAAGTTTACAATACTCACCACATGCTGTCATCACTCCATTCCACAATATCATTCATGTGCTCATCATAGTCAAGCAAGGTTTCTCTTCTATTGGTGTACTTGGAAAAATGATTGGAAAGAAAAATAATAACTAAACAAAAATAAAAATGAAATAGAATAAAATAGAAATAAACTCACACACTCCTCCTATATCATCATATCATCATCTACAAACAATATTCTCATAGGCTTATATCTCATTTTTAATTTCATTAGATTCCTTTCAATTTGACCCTTGATTTCTTTAATTAGGTTTACTTGAGCTCTTGTGTCCAAAAAAATCCTAATTTTTGTTCCTTGATAATGCATTTCAACTACTAGCAAGTGATTTCTAGTTTTCTCTTGTTCAATCTTATAAAATCATCAAATCCCTGATTTCTTTATTCTTCCTAATTCTTTCCTTAACCTCTTCTTGAGCTTCTTGTCTCATTATTCTCTCTTCTTCCTTTCTTCTTTGGGATTTTTGTAATCTTCGCCATGCTTCTACTAGTAAGGTTACATATATCTTTTGGTCCTGCATCCACTTACACAATTTGGCATGACTTCTCTGTCTTGATTTTCCAATCGTACTACTCCACCAAGATTAATCCTATGAAGGATATATGGTTTCTTCTGGCTTCTTACTATGTTCCTTCAATGTGTAAGCTAGAACTAAGTCTCCTTCTTGAAAATTATCATCCTTAATATGTAGATCATAATATGCCTTTTGTCTTCTCTTATCTACATAGATACTCATGATAGCGTAGTCTAGATGCTTCTAGTTGTTTTAACTCCACAATCCTATCAGATAATTCATGTCCTATCTAATTTAATTGATTCCCTATCTTTAAGATGGGTATGAAAAACTCCATGGGCAAGACTACATTTAATCCATAGATTAGATTAAGTGGAGTAGTTCCTATTAATGTTTTGTATGCCACTCTATATGCCCAAAGGACATGATACAATTGCGATATAATTGCATGTCCTAGTCTGTTCTTTTCATATTCACCAATTATTTGGGTAGCATAGTACACAAGGCTTTATTTGTACTTTCAATTGAACCATTGGCTTGAGGATGATAGGGTATAAATTTCCTATGAGTTATCATGAGTTTTTATGTCAAAGATTCTATAAATTGATTAAGGAAATGAGTTCATCTATCACTCATCAATTCAAATGGTGGTCCAAATTTGGTTATTAAATGTTCATAAAAAACTTAGAAGTTGTTTGAGAATCATCTTTTATAGTCGCTTTTGCTTTTTCCCATTTTGTTAAATAGTCAATGGTCACTATTATATATTCTGCATGAGAGCTCTTAGTCAGTGGATGTATAGTTCCAATGAAGTCCAGTCCCCATTTGTTAAAGACTCTAGTAGACATTGAAGGCTTTAGGGCCATGTCATGTTTTCTAACTAGATGTTTAGTTCTCTGGCAAATGTCACATCTTTGTACATGAAAGTTAGCATCTTGGGACAATGTTGGCCACCAAAATCCCAATAAAGGATTAACTTTGCAATCCTCTCACTTGAGAAGTGACCTCATGCTACACCTAAGTGAGCTAATTCTAGCATTTCCAAATATTTATTCTTTGGGTACACAGATCCTAAGATATCCATCCATTCCTCTTTTGTACAAATGATTAGTTATCAACACAAAATCCTTACACATTTCCTTCAAGCTCCTTGTATCTGAATTCATTTGATTTACTTCTTCATGAGGTTCTTATTTTATGTATTCCACTATATGTTCACTTCATTTTGGATTTACTTGAACCAAAAACAGGTCTATTGGTTGATACCATTCTTTTTCTGTATATTTTCACATTGGGATACATAATTTCAAATTACCTTATGGTGATCACTTAGTACATTTGTTGGCACCTTGTTCAACTCCTTGTACACTAATTTCCAGTGTTTTGAAATTCTTATACCTCTTTTTGAATTTTTGATCCAAGTTTCCTGATCATGATGTTTGAATTGATTTCCAATGATGTTCTTCCTTCCTCTCGTACCTACAAATTAACAAAATTCAAAATTATGATCAAGAAAATGATTATCAAGTCAAAGTAATTTCCAAAAAAAATCAACTTTTCCATTTTTTTTCTCCCTTTCTCATTTTAGAAATTATTATCCAAGGCATATTCATGAAATATTAAAAATGTACATGTGCATGAATATTTTTTCCAAATATTTTCTTAACTTTTCTCAAAACAATTAAAGAAAAATTATCTACAATGTTTTGCGAAACAAGCTAAAAAGCTTATGATGAAATGTTGCAATTTTATATGAAGTTAGAGAATGAAGCACAACCCTTACATTATCTTATCAACAAGATGAATGAAGAATTTTTTTTTCAAGATCAAAGCACACTCACCTTTCCATCGTTGCCACATTTTTTGATTAAATCATACCTTGATAAAGCATTTTTTTCCATCAACGTGGAAGATCCAATAAGGTCCAAAGCTTTACTTCATTTTTCCTTGGAAATGGTGCCAAAACATATTTGTTTTGCTTTGGATTTGTCCTCTCCAATCATCATAGCATAAAGGACCAACAACCTCAAACACTTAAGTTGTCAATCTAGAGAGCATGCTAAGACCCTAGCCCCTTCTTTGTTAATGGAATCCAAGATTTTTACTCAAAAGATTAGTAAAACCAAAGAATTCACAAAAGTTCTTGATATTTCGTTTTCTTTTTAATGTAGATTTGGATATAAGTAAGCTTTTGTATGTTTCTTGTGCCTAAAGTGTGTTATTTTTTATAAAAAAGACAATGATGAAGTCATTTCAAATTTGACTACTCGTACCCTGTGATAAGAGAATCATGATTTTGATAGATTCGCATAATCATTAAGAAACAATACATAGCTTAATTAATGGAGCTTGGAAGATAGAATTATATTCATAAAAGCATGAAAAACTCAAAGAACTACTGATAAAAAAAATAAATCCATGAAAAGTGCTCATAGAATTTACTTGAAATCACCATTAAAGCTGGCTGATGATAATTATTAAAGGTAAGAGCTCTCTTGATCTCATTAACTCCAAAATGAAAGATTACAAAACCGTTACATGAGATAAAAGTTGATTTTGGAAGGGTTGCTTGATTATCTTTAGTTTGTTGCTTTTACACATCTAATCGTAAAGAGAATCAAGCATGAAGGTATAAAGGTTTTAGAGCGGATAGATGATACACAATTGTATTTATGTGACATGAGTTACCCAATCCATCATTTTTTATAGAACTTAAACTTTGACAAGGGAAATATGATTTGAATATGAAATCATATTTCATTCAAATAGAAGCATAGAGACCATCATGTACTCCTCAAATCCAAAAGATGTTGCTCATCTTATATGATGAAGTGTTTCTTTTGAGGACTAAAAAATTCAAGAACTTTATTTTCATTCTCTTGATCTTTTGTTTCACCACATTATTTTCATGTTATACTACCCTTTGACTTTTAGGAACATCAAAATGTAGGTTCACAAGCACTATTATTTGATACTCGCTTGCAAAATAGACATATAATAACAATGACCACTACAATGTAGAAGCCTTAGAAATTCAAGAGCTCGTGATTGCATACATGAATCTACTCACACTGCTAGTCTTCCTTCATACCTACATATCTTGTAATATACACAACTCAATGATTGGATGCATGAATGTGCTATTCAAGAGCCGTTGTAGAATGAGCAATATTATAGCCCTAAATGTTGGTAGCTATCCAATTTTCTAGAACCATAACCACAGTAGATGGACCTATTGAGGCGTATAGAGGGATTACTTTGATATGTGAATTCGTTTCTTGATGGATAATCACGTTCTAATTTTTTTGAATGCATGAAAGCATTTCTACATATTGGTAATGAGGGACTAGCACAAAGTGAAAACTTTAGTTCCTAAGATAACAAACTTTGCCACCAAAATAGTCAGTTCTCTATTTTCCAAAGACAGTAGCCACCTTTCTTTTGTTGCCTATCTCTGTTGGGTTACAAGGGTTGCACACAATTTCTCTTATGTAAAGACACCCTCTAGTATTCATAGAAATACCCTTTCTTGTATTTAGAGATGTGCCCATCTGAACACTCTCATAAGCCCTTTTTAATACTTCCTTTAGGCTATGGTCATGAAGCCGTCTAAATAAAATGCCTTTTTGCACACATATGGGAATTCCCACGTAGAAGAATTTCCATGCCTTTATTTCTCTTGGAGTGGGTTGTTAGAAGGAATATTTTGCAAGATTTAGAAAGATATGATCATGTGCTCCCTTTTGACTAGTCAAAAGTAACACATGGGGAAATGTGCTTAGCCTATATATAGAGGCTCATTTTTGTAAAGAAGAGAGCTTTTGGTTCAACGTGCTCTCATGTGTATATCTTTTTAATGGAAGAACTCTCTTTTCTCTTAAGGTTTTGTGCTTATGTGTATTTATTCTTAGAGTGTGAGAGAGTGAGGCGTGTGTGCATGCTTGTATTTCCTATGTGTGTAAGTAGAGTGTTGCAACTTTCTTGTAGTTTGCATATGTGACTAGGATCCTTGACTCCCTTCTCTCCATGTTTTCAAGCATGTTTCATGGCTGTGGGTTGATTTCCAATGGCTTGAATGTGTTGGAGGTTGGGGTGGATGAAAGGAGAGTCATTCTTGAGCCTTCCTTCTTGCTTCCATGCAAGGTGGTGAGGGTCTAGGCTTCCCAAGGGCATACTACAACAACAAATTTGGCGGCATTGTCAGGGAGAACTGTCTTTCATCACTTGCAGTGCTCAAGAGCATGTGGTAAGATATTCATTTGCAACTTTTTCTACCTATACACCTAGGTTATGTGTGTTGGCATGACACTTTCGCCCTTCCAATGGACCCTTAGCTCCCCATTTCTTGTTTTTAGTAGTGTAGTTTCAATTCATTTTGGTTGTTGCACAAAAACATCCCCTAAACCCCTTCTCTCTCACTCTCTCATATACACACTCCCACACATTCACTTTGGCATCACTCTCACCTCTGCCACCTCTTTCTCAGTGATGGCTTGAATGGAGGGATGGGCCACACTCTCTCTTTGCCTCTTCCCTCTCTTCCCCTGAATATTTCAAGAAAATTCCCACAAATTAAAAAAAAATGACGTTTGGAAGTTAGGTATTTCAAAATCCCATGAACTTGCTTCCCCATCTGAAATTGCAAGAATGCTTTCTTTAATTTTACATGCGTTGCAAATTTTGGAGAGGAGGGGCTATATCTTTTTTGGATAATGGGACGAGTAGTGATTTTCTTTCTTTTCCCTCTCATTTTCCATCCCCCTTTCATTTGAAAGAAAACAGGAAATGCATACGTCCATTTCATGATAAAAACAAAACAGTTTCAAAATGCAAAAGAAGTTTTTTATTACTTCTATTAGCGTCCATTGGGGCTTGAATGGTTAAATGAAATAGTTTGTGACTTAAGAGATTCCTCACTTTTTGAGCCCCACGCATTCATACCCATTTGAAAAAGGTATGGTATGTACATTGAATCTAGTCACGAAGGAGTGTGTGAGCGCAGGTGATGGAAGTAAGTTTCTCTCTCTCTTAGTTATTGAGGGGGCAGGTACGCATGTCTTGTTGAATTCCCTCTCTCTTGCCTAAGTTGCGAAAGCTTGCTGAGGATCTCTCTTTTCGACGCGTGAGAGATCGGGGTGAAGGTTAGGCCATGGCTCCCCCTTTGCAAACAATGGTAGGCGGGTTTAGTCATGTTCTCCCTAGTGCCGCCCTCAATATGACATGGGATCTTCCTCATATCTCAATCTTGCATTGGAAACTCATGTCATCTTACTGAGAAGATGAAGGTCTGCTCCTCTGACATGAATTTCTGATCATGCTTTTGAGCTACAGATGTCAAACCTGTGTGCCCTACCTGTTACTTATTCCTACTTGCTCTGTGCCATGTGCAAGCTCACCAAAAACCCCCTCACCTTTTTCTAACATTAGGAGGTTAAGTGCATTGGGGCTCCCTCTTCCCTTAGTTTCGCGTAGTTCAGCAACCCTAATACTATCAAAAAGTGCTCTACAGCTCGAGCCAAGCATAGTGGGCCTTCTTTCTCATTGTTTGCACCCTGGTAAGTTCAGCTTAAAGCCTTCTGTTGCAAAGTTTGGGGATGGGGTTGGTTTCCCCACTTCTAATATGGCCATTCCTGTTCGAAACCAACGCACGAAGGGGAGGTACCCCTGTGCATTCTATTGGCTCAACAAAACAACCATCATCAAACGAAGAAGTCATGCACCCAAGTTGCCAATACCTCAGTAATGAGAGTTCACAACAGAAATCGTGCAAATATGATAAAACCATAACGATGTTCGGTGGAAGCTTGAAGATTGGCTAGTTGGAATTAGCTTTTGTCATTGCTAAACTGCGCATGGAGTGGTTGACAATTGCATCTTTCCCAGTAAATATATCAAAGTCTATGCTTTGAAGTCTTCTCCTCTTGATTGTAAGATTTTCTTTATATGGACAGTTCCTCATGTGTCGCTATGGCCACTTGTATTGAGGGAAGTAAGTGCTTCCACAGTTCTGTGTTTTTCCTATCAATCTTGTGAACCTCCTGACTCTCTTGGTGAGCTACAGTTAACCCATCATGGCTTATCTCTAGCATGGTTGAATTTATGAAAATATGCCCTTTGTGTATGCTCTACTTGTATGATGTCTATATTCTTTGACTTCTAATAACCTCATTTCAAATGTCTTGTGTGTAAGAAGGCCACATTACAATCATGGCCAAGGAAATACATTGTGGTTGTCTGCAGACATTCATTTCCATTGTGTGTGCGGTATGGTTCCATGTTGACTTTCAGACATTGGTAGCTCACAACGTGTTTCTCACATACGCCCATCAGGTGTGACTCGATGGTCTTGGTACTAAAGGCATAGAGACTATTAGAAACCCTTATATAACTGAGTATCAGATCATGGAAATCAAACTCAAAGATCTCTAAGAAGAAATTTGCAAGGACTTGTAAATTCCAGCTCGATGGTAGAACTTGAAATAACAATCGTGGTAAGGAATCCTGTTGCAAACTTTTCTGTAGGCAGTTGTGCTTTGGTAGAAGTAACTTTATGTAATACACTTGGAATCATCTATGAAAGATACACAGGAATTTTGCAAAGTTCTGCGCATATGTATGCTATGTATAACATTTCTTGACATATCTTTTGTTAATGGACTGCTTTGATGTTGCATCATTACAGTTATGTTTTGGATGGAAAGGAGGGTCTATGTTTGGCTCATTCCTTTTGCATTTTGTGGCAATGATGTCTCCTATTCAACAAACCAATGGAATAAAGATCACTTAGAAGTAGACAAAGTATTCTTTTGCGAGCCTCATTTTGTATGATACATGTTTTGATGAATTCTGTTTTCAGTGCATGGATATGGTGTTTGTTCAGGTATTGATGTAATTTTTTTATTCAATATACATACAAATAAATGTGATTTAATCTAATTATATTTTTATCATTTTCATGATGCAAGAATATCTACTAAGGGTTCTAAAGCTTGTCCATATTGTGGTGATTGGTTGAAATCAATCTATAGTAAGAATCTCAACAAAAATATTTTTCTTCAACATCAAAGATTCTTGCCTGATGATCATCCATTAAGATCTAAAAGAGAAGCGATACATTTTAATGAAAAGCTTGAAACAAGTCAGTGTCCAAAACCTATGACGTCTATGGATTGATATAAAAAATGGACAGATGGACTGCTGATAGATCCAGAATCAGAAATCGTCAATGATGATGAAGATAATGAGTATGTGAAGAGAGCTAAAGGAAAATTGGCACTCGCAGAGAAGATATCAATATGGTATTCTTTGGAGTATTGGAAAAAGTTAAAAGTATGTCATCTTCTTGATCCTATGCATATATTCAAGAATATTGGTTATTCACTATGGCAACATCTTCTTGGACTAAAGGATACCATAGCATCAAGGAATGATTTGAGAGATCAAAACTCAAAACCAAAGTTATGGACAATTTTTTATAGACATCAAGAGGAAACGACTTATGCACCTGCTCCTTCGGTACTTACAACAAAAGAGATATAGACTATCAACAATAGGATTCAATTGATTTGGACTCCTACAGGATATGGAGCATCTTTCCAAAACATGTTTACTATGGATGATAAGAGCTTATCTGGGTTAAAGACCCATGACTGGCATAACTTTTTGAAACATATCTTACCTTTGGTTATCGATGGATGTACAATGAAAGGAGTATGAGATGTGATATATCATCTTGGATCGGTTATAAGGTAATTGTGATACTTTTATATTTAATATGTATGAATATTTGATATCTTTTATTTTTGAATTAACTTCTTTATAATTTTTTTAATGATATGTATAGGTGGATTACATCAAAAGAGATTGACAAAAAATAGATCCCACAAAAAAAACGTGAATGCAGAGAGCTACTATGTTTGATGGAGAAAGAGCTTCCTACTTCATTTTTTGATATTCAAGTTCATTTATTAGTCCATCTTGTAGATGAAATAAAGATTGCGGGTGTTGTCAACACTCGATGGATGTTTTGGGTCGAGCGATTTATGGGAATACTAAAAGGTTATGTGCGACAAAGAGCGAAACCAGAAGGATTCATGGCAAAGGGTTGGATGCTTGAAGAGTGCATGTATTATGTTAGTGAGTACCTTGAAAGAGTTCATGAAGAATCTTCACGTGCATGGACCAACAATTCTTCTTCAAAAATAACAGATGAGGTATTATCAGGTAAGGGAGTTCCATTTTTATTTACATTTCAAGCAAAAAATGATGTTTCAACTTTTGTAGCATATAATAGCGAATGCATGCAAGCATTCCTTAGCGAGTACGAACAAGAACTTCAAAATCTCTGAAGTAAAAGGCGAAGAAACAAAAGATATAAACATAATCTCGATAATAATACGATTAAAAATATATCTTCTTTCACGGATTGGCTATATAGTTGTTTGCAACACGCCAACGCAAATAATGAAGAAATCTCTGATGAACAGAGAGAGTTAATGGTAGGTTGTGAACGAAAGGTAATTTTATTTTAATAATATTTTGTTTTTTTCATATATGTGTATTAGCTTCTATTTACTAATTTAATTTCTTTTGTAGACTGGAATGATCACTAATATGTGGGCTTTTGGACAACACATTAGAATCAAAGCCATAAATGGCTCGTGCAGACTTTGTGTGACAGCAAATTAGGTGCACCTCTATCATATCGTGCTCGATCAGGCTCTCATAGTGCCTCTTTTGCATCAAATTGCTATGCTATGGTTGCATGTATTCTCTGTGATAAGAATGAGCTGTTTTGTTTGATGAAGCACAAAATTCAAGACATTGGATGGCTACTATGCAATCTGAATATGATGCTATAATGAAGAATGGTACTTGGTCTTTGTGTGACTTGCCTCCTAGCAAGAAGGCCATTGGCACTAAGTGGGTTTACAAGCTGAAGTGTAAGCCTGATGGAACAATTGACAAGTATAAGGCTCGGCTTGTTGCAAAGGGTTATGCGAAGGAAAGAGGCATTGATTTTGATGAGACCTTTGCACCTACATGTCGTATGACTACTGTTCGGAGCATCTGTGCACTTGCAGCCCATCATGGTTGGAATGTACATCAGCTGGACATTAAAACAGCATTTCTAAATGGTGACTTGCATGAACAAGTGTATGTTTTTCAGCCCCGTGGTTGTGTGCATAAAGGGCATGAAAACCAGGTGTGTAGGTTAAAGAAGGCATTATATGGTTTAAAGCAAGCACCACGTGCTTGGTATGAGAAGATACATGCCTATCTGATTGCACATGGTTTCGAGAACAGACCAACTGAAAGCACCTTATATGTTAAGCGTGCTAATGATGTGCTTCTGATCATTGTTGTCTATGTTGATGACATGCTACTCATTGGTCCTATTGAGAAGCATATTGCTAATTTTAAGGCTGATCTCCATGCCTCATTTGAGATGTTTGATTTGGGGCATTTGCATCATTATTTGGGCATTCAGTCTATGCACGTTGATGGTGGAATGGCTTTGTGTCAAATGAAATATATAGACACATTATTGCAGCATTTTGGCCTTGAAGACTATAAACCTATTGCCACTCCTATGGAACACAAGTTTATGACTGAGTCTTCACCATGTTGGAGATGCATTTGATGTTGTTCTCTATCAGCAGGCTATTAGATGCTTGATTTACTTATGCATTACTCGACCAGATATTTAGTTTGTTGTCTCACAGATGAGTAGGTTTATGCATTGCCCAGGAGTGAAGCATTGACAGGTGGTTAAGCACATCTTTCGCTACTTGAGTGGTACTTGGCTACTTGGGTTGTTTTATCCCAAGGGGGGATCACTACTACCAGATTTGCATGCTTTTTCCGACTCTGATTGGGTTGGTTGCTATGACACTCATGTGTCCACTAGTGGATTTTTCTTCATGCTTGGTAGCTCATGTATATCTTGGTTGAGCAAGAAGCAGCCTACTATGGCCGCTTCCAGTTGTGAGGCTGAGTATAGGGTAGCTTTCACAGCTACCGTTGAGTGTGTGTGGCTCATATGCCTTATGGCTGATTTGGGTGTTGGTCAGTCTTCTGCCACCACCATCGACAGTCAGAGCACATTGGCAGTTGCAAGGAACCCTATATTCCACACTCGCACTAAGCACATTGAGGTGCATTATCATTATGTCAGGGAGATGTTCTCTGCAGGGGAGATCAGCTTGGCATATGTGCCCATGCAAGAGAACATTGCAAACATTTTCATGAAGGCTTTGCCTACGAAGAAGTTTGAAGCTTTTCACAAAGCTTTGGACTTACTTCCTTTTGTGGATTGATTCCACATAGCTTGGCACTTCCTTATACATGAGTGCCAGCTCCTTGTTCACCGCATCACTCCCAGGGGGGATTTGTTGATATATTTAGGTAGTGATGTGTGTGAACACATTAGGACCATCGATGCAGTTTTTCCCTCTTTAGGAGGTTTTTTCCCCCCGGCTTGTATATACCCCATTGCCCTAATGGGCTACTTATCTTTGTACATTCTTTAGTAATGCATTCAGTATTGTGTGTTGTTCTCCAAACTTCTTCTTCTTCCTTGTGCTATTCGCATGCTTCCGCAGACATCTAACTCCAACAATTTTGACCCCAGTGTTAGCATTACCTATGAAGAATGGAACACTTTACAAAGCAGACATCTAGCTTGGGACCACTCTAAAGTCCGTCTTCTCATGGGGCATGACCTGCCGTGCCCACTTGGTCTCAGATGGCACAATGGTAACTGCCTAACTAAAATCCCAAACATAAAAAAAAAAACATTGATTATGAGGTCAACCTCAACAAGAAGTGGTTCCTGTCGTGGACTTCAGAAAGAGATTAGTTGGAAATAATCACTGCTTGGAGAAGCGATCAGATGCTCGATGACTTTCTGGAATGCCATAAGAGGGGAGGTCCTTTGGAAGATGTGGCAGGAAAGATGTGCTTATAAATTGGCGATTCCTCCAAAGAGTGGTCGATTGAGAAATAGTTGTTCCTCCTCGACAAAAGAATTGCTAACTGTAAGAAATCCCCTCCCTTTAGGCATCATCAAGTGCCCCCTTAGCTTAGCCAAAAAGCAATTGAATCTAAGAGCACGTAAGTAGATTCATCGCATGCTTCAGCAGGCATCGAACCTGCAACTTCATTCTGATAGATCTCTACTATAGCCACGAGAACAAGATGGATATGTGATAATCATCGCTTAATCATTCTGATGTAGAATTATGTAGATCATAAACCAAAAGGAGGAGAATTCTTCGTGGAGGGCATAGACAGAGAGCATGGGGATTGAGCCATGCACCTCCAAGAGAGAAGCATTTTCATAAGCCAAGACTTCTGAGCCGTTCGACACGATCGTAAATCATCAATAGATTAGAAGCAAAAGTTCGGCTGCTATGAGGTGGATTCAAACCTTCATTCTCACGCAAAGATGCAAATAGTCGAACATGGGGTTCGAGCCCATCAACTGAGGATATAGAGGGTTGTGCGTTGTTCCATTGTCCAGTAGAGCATGCCTTAATCGAGATGAGATCGGAGTATTATCTTTATATAAAGAAGAATAGTTGGCCAGGTGTGGATAGCTCAAATCACTATATCTGCAGCATCATCGGTACAAGACTCACATAGCAACCACGTGGTCTAGTGGTATGATTTTTGCTTTAGGTGCGAGAGGTCCTGAGTTCGATTTCTACCTGCGATCAAATGATAAGCAGGCTCGATCTTTTTGGTTTAATGCTCTCTCAGTTGTGTGTGCAATTTTGGCATACCATCTTTACTAAAACCTCCATTCGAACCCTATTTTTGAGAAAGCGGATTACTCCTCATTGATTTGGTCTCGAAAGAAGTTTTTCCCTTTTGAGCTCTTTGCTCTATCTTAAGCCTAGTTCAAGTGAAGCATCATTCAACATCCACATAGGATGGGCTAAAACAAGAATGAAGGCTTCATTTCTTCAAAGAAAAGGATCAGAGGATGGACGAGGCTATGATCAAAGCTAAGTATTTTCCAGTTTCTACTTGGCGTTAATGCCTGATTTATCTTGTTTTCATTATTCTACACTTAATCCTAGATGCACATTGAAATAGCCAAGATTTCAGTCAATTAAGTCTAGATTAGGATAATGAAAAAAAATCCAATTCTCATTCCAAGAATTAGTTTGCATTAAGGAAATACTTGTTAAAAAAAAAGATCCTTGTGCATCAAAGAATGTATTTTGGTAGTTTAATTCCAGATTTCCTTTCCATTGAGTAAGCTTTTTATTGCACCACGAGGATATGTGTTTATATCATAGTGCATTAGGACAAAGGAAAGGATATACATGCATCAAGACTGCATGATATACATTCTTAGTACAAGGAAAAGTCATGCATCAAGCTCATGCATGATTGTTGCATTATTTTTTGGGCATGCAAAGAACATGCATGCATACGGATGTGAGCATATGGATTTGCATGTAGGCACATGCGTTTGCATGATAGAACGGGATGTTGTTTGCAAGTAGATATGAAAATGTACTCTCTTAGTATTTAGCTTACTTTATAAAGCTCACAGCTTGACATTAGGGAAGACAAAAGACTAGTTAGTTGCAAAGACATGCTAGTTCTAGTTTGTAGCTCAAGTAATTAGTTGATTCCTGTTGGAGTTAGACGTCTGCGGAAGCACGTGAACAACACAAGGAAGAAGAAGAAGCTTGGAGCACAACACACAATACTGAATGTATTACTAGAGAATGTACAAAGATAAGTAGCCCATTAGGGCAATAGGCGTATATACAAGCCAAGGGAAAAAAACCTCCTAAAGAGGGAAAAAAGTGCCTCGACAGTCCTAGAGTGTTCACACACATCACTACCTAAATATATCAACAAATCCCCCCTGGGAGTGATGCGGTGAACAAGTAGCTGGCACTCATGTATAAGGAAGAGCCAAGCTATGTGGAAATCACTCCACAAAAGGAAGTAAGCCCAAAGCTTTGCGGAAAGCTTCAAACTTCTCCCTAGGCAGAGCCTTCATGAAAAGGTCTGCAATGTTCTCCTACGTAGGCACATATGCCAAGCTGATCTCCCCAACAGAGAACCTCTCTCTTGACATAATGATAATGCACCTCAATGTGCTTAGTGCGAGCATGGAACACAAGGTTCCTCGCAACTGCCAATGCGCTCTGACTGTCAGTGAAGATGGTGGTGGCAAAAGACTTACCAACACCCAAATCAGCCATAAGGCGTCTGAGCCACACACATTCAAGAGTAGTTGTGAAAGCTGCCCTATACTCAGCCTCACAATTGGAAGTGGCCACAGTAGGCTGCTTCTTGCTCAACCAAGATATACATGAGCTACGAAGCATGAAGTAAAAGCCACTAGTGGACACACCAGTGTCATAGCAACCATCCCAATCGAAGTCAAAAAAGCATGCAAATCTGGCGATAGTGATTCCCCCTTGGGATAAAACAACCTAAGTAGCCGTGTACCACTCAAGTAGCAAAAGATGCGCTTAACCGCCTGCCAATGCTTGACTCTTGGGCAATGCATAAACCTGCTCATCTGCGAGACAACAAACTGAATATCTGGCTGAGTAATGCATAAGTAAATCAAGCATCCAACAGCCTGCTGATAGAGAACAACATCAAATCCATCTCAAGCATCATGAAGACTCAATTGTAAACATGTCTCCATAGGAGTTGCAATAGGCTTACAGTAATGTGTCAATATATTTCGTTTGACACAAAGCCAATTCAACATCAACTTGCATAAACGAAATGCCCAAATAGTGATGCAAATGCCCCAAATCAGACATCTCAAATGAGGCATGAAAATCAGCCTTAAAATCAGCAATATGCTTCTCAATAGGACCAGTGAGCAGCATGTCATCAACATAGACAACAATGATCAGAAGCACATCATTAGTACGGTTAACATATAAGGTGCTTTCAGTTGAACTGTTCTCAAAACCATGTGCAATCAGATAGGCATGTATCTTCTCATACCAAGCACATGGTGCTTGCTTTAAACTATATGATGCCTTCTTTAACCTACACACCTGGTTTTCATGCCCTTTCTGCACAAAGCCACGGGGCTGAGAAACATAAACTTCTTCATGCAATTCACCATTCAGAAATGCTATTTTAATGTCCAGCTGATGTACATTCCAACCATGATGGTTTGAAAGTGCACAAATGCTCCGAACAGTAGTCATATGGCATGTAGGTGCAAAGGTCTCATCAAAATCAATGCATCTTTCCTGCGCATAACCCTTTGCAACAAGCCTAGCCTTATACCTGTCAACTGTACCATCAGGTTTACGCTTCAGCTTGTATACCCACTTAGTGACAATGGCCTTCTTGCCAAGAGGCAAGTCACATAAATACCAAGTACCATTCTTCATTATTGCATCATACTCAGATTGCATAACAGCCATCCAATTTTCTGAATTTTGTGCTTCATCAAACGAAATAGGCTCATTCTCATCACAGAGACTAGGTGCAGCCATAGCATAGCAATCTGATGCAAAGGAGGCACTATGAGAGCCTGATCGAGTATGATATGATAGAGGGTCATCTAATTTACTATTACACAAGGTCTGCACCAGCCATTTTGGCATAGTTCTTGCCTGCTCAATATCAGCTCTCTCATCAATAAGTGCATCATGTACATCTGCATCAGAAATGGAATTATCTACATCATCACATGAAACCTACAAAGGTGGAGAATTTGCCTCATTGAGACCAACACTAGACTATCCACCTGTAAAAAGAGGCAACAAAGTATCATACATGTCTTTGGAGCTAATAGATGTCTCCTTAGTACATGAAGGCAATGGCTGAATAGCATCTTCCATAAAAACAACATCACGGCTAACCAGAATGTATTTATTATGTGGATGATACAGACGATAGCCTTTACTTTTAGAACTGTACCCAACAAAAATACATTTTACTACTTTATCATCCAATTTTCTGCAATGTTGTTCACGCACTAATGCATATGCCAAACAACCAAAAACACGCAGATGAGCAACAGATGGCTTCCGGTCATGCCAAGACTCATATGGAGTGATAGACTGCAGCGCTTTAGTGGGACACCTATTCAGTACATATGCTGCACACATGACAACCTCAAGCCAGAAACTATGTGGTAAAGCCTTACTCTTGACCATACACCTCGCCATCTCCATGAGTGACGTTCTTTCATTCAGCAACTCCATTCTGTTGAGGTGTATACTGCACTGTACACTGGTGTTTTATCCCACGTTCAACCAGAAATGCATTAAAATCAGAAGACATATATTCCCCCCCTCGATCTGAATGGAGGGTGCCCATTTTACATGCTGATAGATTTTCAGCCAAAACCAAAAACTGTTTGAAGCACATGAACACTTCGGACTTTGCCTTCAATGGATATACCCATGCATGCCTGGAAAAATCATCGATGAAAGTCACGAAGTAAAGATAATTCCCAAAAGAAGGTGACTGCATAGGACCACAGACATCACTATGTACAAGCTGCAATTTCTGAGTAGCCCGAACTGAACCATCTTTTGGAAAGGATGAACATTGCATTTTGCCCAAAATACAGCCTTCACAAACATGTTTTCCAGGTGCCTCAACTTTGGGCAAAGAGGACACCATTTCAGATTTCTGCAGGCATAGCAAACTAGCAAAATTCAAATGACCAACGCGTGCATGCCAAAGCTTTGCATCTGACATAGCGTGAGAATCATTTACTGCACATGCCAAATCATTTACAGATTTTTCATAGACTATGAGCTTATACAGCCCACGACATAAAATGCCAGAAGCAATAATCACATTGCCATTTGACAGATCATGAACTGTACACCTGTCATCAACAAATTTCACAACCAAGCCAATCTTGGCTAATGCAGAAACTAATAACAGGTTCTCCTTGATCCCTAGCACAAATAAAGCATCTGACAAAGTGAAAGAACTACCATCAGCAGTAGTCAAAATGATCTTACCAACTCCCATAACAGGATAAGAGGAGTTGTTGCCGCATGTAACAGTATTCCCTGTAGGGGCAAGCTCGAGTGAAGAGAAGAAACTGCGCTGCGAGGTAATATGTTTGGCCGCCCCACTGTCAAAGTACCAAACATCTGAGTCTACTGCAAACATGCACTGCTCATGAGAAGATTGGTCAAAACTGCAAATAGTAGTAAATGCCCATTCTTCTTCCTGCACAAGATTAGCAGACTCCGTTTTTGGTGTAGAGGCTTCTGCAACAACCATTCCAACCTCTTTCTTCTTTACCTCTTTTGCAGCTAGTTTTGGATAGTTCTTTATGATATGATCATTCCCTTTACAGTACTTACAAAACAATTTCTGCTTTTCTGATTTTTTTCTCATCTTTGTCTTGGTTCTTCGAATGTGCAACATTTGCAAATTTCTGCTTACTAGTAGAAGAGCTCCATTTTCCTTTGCCCTTCTGACTAGCTAGGAAAGCTTGATCTGCAACATGCAAAATGGACCTATTTTGCCTGGACTAATCTTCCTTCAACAAAACAGAGACTAACTCCTCAAATGACAAGGCATTTGGATTGCCTTTCATCACCAACCAAAGAGTAGAAGCAAAACTCTGATATGAATCAAGAAGACCATTTAGAACGGTCTGCACAAGTGAGCTATCTGGTATAACCTCATCAACAGAAATCAAATGTTCCTTCAAGTCTTTGATCTTTGTTAGGAAACTTTCCATAGAATCACCTTCATTCATGTGCTCACTCTCCAGCTGTTTTCGGAGGTAAGCAACACGAGCCGCATTCCTAGCTGTTTTGCAAGAGCGGATATGAGGAATAATGGCACGTTTGACAGACAAAGCTATCAATGCACGTGCCTGGGCATCTCTGCCATCCCAACAAATCTGCTCTACAGTAGGTGCAACAGAAACCATAGCACGAATAGGAATATGCAAAATATCATCATCTTTGAAACCTTCTGCATCAGCTTCAGTACCTGCAATTGTAACAGTTGCATGTGTGATAGGACATTTTTCGACACCCTACACAATGTTCCACAGTCCTTTTGCAACCAACACATGTCGCATCATATAAGCCCATAACGGGTAGTTGGTACCATCCAACTTATCCTCAATAGCCAACATACGGAATACATCACTGCTTTCAGCCTAACTATATCAACAATTCCTTCCCAAGTTGATACTCCGTTATCAAAAATAAATACTTAATGACAATTAAGTATGTTTGATGTCTTACTAGGTATAAGTAGGCACTAGGAGAAAGTTAAGTATTAAATTTTCTTGATGGCCAAGAAATTTAATTACTTGCAAAATTTTTGCGATGTATGATGACTCTAAGTCCCGAATGTACTTAGGGAGTCATGAAGATAAGCTTATAATGATTACTCTAAGTACAGGTGATATTTAGAAAGTCATGCAGATAAGATTTAGTTGATTAGTTACGTAATTTATGTAACTTCTCAAGCATCCCAAGATTGGATGATAACTTCAGCTATATTTCCAAGTTCCATGAGCACTCTTCGATTCAATGGAACTCAACAACCAAATCGATGAACTTAAATACAAATTGAACTTTGAAGTTCAATAGATTTGTGTTTCATTCATGTTTTGCATCTCTGGTAATGATGCATAGGGCCATGAAAACATGGAAAGTTTGGAAGCACTCTTCTATTTAGAAGATTTCGAAAGTTCTAAGAAGTTTCTTTGTGGTTTCAAGATTTGTATCTCACGATGAAACCTTGGTAAATGACTTTTAGGAATTGAGATATTTCCTAAAAAAGAAACACTAAAATGAAATAGTCAAGTTTTCTATTCCACACGTGAGATCATTCTCCTACCATGTTTGGGATGAATTTATTTTTGGGAATGCATACGTTCCAAGTAGAGAATCTTAGTTGATTCATGAACTCTTTCCGAAATACACATAAATTCATAATATATGATAGGACCAAGGAATGATGATGTTCTAATAAAAGGTGAATAAAGAGATAAGCCATTGGAAAAATGATAGCTTAGACCCCTTGTTAAGCACATCTTTCTAAAAATGGACATACCCATCAATCGGGATAGAAATTGATGGATTGGATAGATAGGAGCAAAACATCTACTATTTATGGATGTTTTGCCAAAAGATGAAGAAGGCAAAACCTCTTTAGGATATAGATGTTTTGCCAAGATATAAAGTATGCTTGGTTTTGTTTAAGCTAATTCGAGCTTGAAACCCAAGTCAAATCAACCTTTGGGAATCAAGATATTTTCCTAAAAGATACGTTAAAGTAATCTTTGGGAATTAAGTTATTTCCTAAAGATAAGCCAATAAAATGAAATAGTCTAGTCAACTATTTCATTGGTTAAAAAAGAAATATCTTTTGGACAAGCAAAAAGGCTTTTAGTCTTGGTCTTGTCCAAAAGTCAAGAATTTCTTTTCAAGATCATTCTAGTAAAGAAAACGATTCCTAAATGAATCATTGCCTTAGTATTACTTGATTCTTTGGCAGAAATCTAAAGTTCTTGAAAGAAAAATCTCCTTAGATGTGAGATTGAAATCTTTTAAGTAAGTTGATAGTAAGTAGTTCCTAGTAATTTCCAAACCGTTGGTATGGGTACTTAAGTCCAAATAGTGATATAACCTAAAGGTATATCAAAGATTCTTAGCTTTGGAATCTAAGAGGCATCAGTGTATGCTTGGACTAAAGTTCAAGAAAAGATCTCTAAAAATCCCGTGGGTAAGAAAAGAAGCTTTTGATAATTCTAGAGATCTTAATTATAAAGACTTATTCTTTATTTTAGTCACAAGATCAACTAGACTTGATCAAGCTTGGCCATGATTTTCCAAGTATGTGCGATTGGAGCTACTTTGTAGATTGCCCAAGTCTGAACAGAGTGAAGGAATTCCAAGAATGTAGTCTACAACCGTGAAGACGGTACTTAAGTCTATGAAAGGTAAAACATAAATGTTTGCCTATTTTTAAGGGGATTTTAGTAAAAATCCTGAGAGCATGATCGAATGCTTAGAATTAAGCAGTAGAGAGATTCCTATAAAAGCCTCGGTCGAGATAGATACCTAAAGCATCAATAAAGAAGGAATCTAAAGACAAGAAGTTAAAGAACTCTTGTCACTACAAATTGGTCAAGGGTAAATCAATAGAGCTTGAATCTGTGAAAATTCAAGTACTTGGAATTTTGATTGGTTTTCATTTGAAAACCCTAGAAAAGAAGGATGGATGTTCCATCAAAAGGTTTTCAAGTTCCCGAAGGAAAGCACAAGATTGTGAAACGATCATGTGAAGGGATCAAAACCTAGAAAATCTAGTTAGAGTTAATGCCTGAAACTTCAAAATTCTCGAAAAGAAATGAAGCAAGAAGGGTCTCAATCAAGAGATGTTTAGAATTTAGGATAATATTCACTCACACGTCAATGTGAATATAAAATAGGGCAGTATGGGACACCAGATTTTATACTCAGATTGATGTAGGAAAGATGGTATGGGACATCATACCGTGGGATGATAATTATCATTTAGTCCTAGATTGGATCTTGAAGTTAGGTTTCATCCTTGAGGGAATTACGACTTCAAAGAAGGAGTTTAATTCAAGAAGGATAAAAGTAGTATCTCAAGATACTTCAAGATAACTTCAAGGTAACTTCAAGATCAAGGAAACAGAAGATACGAAGTAAGTAACTTCCAAGATCTTCTTGAAACACTTCAAGATAAAGTGTTGTTAATTTGGAAATATTTCATAAATTTCTGAAATAGTTGGACTTTGATTTGAGTTGATCTTTTCAACCAAGGATTTTATTGACTAAGTCAAGCATCAAGTTCCTCGTATAACTTGGTAAATTCACTCTTTTGACTCAAAGAAATGCACAAGAATTGCATTCTAAGTAAGAAGTCAGAAAGATTGTGAACTTAGTCTCAAGTGAAACATTAAGTGAAGCAAAACTCATCAACAGAACTTCAATGGGTCGACACATTGATGTTAGATACCACACTAGTATCTTGTGGTTGGATGATGTTATAGTTTTGCCCTAATTCTTTTTGAGAATCCAAGTTATTTCTCTTAAAGATATAAAAAATGCTTCAATACCCTGTTGAAACAGATCTTTGAGAAGTTAAAGTCCCGAGTCATCTAGAATTTGACTCATAGCAACTCTACGTATCTTCAAAGTTTGATTTGGTTGAACAAAGTTTAGTTCTTTCTTTCTGCTTTCCGAATCTTTTGGATTTCACTCAGATATGGTATCTGATTCTTTTCAAAAAAGTCAAGGGTCAACCGCATACAACCAGGTAACTAAATTAAACATCTTAGATAGATGTTCTGTACAAGAACCTTTTCAAACATCCAAAGATGATAAGTTCAAGTTTGACCTATTCATTTGCATTTGCTTCAAGTTATAGCATAAAAGATTTCCTAGAGTCTAGTATACTTTAGAATAGAGCAGTTAGGAATTGCTCAACAGATTGACAATTCCCAAGAACTTTTCGCTCAAGTCTTTGAGAAATGTGTCCTAAGTTGGACAATTTTCATTTTGAATTTGTATTGGTCAAGATATAGTATGGTTCACTCAAAGAAAATGGTAAACTTTCTCCTACGGTTTTCATAGGATTTTTAAACTTATTAGGACAAAATAGTCCTCTATTGGGGTGAAAAAATCAAGTAACCGTTGGATAAGAGTAAACCATTGCACAAACATCCAAGTTAGATGTTTGGGACAAACAGACTTCAAGTTCTCCAAAATAAATTCAAGTGAATCAAGAGTTCTCAAAGTCTTATAAGGGATAAAAATCCCGCCTTCATTACTAAGTCCATGCACTAGTCATGCCCCGAAATGGACTAGTAAGTTGAATCCACCCAGTTCACATGTTTGTGCCTAGATCGCACATCGAGAAACTATGAATTGGCCAGGGATGTTTTTAGATCCATCCTTATTATTCATTTACTACTTTATACTTTGACTACTTTATCAAAGTGCAAAGCGAGATAGTGTTTTTGAATCATTTGGACAAGGATGCCACCACAGAGATGAGACATGTTCTTCCAGTACTAGAACATGACCATGTTCTTCCAATTTTAGAACATGAGGCTCGGGGGTTGCCTATAGTAGATATATAGCTCTATTTTTGAGGACAAAAATATTTTTCCAAGGGGGGAAGAATGTAATAAAGTAAGTCTGTGATCTAGGGATCCGATCGCTTCTAACGGATCTGAAATCGGACACCGTTTGGTCATCCGTGTGTATGACCAAAGATCTCGGGTTTAGACTTACTAGGAGGTCTTGTGCTCTTGTGAACAAGTGATCCACTTAGCTTAGTGGTTAAGTCTCAAGGATGCGAAGGAGGATGTCTTGGGTTCAATCCCCATGGGGGACATGGGGAGAGTATTTTGCCCAAAGAGATCTAGAGCCTTCTAGAAGCATCCACTTGAGTTAACTCGAGTTGACTAGGACACTTGGCACACATGTAGTTACATGGCCGACACTTGGCTGGCTAGTATCCACCTACCCAAGAAGGCAGTCCCTAGGAGAGAGCTATATATAGAGGCATTTGGTTGGGAGGAGAGTCATCTCTCTAGAACGTGGTGGTTGTAATCCTTGTTCTCTTACATGACACATAGTTTTAGCATCGCTAACATCGCTTATGCGACGACACATCTTAAAGAAAAAAAAATAGGCCCCTCGTTTATGCGACGCTAGCGTTGCATATGCGACGAACCTCGATTTTTTTTCAATTCGGGGGCGTAGCTATTTCTAGTAGTATATATGCATGATTCATATAGAATGAATGCAATGCATTTTCTACCTAACAAAATTGTAAAATCGTAATGAGATGATTAACATGTTGAGGTTGTCAATATCACATCATATTTCTAGCTGTGCAACAAAGGATCTGTAGTCTTTATATTGATCTTCCACGACATCTATATTTGTGCTTACCCAACTTGTTGGGTTATTTAATAGTCCTCTTTGGGAGGCAATTTTCACTTCAACAATTGAAAGTTATGGTGTATTGGGTGTAAACTCATTTCAAATAAACACAGTTGCACATCACCCATCCACTTGAAACCCGTTATATCTTCATGCATGATTTTCTACATGGTTAGCGATGTATAGATCACAAAAGCAAGATAGGTCCCAAACTCAATAAGACAAAGATAGTCAAGAAACCCCTCCAAAATGGGCTTTATTTCATGCAACAATGGGACTTCAAGGAGACCATGCTAGAGAGCATAAAGAGATTGGGCTAATACGAAATGTCATGCAGGTTAACATGATGGTGTTAGGATTTGATTTTACTAGCTCTCTATGGATTAAGAATACATATGAAGATGTCTCTTATACTCAAATTGCATGTTTGAATTATGGATTTGATGATGCCACACATAGATGCTTTTTCTAAGTCTTCTCAACGTTTTATGTTGGAAAATCTATCCCCAACAGGATGATTAACAAGCATATGAGACGACTAATTCTCACTCACAAGTGCTTCAAGATGATAGATGCAATGCAAAGCTGGTTGCTCTTCATGCATATTTCTTCAATGGGCACCCACTAGAGGAGGTGCAAGTTTAGAGGGGTGGATGTAATATGATTTAAAGTTTACACATGGAAATTCAAGATCTTATGGAGATAAAAGTGTCTGTGGGTGGATTATTATTCATAACTAGATAAGAATCCTTCAAAATTTAATGTGAACCTGCATAAAAACAAAAAACACGGCTAATATATACATGTTTCATAATTAAATAAAAATCCTTCAAAAATTAATGTGAAGCTTCATAAAAACAATGAAACACAGTTAATAGATAAATGTACCTATGCTTATGTGTATGTATGCATTAATGTGGGTGATATGTGAATGTTGATGAGTGATTTGTGCGGAAAGATGAGAGTGAAGTGAAAGAAGAAAGAAAATAAAAAACAAATATGAATGTATTTATGTGCATATATCAATATGTGCATCTATTATATTATCAATATTTATATTTACCAATAAAATAAAATAATAAAATATGATATATAATATATATGATACATATGCATTAGAGAATATAAAACCAAAAGAACAAAACGAAACAAACATAATCAAAATAAAATCAAAACTATTAAATTAGCAAAACTAACATGCGTCTTCCACAAAAAAGGGCAATTGGAAAACTAGAGGGTGTTCGAGTTTGAGGTCTTTCGAAGCAAGTGAACAACACAAGGAAGAAAAAGAAGCTTGGAGCAAAACAACACAACGCACAATACTGAATGTATTACCAAGAGAATGTACAAAAATCAATTACCTATTATGGATATAGACGTATATACAAATCGGGGGAAAAAAACCTCCTAAAGAGGGAAAAAAGTGCCCTCACGGTCCTAGTGTGTTCACACACATCACTACTTAAATATATCAATAAGTCCCCCCTAGCTGACACTCATGTATAAGGAAGTGCCAAGCTATGTGGAATCAATCCACAAAAGTAAGTAAGCCCAAAGCTTTGCAAAAAGCTTCATTCTCCCTAGGCAGAGCCTTTATGAAAAGGTCTGCAATGTTCTCATGTGAGGGCACATATTACTAACTTAGAGCATCGCCCCTTAAGTTCAGCAAACTATGGAGAGATATTAGTATCCCATATTGTTGTAGGTGGGGATGGACATAAAAGAAACCTACAACCTTATCAGGGGTGTCATATGGAATTGAGCTACATAGTCCATCGCATATGATGTATCTAGGTTATGTAGAGTAATTGAGCTAGTAGCAAGCCAAGATACATGAGTAATTGAGCTAATAACAAGCCAAGATACACTACATTAGATTATGAGACAAGTGAACTACGAAGAGCCCCTATTTTGGGGTTCAAGGGTCATACACGTGGCTTTTAATTCAAAGCCCTAGATGACTCGCAGCCTCCCAAATGGGGGTAGCATTCTCGACATTATAGTAAATGGGAATATGACTAAGGAAGTTTTTATATTTTGTATATTAGTTGAACCAATCTAAGTCAATTAGCGTAGCTTAAGTCAATTCGACCAAACCAAGTTGTTTAGTGGTGGAATTAACCCCTTTAAAATATATATAGGTGAACCCCCTTACAACTATGATCATTTGCCTCTAAGCTTCAAAGAGCTACTCTAAATCTCCTAAACTCTTCACCTTCCTTTTGTCTATATCATCATCTAAGCTCCACAATGCTAAAACATAGATGGCAAAGCCATCTTTGCATCAATTGTTCGGAGAAATAAAAAATTTTATTTCTCTTATCTACAATGTGTCTGTGTCTCTTTCTTAGATTCTCTTTGATGCAGTGTCTATTATCATTTACATTAAGTTCTTCCTGATCATGGAGTATTTTTGTTGAGATATCAAGCTCAACATGTGATGATCTAGGATGACACGTGCCAGTTTTTCGTTTCTCTGGCATGTATAGTGGTCATGTCGATATATGTCAGGGATACTTCATTGAAATTTATTGGATTTATCTACTGAGAGTGATGGCACATTTGTTCCTTGCCAGCTCACTCATTCGCGGACATTAGGTTTTTCCTTATGTACTGATCTTTATATATATTGCACTGGTTGTATTCTTGTTTTTAGGTCATTCTTGTACATTCCTTTTTATGTAATAGAAGAAGAAGAAGAAGATCATTCTTCCTTGCCTCAATTTGTGTGTGGGTGCTTCTCCTTGAGAGTGAGAGTGTGTGTGTGAGCTCTCTTCCTTATCTCCTTCCTCATGACATGGTATCAGAGCCAACGTGGCTATAGAGAGCTCGTGGAGAAGGCAACGGTGAAGAGTATGCAGCAAGGCATGGAGAAAACATGATTCACAAACGACCTCCATTTGCTACGAAAATCGGCATGAAGGTAGAAGACCTCCGTTTTTGTCAGATCCAAGTTTCGGAGCCATCTCGACCTCCATTTTGAGCCTGCAAGGTGGGCCCCATATAAAAACCAGGTGAGTTTCAGAAATTGTAACTTGCGTTGTGTTCGACAACACTCATATATTCCAGATCCATAATTTCAAGCAATTCCGTGTACTGTTGATACACGAAAACTGTGTTTTTCTGAGATCGAATTGTCACGTCATAGTGCGATAGTGTTCAAGCCAAAGTGCTGCTAGTAGTGTTTTGTAGTGTTGTGAATTGCTACAGAAATGGCAAATGCAGATGGAATGAGTCAACTTATGAGTGATAAGCTGGACAAGAACAACTTCCATGCTTGGAGATTCAGAATGACGAATTTATTGATGGGAAAAGGCTATTGGAAGTACATCGAAGGAGAGAACAAAAATGCTCTACAGTTACCAGAGAGGAATCAGACTGCAGAACAAATGAGAGCATATGAGGAGTGGAATCAAGGAGCACGAAAGGTAATGTACTGGCTATCTGTTAGCATACATGATAGCATAATTGGACATATACAGGATGCCAAGACTCTGAAAGAGGATTGGACTAGTTTTGTCACATTGTATGAGACCAATACAAAGGCACGGAAATTGCAACTCAAGAACGAGCTGCATACATTGGAGAAAAAGAGCATGTCGGCAAGTGACTACACTCTAAAAATCAAAAGCATATGTGAGTCACTTGCATCTATTGGCGTGAATGTAGATGATGATGATAAGGTGGAAGTGTGTCTACGTGGTTTAGGAGCTGCATATAAGCAGTTCAGAACTTCTATACAGACCAGGGAAAATACTCCGAATTTTGCTGATCTGGTATCTATGCTGATTATTGAAGAAAAAAATCTTGGTGAGGATTCAAACTCCCAAGAAAAATCTAGTTCTGAGCAAGTATTCTACTCCGACAGAGGAAGAGGTAGAGGTAGAGATTTTGGAAATGGAAGAGGATGAGTAACCAAGACCAAGGTCAACAACAGAATCATGTAGGAGGAAGAGGACAGTTTTGAGGAAGGGGGAGCCAAAGAGGTCGTAGAAATTTCCAAAGAAATGATTCAGGTAATGATAGTAAAGGATGTTGGAACTATGGTAAACCTGGACACTTTGGACGTGATTGCAGGTTGAAGAATCAAAATAACAGAAGGTAGCAAAACAACTAGGCATCCACAAGTGTAGATGATTCTGAGAAGTTGTTTATGGTTCAACATCACATGATGAATATGATGTCTACTGGTGTTTCAAAATCGAACGATAATGTCTGGTATGTTGATTCATGTGCTTCAAATCACATGACCAGTCATGCGGAATGGTTTAGTACTTTGTAGAAATTGCTAGTTCCTGGATATGTTGAAACAGGTGATGACACATCACATCCTATTGAGCATACAGGAAACATAGCACTATCTATGGAGGATGGAAAGGTAAAACATCTTGCTGATGTGCTGCATGTTCCAAATATAACAAAGAATCTGGTTTCTGTTGGACAAATGGTTGACCAGGGATTACAAGTCAGGTCCAATGCTGATGGATTATATGTAGAAGAGTACAAGCAGGATGGATGATTGGTTGCCAAAGGAAACAAAGTGGGTAGGATGTTCACCTTAAATGTGAAGATTCGTGAAATGAATGCATCCATGTTTGCAAAAGGTGCAGGAGTTATTGCAGATATAGAGATGTGGCACAAACGAATTGGACATGCAAACTTGCAAAGGCTGAAACTGATGTAGTCAAAGGAGATTGTCCATGGACTACCAAATTTCAAAGTTGCAAAAATGCAAAAGGTATGTGCAACATGTCAATTTGGTAAACAGTCAAGAGCATCATTTCCACATGACAAGCATGTTAGTGAGAATGTACTAGAAGTAGTACATACAGATGTTTGGGGTCCAACAAAGACCACATCTATGGGCGGTTGTAGGTTTTATGTTACTTTCATTGATGACCATACACGCAAAGTATGGGTATATTTCATGAAAGAGAAGAGTGAGGTGTTCACTCACTTCTAGAATTTTAAAGTTATGGTGGAAAAGAAGACAGGGAAGTACATTCAGACATTAAGATCTAATGGAGGAGGTGAATACATGTCAAATGAGTTCAGCAGTTTTCTAAAAAATCATGGAATTCAGCATCTGTTTTCATGCAGGTACACACCACAACATAATGGTGTTGCTGAATGCAAAAATAGACATATTGCAAAAATAGCAAGAGCCTTGATGGCTGAGAAGAATATGCCTCATTGTTATTGGGAAGAAGCTGTGCATACTGCTGTATACATCATGAACAGAACTCTGACTACTGCTGTACATCAAGTTACACCTGAAGAGAAGTTTACAAGTAAAAAGCCAAACTTATCACATCTGAAAGTTTTTGGCTGTATTGCATATGTACATGTTCCAGATGAGTTGAGGACGAAGCTTGATCCAAAAGCAGAAAAATGTGTCTTCATTGGCCTTGAGCAAAAGGGGTACAAATATTATAACCCACTCACACGAAAGGTGAAGGTGAGCAGAGATGTGGTATTTGATGAAATTTCAAGCTTCTATGCAGATGCCAAAGAAGGACTGCATCTTAAACCAAATGATAAAGAAATGCTGAAAAACCAAGTGCAAAATCTCAAATTTTGAGTGGACCGGATGCATCACCAAGCAATAGTTCCGACTAAAATCCATGGAGTGGAAGATTGCGTGGAAATTTTAGTCGAGAAAATTCATCAAATACATCCAAGAAAGGTAAAGAAAAGCTTTCTGCAGTAGTAAAACATGTGAAGGTTTTGAAGATGTTGATGGAGATTCAAGTGGTTCAGAAAAGAGTCTTGATGAGGAACTTGGATTGCCCTCTGTGAAGACTCCAGGAGTAAGAAGGGCACATGCAGATGATACAAGGAGAAGTGAACCAAGACCAAGAAGATCTGGGAGGATGCAGAATTCAGTGCAATGATTGATGTATGACAGTTACATGGCTCGCCATTGTACCTACATGACAAAGGTAATACAAGATGCTGAACCTTCTTGCTTTGAAGATGCAATTGCAATTGCAGATTGGGAAAAAGCTATGGAGGAGGAGATGGCTGCACTTTATGGAAATGATACATGGAAGCTGGTTCCATTGCCACAAGGAAAGAAACCCATAGGATGCAAATGGGTTTACAAGGTAAAGCATAATGCTGATGGTATCATAAGCAGGTATAAAGCACGATTGGTAGCTAAAGGATATGCACATACATATGGCATTGATTATGAGGAAACATTCAGCCTTGTAGCTAAAATGCCTACTGCCAGAACACTTGTTGCATTAGCTACAACAAAAGGATGGACTTTACATCAGATGGATGTGAAGAATGATTTCCTACATGGTGAGTTACAGGAAGAAGTATATATGGACTAGCCACAAGGATATGAAGATTCAAAGCATCCAAAATATGTTTGCAGGTTGCAAAAGGCTTTGTATGGGCTGAAGCAAGCCCCTCGTGCATGGCATGCAAGGATTGCTGATTACTTAACCAACATTGGGTTTTCTATGTATGATGTAGATCACTCACTATATGCAAGGAAGGCTGATGATGGCATCACTATTGTGTCTATTTATGTTGATGACCTGATTGTAGGTGGTGATAATGAAGGAAGCATCAAAGAGGTAAAGAAAATTCTTATGCAAGAATTTGACATGAAAGATCTTGGTGTGCTACGCTATTTCTTGGGCATTGAGTTTATACATACAGAAATAGGTGTATGGATGTCGCAAAGGCAATATGCTGCAAAAGTATGGTATGGCTGATTGTAAGCCAATTTCTATGCCATTAGATCAGAATTTGAAATTGGATATTACATCAGGTGAAGCATTGGAAAATGCTACTATGCATAGGAAAATTGTGGGAAGTCTTATATATCTCACAATTACAAGGCCTGATCTAAGTTATACTGTTGGACTTGAAACTCAGTTTATGCAGGTTCCTAGGAAGCCACATTTGGATGCTCTGAGGCGCACTCTACGTTATATGAGTGCTACTTTGGATTATGCATTGTTTTATGAGGCTTGTGTAGATTTGTAGGTTTATGGATACACCGATGCAGATTGGGTTGGCAGCATTCCAGATAGAAGATCTACTAGTGGTCTATTCTCACTCGAAAGTGCAGCTACTACATGGAGCAGCAAGAAGCAACCCACTGTTGCTTTGTTGAGTACAGAGGCTGAGTATAGAGGTGCTGCAATGACAACATGTGAGGCATCATGGCTGGAGATGCTACTTGCAGATTTAGGTGTAGAAGTGCAAAAGCCTATCACTATTTATTGTGATAATCTTAGCAGCATACAATTAGCATGGAATCCTGTTTTCCATGCTAGAACAAAGCATATCGAGGTACATTATCACTTCATTTAAGAGAAGGTATTAGCAGGTGATATTGATCTTGTTTATGTGAGAATAGATGAGCAGGTTGCTGATATTTTCACCAAAGCACTTGGAGCCGAGAAGTTGAAGAAGTTTCAGGAGATGTTTGGATTACACGATATGGCGTTGAGCTTGAGGGGGAGTGTTGAGATATCAAGCTCAACATGTGATGATCTAGGATGACACATACCAGTTTTTTGTTTCTCTCACATGTCTAGTGGTCATACCGGTATATATCAGGGATACTTCATTGAGCTTTATTAGATTTATCTACCGAGAGTGATGGCACATTTGTTCCTTGTCAGCTCACTCATTCGCGGACATTAGGTTTTTCCTTATGTACTGATCTTTATATATATTGCACTGGTTGTATTCTTGTTTTTAGGTCATTCTTGTACATTCCTTTTTATGTAATAGAAGAAGAAGAAGAAGAAGAAGAAGAAGAAGAAGAAGAAGAAGAAGAAGAAGAAGATCATTCTTCCTTACCTCAATTTGTGTGTGTGTGTGTGCTTCTCCTTGAGAGTGAGAGTGTGTGTGTGACCTCTCTTCCTTATCTCCTTCCTCGTGACAAGTTTTTGATCCATTATTTTAGTATATTGTGATACATTGAATGCTTAAGTTTGAATATATGGAAAAAAAAATGATCTTAAGAGGAACCCGTCTAGCTCCTTATGGTCAGTCTTTTGTTCATTCCCTTATGTGGAGTGTTATTTCCGTAAGACACTATTGATATACTAATCTTTTATATGCAATGAGGATAGTTTTGAGATATTGATCTTAGATATTGAATGAAAGTACAACCAAGTAGTTAGCCAAAACTTTTCCAAATTCTTACATGAATGTTTTCTTTTAAAAGTGACATGAGTTCTCATTAATTTCTTGGGTCACTTGAAGCATGTAAAAATGCCCTAAGTCTAAAGGACATGCTTTTAAAAATGCCCTAAATCTAGGGGACATGCTTCCTTAAGATAATTTATGAAGAAAGTCTCTATAGATAGGGTGCCATAAAGAGTACTTAGAACCATGTCCATTAGAGCAATTGGGACCAAAATTACAAAGCATTTCTCTGAAAGTTTTAATTTGTAACATATAAAGTGAGAATGCTTGGCCGATAGTAGAACCATGGAAGATCGCTTCTGAAAGGATAACGTCTATTCAGCTATGGTTAGTGTAACAATGGCGACCATATCCTCCGCGTGTTCTTCGGCGCCTGCTGTGGTATCCCCGAATTCTACCTCGTCGTTGCGTCAGGCTCTTCCTCAACCACTGTGTAAGTTTCTTCAAGCTCTGCGCTTGTGTTGCGAAGGTTGTCTGTGCCTAGACATGGCCGATTATTGACTGGGAAACACACACACACACACACACAGAGATAGATAGAGAGAGAGAGAGAGAGAGAGAGAGAGAGAGAGAGAGAGAGAGAGAGAGAGAGAGAGAGAGAGAGAGAGAGAGAGAGAGAGAGAGAGAGAGAGAGAGAGAGAGAGAGAGAGAGAGAGAGAGAGAGAGAGAGAGAGAGAGAGAGAGAGAGAGAGAGAGAGAGAGAGAGAGAGAGAGAGAGAGAGAGAGAGAGAGAGAGAGCCATTGAATGTTAGCTAGTGTAAACATAAGATGTTGGTACTTGTCATCTACTTTTTGAGAACATGGTCTCGTGAATCTGTTTGTGCAGATTGTTATCTGTGATTAGTTTCCCGCTCCTCTATAAATGTTTTACTTGAAATGTCGTTTCATTGAAATCATTTTAGATTGCTACCTGTAAATATAAGTAACTGAAACTTATGGAATACAATTGGTCCATGTCATGATACAATCTGATCAGTTTCTAGGGCTAAATTGAACCTACCGAAGGATGTGATCGCAACCTCTTGTTTTTCATCTGGAGGGGTATCCACCCAGTGGATGCTGCAATGCAATGATCAGAACTTGATGGTGACCCGTGCTGTTGCAGAGACATTGATCGGAAATCCATCCACTGAACTAGAGGAGGATGCGTCTAGCACTGAGGTATTGAAGATTAAATTGGAATCTGACCTTCTAAAGAAGAAGGCAAAACGTGCTGAACTTCGAAGGCGGCGGCTTGTGAGGAAGCGTCGTCTACGGAAGAAGGGCAAATGGCCTCCTTCAAAGATGGCCAAGCTGAAAAACGTTTGATTACCTATCTTGCTGCTGAGTTCAAATGAAACATGATCTCATCACATAACAAAGCTAGTGCTTTTTGCTTTGTGGAGGCTTCATGCAAGCATCTTGAACAATGTTAAAATGGTGATCCTCATTGTAAGAAGGTGGCACATTTGTTCACTAGTTGAGATGTAGGGGGTCATGCCTTCTGGGTGCCTTTATCATTGATTTGTTTCTATACTTAGTGTAATCAAGAAAATTGAGTACCATCTTCTTTTGACGTTCTTGAAAGTGATTGTCTTTTAACAGCACATTTTTGGGTTGATGATTCACAGAGCTCTATGTAGCCATGGATAAACTTATACATGTGTTTTATGGATCTCTTCATGGTTGGGCATTGGTTTGTATATAGCAAGTTACATTTTTTTGTGAAGTTTTGAATATCAAAAGACAGTTGGTCTAACTATTTTTGAGTTCTGGCTGGTTGCATTCTCCTTTCCTACAGTATGTAGGAGAGCATAATCAATTTTTACTATCGTAACTATCTATAGCTCTACTGAGTGCTAATTTTCTGTGTATGTTTGCCCATTGCATATGCTATTTTTCCTTATGTTTCCATCTAATAGAATGACTATGAAAGGCGTTTTTGGCAACTCTCTCTCATCTAGATTGAGGTTAACTTTTATGTCACACAGTTTTATGTTCTTCAGAAACTTGGTTAGATGGGTAGTAGCATGTTTAATGAAGGCAATTCTTATTTCATGCTCTTATTCCTTGTGCTGTCAGAGAAATCATACATATTATTATTATTATTATTATTATTATTATTATTATTATTATTATTATTACTACTACTACTACTGCTATTATTATAATTATTATTATTATTTAATATTGAAGTAAATTCTAAAACAGATGGCATTGTTTCAAGGCGACTAGAGAATATGAGTGCACTCAAGGTCGCGAATCTGATAAGCTTTCAAAGCATCCTGTGAATATTTTGATGCTGTAACCTTTTGGTCATCATTGAGTATCAATGGTGCATTGAGAAATGATCAAAAGCCTAGTACAAAGCTTACTGCCTTACAGTTACCAATTCAAGATGTATTGTAGAATGTGAAGATAGGCACAGCTTGAAAAGGGTAGGCTTATGACAGTAAGATTTGAATGGACCAGAATGTAGCTGGAGATAATGGACAAGATGTGCACTGCAACTTTGATCCAGGAAGGGAATCCGTTGAGACTCTTGTTGAGTACCATGAGCGTATTGTTACACTTTCTTTTGGGGTGATTTCTCTCCTGGTATTGTTTGTTGTGTGTTTGTGGGAAGTGTGTGAAGGGATGCATTCATTCTTGCTATACCTACTATTGGGTACTGACGATGTTAGCAGGGATATCATAGTATTTGCTTCTATGTTGATGGAGGTGGAAGTGATGGAAAGTCAGTTTCCAGGTCTGCTTACTAGCTCATTCTTGTGGTATGTTTGTGGGATGAGTGCGAGGGCATATATTCGTTCGTAGAGGAGGCATATATTCGTTCTTAGTCCTCTACCTACTTTTGGGTACTGATGATGTTAGTGGGAGTGTCATAGTACTTGGTTAAAACTTAATACTATGCATAATGGGGCTGAATGCTGCTTAGTCTTGTTGTTGACCACCACGAGCTTGTAGTTGACTGTTGCACTTTCTTTTCAGGGTGAATTTGGGGTCTGCTTGGATACATCCTCGGCATATATTTTTGTTGTATTAGTGGGCATGCAGGTTTCACATGCCATGCCGATTCCACATGTGGAATATTATCTGAGTTGTGACCAGTTAGTAGGTGTGCATACCCTGCCCAGTGCTAACTGTGCTTCTCCATTAGGTTTTCCTATCTTTAGTTAGCTTGTTGGGCCAGGCTTCAATGTGGCTTAGTTTGTCATCGCTTTTGGAAGTGACAAACACCGAGTTCGCAGAGCTTCTTATGGGTTCATGTCATGTTGCATTAATGTATGCAAGCATGTATTTATTCTTGTTTGTACACCCACTGCCATGCACTGATGACATTACTGGGAATGTCATGGTATTTACTAGAAACTATGCGTAATGGAGCTGAATGCGACATAGTGCTGTGGTTGATCACCATCAGCTTCTAGTTGCACTTCCTTTTTTTCAGGTGAGCAGATTCAACGCGATATATATGTTATTTTCATCATGATAGAGCATCTGCGCTGTGCACTATCTTTACTATTTCTAATTATTGGGAATTTGCATTCATTCACTTATCAGTGCAATCTTCAGAAAAATCTTCGTGTCATACCATATCTACGGTCTTCCAGGTCAACATATTCTGTGTGCTATTGCTTTACAGTGATAAATTAATGATACCTTGTATTGGATTTTTCAGCTTGCTATACAGGACATTTCTGTTTAACACGAGTACTTTTTCTCTGATGAGGAAAATTAAGATGTATATTGCGTGAGAAAGGTTTTGCCAATTTTCCATGTATATCTATCTGACTTTTTCTTCTTTAGATGCTAGTCCAATTCTGAAGGCCGTATAATAAGGATCCTATAATGGGAATATGGCGGATACAGAATTTCACATTTTTGCTATTTCTGGACCTCATCCACAGGATCTTACTCCAACCGCTAACATACAAGCTCTCTTTTGATGGAAACTTATTTGAAATAGGAGCTTACAGCGTTGTGTTCTAACTTCTACTATAGCGTAATTAAGCCATGCTTCGATAGTTGTGAAGGGAACGATTGCACTGGACATTTTGGAAAAGATTTCTGATTCCTAAATTGAAACTAATAACCTAGATGGGCAGAAAAGATTGAAGTTTTGAGTACACATCATGCTTGAAACAGCCAATCAAGCATTAAATGGACGCAGTTAGGCCTTGTTCCAAATGAGTACCTGATTCAGCAGAACGTAGCTGGCGACGCAGTAAGTTGGACTCATATTTTTAGAATGAAGGCATCAATAGTGCTCTTGTCTTCCTGATAGGCCATGAAATGAGTCAACAAATAACTTGCATGAAGTTTTACTGCTTTTTGGCAGTTCAGCCTTCTTTCGTTATCTATTTAAGGTTCTTAGAATTTTTCTTGTGGTTGCACTCAAGGCCCGACTGTAAGAATGAGGGTGTTTCTTTGTTATGTAGGGAGGAAATCAAGGTATTTGCTTTAGAGAAGGCGGGTAGTTGAGCGGTCCCATGCTAAACACCTGCCTTGAAGAAGAGTCCATTCCTCTAGGGTCACTCTAAGTCTCGGGTCTAAGTCTTCAAACCTAATCCACTGGCTGGTCTCTTGTTTCCAGAGTTGTTTCCACTGTTTGAACTCCTTGTTCCATAACCGCTTTGCAGTTTGGAGGTTCCAAGAATCCCCCCTAATGCCGCTGATCAAGAACCAGATAGAGTCATTTTGTCTTATCCCAGTTGCCCACTTCCACTCATCACTGATTGGGATGAATTGTTTGGCCTTGTTCCAACTCTTCCATAAAGAACACACGAGGCTAGAGCCTTTAGGGGACACCGGTGGGGGGAGAACAAAAGCGTGAGAATCCCTCTGTCCTTCCAACCAAGATGGCCAACTAAGGTAAGGTCTCCCATATTTCTGAAGATCAGTTTAGCCCAAGAGGACTCACTATTGCTCCAAGCCTTGATAAGCCACTTTGTCGCCAGCTTGTCAACCAATCCAACGATATCCAAAATTCCCAAGCCCCCTGAGTCTTTCGGGCAAATGCAAGTTTCCCATTTGATTTTGGGAATTCCCCTCCTGTTGGGGTCCCCAGTCCAAAGGAAGTTTTTGCAGATTCTTTCCACTTTGGCCAAGTCTTTTTCCTTAGGTCTCCAACACGAGATAAAGTAAATAGTTGTAGAGAGCATAAATGTGTTAACAACCATAGCACATCCTGCCAAGTTGACTTGCATACCTTTCTAATGATTTAGTTTGCTATCCAGCTTGGATAGCACCCAGTTCCATCATTGGTCCATTGAGATGTCGAATCCCATCGGAATGCCAAGGAGGTGGATGACTTGACCTCTAGGGATAACTTGACACCCTTGATTTAACAATAATTGGGGTGTGGGTCCATTGATTGTTCTAAAAGTAGTTTTAGCATGGTTGATTTTTGAACCTGATGCCACACAAAAGGTGTCGAGGCACCACCAAAACACCTCAATGCTGTTTATATCGTTATGCACAAAGGCATTCATGTCATCGGCAAAAAGTCTTGCAATCATTTGGCCGTGATTTAGAGGTAGGGAAAGACCCTTGAGATTGCCAGTGTCCATGTGATGCTTTAATAGGCGACTCAGTCCATTCGAGGTGATAGCGAAGAGTAATGGAGCCAGAGGGCAGCCTTGTCTAATTGATCTTTTTAATCGAATGGGCTCAGAGAGCTTACCATTGATATTTATTCTAGTTGAAGTGTTTCCAAGAAGAGTCGAGACCATCTTCGTGAACTTTTGGCTGCATCCAAGGTCTTTCAATGATTGAAGAATAAAGTCCCATTCCAATCTGTCATACGCTTTGTCGAAGTTGAACTTAATGAATACCAGATCTTGTGCAGACTCCTCAGCAAATGCAAGGCCTTCCCAAATATCGACAATTGCTTCAAGTATAGATCTACCTTTGATAAAACCTTTTTGGTCCTCACAAAGCCATGACTTTAAATGACGAGATTCTGTTGGTGATGACTTTTGCAATTATCTTGTATCCTGTTTGGAGCATGGTAATCAGTTTCCAGTTTTCAATTTTGTTCTTATCTCCCCTTTTGTGGATTAACTTGATGAGGCCATTATTAAGACACTCAGGGAGGGCACCGAAGGAGAGAGGCTCCTTCCACACCAGACGCAGTGAGGTGGCCACCTCATGTTTGAAGGACTTGAAAAACTCATTGGTGAGGCCATTAGGACCCGGACTTTTCCCATTGGGAAGAGCATCAATAACCTCGATAATTTCATTCTCCAAAATGTTAGCATCTAGCAGAGAAATCATGTTTTGTGGGATTCTAGGTTGAGCAACCCTTGAGATGGTTGCCATGGAGTCACGCCTGTGCGGGGAAAGAGGAGTCGAGACCCCGAGAAGATGGGTGAAGTGCTCGACGATGAAAGATCTATTCTCAACTTCCGTGCTACATTCGGTTCCATTGTTATCGACCAATAAGGGGATGGATTCCCTAGCTTGTTTCCTTTTGAGGATGTTACATATCTCTTTCGATGGTTTGTCGGCTTTCCCCGTTCACCAATCTTTGAAGAATATTTGAAGATTTTTCCTTTGAACCTCTTCCTCTAATCTTAGTCTTCCCCTGATTTTCAAAAGACCTTGTTGGCATTGTAAGTTTCCTTTGTTCACCTCTTCTTCAAGTCGTGAGAGCCTCGGGTACACCGTTTCTCTTCTTTTTTTTTTCGGATATCTCTTATAGTCTTTTGAGTCCTAATAAGAATTTTTCGAGTCCTTTCCTCCGTGCTTCTCCAACACTTAGCCGGTTCATTACAGTCAGCAAAGGCTTCCGCCCGCACTGCAGAAATGTCTTGGTGGACAGAGGGGAGGGAAAACGATGTCTGACAGGCATGAAACCAAGGGGCTTTTTGGAGCATGGGAATTTGTTTGAAAGACAGAGTAATCGGGTAGTGGTTCGAGATAGTCAGGTCCATGTGTTGGGAAATCGAAGGAATACCCCACTGGAGGATGGTGTTTTGATCGATGTAACATCTATCAAGTCTTGCTTTCCTCAAAAAGTCCCCCAATTGGAGATTTGACCAAGAGAACCCTTTCATTTCTTTCACCTCTACTAGGTCGAGCTGGAGCTTGATTTTATCCCATATCTCTTTCTCCTGGCCGTCAATAATTTTCCCCTTGTTATTCCATCGGTCTTCAAGAAACTCAACCATGTTGAAGTTCCCACGAATCACAACATTATGTGAGAGGGAGTCGAGAGAAGCCCAAGTATCAATTCTATCCGCTTCTCCATTAGGGGCATAAATTGAGACCACAATGAACTGAAAAGGGAACCCGATAGAGGCAGCAATCCAATGATGATTCCGACTTTCAAAAATCGAGGTCACACTACCAGACAAGGAGTGACTAATACCGATCGCAGCACCCCCCGCCCCCCTAGGGTGAGAAGTGGAGAACCAAAGGTGGTTCGGAGAAATGCATTTAAGATGTTTCTGGAGATCCTCTCCAGCGATTTTAATCTCTTGTAAGCAGATAAAGTCGGGGTTGATGCACTTGTCTTTGAACCACTGGCCAAGAATCGCAGCTCTTGACGGGTCAGACAAACCCCTGACCTTTAGTGATGTGAACTTCATTATTGATGGTTGCCCTCTTTGAGGGGAGGGACCCGATCTTTTTTCTTTTTGTGATCTTCTTTTTTCCTCCCAACTTCTTGGCTTAAGGGGCTCTTCCATGGCATGCCCGATGGTTGTTTTCCTTTAAGCTTTGACTTTTGTTGCAGTAAACATTCCAGAAGGGTAGGACCAAGGAAGGAGCTTTCACTGTCTGGGTTGTCTTCATTGCTAGTAGTGAAGCCTTCCTCTTTACTTGTGGTGTAACCTTATTGGTTGTCTTCTTTGCTGGTAGAGCACCCATGGGTATTATCAATGGGGTCTTCTTCATAATGGTTGTCCCCAGGGAAGTCGACCTCATTAATATCCTTTTCTAGGTTAAAGTACATGTTATTCGAAGGAGCAATTGTCGTAGCGTTCCTTGCTGTTGACCTTCGAGGGCTAACTTTCCTCCTGCGTCTTACTTCAGTGAATCCTTCTGAATTTGTCTCAGCAATGCGGGTTCCCTCTTCTTCCTCCATTGGAGGGGGCTGACCCCGAGAGTCAGGTTGAGGGAAAGGATCCCATGTCCCTTCTGGTTTGGGCTTGTTTTTATTGGTACTTTTCTTCAAGGGGCAATCTTTGATTCTATGACCTTGATGCCCGCAACGGAAGCACGCGTTCGGCAAATTCTTGTAGGTAACCTCCTGTGTCCAAGTCTTACCATCTCGGCAGTTTATGGAAATTTTCGAGGGAAGGACTTGGTTCAGGTCTGTTTCAACGCAGATCTATGGGTGCCATCTTGCATTGAAAGAATGTCGAGCACCATCGTAGATTAACCCCCCAACAACCTCTCTTGAGGCCATCGGGCGACCGATCGGTGAAACGATTTCTCGAAGAAATCCATATAGAAAGTATGGCAGATTGGGAAGCTCCACCCAAAGCAGGTAACGAAGAGGCTTTGATCTGTTCGGAACAAAGTCTGGGGTCCACTTAAAAAGGCAAAGGGTGGACCGGCCCACTTGCCAGGACCCGGCTTGCAGGGCTTGGAAGGCCATCTCTTCATTCTCAAACACTAGAAGCAGGTGATTCGCTGGCAAGAATTGACATTTGCACACAATTAGGCCACGCGGGAACCACTCCTTGCAAAGCCAAGTTCTCACACTTTCTAGAGAGGGCCTAGGGCTAAAAACTTGACCGATCAAACACGTTTTCATCAGTTCTTCTTGCTTTACCACCACAGATTCTTTACACAAAGATACCACTGGAGGGTCGACGTCTAATGAGGCAGAATCCATCCCGAGGGGGCACTGGGGCTCTGGTGGGGCCACGTTGCTCAAAACCAGCGAGGGAATGAATGTCAAAATTAGAGAGAAAGAGTTTTCTCTCTTTTAAAAGAGCTCCTTTCTACTCATTCCATAATTTCCTTTTCTCTTTTTTTCCAAATTTACACGTACTTCTAGCTTATCAGTAATTTGAACTAATGAGGTAGCCGATTGCAGAATTAATGCACATTCAGGGGAACCTTCTATGCAGATCAATAGGCAATAACTCCTAAAGCAAAGGTCACTCTCTTTTTTTCCTTTTCTTAAAAATATACTTAATTTGCTTTAGTAAAGGGCGACAGTCCAGCACACGTTAAACGCCTTCAAAAATCCACGTTTCCAAGGGTTGAAAAAAGAACGAAGCACAGACGGCTGACTTTAAGTGAAGTAATGAATGAAGCGTGCAGTATCGCGCACTCCTTGGTATCGTGATGGTTAACCGAGCAGTATCGCGCACTCCTTGGTATCGCACACTCCTTGGTATCGCGATGGAATTGCCGTGGGTGACGTGACGATACCACGGTACAAGCCTCCACCTAGGGAGGTACCAACAATACCTCACCTAGGGAGGTACCAACAATACCTCCCGCGGAGGTATCGCGATACCAATAACTCGGGGAGACGACCGCAACCGCAAGGTTTACAACAGTTTATCTGCTCCTCAAGATCACATCTCCTGTGGCCTCCCGAGTCCGCCATAGCTTGAAGAACAGTTTGAACTTTGGAGCTAGGCGATGGAGTTTGGACTTTGGAGCTGGTGTGCGTGTTCTCTTTCAGAGCAGAGTTTGAACTTTGGAACTGGGCGATGGAGTTTGGAGCTCGCACAGACCGCCTTACCTCCTCCCCCGGCTGCTCTACAGCTGAGCGAAGCAAATCAGGGCCTCCATCAGGTGTTGCAAAGCGAATCTTTTTGTTCGCGGAAGAAGGAAGCACTTGGAAAAATACATGTCATGATCCTTAGCAGACTGCCATAGCCGTCGCACACAAGCTCTTCAGCAGACCGCCATAGCCGTCGTATGCAAGCTCTTCTTGAAACTTTGTACTTGGTTTGAATGCCTCTATCAGGTTAAGCAGTTTTCATTACTTACATGCTTGAGCAGTAAATTATTACCTTACAGGAAGTTTGGATTCTCTAGCAACTATTACCCATTCAAGTTAAGGCAGCTAGTTGAGCCTCTCGCCTCTTGAGGCGGGAGCGAGGGTTCAATCCCTGCCGGCCACATGTAAGGGACATTGATAACCTAGAATGATGAAGCATATGGATGATGTGCCATCGTTTGACTAGCCCTGTGGTAGTTGTGATTGCTGTTCAACCCAGGAGAACATGACACAAAAGAAGTAAACATTAAATCTCTATCAATAGAGAAAAACAATATTCACTGTCAATAATGAAAAGCAAGTTATTAAATAACATTGATGCAACCAAAGAAAACATACCAATAAATGTTTTCACCAATTTCTCAATAATGAAAAACAAGTTATTAAATAACACTGATGCAACCAAAGAAAACATACCAATAAATGTTTTCACCAATTTCTCAATGTGATATTTTTTTCTAAAATGATTGTTGCTGAGATTACTCGCCAGAAAGCTCTGATATATACCATTGATTACTGCATAGAAAAATTGAACGAACTAGATGAGAAGTTGAACAAATTGAATTTAATAAATAAGCCTAATCTTTTCCGCGTATGTGTGTGTGTATAGACTAATGTTTTACGATTGAACTTAACTCATATATATTGTGGTTGCATTGTCTCATCCTTTTCCTTTTAATTGTTTTTTTTGGTTCTATTGCGAGTAGAGGGTGATACATTGTTGTATGCCCTTTTTGCTGTGGAATATTGGGATTCCTTAGTTACTATGCCCATTCACCTGTATAGCTTTCTATTGGAAAATATATCGAATAAAAAATGAGTAGTTTTTTTAGTTTTAATCCATATTTCAATTTGTCCTTTTTGTATATTGTAAAAGAAATTCGTGTGAAGTTCAACATCTCTCGTAGATGTTTCTGAATTTTAAATGGCTAAGCCATTGTTTTAAAACCATTTGCTTGTTACCCACACGATATGGGAGTTTTTTCTCCAAGAAGTGATTTGATATCATCCTTTATATCTTAGATAACTTTTCAAGTTTAATCTTTGCTATTTAGTTTCAGCATTCTTCAAGAACTCTAGAGGAAAATTATTATCATATAGGATTCATTACTTTACACCCTAAGTTATATTTGAAAGACCTTACTGAAGTAAATTTCTTCTCTTATGAAGCTTCTCTTTTATAAATTCTTGTTGCTGAGAAAGTTTACTTCGTGAGTTCCAGGATATGATTCTGTCGCATGTGGGAATGTGTGCATAAAGCATCCACATAGACCTCTAAATTCTTATGTAGGAATTCTTTAAAAACATGACACATGAGCCTTTGAAATGTCAGGAGGTGCATTTGTGAGCTTGAAAGCCATCACACAAAATGCAAAGATACCCCATTGAGTGGAAAAAGTTGTCTTATGTTGGTCTTTGATGGGGATGGAAACTTGATTATAACCCAAAAATCCATCAAAGAAGCTATGAAATTCCTTGCTTGCTACGGATGCCCCACACATGCAGTTTGACCTTCTTCTTGGGTACCAACACGATGGGGGATAGCCATTCGATATGCTCGATTTCATTAATGAATCTAGCGTCTATAAACCTATCAATTTCCTCCTTTATCTTAGATGCATACCTGTCATTATTGTGTATGGCTTCTGTATTCCTTGCTTGCTACGAATGCCCCACACATGCAGTTTGACCTTCTTCTTGGGTACCAACACGATGGGGGATAGCCATTCGATATGCTCGATTTCATAAATGAATCTAGCGTCTGTAAACCTATCAATTTCCTCCTTTATCTTAGATGCATACCTGTCATTATTATGTATGGCTTCTGTATATATATATATATATATATATATATATATATATATATATATATATATATATATATATATATATATATATATATATATATATATATATATATATATATATATATATATATATGGGGTTGGCTTCTAACATCATGGGGTCCTATGTGAAAAAATGTCCGGATCCACTCCTTTCAAATCCTTATTTGTCCAAGTGAACATACTAGATATTCTCGCAAAAGATATGTTAATTCTTGATCTTCCTTAGTACTTAGGTCATTACTTATGTGCATGCTTGGTTCCTCATCATCTTCAATTGTTACCACTATTTTCTTGTTCATTTCCTTATTATCATAGGTTTCTACTTTCCTATTGGATTCTGCCTTTGAGTGGGAACTAGAAAGTTTTGGCACTTGGTTTGCGACATGTTTCCACAACTCTAGTCTTACTTGCAAGAGCTCTTTTAAAGTGATATGGCACTACCTCTGTGTCCTAAGTAGGACTAATTTTTGTTCCTTATTAGCATCGTAGGGGCTTGCATTTGAATGGAATTCAATTCCCATGGACCTATGAACTCTAGAAGTTCTTGTAAAGAATTGGATTCAAAATCCAACCTTTTCCTTGATTTAATGTCTTCTTGCCATATATAGAGGGGATGTCTTGAGGGAATTGATCTTGCAGATCATCTATTTCTTGAGTGGGTGGGAGATCCATCTGTTTGGTAACCCACTTCACTTCTTGGATTTCTCTCAAGAACTCATGGGAGTATTTGTTAATGGAAGGAGGAATTCCACACTCTGTTGGGTTTGGAACATAAGAGTTCCCTGGTAGAAATTCTTCTTTCTTGCTTCTAACAAACCACGCCTTTTGAGGTGCCAAGTCCTCAGGTTTGGGTGCCATTTTGTCTAATCGTTCTAATAATCCTTGGAAGTGCAACTCTAGCTTGACCAGGTTTCTTTGATTAAAGAGTTGACTAGCCTCGAACATAGCCTGAGCTAGTTCAACCATCTTGATGCACAATTTTGTTCTTCCACACTGAGGTCCACTCTAGGTTAGCTCTTACATGATTATGCTACATTGGGTCCTTCTCTTATGCATGCATGATACACCCTGAACATCATGTATAATTATTTTGGGATGGGATATGCGAGTATTGAACCAATTCTCACCATGTTATGAGTCAAAACTATTCATCTTCGAATCGTTTTTGATAATCAGAGAAACTGACACCAAATCCCTATCTGGGTTTTCTTCTAATATAGCATACTTGATTGATATCACATTGGATGGGGATGACGATTGTTGACCTAGTACTAGCCATGACCTAGGTTATGTTTGATACTATTGTTGATAGTTCTGCTTGGGCTTATAGTAGGGATGCTATTGGTACTGGTTTCGATACATATAAGACTGCTAATAGTTTTGTTTGTATAGGGACAATCTTGTGCCATATGGTTTGTGTACTTCCTCTCTATGGTGTAGTTTATGCGCATGGAACTAATACATTCTAGGTCTGTGTGGGGCAAGCATTTTTCATGTGATCACTAGCACACATATAACAACACTTGATAGCAATGAATTTTTGATTTTGTCTATTCTTCAAGTTTCTGCCTAGCTTTTTTGTAGCCAACTCAGCTAGTTCCTCAATTGATGATGAGGGTTTTGATGTGAATACTAGCCAAACATTCTGAACCTTTGTAGAGTTTTGATAGCTCTAGCTCTTCTCCTAGGTTGTCTTCTATGTCCATGCACATTCTCACACATTCGTCTAGGATCTTTGGCTCTTTTAGGTACACATATGGTTGTATTTTTCCACTCACAAGACCATCTGAGAACAAGGAAACTTGGTTGGCTTATGTAGGTAGGTCAGGGACTTGACATCTTTCTATGTAGTACTTGAATCTACATCTTGCTAGCCTTACCATCTCTTGGAGGGTTTTCTTAAGGACATCAATCAAGGATGAAGTCTTATGCTTGATTCCACTCCTAGAGAACTTAGTGATGAAAATTTCCATCAACTCTGAGATATATCGGTAGCTACCTCGATGCAATGATTGAGATCATGTTAGGGATGTACCCTTGAAGGTTAACCTGAAATCCTCATATTGAGTTAACAAATCCTCTACTTGTTCTCCAACACTTGCTTGAATTTGGCTACATGACCATAAGGATCTCCTCTGCCATCAACATAATTCTTCATGGTTTTAGCTACCTGCAAAGGTCTCAATGTTCTCAAGTGCTCTCTATGTCTAGGTAGAGTGAAAGCATCATCCTCTCTATGTGGTATATGCCCTTTTCTCTCTGGTCTACTTATTTCTGGCTCTAATCTACCCCTCCCTAGGTTAGGGATTTTTGTTTCTTCTCTCTCTGAACTCTTGAGGAGTTAGCATGTCCTACACTAGCTTTTTTATGTGAAGCTAATGGTTTGTGTAGGCGAAAAACCTTTTGGCCTTGCCAAAGATGAGTCTCATTACTATAGTTGGAGACTAAGTAGATTTGATCAGAATCATGACTCATCTAGGTTGATTTTCCTTGATTTTTTGGGTCTTTGAACTCATACACAAGGAACTCATTCTTGCTATATCTAAGTTTCCAAAAAGCCTCCTCTATAGCTTTTCGCGTAAAGCTCTATGGTTGCATTATCGTGAGGTGTTTTGGTGGTGGCTATTATCCTTGTCAACACGGATTTCTTCCTAGGAATGTTTGCTACCTCCTCTTGATCATCCTTGTAATAAGCCTTTTGATAATGAAATATTCCATTTTAAACTTTATGTTATACATTGTGTGGATAATGTTTAGATTGAATAATTAGGTCATAGACAAAATCTATGGATGACAAGTTTTATATTCTCTCTCTAAATCTAATATGCATCATGTTTTCTAGTAAAAAATTGAACATGAAGATGCAAGAATTAGGAATAATGTTGTATGAGAGAAAGGTAGAGCATGCATATGAGAATAAAAGTGTCTCCGTGAAATTTTGTGAATTATGTTTTAAGTACTTTGTTTCAGGTTCTAGAGTTGGTTCATTGTACTATAATGCTTTGATTTTATTCTTTCTATTTCTAAGCTTGCAAGGCTCAAAATCGATACTTGGAGGCAGATTTGGACCTAGAGTGTCTCCTGTTAAAAATAATAAAGTAAGCTCGTATATATTTTTGCAAAAAGGATTTTCTTCAAGTAGAAGGAAAATACAAAAATGAAAAATAGAAGCATTTACTTCAGCAAGTAGTGGAGGCCAAAAGAGAATCATTCAAAAGAGAATCAAATCCAAAATCTGAATTGTAAGAGGAGTGGCTGTCCAAAGTAGTGGAGAAATGATGGAGAAGAGCTCTCAAACTCATCATGAGAGTTTTTGGTCACTTGGCTATAAAAGAAGCAAGGGAGGACACTCAAGGGGAGAGCAAGAAGGCATGGAAGCCCCCTTGTATCTACTTCATTTTGGTTTGAGTCATTTCGTTCAGTTCACTCTCATAGAGTGTGTCCAACCGCACACCCATTTTTGGGTAGTCTACTTGTGAGAGTCATATCTCTCAACATATGTATCCAAATTTAGTGTTTAAACATTCGTTGGAAAGCTTATCTTGAGTACTTCCTCTGTGTAGTACAGTTTTATGAAATTCTTTATGCTTTCTGAGTTATTCAGGTTTTAGTGAAGTCCAGTTTTTAGCTGTGTCCAGCCGCACACCCATTTTTGGGTAGTCTACTTGTGAGAGTCATATCTCTCAACATATGTATCCAAATTTAGTGTTTAAACATTCGTTGGAAAGATTATCTTAAGTACTTCCTCTTTCTAGAACAGTTTTATGAAATTCTTTATGCTCTCTGAGTTATTCAGGTTTTAGTGAAGTCTAGTTTTCAGCCTAACTGAGTGGACAGGTAGTCTGTTTTGAATCAAATAGTTGACAACTCAAATCTACTCCAAATTGAGTGTTTGATATCTCATTTGAAAGCTCTAGGTGTCTAGTTTGAGTGACCAAAGTTTCAAGTTCATTGGATATTTCAGTTGGTACCAGTTTTTATTTGAAGGTTCTGCTGTTGGTAAGAGTCTTCATCCTGAGAAGGTCTTCTACACTTTCCGCTGCGATTAGGAGAGGAATTCTCCAACATTTGGTATCAGAGCCTTGGAGTTTGAAGAGGAAAAGCATTGGAACTAAACTGAAGCAAAGGGAAAGCTACAAATCAAGGGGGAGCTTCGTGAATTCAAGAGAGAGCGCCACAACATACTTGAGGTAAAATCTTGGAAGTTTTCAATGGCTGATTTAGGACAACAAGTTGAGAAGTTAGACAAAGACAATTTTCAGTCTTGGAGGTATAGAATGATAAATTACCTTAAAGGTAAAGGTTTATGGGGTTTAGTTAGTGGAGATGATCCACAACCGGTAGACCTTGAAGATCCCAACATTACTCCGGCACAAAGGAGACAATTTGCTGATTGGGAAGAGAGGAATCGAAGGGTGATGTTCCTCATCTCACAAGTTATTTCTAACACTATGATTGGTCATGTGCAAAGCTTAGAAACAGCCAAAGAAGTTTGGGAAGCATTGGAGAAGGTGTATGCTACCTCAACAAGGTCTCGGAGGATGCAACTCAAGAACGAGCTCAACAACATGAAGAAAAGCTCAAACCAAAGCATTAGTGAGTATACATTGAGGATTAAGGAGCTTCGAGATCAACTAGCATCAGTTGGATGCAAGATAGAAGAGGAAGACATCGTCCAAATAGCCCTCAATGGCTTGAGGAGTGAAGAAAAGTGGAAGCCCCTCATCACAAACATCCTTTATAGAGATCCTCTACCAACATTCGATGAAATTATACCAAATCTTGTGGTTGAAGAGGTTGCTCAACAAGGAGAAGGCAACAAAGGTAAGGACAACCATAGTCAAATGTTATATGCAGGAAGAGGTAGAGGAAGAAACTCAAGAGGAGGCTCGAGAGGAAGAGGAAGAAGCTACAACAATACAAATTTCAGCCAACACAACTCGGACGACAACAAGGACAACTCAAATGACAACACACATGGAAGAGGTCGAGGAAGAAATAGAGGAAGAGGTCGAGGTTCATACAATCCTCATAAAGGTATAACATGTTATCATTGTGGTAAACTAGGACATTATGCAAATGATTGTTGGCAAAAGAATGGAAGGCTGAATGGAGGCAACCAAAGGAGCCAAAATAACTATGCGAGTACATCAAGTGAAGGAGACAAGCAAACCATGCTTGCCATGAAGCATGACTACAACAACTCGAGAAGTGATGACCAAAAATGGTTCATAGATTCAGGTTGCAGCAACCATATGACATGCCAAGGAGATTTGTTCACAAAGCTACAAGCTCCAAGTGGAAAAGGATGTGTAGAGACCGGCGATGAAACTCAACACGCAATTGAGCATGTTGGAGATATCAAGCTTGGAGACAAGAAGGTATTGGCTGATGTTCTTCATGTTCCTACTATTGCAAAGAATTTGATTTCAGTAGGACAAATGGTAGAGAAAGGATATCATGTTATCTTCAATGAAAAAGGCTGCTTTATAAAGAATCCAAAAGAAGGATTCAAGGTCATTGCTCAAGGAAGGAAAGAAGGAAGGATGTTCACTTTGGACATTCAACAACCGCATGGAAAGGTGATGTATATTCAGTTTGGAAACAAGAGGATAGCTGAAATCGATTTGTGGCACAAAAGGTTTGGACATATCAACATTCCCAAGCTCAAGGACATGAGCAACCATGAAGTGGTAAGAGGTCTTCCAAGATTCAATGATGCCGGACTACATGAGTTTTGTGAAGCATGCCAACTAGGAAAGCAAACTCGAAGCATGCCAACTAGGAAAGCAAACTCGACAACCATTCAAGAAAAGCAACTATGTGGCAAGGAATGTCCTCGACTTGATACACACGGATGTATGGGGACCATCACAACAACCATCAGTGGCTGGTAATAGATATTTTGTCACTTTTATTGATGATCATTCAAGGAAAGTATGGATGTTTTGCATAAAACAAAAATCAGATGTGTTCTCCATGTTCAAGAGATTTAAAGCACAGGTAGAAAAGGAAACAGGACGCTACATAAAGACCTTGAGGTCCGATGGAGGAGGAGAATATTTCTCCAAAGAATTTTCTGACTTTCTTTATGAAAATGGAATCAAGAGACAATTTACATGTAGGTACACACCTCAACAAAATGGAATAGCTGAAAGGAAAATCGACATATCACAGAAGTTGCAAGATGCATGCTCAACGAGATGAAGATGCCACTAAACTATTGGGCTGAAGCAACTAGTACGGCCGTTTATTTGATGAACAAGTGCACAACGGCTGGAGTGCATAATCTAACTCCCGAGGAGGTTTATTCTGGTAAGAAGCCTGACCTTACACATCTCAAAGTTTTTGGATGTGTGTGTTATGTTCACATCCCTCAAGAACTAAGGACAAAGATGGAGGCAAAGTCCGAAAAATGTATTTTTATTGGATATTCATCGGAGCAAAAGGGATATAGGTGCTACAATCCGGTGACAAAGCAGCTACGAGTCTCACGAGATGTGGTATTTGATGAGCTAAGACCATGGTTTGGAGACAAAGGGAAAGAGAAGACTCTTGAAGAAGATTGCGAAGATGATGAAGGTGCTGTCCAAGAAGAATTTCAGCAAACAAGCACTCAAATGTCAGGTCCAGAAGCTTCTACATCACTTGGAGAAAGCTCAACATGGAAGGGGAGGCTAAGGAGTCATTCGTCATCACCAACATCAGCTTATGAAAGATCTAAAGCCGAAAGTGCTGCCCAAAATAGTGATTCAAATACAAGTGAAGAAGAGTATGAAGAGGTGATCACACCGAAGGTAAAGTTGAACCGATTGAAGAAGCAATGTTCAAAAGGAAATGAAAGGAGGTCTTCAAGAGCAAGGTATCCAATTGAAAGGCTGAGCTATGATAGTTTTATTGCAAAACATTTTGCATATATGACACAGGTGGTCAAAGATAAAGAACCGGATGCATATGAAGAAGCATGTACACAAAAAGAATGGCAACAAGCTATGCAAGAAGAGATGAAAGCTCTCAAGGACAATCACACATGGGAGCTAGTTCCAAAGGCTGAAGGTATGAAGATTGTTCCAAATAAATGGGTGTTTAAAATAAAGAGAAATGCTGACGGCTCTCTAGCAAGGCATAAAGCTAGACTAGTAGCAAAAGGATTCAAGCAAACTCACGGCATCGATTATGAAGAGACTTTCAGCCCGGTTGCAAAGATGGGAACAATTAGAACCTTGATTGGAGTGAGTGCAGCAAGGAGATGGCCATTGTACCAACTCGACATAAAAAATGCTTTTCTCAATGGTGAACTTCAAGAAGAGGTATACATGAGTCAACCGATTGGATTTGAAGACAAAAAGCATCCAAATTTTGTTTGTAGATTGAAGAAAGCTTTGTATGGGCTGAAGCAAGCACCACGTGCTTGGAATCAAAGATTGGTCGAGTACCTCACAAGGTGTGGGTATAGTCCAAGTAATGCAGATCCCTATCTCTACATGAAGAAAGAAGAAGGCAAGCAGGTATATATTTGCATATACGTTGATGATCTCATCATAACAGGAAGTAATGTTACAGGAATACAAGAGATCAAAAGGAAACTCGGTAAGGAGTTTAAAATTTCAGATCTTGGTGAGCTAAAATACTTTTTAGGCATTGAGATAGTCTATGGGAAAGATGGCATTTACTTAATGCAAAGAAAGTACCTATTGGATGTTCTTTTCAGATTTGGAATGAGTGAATGCAAACCACTCACTCAACCTATGGACACAAATGTGAAGCTATGCTCAAATGATGGAGAGAAGTTACATGATGTAACTACATACAAGAGTATTATAGGTTCATTGATCTATGCTACGATCACAAGACTAGATTTGTGTTATATTGTTGGAGTTCTTTCTCAATTTATGCAAGCTCCAACAAGTGAACATTTAAATTCAGCCAAACGAGTGCTAAGATATGAACATTTAAATTCAGCCAAACGAGTGCTAAGATATGTGAAGCACACTGTCAATCATGCATTGTTTTATAGATATGATGAAGAATTGCAGGTAAAGGGCTTCAGTGATGCTGATTGGGTTGGTTCCAAGGAGGATAGAAGATCCACTTCAGGTTATGTGTTCATGATAGGTAGCAAACCTATCACATGGAGCTCAAAGAAGCAACCTACTGTTGCACTATCATCTACAGAAGCTGAATATAGAGGTTTAGCCTTTGCAACTTGTGAAGCTATGTGGATTAAGAAGCTCTTGGCTGATCTTGATGTGCAGGTGGAGACCATTCCAATTTATGGTGACAACATGTCAAGCATTCACTTGACAAACAATCCAATGTTTCATGCACGAAGCAAGCACATAGAAGTGCATTATCATTATGTTCGAGAAAAAGTTTTGAGCAAGGATGTGGATATAAAGTTCATTGGAACTAATGACCAGGTTGCAGACATGCTTACAAAGTCCCTCGATGCTTCTAAGCTCAAGAGGTTCAAGGACGACATCAACTTACAAGATATGGTTGAAGGTGCAAGCTCACATGTGAGCTTGAGGGGGAGTGTTAAAAATAAAGAAGTAAGCTCGTATATATTTTTGCAAAAAGGATTTTCTTCAAGTAGAAGGAAAATACAAAAATGAAAAATAGAAGCATTTACTTCAGCAAGTAGTGGAGGCCAAAAGAGAATCATTCAAAAGAGAATCATTCAAAAGAGAATCAAATCCAAAATCTGAATTGTAAGAGGAGTGGCTGTCCAAAGTAGTGGAGAAATGATGGAGAAGAGCTCTCAAACTCATCATGAGAGTTTTTGGTCACTTGGCTATAAAAGAAGCAAGGGAGGACACTCAAGGGGAGAGCAAGAAGGCGTGGAAGCCCCTTTGTATCTACTTCATTTTGGTTTGAGTCATTTCGTTCAGTTCACTCTCATAGAGTGTGTCCAACTGCACACCCATTTTTGGGTAGTCTACTTGTGAGAGTCATATCTCTCAACATATGTATCCAAATTTAGTGTTTAAACATTCGTTGGAAAGCTTATCTTGAGTACTTTCTCTGTCTAGAACAGTTTTATGAAATTCTTTATGCTTTCTGAGTTATTCAGGTTTTAGTGAAGTCCAGTTTTCAGCTGTGTCCAGCCGCACACCCATTTTTGGGTAGTCTACTTGTGAGAGTCATATCTCTCAACATATGTATCCAAATTTAGTGTTTAAACATTCCTTGGAAAGCTTGTCGTGAGTAATTCCTCTGTCTAGAACAGTTTTATGAAATTCTTTATGCTCTCTGAGTTATTCAGGTTTTAGTGAAGTCTAGTTTTCAGCCTAACTGAGTGGACAGGTAGTCTGTTTTGAATCAAATAGTTGACAACTCAAATCTACTCCAAATTGAGTGTTTGATATCTCATTTGAAAGCTCTAGGTGTCTAGTTTGAGTGATCAAAGTTTCAAGTTCATTGGATATTTCAGTTGGTACCAGGTTTTATTTGAAGGTTCTGCTGTTGGTAAGAGTCTTCATCCTGAGAAGGTCTTCTACACTTTCCGCTGCGATTAGGAGAGGAATTCTCCAACATCTCCAACACTATTGGACAAATGGAAGAGGTGAACATGTTTGCCTCTCACAAGCATCTTGGAATTCTACACTATTTTTGAGTTACAAGGCCCATGAAGTGTCAATTTTCCAACACTTTAAAGAGAACTGCTTCTCTATTATTATTCAAATATGTGATTTTTATGCTTATGTGTTCTTGTGCATATTGTGGATATCGACAGATATGTATTTTCATTGCTTTTTTTCCCTAGTTTTGATAGGTGTTGCTATTGAGGAGGGGCAATCAACTTTGCTTTAGGAAGATTACTGTGTCGTGCAAGAGGAGGCCGAAAATCAGAGAACTAGATTGTGATTATGATTGAGAGTGAGATTGTGAGTGAAAGTGTGATTGACAATGTAAGTGTAAATGAGATTAAAATAGCTCGGGGATGGTCAAGAGGTAGGCTTCTTCAGTAAGCTATTTTGCAAAGCTATTGTTGGGTGTGTGTAGAAGTGCGAGACACATGAGAAGCACACACAAGGAGAAAACACAGCAAGACACATAGAGAAGACGATGGCTGGAATAGCTCTCTCTAAAGTACCACCACATATGAGAGTATCAAGTATGTGCTAACATGGGGAAAAAACCTCTAGCCAGCACTAGAGTAAAAAGTACCCATGTATAGGGAAAAGGTTCACATCAAAGCTACTCGAGGAACACATAAGTGTAACAAACCCCCCTGGAGTGAATGATGTGAACACATAGAGGGAGTGACAGATCAGGCCCCATAAGATAACAAGTCTAAAGCTTTGCGAAAAGCTTCAAACTTTTCCCGTGGAAGAGCTTTGGTGAATATGTCTACCACATTATCTTGTGTAGGCACATATACCAAATCAATATCTCCTGCATGAAGGTGCTCTCTCACATAGTGATAATGCACCTCAATATGTTTGGTTTGTGCATGAAACACTAGGTTTCGTGCAACAACCAAAAGAATATGCATAACAACATCAATCTCCATGCAAAGATCCATCAATAGGCATCTCAACCATATACACTCCACTGTAGCTGTGAGAACTGCTCTGTACTCAGCTTCACAACTCGATGTCGCCACTGTAGGTTGCTTCTTACTCAACCAAGATATGCGTGAGTCTCCAAGGAAAAAGCAATTACCACTAGTGGACACGCGAGTATCATAACAACCAACCCAATCACTATCTCTAAAAGCATGCAAGCATGGCTGAACATCTCTGCCATAAAAGAGACCTAAGCTCAAAGTGCCTCTGAGATATCTAAACACACGTTTTACCGCTTGCCAATGCTTAGTGCCAGGGCTATGCATGAATCGACTCAAGTGGGAAATTGGATACTGTATATCCGACCTTGTGTTGCATGCATGTATAAGACATCCCACAACTTGCTCATAAAGAGAAGAGTCAAATGCATCACTATAATCCTCAATTGAGAATCTAAATCCTATCTCAACTGGTGTGGAAACTGGCTTGCAATCCTCAAAGTCAAAATGTTGAAGTAGTTTTTCAACATACTTTGCTTGATGCATAACAATTCCCCCCTCAACAGATACAAACTCGATGCCAAGATAGTAGCCCAAAAGACCAAGAAAGTGACATCAAAAGTATGCTGCAAATCAATCATAAAAATGTCAAGTTTTGCATCACATGACCCAATCAAGAATATGTCATCGACATAAAGAACAAGCACTATAAGATCAGCCCCATTTTTACGTACATAGAGTGTGCTTTCAATCGGACTACATGTGAAGCCAAGAGCAATCAAGTGCTTATGGATTTTGTCATACCATGCACGTGGAGCTTGCTTGAGGCCATACAAGGCTTTATGCAAGCGACAAACCATATGCTCTTTCCCTTTCATAGCAAATCTATGAGGTTGCTTCACATAGACCTCTTCTTGCAAATCATCATTTAAGAAAGCCATTTTTATGTCCAACTGATGCACTTTCCAACCTCGATTGGCAACCAATGCAACCACGATACGGATGGTAGTCATGCGTGAAGTAGGTGCAAAAGTTTCCTCATAGTCAATGCCATATTGTTGCGCATATCCTTTGGCAACCAATCTAGCTTTGTAGCGATCAATGCTACCATCAAATTTTCTCTTAATCTTATAAACCCACTTTGTACCAATGACATTCTTTTCTTTTGGCAATTCACATAACTCCCAAGTACCATTCCTATGTATGGAATCCATTTCTGATTGCGTAGCACTCATCCATTGTGGATCGTCACATGCATCTTCAAAAGAAAGTGGCTCTTCATTACATGCTGTTGCAATAAGAGAATAATCCACAAAATTACTTGATGCATGGTGAGAGCTTGATCTTGTTCTACCAAGTAAAGGTGCACTCATTTTGCTGTCCTCCAAAGTTTTTTTCAGCCACTTTGGCATAGTTGTGCACTCTTGATAGACATGCGTTCATTATGTAAAACATCTTCAATATGTACATCATGCGTGGGATGAATTTCATGCTCATTTTCAGCCATATTTTGACGCAAAATGTTCAGCCATATGTGGCTGGGAATTTTCTATAGTTTAGATATTTTTTGGCTGAAAACTTTCAGCCATGTTTGGCTAGAAATTCTCTGCGTTTTCAGCTCTATTTTGCTGGACTTTTTCAACCGTTTGAGCCTCAGTTGGCTAGTCTACATGGCCATAGTCAAGCGCACCATTTTGGAACAAAGGCATGAGTGTATGGAACACATCTTGTGAGCTAGCTATTGGCTATTTTTTGCATTCAAGTAGAGGGAAAACTGAATTTTTCAGCAAATACCACATCTCGACTCAAAATAATTGTGTTCGTCAATGGATGGTACAAACAATATCCCTTACTTTCAGCACTATAACCAACAAATATACATTTCTTTGCCTTATCATCAAGTTTGTGATATTGTTGTGATGGCACAAGAGCATATGCCAAACAACCAAACACATGCATATGACTAACCATAGGCTTATGACCATTCCAAACCTCATAAGGAGTGATGAGTCTCAATGCTTTTGTAGGGTAGTGATTCAACACATAGTTTGCACACATGACTGCTTCCATCCGAAACTTATCAGGAAGATGCTTTCCTTTAACCATACATGATGCCATTTCAAGTAAGTGTTCTATTTTTACACTCGACAATACCATTTTGCTGAGGTGTATATGGCACCGTACATTGGTGCAAATTACCTCTTTAAGGAAGAAAAGCATTAAACTCATGTGACATGTATTCATCACCATGATCCGTGCGTAGAGTTAAAAGCTTTTGTGAAGAAAAATTTTCAGCCATAGCTCATTCTTTGCTTTCATAGGATACACCCATTAATGGCGAGTAGCATCATCAATGAAGGTAACAAAATATACATGCTTCCCAAAAGATGGAGTCTTGACGGGACCACATACATCACTATGAACAAACTTCAATTTTCTTGTAGTGTGTGTATGACTATCTTTTGGAAAAGAAGCACGATGCATTTTTCCAAGAATGAAACCTTCACATGCATGCTTTTCAATGGACTCAAGTGTAGGCAAGCCAATAACCATGTCCTTGTTTTGGAATAAAGCAAACTATTGAAGTTTAAGTGACCAAAACGAGCATGCCAAAGCTTCATTTCAACCATGGAAGAGCTATGAGCAACTAAGGCATTCGAGGCAACCCTCTTGTATGTATCCATGCGATACAACCATTACATAATGTACCGGACATCACGATAACATTGCCATTGCTGAAATCATGAACCATACATTTGTCATTAACAAAGTGTACATGAAGTCCATGTTTGGCAATCAACGGAACTGAAATTAAGTTCTTCTTTATACCGGGCACATACAATGCATTTTTCAAGAGAATCACACCTCCATTTGCAGTTGTAAGATCAATTTCTCCTAATCCAATGATAGGATAAGAGGCATTGTTTGTACACACCACATGTCCTCCTTTGGGTGCATCTTTCAAAGAGGCAAAAAATCTTTTGCATGATGTTATTTGCTTTGAAGCACCACTATCAAAGAACCAATCCGAATCAGCCTCACTCACAACCATACATTTAGAATGCAAAGATGCATCATAATGACATGTAACAACACATGCCCAAAATCTTGAGCCATGTTTGCTTCATCATTCTTTGCATTTGCTTAATTTTCAGCAATAGACATGTCGGATTCCTTCTTCTTTTCATTGCGTTTAGCAAGCTTTCTACACTCATCAATAGTATGACCAGCCTTTCGACAATATTTGCATCTCTTCTTCTTTTGCAAATCACCATCATTAGAGGAATGAGTGCAAGAGGAAGGTTGAGGCTTTGGTTTTGATGAACCCAAAGCTGAACCATACTTGACTTTCCCCTTTTGTGAGATAGCAAGTGCTTGTGTTCCCTCAATCAAACCACTTCTATTCACTCTAGATTGCTCTTCTTGCAAAAAAAGAGACACAACCTCATCAAATGCATACATATTAGGATTTCCTTTTGCAACCAAACAGAATGTAGTAGCAAAGATTTGAAAAGATTTTCAACAACGTAGAAATGAGTGATGCATCCAGAATAATCTCATCTATGTTTGCCAATTGCTCTTTCAAGTCCTTGATGGGTGTCACATACACATCCACCGACTCATTTTCATCCATACATACATCATCAAGTTGCTTCCTCAAGTATGCAACACGTGCTTCATTATACACGGCATACAAAGAAGCAAGAGTGTCCCATGCTTGTCTCGATGTAGAACATGACCGAATGTGTGGAACTATATGGCACTTCACAGAAAGCGCAATCAATGCATGAGCTTGAGATCTTTTCCATCCCATCTAAGCTGCTCTTGTGTAGGTGGAGAAGGAGAAACCATTGTACTCGAAGAAGAGGTCCCAGCTGTGATAGTAGACTGTGAAGTAGAAGAACCTGGGGATCTTCGATCTACATAGGCCACTATGTTCCAAAGTTGTTTAGCAACAAGAACATGCTTCATCATGTAAGACCACATTGGATAGTTGGTCCCATCAAGCTTATCTTCAGCTTGAAGCATGCCAAACAAGTCATTGCTGGCCGCCATTTCACAAAAGAACAAGAATGTGATAAAATCTTCACTTCGACGAAAGCTGAAATGAATGCTGAAATTTCAGCTCACAAACCGTCACTCTGATGGCAATTCAGGCTGCACGAATTGCTTCAAAATGGGGGTAAAACCTCAGCGTGCTTGGTGGAAATGTTGCTTGGCTACTGAAATTCAATGTTTTATGCTCCGAAGTCGATTTGCACTATTAAAAGTGCACGGGCGTCGCGATGCAAAAAATTGAAACTTGAGAAGGAGCTAAACCTGCTCTGATACCACTGTTGGGTGTGTGTAGAAGTGAGAGAGACACACGAGAAGCACACACAAGGAGCACAAACTCAGCAAGACACACAGAGAAGATGATGGCTGGAATAAATCTCTCTATTGATAATGAACTGAACTGAAGTAAGAGCTGAATAATATCCCTAAGTACAAAGTACCACCACATATGAGAGTATCAAGTATGTGGTAACATGGGGAAAAAACCTCTAGCCAACACTAGAGTAAAAAGTGCCCATGTATAGGGAAAAGGTTCACATCAAAGCTACTCGAGGAACACATAAGTGTAACAGCTATTGTGTCCAATTGATTCAAATCTATAATACCGAATCTTCTCTTTCTCTACATCATATGTTTTTCTACTCTACTACATAAGATTTTCTCCTATCTTGTGCAAGTTTCTTTGTGATCTTGAGTGATTGGAAGCTTGTGATTGGGAGTAGGTTGTGATCGTGGAAGCACCACAATCCTCATCAAAATCCCTAACTTATGACTCTAAGAGAGAATTCCCAAAATCATGTGTTTTGAAGCTTAGCAAAGCTCTTAGGCTTGCTATTTTCACCAACAAGTAATGGTTGAATTGCATCTTCAATGAAAACATCAAAACTAAAAAAATGTGTTTAATCTATGGATGATACAGATAATAGCCTTTTGTTTTTGAACTATACCCAAAAAAAAAACATTTCCTTGCTTTATCATACCTTTTTCTATGTTGTTGTTCATGCACTAATGCATATGCTAGACAACAAAAGACACATAGATGAGCAATAGATGGCTTATGATCATGCCAAGCTTCACACAGATTGATTGTAGTGCTTTGGTTGGACACTTGTTAAGTACATATGCTACACACATAGTAGCCTCGAGGGAAAACGTATGTACTAAATTGTGTATTTTGACCATATACCTTGCCAATTCCATGAGAGAACTATTTTTTCTTTTAGAAAATCCATTTTCTTCACGTGTATATAGCATTGTACACTAATCCTTTATCCCATGCTTAGCCAAAAATGCATTAAAATAAGAAGAAATGTACTCACCCCCTTTGATCAAAATGGAGGGTGCCCAATTTACATGCTAACAAATTTTCAGCCATAACTAGGAACTGATTGAAGCACATAAACACTTTGGACTTTGGTTTGAAAGGATACAAACATGCATGTGTTGAGAAATAATCAATAAAATTCAAGAAGAAAATGTACTTCCCAAATCATGGTGTCTGCATAGGACCACATATATCACTATGACCAAGCTACAATGTATGAGTAGTTGGAAGTGAACCATCTTTTGGGAAGGAGGAAAACTCCATTTTGCCCAAAATATAACCTTCATAGACATGTCTACAAGGTGCCTCAAGTTTGGGTAGAGAGGACACCATTTCAAATTTTTGCTAGAAAATCAAATTGCAAAATTGAGATGACTGAATCATGCATGCCAAAGCTTTGCATATGAGATAGCCTGAGAATCTTGAACTGCACATGCTTAATCATTCATATATTTCACATAGTCTATGTTCTTATACAACCCATGACATAAGATGTCAAAAGCAATAATAACATCACCATTTGACAGATCATGATTTTTTCATCTTTCATCAACAAATTTAATGACCAGGCAAATTTTGGCTAATGCTAAAACTAAAAAACATATATTTTTTATCCTTGACACATATAAAGAATCTAAAAATGTGAAAGAATTATCATCAATAGTAGTCAGATTGATCTTACGAACTCCCATTACAAGAAAAGAGGAGGTTTTTAGCACATGTGATAGTATCCATTGTAGGAGTGGGCTTAAGTGGACTGAAGGAACTACATAGCGATGTAATTTGTTTGGTTGCCCCCACTATCAAAGTACCAAACATCAGATTCTACTATCGACAAAAAACACTCATGCAAAGATGGGAAATAGCTACAAACAGTACTTTATGCCCAATCTTCATTCTGAACAAGATTGTTTTGGGTGTAGAGACCTTTGTAATTACCATCTAGCCTCTTTCTTCTTTGCATCTTTTATAGCCACTTTAAGAGAACTCTTTATGACATGATCATTTGCCTTATAATATTTGCAAAATTGTTTCTACTTTTTTATCCTTTTTTCATCCTTGTCTTCCTTCTTTAATTGTGTAGCATTAGTAGAATTTTTCTTTCTAGTAGATGAGCTCCATTTACCTTTGCCCTTCTGACTAGATAAGAAAGCTTGATCTACAACACACATAATTGACCTATTCTTCCTAGACTGATCTTCTTGCAACAAAATGGAGACTAACTCCTCAAATGTTAAGGCATTTGGATTTCCTTTCATCATCAATTGAAGAGTAGAAGCAAAACTATGATATAAATCTAGAAGACCACTAAGAACAATGTACACAAGTGAAATATCTCACAAGATTTCATAAGCAAAAATTAGATGCTTCTTTGAATCTTTGATCTTTATCAAAAAAGTTTCCGTATAATCTCTTTCATTCATATCCTCAATCTCCAACTATTTTGGAGGTAAGAAACATGAGCCTAATTTCTTGCCTTATATAAAATTATAAATGTATTTGAAGCATCTTCTGTTGTCTTATAGGAGTGAATTGGATGGATAATGGCACATTTGACATAAAAAATCTATCAATGCATGTGCTTGAGCATCTCTACCATGCCAACAAAGTTACTCTATAGTAGGCATAGCAGGAACCATAACAAAACAAGGAGATCGAAGATCATCATCTTCAATGCCATCTACATCACCTTCAGTAACTATATTTGTAGGTGTAGTAGGATGTTTTTAACACTTTGCACAATATTCCACAGCCCTTTTGCTACCAATACATGATCCATCATATATTCCCACAATGGGTAAATGGTACCATCCAACTTATTCTCAACAACCAACATATGGAATACTTCGTCGCTTTCAGCCATGGCAAGTGACCAAATACCCTGATGCAAAGAATTGAATCTATCTCAAAAAGATAAATAGAAGTACCTTTTCAAGGTTTAAAAAACTTGTAACAGACTTTGAGCACTTGCACTAGCAACATTGTAATGTATCTTTAGGTGATTTTCCAAGCACATGAACTAGAAGAAGACATTGTCAAAAGCATTTCACATAAGATAAACCATTATCACCTTCCCATGCAAAATTATTTCAAGATTTTCTACCATGTAATTGAGATTAATGGGATATAAAATATTCTTTCACCTTGTCTTGAAATGCCTCCCATGTTGTAGTTCAATCCATGCATCATAAAACATTCCACCAAAGTTGCTTTTTTTACCTACATATAGCTAGTTGCAAACTTAACCTTTCCAAGCTCTAAATAGGATTCATCTTGGTAGTAATAATTAATTGTAAAAGTCAAGAAAGAAAAAATTGATCATCATTACACCCATTAAATTGTGAAGGGACTAATTGAACCATGGAAGGGACTAATCAAACAATGCTTTCATCTTGCATTTGGTTCATTGATCTCTTTTTTAATTTGTTGGAGTTACATGCCACAATACCTCAAGATATAGCTTGAGGGATATGTTGAGTAGAGGAGAATTTCTAAATTCTTCCATAGGACTATGCACAACCATACTTTGTAGATTTCAAAGTACTTGGTTGAATGTGAAAGGAAAATATGCTTATAAGAAAAGAAGGGTAAGCCTTGGGAATGTAAAAAGGTAGAGTGGATTTTGGTAAGTGTAACTAGTAGATATATTGAGACATCACATACAGAGAGTGTGGTGGATAAAACACTACTCTTTATGTGGCTAGGTGGGAGTTGCCTTGATGAATATGGTATTTTTTTTGCCACTCTATTGGTTGAAGAGGTTCACATGTAGCCAATGGTGTGCCAAGGAAGCCAAGGAATATCAAGGATGATCAAGGTAATGACAAGGTTTGTGTCTTGGTAACCACCTTAATCATACACAATGGAGTTTTTAAAATTAACCACGAGCAATTGTAGGTGTTTGGTTTGGCTATGATGCCATTTTTATGGGATCTTAGTCACAAGTAGTGTGTAGACCTAGAAAAAGAGAGTTTGTAGATGCAAAGACAAGGGTCCATGTATGCAGAGGACACCAAAAGTGTGCAAGAAAAGTGAATTGATATAAAAAAGAGAAAAAGATAGCTAACTTACATGATATTGGTTACTCCCTCCTCCCTACATGCTTTCTTGGATATATCCCAAAGTGTGTCTATTTATAGGAAACCTATATTTATACAAAAATAGATTTTTCTTTATACATAGTTTACGAAAACAAAAGGACTGTTGTTTATTTATGCAAAGAGCACCATAAGAGGTGGTTCGTATATCTATTTATAGAAAAACATATATGTATCTATATTCTAAAAATAACATAAAAATTTCACTAATTCCATAAATGATAACATGGACCTCATGAATAGGTTATGAAAGATCCTTTTTTGGGATGTCACCTCTAATTGTCACCATAGATGGGTAGCAATGAGCTTCAGAGGTTCTTAACCCTTTACTAATTTCTATAAGTATGCCCCCAACTTGAAGCAAGAGAGAATTGTGACTTGGGATTCCCTAGACTCTATATTGTTCCAAGAAATCTTTGTTGGGGATTTTAACATGGTGAAAAATATCAGTGATCATTGATAACAAAAAGGTAGAGCCATTGAAAAGCTTGAAAAGTTTCATTGGGATCATCATTGAATTGCACTTGAGCTTAATGACTATGATTTCTTTTCATGGTCGAATTTAAAGAATGGGAATGATCTTTGCAAAGTTTTCTTTGATCGATGCTACATGTCATATAACATTTTTGACATCATTGGGACTTCCAATCTCTCTATCTCTCTATCTCTCTCTCTCTCTCTTTACACTTAAATTTTATTATCAGAACACTTCCCAATGATTATCACCTTTCAGTGTCCAACTAGGGACAATAGTGTTGAAATAAGAGAGAGACTACTCCTACTCTATTATCAAACACACACTAGACAAGTTCTAGATTAAGAAACAAATGAAATGAAAACATAATGAACTAAATAGATGGAAATAACTTACATATTGTGCTCTATGAGCATGAGGACTCCATGAGGAGAGAGTGCACACTCTTGGAAATGGGTTACAATGAATAATCATAAGTGAAGTGATGAGAGGCCCTCCTTATATGAAGTCGAGTGAAAAACACATTGTATGTGTGATACATGATCTTGCATGAGCATGATTTTAAGCTTGGACAAAAAAGGTGGATCATGGAACTCTCAACACCCTCTCCATGTGATGAGCTTTTTGTTAGTAATATGGGGAACTTATAACATATTGCATCACTTAGTCCATTGATTTTTTAGATCTAATGACATACAAGATCCTTTGAAATATCTTGAACATATGGTATCCATGTGTAAGACATATGGTATCCCTTGGTTTTGTGATTCCATGGACATATTGGATCCATGGTGTTGTGGGGATCTAGGGACATATGGGATCACTAGACATGTAGAAGGGTTTACATCATGGCATAGGTAGTGCTTTAAAAGAGATACTCTTTGCAAATAAGTGCTTTGGGGGACCCATCAAAAACTCCACCACTTCTTTTCTCACTAATGTTGGCATCTTTCTTGGGTTTGTATTAGCATTTCTCCTCATGATGATTGGTTCTCTTGTAGAAGTGGCATGGTTTGTAATTTTTATGTGGAGCCCTTTTTGTCAAAAGGGCTTTCTCTTGAGAGGGATTGTGATTATGATGATTCTTTTCTTCATCTAGTAGAGAGGTTTCAACATCATTCAGAGTGGGTTGTGTAATTAGTCCGTGTGGTGATAATATGGCCATATGAATATTTCGGAAGACTTCGTAGAAGAAAAGCAATGAGTAAGATATTAGAATAAAATTGGAAACAATCTTTGCTCTCATACCATGTTGAAATAAGAGAGTGAATAATCCTAGTCTATTATCAAAACCAAACTAAACAAGTTATGGAGTAAGAAGCAAAAGAACTAAAAACATGATGAACTAAGTAAATGGAAAGAACTTACATATTGTGCTCTATGAGAATGAGGGCTCCATGAGAAGAGAGTACACACTCTTGGCAATGGGTTAGTGTGAATGAGCATCAGCCAAATGAAGGGAGGCCTTATATGAAGTAGAGGAAAAAATAAATTGTATATGGGATAAGTGACTTTCATGAGAATGATTCTAAGATTGGACAAAAAAGGTGGAGCATGGAAAACTAAAGAAAAAGGTCTCCCTAGCTCCACATTGATCTTATCATCTTTTCTTTTCCCTCGTGCTATGTCAAATCTTTCCCACAATGCTACAGAACACAATGATATCCAAAGAATAAGAAATGAAAGAAGAGAGAACCTATTTAAACGCTAACCCATCCCAAAGCAAAATCCCTACAACTTGTGAGTAGCTCTATGCAACAATTTGTACTTTGTACCTTTTTCCAAAGTATCATCAGCCTTATATTTTAGCATCTAGATGCACTTGGTGCCAATGAATTTGCGCTTAGGGCACTAATCCACTAGCTTCCAAGTTCCATTCCTCATGATATTGTTGTATTTTGTTTGCATGGTAGATCTCCAATTCAGATCATGGAGTGCCTCTTCCACATTGGTTGGTTCCTTTGCTTGTTCTTGAATGAGCTCAACCACCAAGCCTATATTTACAATATTGGTGCTGGCCCGCATCTGCTTCTCTATTTTGTGAGACCACATTGGTCCATTTGCAACATGTTCTAGTGATTGTAGCATGGGGTTTCTAGAGTCATAGAGCTACCTTATCCAATGTGGAAATGGCTTTTCTGTTTGGGTGACAGCAGATTGGTGAATTTTAGACTCATCATCTGAAGATGATGCTTCCTTCTCTTGTCTAGAAGGGATAGCTCTTGGTCATAGTGGATTGCCACCTCGACTGATGATAATTGTAAGATTTCTTTTCCTCCTCCACGAGATGTGGCTGCTCCTCCTTAAACACCACAGTAAGACTCACCATGATCTTCTTAGACTAGGGGTAGAAAGCTTATAAACCTTCTTATGCTCACTGTACCCTAAGAAGATACATTTGATGCTTTTTGGTTGAAGATTGTTTCTCTGCCTACCTCAAACATGTACATAGCACTCTCTTTGAAATAATTTTAAATGGGAAGCAAATGGCTTTGTACCAATGTAGGCCTCTTGTGGATTTTTTCCATCAAGTGCCTTGGTGTCGCTTTGATTCAAGATCTAGACAGAAGTGTTGACAACTTCTTCCCAAAATCGATTTGCCAAACCCTTTCCCTTCAACATGCACCTTCCCGTCTTCATGGTGGCTCGATTCTAACATTCTACAACATTTTTTTGTTGAGGTCTATGTGTCACTATGAGGTATGCTTGATTCCCTTACACTTCTAGAAATCTTCACAGTCTAGAGATGTAAACTCACCACCACCATCTGTCATGAATTTCCTCATCTTATTCCCTATGAGGAAACATCTCATATAGGTTGTTCCTCCTTATGCTAGTCCGAACAATGTTGTTATTACTATCCATAATCTTTGCTCCTATCTTATTGAAAGATACTTCATGACCTTGGTCAGTTATATAAGCTACTAAAAGTAGATTTTTTTTCATTTATGGAACATACAACATATTTCAAAGCTTTCTGATATCCCCATTAGAGTTAATGAAAGAAATTTCATCTTCACCCTCTGCAAGACATCTTGCATAGTTACATATCTTTATTGTGATGGGTTCCTTTAGAGGCTGTAAGGAATTGTAAAGTTCTTTTTTGCTTTCCATGTGACGAGAGGCACCAGTGTCCAACACCCATGATTCATCTATTCCTAAATCTTTACATGAAGAGCATATCTCCTCTATCATAACAAATAATGCAAGCTCTATTTTTGTAGTGTTGGCAAACTCCTTTCCCTTGCCACCTTTTGAAGAGCCATTCTTCTCTCTTGCCTTTTTGATGTGACAATCTTGAATTATGTGGTTTCTTCTTGAAGGGGAAACACTCTCCCTTGAACTTCTTTTTTTCATTCTTCTTTTGGTCTTCATCTCTTGAAGCATTTGCTTTGCCTCCTTTGGCATTTGCTGTGAATGTAGCATCTCCTTTGTTGCCTCCACTCCTTGTTTTGAGCTTTAACTCCTCCTCCATGAGTAAGGCACTCAATTCTTCAAAAGATAGAAGTTGAGGTCTGATATAAAAAATAAGAGCAATTACCAAACCATCAAAATTTGGTGGATCAATTTGAAGACAACATCAAGCTAACTCCTCACTTGACTTTTATAAACCCTCTCCCACCATTGATCTCATAGATTCTTTATGCAAATGACAAACACCTCTACAATCTCCCCATCAACAAACCTTTGTGCTGCTAGTTGATTCTCCAACTTTGAACCCATATGTGATTACAAGTTCATATTAATTTCTCAATATGTTCCATGATTCACAAGCATTGGTAGTATGTTGAATGAGAGTTAGAACACTATCAATAGTACTTGCAACTAGAGCATAGAGTGCATCTATCATGTCCAAGATTAACATAAGTAGGAATCATTCGACCACGAGTATTTGGATTAAGTGTTCTTGGGACTCATGATCAATCCCAAGAATAATCTTCAGAAGCTCATATGAATCAAGGATAGAAGTGATTTTCAACTTCCACAAGGTGTAGTTTGTACCATCAAGCTTACCTTCCGTGAAGGTTGGTGGTCGTATCTACAATGTTGGGACGATTGGCATTATTGATCCTCTTGCTTGTGCTCCACCTACTCATCTTGGCAAACCACCTTTGGTTGTAGATGATGAAACACCACTTGACATCATCTCTCTTTTGGTGTTGAAGCCTCTACAACCTCCACAGTTCTTCTTCTGCACAACATAAAGCCACTTGAGCTCTGATACCATGTAAGAAATAATACCACAATGGAATAGACCAGTAGATAGAGTTCACAAAATAATGCAGACAAAGAGAGACATAGATTGAGAGATAGAGAACTTAAATTCTTAAATTCCCAAGAGCAATGCAGCTAAGAAGCTGGTCACATCCACCCATGCACTCCGGATGTGGAGCTTAGATGTCGATCTAGATAGATTCCAGATGAATGGATTACCAATGCACAATGCTATGTAAAGCTACACATGGGCCATGCTTATGTAGCTTTTACAAGGGTAATCAATATAGATAAACATATTCGAGAGATACAAGATAGTGGGTGAAATATACACTCTGAAAATATTTCCATGAATAGAAGTCCTACCATCTCAGCTTTATGGGCCTGGGGGATAGGCCCCTTGGATCTCCCAAAAGGGTCCAAGTCCCCCTCTGCACTCCCCCTATTAAGGTTCTTGGGGAAACCATGTGGCACCACAAGACCTTTATTTTGGGCCTTGAATGGAAGCCCACTGACCCCGACATTTATGCCCTACCTAATCTAATGGTTAGGCTCACAAACATCATCCATTACCATCAATCATCACACATATATCTAATCTAATTTGGAATTTAGGGTTCCAAAAACGTTTGGCTCTCATAATGGCTTCTCCTCATAATGGGGGCCTTACAAGTTAGAGCACCATGGACCATTTGTGGTCACTTGTGGGTGGTGTATTGTGTATATCTAACATATGGATGCATGGAGAGAGAGAGAGAGAGAGAGAGAGAGAGAGAGAGAGAGAGAGAGAGAGAGAGAGAGAGAGAGAGAGAGAGAGAGAGAGAGAGAGAGAGAGAGAGAGAGAGAGAGAGAGAGACTCTATAGCATGATAAAGTGAGATAGAGACTCGTTGAAATCTATGGCTTCATGTAATGCAACAATGATTGAAAGAGCGAATTGGTTGCATATATACAACGAATTAGGAATATATATATATATATATATATATATATATATATATATATATATATATATATATATATATATATATATATATATATATATATATATATATATATATATATGTGTGTGTGTGTGTGTGTGTGTGTGTGTGTATCCTTCGCGCCTATACCAATATACTTTAAAGAGTTATTGTTAGCTTCATTATTGTCCCCTACAAGGTGGTCCAAATCAAGTCCGTCTATTAGCATTCTAGGACTAGGGAACCACACAAACAACACAAGGAAGAAGAAGAAGCTTGGAGCTCAAAACTAAGTGTATTTGTAAGTGAATGTACAAATGATAAATAGCTCTTTCTTGTTTTAGGTGTATATACAAGCCAAGGAAAGAAATCATCTTAAAGAGGGAAAATTGTATTCGGGAAGTCTTAAGTGTCTTCACACACAACACTACCAAAATATACTAATAAACTGCCCCTAAGAGTGACATAGTGAACAAGGTAATGGCACTCATGTATAATGAAGTGTCAAAACAATGCTGAATAAGGTAAATCCACAAAAGGGAGTTGGTTAAAAGGTTCACAAAAAGCCTTGAACTTCTCACGAGGCAAAGTCTCTGGAAAAAAGTCTTCAAAATTTTCATGTGTGGGAACATACACCAAAGTGATGTCTCCAACAGAGAGCCGCTCTCTGACATAATAATAGTGCACCTCAATGTGCTTAGTGCGATCATGGAATGCTAAATTCCTTACAATTACCAATGCACTTTAACTTTCAATAAATATGGTGGCCGAAAAAGTATGACCAACACCCAAATCATCCATAAGGCATCTGAACCACACACACTGAACAATATCATGGACCAGAGAATGTAGCATGAGATTATGTAGAAGATGTGACGCAAAAATCTGATCCTTGAAGGGGACCATTTGAGATTCTTATTCTCATTAGATTACAATTGGGCACTGTGCTGTTCATTATGTTCCTTACCTCATTTTTTTTGGGGGTTAACATTCGCTTGATACTGCAATTTCAGTTGGCTCAACAAAGCAAAATATTTATGTAATACTATATCTACTAGCTTCCCAGCAAATAAACCCCTATTAGTTGCTTGTCGGTGCCTATTAGTAGATAGATCTAGTATTACTTATCAGTAATACTATATCTATCTACCAATAAATATAGTAGATATAGTATTACTTATCAGTAATACTATATCTACTAATCTATCTATTAGTAGATAGATATAGTATTGCTTGTCGGTGCCTATTAGTAGTTGGATATAGTATTACTTATCAGTATTACTATACCTATCTACTATAGATTAGTTGCTTGCCAGTAAATGAACCCGAACTTACTTTTGGTACCTGCAGTGATATCGGAATCCCAAACATCTTGTGCGCTACTCAATAGTGATAATTAATGGCATATAATCAATGTATTCTTGAGCTGATGTGATAGCGGAACATCTTTGTGTAAGATACTTGTTGGGCTGGCCATTGATGTGACTTGCGTTGTGTAATATTGTAATGGCCCAATCTTACTTTTTTCCTATCTGGGCGCCTACAAATTCTTGCTCGCTCTTATTTCAATGCGAGCTGTGGATATGGCTAGAAGCTTTTTTGTCGTGGGTGGTAGATCCGAATGTAGTGATGAATCTGTGGAAGCACTGAGGTTGCGCAGCTTATACAGTAGAGCTGAAGCTATCTTTGGTTGAGTATTATAATGGCATAATCTTACTTTTCTGTATGTGGGCGCCTACAGGCTCTTGTCCGCTCTTATTATAGTAGGAACTGTGGATAACGTAAGTAGCAGCCTTATTGTGGGTGGTAGGCCGGAATTTAGTGATGACTCTGTGGAGGCCCTGAGGTTGCTAAGCGTACACACTAGGAATGAGGTATCTTCAGTTGTGTATTATAATGGCCTTATCTTACTTTGTTTGTATCTGTGTGCCTACATAGCGTACATATTCTTCTCCGCACTAATTTAATAGGAACTGTGGATATCTTTAGAGGCATTCTTAGTGTGGGTGGTAGACCAGAATGTATTGACGACTCTTTGGAAGTGAGGATGTGGCCACAACAGATACTCTTCGGATAAATATTCTATAGCCTTGTTTGGAAACGGTGTTATTGTATACTGCAATTGGGTAGATATTCAACCTTCAATGTGTAACCACTTCTAGAAGAATTGATCAGCTGTCAAGGAAGTATCAAACTAGATAAGATCAAATCTTAGCCTACCACCAACCAACCTTGACCACCGTTAAAGTCCAACGGAACTATCACATGTATACATGTGTGTATCTTTCTCACAAAAAAAAACAAGGACTCATTTCTACCGTTCATATCCGCGCATAACTCTCTCTACATCTTGTGCTTCATATTTCATATTTCCATTGCATAAGTCAACCATTGGTATACGAGCTGCGTTACCTTCAATGGCGAAGGACGAAAGTTCTTTAGCATGAGGTCTTTGGCAGCAAACCTAGCAAAATCTTCACAAGCACTAGAAGGAAACTCAACTCATCTCCATGTTGTCTTCCTGTTCGAGATGGTCTGATGGTCGAATCTTCTTTTGAGAAATATAAACCCTCTAGGACACATGTAAGACGCCTTGCTCTACTACACGGGAGGAGAACATCGCTAAGATGCACAAGACATGGGGTTATGAAAGCACTTCCAAAAATTGACGGTACACTCAGATCGAGAGTACAAGTTCTCTTCTCTTGTCTTGTATCCTAACAATTGTAGTGCTTGCATGCATCGAGGTTGCCCCTCTCATAATCCTAGATTTCACTAAGTGTCGGAAAGCTTCGGATTCCCCTCCTACAACCCCTCCCAATACTTTGCTTGGTCCCCTGATGATCGACTTCGTGTACACAGAATACCATTGTTCATGATCTTCCTAGATCTGTTGCACGAATATGTCAAAAATTTCATGTAGCAAATTCAACTTGCTGAGTTCATTGAGTACCCATCCTCTCAAATGCGTTTTGCATGGAGGAAGCTCAAAAAGCAGCCAAAAGTTCAAAGTCAATGCCATCAAAGCTCAATCAAAGGGAAAAGATCACAATCAAATTGAATATGAGCATGGAAGTAAAGGAAGGGCACACCAATTTCTTCCAACTCAAAAACCCCTTCAACTTACATAATTCCCCGAATTATGCCCAAAAAACTTGTAAACATACCTATTTTTAGGCATAAGACCTTAATTAATCATCAATCACGACAATATTGTAAAAGCTGAGTAGCACTCAAACATTTCAGGCACTAGAGATATCTCCACATGGAATTTCATATTCTTTTGATGTCGTTTCGACATCCAAATCCCCTCTAGAACCTAAGTTGAACATTCGCTGGGACATTATAGTGCAAACATGCTATTTTTCAAAAAACATACAAGTGAAAGAGCTCTTATTTGTTAGGGTTAGGTTGTTAATGTTTGAACTTTTGTGGGCTTTGTACTCATTTTTTAAGCAATAAAGGGCTTCTTGGAGGACTCGCCTCTTGCCTACTCATGAGTGTGTGTGTGCGTGCATGTGTATGTGCTTTCTCCCTCTCTTTTATATGTGTATGTACTTCTATTTTTCTACATAATATCTTCATACCACCAATTTTACACTCCATGGATTGAAATTTATTGTGTAGGATTGCTCTCGCCTGACATTGGTATGTCGGTTGTGTATTGTCGTCATGATTTTGAGGAAAGCTTGGAACTATAGAATTGGGAAGTGGTAATCAATTTAGATGAATGTTTGTGATATCTATCCTTCAGTATATCTTCCATCACATAATGATTCATGACCTAGTTGATTTGCATTGATAATATGTATTTCTTGACTCCACATGCATTGTATGTCTCATATTCATGTGTTGTAGTACATTAATTTTGTGTACGTGAATTCAAGAGATCATATGGAATAAAATGAGCATGGCCACATCCATTACACTCTTTTGCATCCAATGTACCTATTTGCATTCTCTTTCATCCATTGTATCTAGCTGCATTCGATTTCACCTGATTGCATTTATTGCATGCACCTGTATTTCTCACATTCATTTTCATTCATTGTGTTCGAATAAATTTGTTAGTATTTTTGTGGGAATTGTGCATTGAAATGTGGATTGTGAATTCTTTTTGTATATTTTGATGTGTGTGTATTTATTGCATGAAAATACATTAGTGCATATTTATATGTACTCAAATGACTACAATTCGCATGGCATTTACAATTCGTGCATATAAAAATTGGCTTGTATTCTAGATGGATGTAAAATCACCATTTTTTATGGATACATCAAGGAGGGGGTATATATATTTTAACCACTAGGTTTTGAGGCATGCCATTCAAAAAACAAGGCTTGTAGACTAAAAAGGGCATTATATGGCCTTAAGCAAGCTCGAAGATCTTTGTACCAACAAATTGATAGCTTTTTCAAAACGTTTGGCTTCCAAATAAGTACTTTTGATGCAAATTTATGTGTTATGAAAAATGATAACTAACTAGTAATTGTTGTTGATATATTTTGGTAGTGATGCATGTGAACACACTTAGGATCATTCGGGAACTTTTTTCCCTCTTTAGGAGTATCCCTCACTTCTATATATGCATATAACCTAAGTAATCACTTAATATATTTGTACATTCACTTGGTAATACATTATTTATTGTGTTGTGCTCCAAGATTCTTCTTCTTCCTTGTGATTGATTACCTTTTTGGTTGTCTCCATTCTTCATAATCTTTGCCTCATGTGTGAAAAATTGTCCCATGAGTGTGTTGAAGTCAAGAACTTGCATGTCCATGTAGAGATCCATCGCTGTGGTGAAGGCTTCCCATTTTTCATCAACCTTGATACCATTGATAACTTGCCTTACTATTTGTTCTTCATGAATGGCTTCTCCAATGCTTCCAAGCTGGTGTGCAATGTCATTCATCTTTGTGACAAAAAGGTGCTTGATGAGAAGAATGCTTCAAGAGCATTCCATGTTTCTCCTCTTGTGTTGGTTGACCCTTACTTCTAAGTATTGACATCATCTCATCTCAAGATATGTAACCATAGAAATTACTTCCTTGTAGATAAGCCTCCATTCTGAGTGACCATGTTGAGTAATTACCTTGATTTGATATTTCAATAGATGAAGGGAATCCATCACCCATGATGCTTCATTTGTCTGATACCACTATGAAGACATGATTGGATATGTGTAGAGATAAGGTGGTGTTGCAACATACCTACTCTACACTAGCCAATATGACTTTAGGGATGCTTAATATACTTGCTTAGCTTCCCAAATATGCTTAAAGAGTCACCAAGTACTTTGTAACACCATTGTCAAATGTTTGCACCAAAACAAATGATTCAGGCTTCTAAAGAGTTGAAGAAACCTTCTATTTTGGGAAGTGAAGGTTACATAAAAGTGCTTAGAGCTCACAAATTGGTATGAATTGACCAGAAGATTTTTCATAAATCTAATTTGTCTATATCTAACTAAAGAAATTTATTTGATGATTGAGTTGAACCATACAAAGAGAAATGAATTTTGCAAGTCTAGGGGGTCACCCCGACTTTGCAAGAGCAAAATGAAGTGCAAACGTAGTCAAGTTCTGTCATTCATAACTTGCGATCTACTTATCCAATGAAGATGAAACTTGATATGTAGATACATGACAATTCAATATAATTTATGCAAAGTAAAAGGATAGTAATTGAAGGTGCACACACTAGAAATAGACAAAATAGGTACATTATGTACCTCAAGGTACTATAGTGGCACATAGAGAGTACATACTCAAGATGTATGAATCATAATGTGTATTAATATTGCACATATGATGCAAGGAAATTGTAGAGGACTGCTCCGTCATGAAGAGAGCACAATGTATGCTCAAAGGTGCAACTCAATCTCTCAAGAATAGGTGGCATTACCCCGTGACTAAGAAGATCTACATAATCACATGAAACTTGCAAAGGGTGAGAAGTTGCATCATTAGGTCCAGCACTAGACTTTCCACCTGTAAAAAGAGGCAACAAAGTATCATACATGTATTTGGAGCTAACAGATGTCTCCTTAGTACATGAAAGCAATGGCTGAATAACATCTTGCACAAAAACAACATCACGGCTAACCAGAATGTGTTTAGTTTGTGGATGATATAGATGATAGCCTTTACTTTCAGAACTGTACCCAACAAAAATACATTTTACTACTTTATCATCCAATTTTCTGCGATATTCTTCAGGCACTAAATGCATATGCCAAACAACCAAAAACACCTAGATGAGCAACAGATGGCTTGAAATCATGCCAAGCCTCATATGGAGTGATAGAGTGCAATGCTTTAGTGGGACGCCTATTAAGTACATATGATGCACACATGATAACCTCAAGCCAAAAAATTTATGATAAAGTCTGACTCTTGACCATACACCTCGCCATCTCCATGAGTGACGTGTTCTTTTGTTTAGCAACTCCATTCTGTTGAGGTGTATATGGCACTGTACAATGGTGTTTTATCCCAAGTTTGACAAAAACTGCATTAAAATTAGAAGACATATATTCCCCCCCTCGATCAAAATGGAGGGTGCCATTTTACATGCTGATAGATTTTTGGCCAAAACCAAAAACTGTTTGAAGCACATGAATACTTTAGCCTTTGCCTTTAATGAATATACCCATGCATGCGTGGAAAAATCATCAATGAAAGTCACGAAGTAAAGATCATTTCCAAAAGAAGGTGTCTGCATAGGACCACAGACATCACTATGTACAAGTTGCAATTTTTGAGTAGCCCGAACTGAACCATCTTTTGGAAAGGAGGAACACTACATTTTGCCCAAAACACAGACTTCACAAACATGTTTTCTAGGTGCCTCAAGTTTGGGCAAAGAGAACACCATTTCAGATTTCTTTAGGTGTAGCAAACTAGCAAAATTTAGATGACCAAAGCGTGCATGCCAAAGCTTTGCATCTGACATAGCTTGAGAATCATGTACTGCACATGTCGAATCATTTATAGATCTTTCATAGCCTATGAGCTTTTATAGCCCATGACATAAAATGCCAAAAGCAATTATCACGGTGCCATTTGACAGATCATGAACTTTACATCTATCATCAACAATGTCACAACCAAGCCAATCTTGGCTTATGGAGAAATTGATAACAATTTTTTCTTGATCCCTAGCATAAACAAAGCATCTAACAAACTGAAAGAAGTACCATCAGCAGTAGTCAAAATGATCTTACCAACTTCCATAACATGATAAGAGGAGTTGTTGGCGGATGTAACAATATTCCCTATAGGGGCAAGCTCGAGTGAAGAGAAGAAACTACGCTACAAGGTAATATGTTTGGTTGCCCCACTGTCAGAGTACCAAACATCTGAGTCTACTGCAGACATGCACTGCTCATGAGAAGATGGGTCAAAACTACAAACAGTAGTAAATGCCCATTCTTCTTCTTGCACAAGATTAGCAGACTCTGTTTTTGGTGTAGAGATCTCTGCAACAACCATTCCAACCTCTTTCTTCTTTGTGTCTTTAGTAGCCATAATGGACCTGTTCTTCCTGGACTGATCCTCCTGCAATAGAACAGAGACTAACTCCTCAAATAACAAGGCATTTGGATTGCCTTTCATCATCAACCGAAGAGTAGAAGCAAAACTCTGATATGAATCAGGAAGACCATTCAGAATGGTCTACACAAGTGAGCTATCTGGTATAACCTCATCAGCAAAAATCAAGTGTTCCCTCAAGTCTTTGATCTTTTTTAGAAGACTATCCATCGAATCACCTTCATTCATGTGCTCACTCTCCAACTATTTTTGGAGGTAAGCAATACGAGCCTCATTCTTAGCTTGGTACAATGTGATAAGTGTATCCCAAGCATCCTTAGCTGTTCTGCAAGAGCGAATGTGAGGAATAATGGCATGTTTGATAGAAAAAGCTATCATTGCATGTGCCTGGGCATCTCTGCCATCCCAACAAATTTTCTCTGCAGTAGGTGCAGTAGAAACTATAGCACAAATAAGAATATGCAAAATATCATCATCTTCGACATCTTTTGCATCAGCTTTAGTACGTGCAGTTGTAGCAGTTGCAAGTGCGATAGGACATTTTTGAACCCCCTACACAATGTTCAACACTCCTTTTGCAACCAATACATGTCGCAACATATAAGCCCATAACAGGTAGTTTGTACCATCCAACTTATCCTCAACAACCAACATATGGAATACATCACTGCGTTCAGCCATGGCCGGTGACTAAAATACCTTGATGCAGAAAATTGATTGTATCTCAAAAAGGTGAACAGAATCGCCCAGACAAATTATACTAAACCCGTAGCAGACTTCGAGACGCGTATACTGGCAAACCGAAACTAGTATATACCTTTGACACAAAAAGATGAAATAGCTTGCACAAGCACTATGATAGTGCATTCGAAGGCCGAAACGAGCTCAGATCATGATTTGGACACGACAAAGAGAAGCCGTTTTGATCTCTAAAACACCGTGAGTATACTCACCAAAATTCATGCGATTTTGAGACTGCAATCGGAGAGGTGTTGACGATGCCCTAGATGAAGTGGTGCCCTGCTCTGATACCAATTGTTGGAGTTAGACGTCTGCGGAAGCACGTGAACAACACATGGAAGAAGAAGAAGCTTGGAGCTCAACACACAATATTGAATGTATTGCCACTAGAATGTACAAAGATAAGTAGCCCATTAGGGGAATAGGCATATATACAAGCCGGGGGAAAAAACCTCCTAAAGAGGGAAAAAAGTGCCCCGACAGTCCTAGTGTGTTCACACACATCACTACCTAAATACATCAACATAGCCCATGAAGAAAATTTGCACAATTGAGAAATTTGGGAAATTTTCATCTATATAAAACAAGTTCTCCCTTAAATGTTTGAGATATTTTGTAAGACAAATTTCCATAAAATCACCTTCATTCATGTGCACATGCTCAACTAATTGCTAAGGTAAGAAATAGGAATCTATTTTTTTTCCTAATACAATGTGGCAAGAGTACTGCAAGCATCCTTACTCGTTTTGCACGATACAATATGAGGAATGACGGCATTGTTGATAGACAACGTGATCAAGGCATGAACTTATGCATTCTACCATCCGATTGAAGTTTCCTTGCATTGGATAGGGGTATTGGTAGTGTACTTGACATAGACAAAATAGAAGTAGATTTAGGAACTCCACTAGACCAACAACCTACAACATCCTCAATACACTTGCTCTGATTATATTATGAGCATTTTGTTGATATATTTTGGTAGTGATGCATGTGAACAGATTTCGGATCGTTGGGGCACTTTTTTTCCCTCTTTAAGAGGTGGTTTCCCCTCGCTTGTATATATGCCTATAACCTTAGTGGATCAATTATCTTTGTACATTTGGTATTAAATTCTATATTGTGTCATGCTCCAAGCTTCTTCTTCTTCCTTGTGTTTTTCGTGTGCTTCTGTAGACCTCGATCTCCAAGAGTTGGTATCAAAGTGGGTCACCACTTCATCTAGGGATTCATCAAAAAACCTCTAGTTGCAATCTCAAAATCACATGAAAATTGATGAGCATACTTGGGGCGATTAAAATTCAAAATAGCTTTGTTGTGTGGTATCAGAATTTTCATTTAAGCTCATTTTGGACCTTGAAGGCACTATCACAATGACTGTGCAAGTAATTTCATCCTTTGGTTCCAAACATATAAATAGGTTTTAATTTGCCAGTACAAGCACCTGGAAGTCTTCTACAACTTTAACCAAGCTCAATAGGATATCTGTATTCAATGTTTTGAAATGCAGTCAATTCTCCACATCATGGTATTTACTCACTAGACATGATGCATTATATATCTTGGTTGTTGACGATAAGTTGGATGATACTAATTATCCATTGTGTTCATATATGATGTGTCATGCACTAGTAGCGAAAGCGCTATGGAATATTGTGTAGGGTGTTGCAAAACGTCCTACTATACCTACAAATACAATTATTGAAGGTGATGCAGATGGTGTTGAAGATGATGATCTTCAAGTTCATGTTCTGTGTTATGGTTTTTGTTGCACCTACTATAGAGCAACTTCATTGGGATGTCATAGATGCTTAGGCACATGCATTGATAGCCTTGTCTATCAAACATGCCATTATCCCTCACATTCACTCTTGTAAGACAACAAAGGATGCTTGGGATGCACTTAAAACTTATTACAAGCAAGGAATGAGGCTCATTTTGCCTACCTCCAAAAATAGTTGGAGAGTGAGCATATGAATGAAGGATTTTTCTATGGATTTGAAGGAGCAGTTAATTTTTGTTCATGGTTTTGCCGAATAGTTCACTCATGTAGACTGTTCTTAATGTTCTTATAAATTCATATTAGAGTTTTGCTTCTACTCTTTAATTGATGATGAAAGGAAATCCCAATGCCTTAACATTTGAGGAGTTAGTCTCTATTTTAGTGCATGAAGATCACTCCACATTGAACATGTCAATTATGTGTGTTGGAGATCAAGCTTTCTTAGCTAGTTGAAAGAGCAAAGGTAAATGGAGCTCATCTATTAGTAAGCAAAAATCTTCTAATGTTGCACAATGAAAGAAGGAATACCAAAATGAGAAGAAAATATAAAACAAAAATAGTTTTGCAAATACTGTATGGAAAATGTATAAGGAAGTGCCAAGATCTATGGAATGAAATCAATCTAGAAAGAGATGTAAGCCCAAATCTTTGCAAAAGTTTTCAAACTTCTCCCTTTGTAGAGCTTTTCTCAAAAAGCCTGAAATAATATCCTATGTGGGCACATAATCCAAACTGACCTCTCTAATAGAGAGTCTCACCCTCACATAATGATAGTTCATCTCAATGTGCTTTGTGTGAGCATGGAACACAAGATTACTTGCAACTCTTAATGCACTTTAATTGCTACTAAATGTGGTGGTTGTAGAAGACTAATCAACACCCAAATCAACCAAAATTCATTCGAGACACACACATTCAAAAATATCTGTGAAAGTTGTCCTATTCTCAGCCTCACAACTAGAAGTGGCCATAGTACACTACTTCTTGCTCAACCAAGATATGTATGAGCTAGCAACTATGAATCAAAAACCACTTGTGGACACACAAGTGTCATAATGGCCATCGCAATTTGAGTAAAAGAAAATGCATGTAAATCTGGTGATAATGATCCTTCCTTTGGATTAAAAAATCCAAGTAGTCGGGTAGCACTCAAGTAGGAAAAGGTGCAGTTAACTTCCTGTCAATGCTTCATAAACTGACTCATTTGAGAGTTACAAAACTAAATATCAGATTGGGTTATGCATAAGTAAATCAAACATCCAAGGGATTGCTGATAGAGAACAACATCCCCAACATCATGAAGACCAAACCATAAAACACTCTCCATAGAAGTGGCCATAGCTTTACAATCTTCAAGGACAATAATATCAATGTTTTTTTTGACAAAAAGCTATTCCCCCATCAACATGCATAAATTTAATGCCCAAATAATGGTGAAAATGCCCCAAATTTGACATCTCAAAAGAGGCATGCAAACCACTTTTAAATTTTAAAATATGCTTCTCATTAGGACTAGTGAAAAGATTTCATGAACATATACAACAATGATCAAAATTACATCATCTGCATGCTTAATATATAAGGTGCTCTTAGTTGGATTGTTCTCAAACCCATGTGCTAGAAGTAGGCATGCATCTTGTCATAAAAATCACACGGTGATTGATTTAATCCACACAATGCCTTATTTACCTTGCATACTTTTGTTTTTTACAAATTTATTATACTTACACTTGTCTATGTAAATCACCATTCAAAAATCTAGTTTTAATATCCAACTGATGTACATTCCAACCACATTTAGCTTCAAGCGCACATATGCTACAAACCATGGTCATTCACCATGTGGGAGAAAAGGTATCATCAACATCAATCTCCTTCTCTTGAGCATAACCTTTGGAAAGAAGCCTAGCCTTATACCTGTGAATACTTCCATCATGCTTATGTTTTAGCCTGTATTTCCATTTAGTGCAATGGCCTTTTTGCCCGGAGCCAAGTCATGTAAATATCAATTACCATTCTTCATAATAACATCATATTTTGATTGCAGAGTAGCCATCCAATTTTCTAAATATTGTGCTTCTTCAAAAGAAATGGGCTCATTCTTATCACATATATGAGAGGTATCCACTGCATAACAATTTGGTGCAAAAGAAATATTATCAGAGCCGGATCAAGTACAAATGACAAAGGTGCATCTAATTTGCTATCTGAAGAATTCTACACCAACCATTTAGGCATAGTTTTTCCTCTTCAATGTTGGTTCTCTCATAAAAAGTGCATCGTGTAAATATACATAAAAATAGAAGGATTTGTATCATCATTTGAAACCTACGAAGTGTTAGAACATCAAGCTTTTACCATGATTGAGAGAAAGATTTACCATAATCCAAATTAATTCATGAAGAGAACCATATTTTCAAGATGATTCATGTGATTTTGTATCCTTGTAAAAATCCATAAGTATTTATGGATCCTAGGTCTCTACTCTTGTTATAAGATGAATATAGAAGACCTATACGCCAAGAGTTAAGAAGTTGGTATTCAACCAACTATCTAAATCAATTTTGAACTTGAATTCTCTATCTCCTAGATTATAGGAAAAGAGAAAGAATCTCATCAAACTCATCTTACGTGAGATCTGAATTAAAATATGTTGTTAGAGTCATGGAACTCCAAAGGAGTGTGTATAAACACTCTATGTAGTTTTATTTGATAATAGATGGACTAGATAATAATACCATCAATTTTCGTTATCATCTTGCTTACTGCTCATTTCTTTATATCATCATCTCCAAGTTAGGAGGATTGCAAAGGCTCAATCTCATAACTTAGAAGTCCATTCTTTATGTGTAGTAGCACATTAAAAAGGTATTAGTGCATACTTGTAAGACTCAAAGTTTCATAGCATATTACTTTGATTATTGTGTGTTAGAGCAAATTCTTTGCCTCGAGATCTATGTCTTCTACTCCCTAAAAAGTCAAGGTGACCCCTTATTGATGTTAAACTTATAAACATAGCATGCCTTGTTTATAATTTCAGTTATTATGCACTATAGAATCTTTGCACTATTAGACAACTTCATCTAAGAGAAATTTGATCAATTGTAATCAGGTTAAGAGCATTGAGCGCTTGAAGTTGATCTTCTCTTCCAAAAATAGAAGGTTATTCACACTCACACTTCAAGTTGATAACCTCATTCCATAATTGAGAAGCTTGATAGGAACAACTATACTGCTTGGAAAATTAGGATGGAAGCTTATCGTCAAGGAAGAAACTTGTTTGAAGTAGTGAAGCGTGATGAAGTCATGTCTATACCAAGATCAAAAGGATGACCTACACAAGACGAGACTAGGAAGCTCACATTATGGTGTGCAAGAGATGCTCAATCCAGGTATAATATCTTGAACTCTATCTCTAATTTCTTTCTTCCACACATAAGAAGTTGCAAAACATTAGATGAAACCTGGGATGCATTTGAAAACTTCTTCTCTGCTAGCGACAAGGATAGGAAGAACTACTTGTGGAATGAGTTCAATGGCACCCAAGCAAACAATCACGGGGTTCGTTACCAAAAGTCAATCAGGTTGCAGATCAATTTGCTTCAATTGGAGAACTAATTGAAGACAAATCCATTGTGATGCAAATTGTAAATGGAATAAGGAATGATAGGCAATGGCAATCATTCACAACTTCCTATGACCTCATCATGGATATGTAGATATCTGACTTCAATACATTTCTCGAACAAATCTTGAATTAGGAGGTTAACAAAAACATAAAGGAAGGTAATTCTCTCTAAGGTAACTCCACTAGTGCTCTTTATAAAGATAACAAGGACAAGAAGAAAAAAGGAAAGAAGAAGGAAGATGATGATGAACTTTCCCAAGCCAACTATGCAAGAAGAAGTAAAGGGAAAGAAGAAAGGAGCAAAGAAAAACAAGTCTAAAGGGCAAGAAGGTAAACCTTGTGGAATCTCTAACAAGACCAAACACACAACTAAAAAACGTTTGTTCAATGGAATAACATACTAGAAGGATGTCGAAGTGGATTTGGCAATACAAGAGGCAGAGATGGACAAAACTACAACCATTACAACAGAAACAATACTAGAAGAGATTACAAAAACTATTTAGAAGATCAATCACATGAAGATTCATTGCTTGTAATGAAATTGAGTCATAAAGAAGGTAAAGGGGACGAGTATTTGTTCTATATAGACTTTGTTTGTTCAAACCATACTCCAAACAATTTTGCTCTCCTATCAGACTTGGAGAAACCTAAGCACAAGCATGAGGTACAAACATGAGATGATACCAAGCACAATTTGGAAAGGATTGACAGTGGAAAAGCAGCAAATGGAAAGACAAACATTCTTAGTAAGGTTCTCTATGTGCCAATTATCACCAAAAACCTAATAAGCATAGGCCAAATTGTAGATAAAGGCTTTAAGGTTAGGTTCACTCAACATGGAGCTTCTGTGGAAGATCTATGTCAAGGCTTCAAGAAAGTAGCAAGAGTTGAGAAGTATGGTAAATGCTTGACATTTGAAGTGGGAGAAAACAAAATTATAGCTCTTTATAACTTTGGATCTCAAACCCTAAGTGAGCTAGAGATATGCCATAAGAGAGTTGCTTTTGTCAATGAAAGAACACGTGAGGATATATGCATGGATCAAAGTGTTGTAGGGCTGCCAGACATCTCAAAGCAACATATGATCAACATATGTGATGCTTGACAAATTAGGAGATCACAAAGACAACCTTTTCATAGTAAAGGGTTCATCCACAACAATCTTTTGGACTTAGTCATTGAAGAATCTTAGGGTTGAGGGAGGGGGAGAATATTTATCCAAATATTTTGATGATTACTTGCAGGACAAAGGTATCAAAAGGGATTTCACTACTAGGTACTTTCCTCAACAAAATGTTGTCGATAGAAGGAACAAAACCCTAGTTGGGACAACAAGGACAATGCTTGAAGAAAAGAAGCTACCACATTACCTATGGCTAGAAGCAATACCTACTATAGTATATCTTGTCAATAGATTACCATCCAAATCACTTCAAGATATCCGATGAAGCTTGACATGGCAAGACGACAAGTCTAGGTCATTGTAAAGTCTTTGGTTGTTTAGCATATGTGCATATACCTTTGCAAATCAGAGGAAAAGTGGATGAAAGAGCAACCAAAGTTGTGTTCATTGGATATGATTCAAGTCAAATGGGCTACAAATTCTAGAATCCAACAACAAAACAATTAACCATAAGTATAGATGTTCTATTTGAAGAACATGGGTCATGGTATGAAGAAGACGAGAACAGGGTAAAGCTAGCCTATGATCTTGATTCAAATTTTCTTCCATTAAAGAATAAGCATGATGCACAAGTGCAAGACTCTAGAAGTGAATCAGGAGATGAACAAGATGAGAAAAAAAGGGAAGTCTAAAGGAAAGGCCAAGATGCAAGAATGTGGAGAATGCTCCAAATATACTCCTAGAATCTCAATAAGGGAAAGAAAATAGCCTAAAAGCTATGGTTATGATTCTACTTTTTTAACCAAACATACCATATATTTGTTCAAATATTTAATTTTAGAGGAACATTCAGCATATGAAGACGCAAAAGTTAACCCTAATTGGGAGAAAGCCATGAAGGAATAAATTGAAGCACTCAAAGAGATGGATAGAAGGGAATTGATGTGCCTCCAAATGCATTATCACAATCACTGTGCATACAATTGTGTCCTTTTATGCCAAACATATATATAGGTTTTGGTTTGCTACTACAAGTGCTTCAAAGTCTGCTACAAGTTTAGGAGAGCTTGAGGGGGTAGTTATGCTCAACTTTCTGAGATATAGTCATTTTTTTGCATGAGGGTATTTAGTCAATGGCCATGGTTGAAATCAACAATGTATTTTGTATGTTGGCCATTGAGGATAAGTTAGATGGTACTAATTACCCATTATGGGCATATATGATGTGTCATCTATTTGTAGCAAAAGGTTTGTGGAATATTGTGTAGGGCATTGAAAAATGCCATACTAACTTTGCGAATATAGTTGCTAAAGGCATTGAAGATGATGATCTTCAGATTCATCTTCATGGTTCCGTTTCTATTGCACCTACTATAGAGGAACTTTGTTGGGATGGCAGAGATGCTTAAGCACATGCATTGATAGTATGTGTATCAAACATGCCATTATTCCTCATATTCACTCTTGGAAGCCAACAAAAGATGTTTGGCATACACTTACAACCTTATACCATGCAAGAAATGAGGCTCGTGTTTCTCTCTCCAAAAAACTTTGGAGAGTGAGCACATGAATTAAGGAGATTCCATGGATTTTTTTTTGACAAAGATCAAAGATCTGAAGGAGCACTTGATTTCTACTGATGAAGTTTTCCTTGATAGCTCACTTGTATAGACTAATCTTAATGGTGTTCTAGATTCATATTAGAGTTTTTCTTCCACTCTTCAATTGACGATGAAAGGAAATCCAAATTCCTTAATATTTGAGGAGTAAGTCTCTATTTTGTTGCACGAGGATTAGTCCAGGGAGAGCAGGTCTATTATGCATGCTGCAAATCAAGCTCTTTTAGCTAGTCAGAAGGGCAAAAATCTATTAATGTTACACAGGTGAAGAAGGAAGAAAAAGATAAGAAGAAAACAGAAAAGCAAAAAAAGTTTTGCAAATATTGTATAGGAATTGAACATGCCATAAAGAGTTATCCAAAACTAGCTACAAAAGAGGCAAAGAAGAAAGAGGCTAGAATGGTTGTTGTAGAGGTCTCTACACCTTAATCAGAGTTTGCTAATCTTGTCCAAAATGAAGAATGGGTGTCTACTACTCTTTCGAGCTATGACCTATCTTCTCATTAGCATTGCATATCTATAGTAGACTTAGATGTTTGGTACTTTGATAGTGGAACAACCAAACATATCGCCTCACAATGCAGTTTCTTCAGTTCACTTTGATAGTGGAAACCTATCACATGCGTTAAGAGCTCCTCTTATCTTGTAATGGGAGTTGGTAAGATCATTCTGACTATTGTTATTGGTAGTTCTTTCACATTGTCAGATGCTTTATTTTAGCATTAGCCAAGATCGACTTGGTTGTCAAGTTTCTAGATGATAGATATATGGTTCATGATCTATCAAATGGTGATGTTGTTATTGCTTTGGTCATTTTATGTTGTGGGTTGTATAAGCTCATAGACTATGAAAAATTTGTGAATGATTCAACATGTGCAGTACAAGTTTCTCCGACTATGTCATATGCAAAGCTATGGCATGCACACTTTGGTTATTTGAATTATGCAAGTTTGCTATGGCTGCAAAAATATGAGATGGTATCCTCTCCCCAAACTTAAGGCATCTTCTAAACATGTCTATGAAGGTTGTATTTTGGGCAAAATGCATCTTTCTTCTTTCCCTAAAGATGGTTCAGTTCAAGCTGCTCATAAATTGTAGCTTGTTCATAGTGATGTTTGTGGTCCTATGTAGACACCTTCTTTTGGGAAATACCTTTCCTTAGTCACTTTTATTTTTGAATATTCCAAGCATGCATGGTTGTATTCATTGAAAGAAAAATCCAAACTATTTATGTGCTTCAAATAGTTTCTCGTTATGGCTCAAAATTTGTCAGCATGTAAATTGGGCATCCTCCATTTAGATCGAGAGTAGGAATAGATGTCTTCTTATCTTAATGCATTTCTCGCTAAATGTGGGATAAAACATCACTGTATAGTGTTGTATACACCTCAATAGAATGAAATTTCTTAAAGAAAGAAAGGGTCTCTCTTGGAGATGGCGAAGTGTATGGTCAAAAGTCAGGCTTTACCACATAGCTTCTAGCTTGAGGTTGTTATGTGTGCACATATCTTCTTAATAGATGTCTCATCAAAGCACTATAGTGTGTCACTCCATATGAGGCTTGACATGGTCACAAGCCATCTCTTGCTGATTTGCTTATCTTTGGTTGTCTAGAATATGCATTAATGTCTGAACAACAATGCAAAAAATTGGATGATAAAGTAGTGAAATGTACTTTTGTTGAGTACAGTTCTGAAAGCAAAGCTTATCATCTGTATCATCCACAAAATAAATGCATTTTTGGTTAGTTGTGATGTTGTTTTTGTGGAAGATTTAATTTAGCCATTACTTTTACGAACTAAGGAGACATCAGTTAGGTCCAAAGATGTGTATGAAACCTTGTTGCCTTTTTTTCTATAGGTGGCAATCAAGTGCAGGTTCAAATGAGGCAATTTTTCAACCTTTATAGGTTCCACATGATGATGCACATCATCCCTTTTCTAATGCAGATTTACATGACGCACTTGTTGATGAGAGGGCAGATATACTAGGGGGATAAAAACTATGCCTAAATGGCTTGTACAAAAGAGATAGAAAATTGATGCACCTCTATCATATCATACTCATTCAGGCTCTCAAAGTGCTTCCTTTGCATCAGATTGCTATGCAATGTGTGCCTCTAGTCTTTGTGATAAGAATGAACCTCTTTCTTTTGATGAATCACAAAACTAAAAAATTTGATGCTTGCTATGCAATCAGAATATGATGTTATTATTAAGAATGGTACGTGATCATTATGTCATTTGCCTCCAGGAAAAATGCCAGTGGCACTAAATGGGTATGCAAGTTAAAAGATAATCCTAATAGAATAGTTGAAAGGTATAAGGCTAGGCTTGTTGCAAAAGGTTATTCCCAAAAGAGAGGCATTGATTTTGATGAGAGCTTTGCACCCACTTGTTGAATGACAACTGTTTGTAGCATATGTGCACTTGGAACACATCATGCTTGGAGTGTACATCAGTTGGACATTAAAACTACATATTTGAATAATGATTTACATGAAAAGGTGTATGTATTTAAGCCCTATGGTTTTGTGCAAAAAGGGCATGAAAAAAAGTGTGTAGCTTGAAAAATGCATTATATGGTACATGCCTACTTGATTGCACATGGTTTTGAGAGTAGTGCAACTGAGAGCACCTTATATGTTAAGTGTGCAAATGATGCACTTTTGATCATTGTAGTGTATGTGGATGACATGAGTAGTGGTACTAATGAGAAGTATATTGCTGAATTTAAGGTTGATTTGCATGCTTCTTTTGAGATTTCAGATTTGGGGCATATGCATCATTATTTGGGCATTCAGTTTATGCAAGTTGATGGAGGAATAGCTTTGTGTCAAACAGAATATATTGACACATTATTGTAACACTCTAGCCTTGAAGATTGCAAAACTATTGCCATTCTTATGGAAACAGGTTTACAATTGATTTTTCATGATGTTGGAGATGCATTTGATGTTTTTCTCTATCAGTAGGCTTTTGGATGCTTGATTTACTTATGCATAACATGACCTAATATTTAGTTTGCTCTCTCTCTCAGATGAGCAATTTTATGCATTGCCTAGGTGTCAAGTGTTGGGAGGCGATTAAGCACATCTTTTGCCACTTGAGTGGTACCCAACTACTTGGGTTGTCTAATTCCAAGGGGGATCATTATCACCAAATTTACATAATTTTTCTAACTCAAACTAGGCTAGTTGCCATGAAACTCATGTGTCCACTAGTGGTTTTTGCTTCATGCTTGGTAGGTGATGGATATCTTGGTTGAGCAAGAAGCAGCCTACTATGGTCACTTCTAGTGGTGAGGCTCAATATTGGGCAGCTTTCACAATGATTGTTGAGTGTGTGTGGCTCAGAAACCTCTTGCCTGATTTGGGTTTCGATCAATCTTCTTCCACTACCATATTCACTGACAGTCACAGAACATTAGTAGTTGCAAGGAACCTTGTGTTCCATGCTCGCAAAAAGCACATTGAGGTGCATTATCATTAGTTAAGGAGAGTTTCTCTTCTGGAGAGATCTGTTTCACATATGTTCCCATAGAGGATAACATTGAAAACCTTTTCACCAAGGCTCTGCCTAGGGAGAAGTTTGAAGCTTTCCACAAAGCTTTGGGCTTACTTCCTCTTGAGGATTGATCTTTGTCCACATATCTTGGCACTTTGTTATACATGAGTGCAAGCTACTTGTTCACTGCAAGATCTTTTTCTCATATCATAAACCAAATTGAAATTACCTTTGTTAAAACCAAGTTCCAAAAAGTATGGAGCTTTGATATTGTAGAATGTTTTGAAGACACCATCATTAGCTCAAAAATATTCATGCACATCTTTACTAGAACATCAGGCACATTCTTCAATCAGGGGGGAGGGAGGGATCCAATGACAAATAGCAGATGCCATGCATGCTATTGTGGGAGGCCCCTAAGGTGGTGTGAAATATGGGTAGTTGACCCAATTAGAGCATCTTGAGCTATTCGAGACCTTGACAACAAATGTTGGCCATGGGCATCTTCAAGGTATTGCAACATAAAAGGGGTTATATTTGATTTGTAGATGCACAATTAACCAAGTTTGCATCAGGTGGGGATAGGTCTCTAGTAGATGCGATCTTCGATTGGTTTGGAAAATTGTTCCTTGTCTAGCTCATTTTGGTACATCATTGGGTTGGAATTGAGTGGTGAATATTGGCTCTTCTCCAATCACTCTCTTTACTTCTATTTTGTTATTTCCAAAAGCACAAAATAAGGCATATATTTCTATTTTGAAGTTATGGTTAGGCATCTGTGGGAACGATTTTAAAAATATTCAAATTGTCGCACTGTTTCTTACAGGTTCAACATGGACTATATCTGAATGTTCACTCGGTCATCATGGGTGCATCAAATTTCTTCTACTTGTTTTGGCCATAGAGGGATTGGTGCTTCATATGTTTCTTGTCCTTCCTTAGTGACTCGACCATTAGAGATTGGTTAAGGTTCATACACATCTTCAAAGGTTTCTTCTACTGGAAGTTCCACCATCTCTTTAGGTTTTGACACTTCTTCTAGAAAGGGTGATCATTTGTACTGTAATAATTTTTGTTTGCAATTCTTCTATTTGTTCATGCAATGCTTCAATCTCATTTGGAGCGGCACTAATTGGAATTGCCTCTAGCACTCGTGCGCTAGTAGATGGTTGTTTACTTTGTAGCTGATTGAGCTCCTCCTTTGATTGATCATAGGCATCAAGGAAACTGGTGTGCTCTTATAAGAGAAGGTGAATGGTTTCTGATGATAGTGCTTGAAATCTTGAAAGACTGATGGTTTCTCCAGGTGTACTTTCTATGGCCCCTCTAAATTGTCTTGCTTTTGATGTTGGAGATGCTGATTTCTTCTAATGCTGCTGCCATATGTTTCCTCAGAAGAGCCATGTTGCATTGTGGCTTGAAATTGCACTCCATCTGTCCATGCAGCATAATTTCCATATTTTTTATGGATTCTTGATCAATATTTTGCATCTTGGAATCAAGTTCTAGGTCGGCTTGTTGTAAAGTGTCATATTGATCTTGTAAGTTCACATTACTCTCTTCTAATGGTGTTACTCATTCTAGACACTAAAGAGATTCATTGTTGAGTGCCATGTTATGCTCATCAAGCTGCTAATACTCATGCTTTAATTGGTTGGCACACTCAATCATGGTATTTAATGCATTATCTACAATAGTGGATTTTATATGTACAATTGAAAATGCACGAAGTTGGGAAATGGGGAAGGAAATAGTGCATGGTGTGCATGACGACGTTAGGGGTACAATAAGGTTGGTGGAGGGGAAATGGGAGATTGTAGAAGTGTGGGGGATAGGGATGGCCCTATGGGTGGAGATATGTCCATGGGATCTGACATGAGTGTGTGTGTGTCCGTTCTACCATAGAGAGGTATGGTAGGTGCATTTCTCATGGTGCTAGTGAATAATGAAAATGTCACCATTAGAGGAAGTTTGCATGAAGGATATGGTGCTGGAGCTCGGAGCATGGCTTCCATGAAGGCTTTCCATGGAGGAATAATGTAGTTCTAGGGGCTTGAGGGTGAGTTATGCATGAAAACATGGATGAATAGGTGGTCATGTGATGAGGTATCTAGAGGAATGGGAATGCCAAAAAGCTAAGAATGCCTTCATCTACAGGTGGGCATCCTTAAACTAGGTGTTTCAATTGGTGTGGGTTCATATGTCAATGAGGAGGTAGTATACAAAGGGTTAATAATAGAAGAGAATAGTTTGGCATGGGAAATGGGGGCATGTTTCAAGGGTTGTTACTTGAGGGTTGTTATTGTTACTTCGACATCAGGTGGGGAATGTTTTGGGTATGAAAACTTGGTTCTTTGGCTTGGAAGGTTTCGATGGCTATGGTGTGAGTTTCTTGGGTTTGGGGTGGAGATGGAGAGTGTGGAGGTGAGATAGGTGAGGTTTTGATAAAGGTTTCCGCCATCAGATCCACAATTGTAGTAGAGCCTACTTTGTGTGTAGTGGTGGTTTCACATTGTGACACAGGTATTTGAATATGCTTGCCCGGTCTTAGCCTAGTGTCCATGCATATTTGATTGTAGTGTGTTCGTGGTTTCTATATCATGGTATGGATGGCTTCTATGAATCCACAAGTCTCTGACATAGTTTGGAGGGTCTTAATGAACTGAGAGTTGACACCTTCTTCTCCCAATATTTGATAGACCAATAACTAGCTAGTGTGGAATGAAAGTCACACTTGTTCTTGTATGCTCCTCATTGTGTCATATAATCTTTGAAGTTGGGTTGTTAAGGAGGGAGACCTTCAATTTCTTGCCCTTCTTTCTTCTCATCGTCTTGTTCATCCTTGTGTTCTTGTTCGTGTTGTCAGTCACCATGTTGGAGTTTGAGGTCTGTAGAAGCACGCAAATAACACAAGGAAGAAGAAGAAACTTGGAGCACAACACACAATAATGAATGTATTACCAAGAGAATGTACAATGATAAGTGACCTGTTAGGTTTATAGGTGTATATACAAGCTCGAAAAAAAAACCTCATAAAGAGGAAAAAAAGTGCCCTCATAGTCGTAGTGTGTTCACACACATCACTACCAAAAGATATCAACAAATCCTACCTGGGAGAGATGCGGTGAACAAGGATTTGACACTCATTTATAAGGAAGTGCCAAACTTGTCCAAAGAGTTATCCCTTCTACACAAGAGAAGGAAGCATCATCTTCAGATGATGAGTCTAAAAGTCACCAACCTATCATCTTCCAAGTGGAAAAGCCATTGCCACATTGGGTGAGGCAGCTCTACGGTTCTACAAAATCCATCCGACAATCACTAGAATAGGTTATAGATGGACCAAGGCAATCACAGAGAATAGAGAAACAAAGACAAGAAAGTGCCCATATTTTAAACATAGCCATGATGGCTCATCTCATTCAAGAAAAAGCACAGGAATCAACCAATGTGGAAGAGGCACTCCATGATCCGAATTGGAGGTCTGACATGCAAACCGAATACAACAATATCACGAAAAATGGAACTTAGATGGATTGAATCCCTAAGAGTAAAGTCATTGTCACCAAGTGGGTTTGGAAGCTAAAGTACAAGTCTGGTGGTATTTTGCAAAAGTACAAAACAAGACTTGTTGCACAGGGCTACTCACAAATTGAAGGCATTGAATTTTTTGAATCATTTGCCTCGACTGCAACAATGATTACTATCTGAGTAGTACTATTTATGGTTGCACATAAGCATTGGCCAATATATCACATGGATGTCAAATTAGCATTCTTGAATGGAGACCGCAAGGAGGAGGTTTATGTGTCTTAGCCACAAAGGTTTGAGGTTCCCATTTAGAGAACAAGGTATGTAAGCTGAAGAATGCATTATATGCACTGAAACAAGCTCCTAGAGCATGGTACTAGTGGATAGGTAAAATGGTGGATAGGTAATTATCTCTTAGATCTAGGTTCCAAAAGATGTGCTTCTGATGCTAACTTGTATGTTCTAAAGAGAGAAGGGAAGACAATTGTGCTTGTACTCTATGTAGATGATCTTGTGATGAGAGGAAACGATGATGCTCTTCTTCAACGAATGAAAGATGCCTTGAGTTGAGAATTTGAAATGACAGAATTGGGCTTAATGCATTATTGCTTAGGCCTTGAAGTTTGGCCTTGATGCCTTTAGGATTAGGGATTTTATCTTTATCAATAAGAATCAATTGTCTATAGCATTATCTTCTACTAAAGCTGAGTACAAAGCTACATGTGTTATAGCATGTGAAGTATTATGGTTGACAAGGATCCTATGGCACATAGGAATACAAGGACAAGAGCTATAGATTTGAAGTGCGACAACCAAAGCTGCATGGCCATCACTAAGAATCCTATTTTCCATGCACGTACCTAGCACATATAAATTCAGTCTCACTATGTACGTGAGTTGATTGAGGAAAGAGTCCTAGAGATAAGCTATTGTCCAACTGAAGAAAATGGGGCAGACATCTTCACCAAGGCTCTTGGGAGAGAGCAACTTCATCGACACTTTCCAAAGCTTGGGATTGGACCAAGGAGGTACTTCGCTGCAAGGTGGACATTGAGGGGGGTGTTAGATATGCTCAATACTCCACCTACTCAAGTGACCACAAATGATCCATGGTGCTCCAAGTTGTAAGGCCCCCATTATGAGAAGCCATTGTGATAGTGCGAACATTTGTGGAACCCTAACATCTAAGTTAGATGAGGTCTATTTGTGACCATTGATGGTTATAGATGATCTTTGTGAGCCTAGGCATTAGGTTAGGTAGGGCATAAAATTTCTAACCATTGGGTTTCCATTCAAGGCAAAAATAAAGTCAGTATGGCATCGCATAGTTTCCTGATAGAAAACCTTAGTGGGGGGAGCGTAGATGGGGGCTTGCCCCCTTCTGGGGGATCCGAGGAGCCTATCCCCTAGCCTGTAGGGCCAAGACAGTAGGACTCTCATTAATGGAGATATTTTTGGATTTTATGTTGACTATTTTATATCTCTCCACTACATTTATCTATACCGACTCCCCTTGTAAAAGCTATATACACATGGCCCAAGTTGAGCTTTACATAGCATTGTGCACTAATAAGCCCTTTATCTAGAGTCTCTCTAGATTGCCATGTAAGCTCAACATTGGGAGTGCACGAGTGGAGAGAACCATCCTTGTAAGTGCATTACACTTGGCAATCTAAGAGTTTGAGTTCTCTATCTCTCAATCTGCATCTATCTTTGTATGCATTTTTCTCTCAACTCTGTCCACTGGTCTATTTTGTTGTAGTGTTATTTTCTTATAGAAAATCAATATTTTTTGTAGATTGGATGTGAAAACAAGAGGTTGGCATACTTACCGGATCTTCATTGTCTTCCTTGTCTACTTGGCCCTCCTTGACCTTTGCTTTGACTTTGTTCTCTATGGCTCCCTTGTTTCAGGCTACTTTGGCACGTTAAACCTCCTTAACTACTAACAACCACATCACTCCCAAGGAGGATTTGTTGATATATCTTGGTAATGATGTGTGTGTGTGAATGCTTACGAACCTTGGGGCACTTTTTTCCCTCGTTAGGAGGGTTTTTCCCCAGCTTGTATATACACCTATGAACCTAACAAGTCATGTATTCTTGTACATTTACTTTTTAATTCATTTAGTGTTTTGTTGTGCTCCAAGATTCTTCTTCTTGTTCCTTGTGTTATTCTTGTGCTTCTGTAGACATCACACTCGAACAACTCCATTACTCTGAGCTACACATTGTCTTCATCCTTCTGCTCTCAAGCACTTTCAAAAAGACTAAGAAATTGCCTCATTAGAAGAAGCATATGGTTGTCCCCTTGTGAAAGAGGGAACAAAGTTTCATACACATCTCTGAGCTGAGTGATGTTTTCTTGGTACATGAAGTATGGTTTGAATTACATCTTCCACAAAAACAAGGTCATGAATAAATAGAATGCATTTAGTTTATGGATAATGTAGAGAATAGCCTTTGCTTTTAGCACTATACTCAACAAAAATACATTCCATAGACCTATCATCCAATTATTTTTGTTTCTCTTCACGTGCTATTGCATATTCTACATAACCAAAAAGATTAAAACAAGCAACAGATGGTCTACGGCCATTCCAACTAACATTTGGAGTGATAGACTACAATGCTTTGGTGGGACACTTTTTTAACTTTATGTTGCACACATAAAAACCTCAAGCCAAAAGCTATGTGGTAAAGTTTGACTTTTGATCATACAACTTTCCATTTCCATGACATACTTCATCTTCTTGTGAGCACATCCATTTTATTGAGGTGTATATGGCACTATACATTGATATTTTATCCCACACTCAACTAGAAATGCATTAAACTCAAAGAAATATACTCCCCCCTCAATGATAATGGAGGGTGCTTATTTTACATGCTCACATATTTTGAGCCATAACCATGAACCGTTTAAAGCACATATACAATTCGAAATTTGCTTTCAATGAATAGGTCCTTGCATTCCTAGAAATTCATCAATGAAATTCACAAAGCATAGGTAATTGCCAAATGAAGGTGTTTGCATTGGACTGCAGACAAAACTATGAGCACGTTGATATTTATGTGTTAATCTAGATGAGCCACCTTTTGGAAAGGAAGAACATTCAATTTTACCCAAAATACAGCCCTCTAGAGATACGTAGAAGGAGCCAAAGTTTTTCATTTGAGATATTAGGAGAATGATGATAGGCACATGTTGAATCATTCTTAGATTTTCCATAATAGATGATCCTATACATTCCATGACATAAATGCCAGAAGCAATGATATTATCACAGTTGGGAGATCATGAATTGCACACATTTCATCAACAAATTTAACAAATAGGCCAATTTTGGCTAATGTTGAAATAGAAACAAAATTAAAACAAATGTGATATATGAGATGAAAGAAATTATGTATGATATATCAAATAAATTATTGATTGTACATGAGTAAACGAGCATAGCCATATCATATAATGAGATTATAAGAAAAGGAAATACACATGTTTTGGGACATTAAGGTCTTAGAATGAATTTGATAACATGTGAGATGACTTTTATATTATTATTATTATTATTATTATTATTATTATTATTATTATTATTATTACTATTATTATTAATCAACATTTGCCTCGGGCCCAGAAAAGGAAAACAAGTCAATCACTAAGCCATGGCTACTATAATAATCATTGTAGATGATTACTATACTAGCAACCATATTGTGTTTCTTCTTTTTCAAAACTTTCACGAAGTACTTCATTCAGAAAAAAACAAATGAAAACATTTCCTTTTAAATAGAACTGTGGAATAATACGCTGACCTCTTCTATAAAGTTATTATAGAATTCTTTAAATGAAAATATACATTTATGAATTTATTACAAAAGAACAAATACTTTACCTAAAACTTTTCTTAAAAGAAAACCCATTCGAACTACAACTCATGAATTGTGTGAGCAAAGCAAAGAAAGTTTGAACAATTGCAAGTGGATTATACCACATTCCAATACAAAGATATTGCGATTGTAAAATGATACACCCAAATAAAGCCAATGCTAACATATTTTATAGCAACTTTTCATCATAAAAGTTAACTTCTAAACCATAACAATTAGAGAACAATTTTAGATCTAAAATTCTTTTTTTTGAACTATTGAATTTCTTGAAGTTTGAGGTCTATGGAAGCACATACACACCACAAGGAAGAAGAAGAACCTTAGGTCACAACACAATATAGAATGTATTGCCAAGTAAATGTAAAAAGATAACTGACCTGTTAAAGTTATAGGCCTATATACAAGCCAATGGGAACCTAAAGAGGAAAAAAGGTGCCTCGGTGGTACTAAGTGTGTTCATAGAAATCAATACCAAAATATTTCAACAAATCCCCCATGGAATTGATGCGGTGAACAAGGCACCTACACTCATGTTTGAGGAAGTTCCAAGCTATGTGGAATGGGATGAATCCACAAAAGTGAGTAAGCCCTAAGCTTTGTAAAAAACTTCAAGCTTCTCCCTAGGGAAAGCCTTTTGAAAAGGTCTACAACATTATCTTGTGTGGGTACAGAAGCCAAACTCATCTCTCTAGTAGAGAACCTTTCATTGACATAATGACAATGGAACTGCACTACAATGTGCTTTATACAAGCATGGATTACAAGGTTCCTTGCAACTATCAATGTGCTTTAAATATAAATGAAGATGGTGGTGTGTGAAGTCACCAACACCCAAATCAACCAAAAGGCATCTAAGCCACACACACTCAATAGTTGCTGTGAAAGCTTCCCTATACTAACACTCACAACTAAAAGTGACCAAAGTAAGCTTCTTCTTGTTCAACCAAGATATGCATGAGCTACCAAGCGTGAAGCGAAAACCACTGGTAGACGCAAAATTTTCATAACAACGAGCCAATCTAAGTAAGGAAACATGTACGTTTGATGGTAATGATCCCCCCTTGGGATAAAACAATCCAAGTTCAAGCGACAATATGCATAATTTTAAATCAACCATCCCATAGCTTTCTGATAGAGAACGACATCAAATGCATCTTCAACATCATAAAGACTCAATTGTAAACTTGTTTAATGGAAGTGGAAATTTCTTAGTAATCTTCAAGGCAAAACAGTGCAATAATGTGCCAATATATTTTGTTTGACAGAAAGCTATTCCTCCATCAACTTGCATAAACTAAATGCCAAAATAACATTGCAAATGTCCCAAAGCTAACATGTCAAAAGAGGCATGCAAATTAACCTTATATTTAGGAATATGCTTCTCATTAGGACCAATAAGCAACCTATCATCAACATATACAACAATGATCAGAAGTACATCCCACGATTAACATATAAGGTGCTCTCAATGGAATGTTCTCAAAATTATATGCCATCAAGCAAGCATGTATCTTTTCATATCAAACATGTCTTGCTTGCTTCAAACCATATAATTCCTTTTTCAACTTCTACAATTTTTTTTCATTCCCTTGATGTACATTCCAACCATGATGAGCTACAAATGTTAGGAACAGTGGTCATTCTAAATGTGGGAGAAAAGTTTTGATAAAAATCAATGACTCTCGCTTGAGGATAACCTTTGGCAACAAGCCTAGCCTTATACATGTCACCTATTCCATCATGCTTAAATTTCAGCTTGTATACCCATTTAGTGCGAATGGCCTTTTTGTCTAAAGGTAAATCACATAAAGACCAAGTACCATTGTTTATTATAGCATCATATTCTATTTGCATAGAAGCCATCTGATTTCTTGAATTTTGGATTTCATCAAAAGAAAAAAGCTCATTCACATCACAAAGACTAGAGGTAGCCATTGCATGGGAATCTGATGTAAAGCAAGCACTATGAGAGCTTGAAGAGGTACAATATGCCAATGTCATCTAATTTTCCATCTCTCAAATTTTGCACCAACTATTTATTCATAGTTTTAGCCACTTCTATGTAAGCCTCTCATCAACAAGTGCGTCACGTAAATTAGAATCAGAAATGGAATGATCTTCATCATCATTTGAAACCTATAAAGGCAGAGAAATTGCCTCAATTGGAACAACACTTGATTGTCCACCTATAAAAGAGGCAACAAATTTTCACACAAATCCTTCGAGCTAATTGATGTCTCCTTGGTTCATGAAAGTAATCAATGAATTGCATCTTCCACAAAACCAACATTGCCGCTAATCAAAATGTTTTTATTATGTGGATGATATAGACAATAGCCTTTACTTTTGGAGCTTTTACCATCAAAAATACATTTCACTACTTAATCATTCGATTTCTTGTATTTTTGTGTAGGCCCTAATGCATAATTCAAATAAGCAAAGACATGCAGATGAGCAACAGATGGCATGCAACCATCCCAAGCCTTATATGGATTGATTGACTGCATTGCTTTGGTGGGACACCCTTTAAGTACATATGCTGCACACATAATCATCTCATGCCACAAGCTATGTGGTGAAAGCAAACTTTTGACCATACACATCACAATCTCCATCAGATACATGTTATTTCTTTCACCAAGTCCAATTTTTTGAGGAACATATGGAACTATACACATGTTTTATCCCACCTTCAGCCAAAAATGCATTAAAATCAGAAGCTATGTATTTTGCCCTCGATCACAATTGATGGTGCCCAATATACATGCTAAGAAATTCTCAACTGCAATTAGGAACTGTTTGAAGCACATACACACTTTAGAATTTTCTTACAATGGATCACCCATGCATGCTTAGAATAATTATCAATAAAAGTCACAAAAAATAGGTCGTTCTCAAATGAAGTTGTTTGCATTGGAGTACAAATATCACTATGAACAAGCTACAATTTATGAGTAGCTCAAACTGAACCACCTTTTGGCAAGGAGGAACCCCGCATTTTGCCTAAAATACGACCTTCATAGACATCTTTACAATGTGCCTCAAGATTGGGAAGAGAGAACACCATTTTGGATTTCTGTAGACAAAGCAAACAAGTGAAATTCAAATGATTAAAGCATGCATGCTTCGCATCTGAAATAGCGCGAGAATCTTGAACTACACATATTAAATCATCATAGATTTTTCATAGTCTATGAGCTTATAAAAAAGTATGACATAAAATGCCATAAGCAATAATAACATCACCATTTGATATATCATGAACTATACATCTGTCATTAAGATATTTGACAACCAAGAAAATCTTGGCTAATGTTGAAACTGCCAACAGACTTTTCTTGATCCCTAGCACATACAAAGCATCTCACAATGTGAAAGAATTGTCACTAGTAGTAGCCAAAATAATCTTGCCAACTCCTAGTCTTGATCCCTAGCACATACAAAGCATCTCACAATGTGAAAGAATTGTCACTAGTAGTAGCCAAAATAATCTTGCCAACTCCTATTACAGGAGAAGAGGATTTGTTAGCGCATGCAAAATTATTTCCTATAAGTGTAGGCTCAAGTGAACTAAAGGAACTATAGTGCAAGTTAGCATTTTTTATTGCCCCACTATCAAAATACCAAACATCTACATCTACTACAGACATACACTACTCATGCGAAGATGGTTCATGGCTGCAAATAATAGTAAGTTCCCATTCTTCATTATCAACTAGATTAGAAAATCCTTTTTTAGGTATAGAGGCTTCTATAACAACCATTCTAACCTCTTTTCGATTTGCCTCTTTTGCATCCATTTTAGAACAACTTTATTATCACTTATGGAATGTTCAATTTTGGAGTTTATTTTATTGAAATTTTAATGTGATTTTTCTTTTGATATAATAGGTGAAGGTTTGTGAGCATGGATGGGTGTGGACTTATTCGGATATATTTGGACACAAATAAAGAAATTATGTTTTCCATATATTTTCTAAATGAAAGACCCACATAGAGGGTTGTTTCTAGAAATTTATAAAAATAGTGGTTGAGATAAGAAGCATTGTAGAACATGACTTTTGTACATAAAAGATAAGGCTCTCTATAAAAGTGAGCAACTTTTTATTGACACATAATTTTTGAGGTACATGCCCTTATTGTAGCCTCTATATTTTTGCATAATAAAAACCTATAAATACATGTACTCTTGGGACCTGTCTAACAAAGTGTGTGGGGGAGATTTTACCCAGTGTTGTGTATTGTGTCATCTTGAGTAAATCTTGGTTTTTTTGTGGTTTTCAATTTTGTATTGTTTCTATACACCCATGACTACAAGATCCTGCAACAGTGGCATTAGAGACTGTGTGCATCACTATAGAGGCATTGTGGTGCTATGCTTTCTTGTATCTGATTGTAGAGCTATCTATTTAGAGTCCGATCTCGATCCAGATCCCGATCCCATTCTGATTTTTATTCTTGTTCTTATTTTCATTTCCAATTCTCTTTGGCTTCCCATTCACCCATGGCCCCCTTGGCCATTGATGCCATTGGTTACATGTCAAATCTCTTTAATTAACAAATGGCAATAAGTACTCTCTCATTTAGAGAGGGATTCGAACCTACAACCTCACATTCATGAGTAAATTGTTTTACCACTACACTATTCACATGTGTTGTCATTGTATTCCTTTTTACTTATATTTAACATAACTTTCATCTTTTTTATTTGAATTCAAGAATTTTAAAAATTATTTTTACATTTTAAGCAAGGGGGTTTGTTCTTTTACACATCCATGGACCCTAATCATACCATGGAGGACTTTGGAGAATCACCCCTACCTGAGGGCACCAATTGAATAAGAGTTGAAGCTCTTGAGGCACAAACTCCAATGTGCTCAAAATCAGATCAAAGAACATGATAGATTACATCAAAAGATGCATTTTGAGGAGGATAATGTTCTATGTGTGGTGAAGGCCATTATTATTGCTCAAGCAGATGGCATGCATTCCAAGATCGGTGTAAATCAGTTGCAATCTACTCAAAAAACGATAAAGTGAAGTTCACGACTAATTATTTAGTGGGGAAGGCCTAACTTTGGTGGAATGTTTTATGGCATAGTGCAGATTGTCCCATGACATGGAAGGCCTTTCAAGAGAAGATCAAGCAATCGTTTCTTCCTCCTGAGTTCCATCTACATGTTTGTCATTTGTAGACCACTTTTACATGGAAGGAGGGTGATATCATTACTACTTAACTAAGCAATTTTGGCAAAGTCCATAACTTACTTGCATGCTCCAAGACATTCCTAAAGATACCTTGCAAATGAAGTACAAAGATGATTTGTAGATGAGGATCCAAGCCAAGCTTCACATATTTCGACCTACAACTCATTATGAACCATGTATTTGGAGGTCAAAACAAGATCAAATCAAAATTTTGATGCCATAGAGCAAAGCAGTTTTGAACTACTGATTTGATCACCAATTTTCGTTTGACTTTGAGACTGTGACTAGAGGGGTTTTGACGACACCCTCAATGAAGCAAAAACCTTCTCTAATACCAATTGTTGGAGTTCAAGGTCTATGGAAGCACACAAAAAGCACAAGGAAGAAGAAGAATCTTGGAGGACAACACAAAAGAGAATGCATCACCAAGTGAATGTAAAAAGATAAGTGATCCATTAGGGTTATAGGTCTATATACAAGGAGGGGTAAGAAAACCTCCTAGAGAGGGAACAAAGTGCCCCAATGATTGTAAGCATGTTTTCACATATCACTACCAATTCACAAAACAATTTGGTGTAAATTTCATCCCTAAGTTTCAAGAATAAATTATTTAAGTTCAATGTAATTTTTCCTAGGTATAAATCCTAACGCTTATGTTTGGTGACTCTATACAAGAAAATACATTCTTTAACCAAAGAGTAATTCTTTTCCTTAGATCATTGAAGTTTAACTTATTTTTATGAAGCTATATTTTTGAAGTCATAAAGAGTATTAGTTTTCCCCTAAATTTATCACTGATTCAAAGAGGAAACAACAAGAATTGCACCTTTAGATCTAAGTGCTATCAAAGGGAGTTTGTAAGACTCAATAAGTGTCTACATTCGTTCACATAGCCTATCAAAATTTACATGGGAACTTTTCCATATGTTTCCCCTTTCTATTGTGATATTCCTCAATGTACACATATACGTTTGAAGAATGGTAAAGACCAAGAATAAATCACCAAAGCAAAGGCCACTCATTTTGAAGCCTTCGATAATCCTTCTTGCCAAAATAAGCCATCATATTTTAGTTCAATTCAGACATCCATGCACTTCAAGTTTGAGACCATTTCCTATGCTATGAAATATTGGGGATAATTTCACACAACAAAAAAACAAACGGCACACAAACTCAAAGCTTAGATGGTGAGATGATCGCTAGCGATAAAGCAATGAAAGTCTATAGGTGTGGATGTCAAAGAGAATAGGATGTGAATTTTCCTACTTACATGGGCTCGGATTCAATAAAGATAGACATCAACACTCCATAGCCTCATTGGACAAAAAATCCCTCAATCCACAAATCAACCTATGTTCAATTACCAAAATCCTCAAGAATTGATGTTGCTTTCCCATAGCCAACTTTGGCATTTTGCATTTTCAAAATTCATGAAGAATCACCTTAACTATCTTTTGGCTTCTAATAAATGGTTAACATGTTTATTGTTTGATGAATATGTCAAGGTTATCATAGAGAAGGGGAAATTTTTGAACCTAGATGAGGAGGGAACTATTTTGAATTCTGAACTTTTCTACTTGTGGGAGATCCCTATAGGCACCAACTTTATGTCAATTATGAGGGGGATTTTGTAAAACATCCAAAGCAAGCTCTCCTTCCAACTACCTTTAGAATCCTTGAATTTTTAGGATATCAATAGCTAAGTCTATATGTAAGTGGATTTGGCCCAGTTTTTGAGTAAGATAGATATTTTAAAATCTTGGTGACATTGTATATCATCATATCCTCATTGGGCATTGTTTTCTACCAATCTTGGTAGATCTGCTTGGAGAATAATTCAATATAACGAAAAGGAGGCTCCTTTATGCGAAGCCCTATCATTGACATGAACATATAGGCTTCCCTAGTGGGATTGGAGAAGCCCACATGAACATGCAAAAAATCTGGTTTTTGGCTATAAAATTCCTTTTTCTTTCTCCTCAAGTCTCCCTCCAAGGATATATTACAAGAAGATGTGTTAGAAAGCAATCTCAAACTAGGATAGAAGAAGGCACATCACAAAAATGGACTCCATAACATTGATTACACCAAAAAAACACATTAAATCTGATTATAAATTGACCCATCCTTTGAGAACGTAAATTTGAGGGACTCAACTTGATGGAAGTAGAGGGATGAAGAGAGCTAGAAGGAGAACCACCCTTGAACAGCTGCATGACTATAAAATGTACCAACAAAAAAGACTTTATGAGAAGTAAAAGCACCCAATTTTGGATCATAGTTGGCATAAAGGCCCCTCATAGTTGGCATAAATTTGCATCTTAGGAGCCCCAACAAGAAGTATAAGGTCCAAGATAGAAATACAAGTAGTGAAAGCCAAAAAAGTGCTCTTTCTAGGCTTCGAACACCCAACTACATTGTGCACCATTAGCTACTTATTAGAAGGAAGGCCACATCACTTCAATTTTAGATTGGTTGTTTCAAAAGTGATTTATACTCCAAAATTTTTACCTTTTCCCCCTTTCCCGATGCATTAATTTCAATTTAAAGATCCGAGAACGTTTTCAAAATCTATGTTGCGATTCGTAGTACTAAAGCAAGCCTAAATTACGCTACACTAGAGAATGAAGCTATGATAGCATAATAAGATTGTACAAAAGCATGTCATATTTACTTCTAGATTGTATGCACATTTTGGTGACAATGTCAGGTACATTCTTCAATCTAGGGGTCTATTCTCATTATATGCTATCGTAGGTGGTCCTCTTGGTGGAGGGAAGTATAGGTAGTTTATCTGATCTAAGCAGCCTGGAGTAGTGTTGACTTTGAATGTGAACATATGCCATGGGCATCAAGGAGGTACTAGAAAATAGCATAGATTGTACTTGATGTATAAGGGGGCATTAGAACATGTTCACATCATTTAGGGGTAATTCTCTAGCAACCCTTGCCCACAAATTTGGCTAGAAGATGGTTCCTTTTTCAGCTCCCTTTGGGAGGTCATTATGGTGAAACTATGTCGCAGAGGTTGGTTCCTCTCCAACTACCCTTTTGACTTCTACATTATAGTCAAATAGAACCATGAAGTATGGCATATACTACATCTCTGAGATGGTGATTAGCCATCTGAAGGATATATTCTAAAATTATTTTGATTTAAGTACTATATCTTCTAAGTTAAATAGAAACTCAATTTACATCACCACCCTATCATCATGCATTTGCCTTATTTCCTCAACTTTTTTGAGCCATTGAGGTATTGATGCTTCGGATGTATCTTGTCCTTCTTCAGTTGCTTGGCCCCCAGGTATAGGTTGTGGCTCATAGGCATCGTCAAATGTTTCCTCCACTAAAATTTCTAATAAATCTTTGGGTTTAGGCTCTATCAATGGGGATGCGGGTCGAACGTATTGTGACAATTATGCTTGTACGTCCTTGATTTGTTTCTATAGTCCCTCAATTTCTTGTGTATAAGCTTGGAGGGAAACAACTTCGGGCACTTGGGTGCTAGTGGTGGCTAGCTGCTTTCATAGCTCACTGAGCTCATCTTCCAATCTGTCATACAATTCAACGAAATTGGCATGCTCTTCTAAAAATACATGGATATTGTTTAAGAGCATTGCTTGAAAGCATGTTGGACTAATGTTAGGACTTGGTGTGCCCTCCATGCTAGCTTCAAGATTATCATGGTTTTGTTGTTGAAGATGCTTGTTTTCTTCTAATGGTGTGGCCACAGTCTTCATACAAGACCCAGGCTTCTTTGTAGCTTAGCATTTTTATCCATCTGATGGTGTAGCATAGTCTCCATATTCTTAATAGCTTCTTGATCCACATTTTGCATTTGAGATCAAGTTCATTGTGGGCCTATTTGAGTGTGTTGTACTGCTCTCATAATGTGTTGTTGTCTTCTTCCAGTATTCTAACTCTAGCTTGTAATCATTGTGAATATTCCATGAGAATTGTATTGTGTTCTTCCAACTCTTGATATTCATTTCACAAATCTTAGGCACATCATCATAGTATCAAGCTCATTATTTATAGACATTGATGTGATATTTACAGTGGGAAACATAGGGGAAAGGGAAGTGGGAGTGGGAGTTGTGAATGCCATGCATGATGGTGTGATAGGTGTCGATGAGGTTTGTGGCAGGGGAATGGGAGATGGTGGAAGTGTAGGGGGAGGTGGTGGTGTAGTGGGTGGTGATATATCCATCATATTAGACAACATTATGCATGTTCTTTCTACCATATAGACTGGGATGATAGGTCTTGTGCTTGTGGTATCTATGAATAGTGAAGATTTTGTGATAGGAAAAGGGCCCCTTTATTGTTCTAATACTTGAAGCATGATTTATATCAAGCATGCACAAAATGGTGGTAGGGTGGTTGTAGGTACTTGTGGTTGATGTGCAGATGAGAATATGGATGTGGAAGCATAGGGATCCATGGCACATGGCACCTAGGTGATATGGAATGCTAGAAATTTGAGAAGTCCCCTACTACAACATCTTTGAAGGGGTGGCATATGGCAATTTTCAATGGATCTGTTGAGGTAGTGTATAGCATATTGATGATGGAAGAGAAGATTTTTGTGTGGGATATAGGAGGTTCTATTGGGTGGGTGGTTTCTTTGGTCGTGATAGCGGTTTGGGTATGTTGAGTTCTAACTGAGGATGGAGGACATGTGGGCAAAATTGGTGATGTTTGGACAAAGGTTTTTGAAATAAAATTGATGGTGCTGATTGATGTTGCTTCATGAGTGTTTGTTGCTTTGCATTGTGAGACAGGTATCCAAATGTTTTCACCTCACCTTTGCCTAGTATCCATGTGTCTTTGGTCATATCAAGGTTATGGCCATTGGAGCATGGTATATAGAGCTTCTATTGCTCCATAAGATTATGTCATAAGTTGGAGGGAATCTATAAAGTGGGGATCCACTCCCTCTTCTCCTTGGTTCTGATCAATAATTACACAGCTAGTTTGGAATGATAGTTGGTCTCACTCCTATATGCTTGTAATAGTTTCATGTAATTTTTGGAGTTGTATTGCGTATGTTGGGGCTCCTTCATTTTCTTGCTCATCTTGTTCTTCCTCATTAGCCTCCCCATTTTGCACTTTGTCTTGTTGTTGCTCTCATGTCACTCTTCATGTTGTTGGTGATCACCTCCTTATTCCTCTTCCAATTCAAGGTTTACATCTCTCAGGATTTGTTTTAAGTCCACATTGCCTAATTATTCCAGACCTAATCCACCAAAAATTTCCAAGTCAGATGATATGGGGGAAAGATCAATTGGGGACCATCAATACTACACCTTAGAAATCTGAGTGTAAATGGGCACACAATGTGTTCACATGTGAGAGAGAGGTCAGACATCAGAGTAGCTCCTTGGGGTTGAGCACAAGGGATTGATCCTCTTATTTTCTTGGAGGTAGGTGCAGACGCCTTCCTGCTCTTAAAGAGTTGTACATAGTTCCATGAGAGGGCCCTGTAAATTGGTATTTCAAATGCCAGACATCTATAGATTATAAGTGTAAGTACACAACATCCATGTAATATGGCCTTGCATGGCTACCGCTTGTGAGTTGCATGAATTTGATCTATGACTCAATGGGGAAGGTTGGTGTGAAATTTTGTGTATCTATAAAGTATAAAGTGAACTATATTTTCTTATGGGGCATAATGAACCAATCCTATCCAGGGAAGGCGAAGTGTTGCATGTGCTAGACAACGACATTAAGGGACATTGTTACCATGTCTTTAAGCTTGGCCAAGTTCTTATTTTTCATGTTTTCCATAAGAAATCCATCCTTTTCCATTGCGATGTGCATACCATACATGTCTAAAGCTTCTCTCACTAAATTATTAGTCAATCCAAACCTTCTAAACTCATTTTTGTGCATTGAGGATGGTATGAAAAAGGTGTTGGATGCTCTAGGATCCTTACTGGGATGTTGAGTGTTAATGAGGTAATAGCATCTCATGAAATCCGGCTCGGGGAGCTTAGCACTGAAATATTCTGATCGGCCCACTTTGTTCCATATTGGCTGAATTTCCTCTACATTTTGCAAGTGCTCAAAGTCTCTCGTGAAAAAGTGATACTTCCCCCATATGTTATTATATTGAGTTTCAACCTCCACATGTAACTCCTTCACCAAGAGGTCTAGTCATCTCACTAAACCAATGGGAAGTTTTGTTGACTCGTGTCATGTGGCTAGTTGGGGAGTCCTAAATTGGAATCACCTAGAGGTGGATGAGAGCCTCCAATTTCTATGTGGGTGCCTCTATAATGGGAAAGCTCTCAATATCTATTGTTTTCTGACTCAGTCTTGCTTGAGAGCTAGTGCCTACTGCCTCATCAATAATTGAGGGTGGTGACTTATGCTTTTGGATCTGCTAGAAGAATGAAATCACATTAATATTGCATCTAAGAAAATATGAGAAGTCATCCCCTTGCAATACCAACATGATATCAGTGATGGTTAGTGAGTTAGTAAAGTTACGTAGTATGAATGTGAGTGTATGTTAGGATGAATGTGAGTGTATGTTAGGAGGCTATGTCCTCTTATGGAAAATTCTTCATCGTGGAATCTGGACCAACCTTAAGGCTAGCAAATTTTGTGGGATACCTCCTTGGTGCAAATGCTGCTACCGATCTATCGAAGATGTTTCTCACATCTACTTTACCTATCCCAATTCCAATAGGCTCTCGTGGATTGTTAGAAAGAAAATTAGTCTTCAGAAACATATTACTTGGAAGCAAGCTCTGCTAGGAGAAGCGATCCACTCCTCCACGACTCTCTAGGACGCCATCAAAGAGGAGGTCCTATGGAAAATCTGGCGGTAAAGATGTGCTTTTAACTTTGGCAACGCCCCCAAACAGTGGTCAATTGAGAATTCCCTGTTCCTCTTTTGCAAAAGGATCGTTAACTATAAGAAATCCCCCCCCCCCCCCCCCCCCCCCATTCACACATCAGCAAGTGCTCCTTTTGATCAACAACAAGCTTAAACCCAACTGGGCCCCACATGAGGGTGATGAGAGGGTGATGAACCTTCTTTGTAATGCCATCTAATATCTGTAAAAGCTACCTCTATGCTCTGGGATTTAGGGGGTCCTGTGGGAATTAGTCCCCTTCTCTTATACTTTTCTTTTAATTAATTCAGGTCTCGGAGAGTAGGCTAAGGCCAAACTTCCTTTTACAAAAAAAAAAGTCGATTTGAATATCTGTGATGAAAACAATCACATCTAAATCTCCTCCATTGGCACATTCATCTTGTAAAAACAAATTAAAAAAAATGGATCGTCATCTGCAGATGCCACCAACGACTTTATATGAACTTAGCAAACTGTTTAAACATTGAACAAGACGATGGCATAGACGCTAGTTAATAAGGCGTCGATAATCAAATGTATATTAAGACAGAGAGGTCGATGAAAGTTCGAAAACGCTAGAGAGTGTCCTCTGACGAAAAGTCCCAAACTAGAAGAAAAATGGAAACAAGTTTAAAGTGAAGCATTTATCTCGAACAATAGCGCAAGAAGGAAAACTTGAATAACATGAGTTGTCTTCAACATTAATGTTAATTATAACCTCGACTATGACGTTTTCCCTCTATGCGCCTGAAGTCCAGCGGTAGGTTCATAAGTAGATGAAATCGTATTCCCCAGTAATTAAGACTGCAAAGCTTCATTAAACTCTGTTTGCCATCTTCATCACATACACGTCCGACTGTTCTTTCATCAATACATCCATTCTGAATGTTTCTTCGCTTCAAAAACATTCTCGCGTATCTGCGCACATACATTAATACTCTTCATCTAAACGTTCAATGTCTGAGTATATACTTCAATTTTTAGTTCTGTTCGATATTAAATCTTGTCACGAGCTAGCCAGTCCACAATCAACTTCGTCCTCGCATCCCATAAATTCCTCGAGGAGAGAAGCATACAGAAACTGTCGGCTTCCTCGTCAATTATCGACTTCATATACGAATATCGGCCAGCTACGAAGTGTGCCTATGTCGTGCAAACACTTCCTCAACTCTATGTCGTGCAAACACTTCCTCAATCATCCGGGTGAAACTCCTTCAATTCCCCGTTGATTGGGTATGTTCACAGATGCGAGACGTAAATTAACCTTCAAGCATATCGATTCTGTCCATAAGGAAAGGAGGAAAGATCCGAAACTATCCATGTGTCAGACGCGTGAGTGGTCGATGAATTCATGTGATCGCAAGAAGAGGAAAGGAGTATGTTGCCGTCTGTCGGAAGCGACTATGAAGAATCTGTTGTATTCGTGTGATAGTATGAAGAATGTTTTGTATTCGTGGAACGTTGAAATCGTGTGTCGCCGTTGAAACGGTCTGATTTTCCCTCAAATGGGAGACCGATCACGGAACGATTCCCCTCTTTGGTAGGCAAAACGCTTCTATCCATAGCATAGAATTATCTTAAATCCCCATCCAATAAAACTATCGCGCATTAAAGAAAACCAAGCAGACCTCTTAGACTGCTCTGAAAACAAACTTCGACGTGAAGTTGAAACTCTTTCAATCCATTCGTTGAGCTATTGAAGATAGCTCTCCCTTTCAATGCTAATATCCCAGAGCTTTAATTAAAGACTAAAAGTACTTGTAAAACAAAAACTAAAAGATTTCTGTTCAAACATTCGCTCATTGATAGCGATACAAACACCGTACCTCTACATATGAAATTATTCGTTGTAGACCATCCTTGTGATTCGACTTTCAACAAGGATACCTTAATTTCAAAATATCCTAAACTTAGAAGACATTCCATGGAAAATTGTATGGACGCATCCATACATGTCCTAATTACCTTCTAGATTTTATGGCACTCAAAAGCCATCAATTCTTGATCCGGCCCTTCAGCAACAACAATGAGCATATGCACATTCTTCACATAAACACTTCTCAACAAACTTTTGCTCCAAAACTTTTCGTCATCAACGTGCCAAATCGGATTATCTACCTTGAGTTGTAGACTCTAAGAATTCGATTGAACCATGTCATAGGCGTTCTTGAGCTCAAAACAAAACTTCCTTTTATGGTTGTTGACTTATGACTGAGTGTATACCACAATTTCATCGTCAGATAAGATTTATCGTCAAAAGAGAGTAGAGACGGGAATCTCTATGACCATGCCATGTGACTTAGTTATCATGCAATTTGATGTGAGTTTCTCACGTTGAGGAACTTGGATACAAAGTTGTTTTCTATGCTTAGTCCTTTTGCATATCAAAGGGCAATATGTTCATTGTCAAAGGAAAAAGATTTGGATCACTTTATCCTTTATTTTTATCACAGAATAATGACATGTTAGTTGTCACTAGACATCCTATGGATCGCATATGGCATGGAAATTCGGGCCACATATTGCGGGGAGGAATGGCAAATCTTTCTTCTACTCTCTACGTACCTATTTTAAAATTATCTGCGTTTTCATTTTATGAGCATTTTCAATATCGAAATCTAACTAGTAATGTGTATAAAATGCACATTGATTCTTTAATCTGGCCTTTAGATCTCATTGATATAAACATGTGTTCTCCAATGCCCACAAGCTCATTAAGTGTTTCACTTTATTTTTTCACATTTATAGATTATATCACTAGAAAATTCTAGGTATATCCTATCACGTCAAAGGATGATGTAGTCCTACAAGCAAAAAATGGCTTGCTTAAGAGATTGAAAAAGGATCCAATGCCAAGGCTTTTCATTCACATTATGGAGGTGAGTATACCTCACATAATTTATGCCTTTTTATCCGTCTAAAGGGATCCATAGAGAGTTTGGATCATCTTATACCCAAGAACCGAATGGCATAGTTGAGAGGATGAATAGAAATTTTGAGGATAGAATAATTTCTATGTTGCAACACGCAATGTAAATGGGTATATAAGTTGAACTTCACATTGAATTATGCTTGGTCAAAGTATAGAGCACTACTCATTGCAAGGATTTCTTAACAATGTTGATATATTTAGGTAGTGATGTGTGTGAACACACTAAGACCATGGGGGCACTTTTTTCCCTCTTTAGGAGGTCCCCCCCCCCCTCCCCCCCGGCTTTTATATACACCTATAGCCCTAATAGGTATTGATCTTTGTACATTCTAGTGATAATACTTCAGTCTTCTGTATTGTGCTCCAAGCTTCTTCTTCTTGCTTGTGCTGTTCATGTGCTTTCACAGATGTGTAACTCCAATGATTGGTATTAGAGAAGGTCCCCGCTTCATCTACAGCATCATCGACACCCCTCTGGTCATAGTGCTTGTGGAAACTATTTCTTCTTTTTTGTACCAAAGATATATTTAAGTTTTGGTTTGCTAGTATAGGCATCTCGAAGTTTGCTAGAGTTCTAGCAGAACTCACCAGGGTAGGTCTATGTCGATATATTTAGGTAGTGATGTACATGGACACTCTAAGATCACGAAGGCACTTTTTTCCCTCTTTAAGAGGTTTTTTCCCCCGGCATGTATATACACCTATTGCCCTAATGGGCTACTTATCTTTGTACATTCTATTGGTAGTACATTCAATATTGTGTGTTGTGCTTCAAGCTTCTTCTTCTTCCTTGTGTTGTTTATGTGCTTCCGTAGATGTCTAAATCCAATAATTGGTATCAAAGAAGGTCCCTGCTTCATCAAGGGCATCATCAACACTCCTTTGATTGCAATCTCAAAATCACTTGAAAACTTATGAGCATACTAAAGATGTTTCACAGATCAAAACACCTTCATTTTCTAGTGCCGAAATCATGATCTGAGCTTGTTTCGGCTTCCAAATGCACTATCATAGTGCTTGTGTAAGCTATTTCCTCTTTTTGTGCCAAAGATATATACCAATTTCAGTTTGCCACTATAATCCTCTCAAAGTCGGCTACAGGTCTAGCACAACTCCTTTGGGAAGTTCTCTTTAACTTTTTCAGATACAATCATTTTTTTGCATCAAGGTATTTAAGTGAGTGGCCATGGTTAAAAGAAGTGATGCATTCCATATGTTAATTGTTGAGGATAAGTTGGATAATACCAATTATCCATTGTGGGCTTATATGATGCAACATGTATTGGTTGCAAAAGGACTCTAGAACATTGTGTAGGGTGTTGAAAGGTGTCCAATTACACCTGCGAATACAGGTACTGCAAATACAGGTGCTCGAGCGGATGGCGATGGTGTTGAAGATGGTGATACTCTTCAGATTCCTATTCTTGTGCAGTTTCTACTAAACCTACTGTAGAGCAAATTCGTTGGGATGGTAGAGATGCTCAAGCACATGCACGGATAGTCTTGTCTGTCAAACTTGCTCTTATTCCTCACTGTAGGCAAAACAAGTCCATCATGCATGTTGTAGACCAGTCTTTCCTGGCTAGTCAGAAGGGCAAAGGTAAATGGAGCTCATCTACTACCAAGTAGAAATCTGCAATTGCTACACATTCGAAGAAGGAAGACAAAGATGAGAAGAAATAAAAAAAGTAGAAATCGTTTTGCAAACACTGTAAAGGAAATGATCATATCATAAGGAACTGTACAAAATTGGTTGCTAAAGAGGAAAAGAAGAAAGAGGTTGGAATGGTTGTTGCAGAGGCCTCCAGACCGAAAATAGAGTGTGCTAATCTTGCGCAGGATGGAGAATGGGCATTTACTACTATTCATAGTTTTGACCCATCTTCTCATGAGTAGTGTATGTCTGCAGTAGACTCAGATGTTCGGTATTTTGATAGTGGGGCAACCAAACATATTACCTTACAGTGCAATTTCTTCACTTCACTCGAGCATGCCCATATAGGGAATATTGTCACAGGTGCCAACAACTCCTCTTATTTAACCATGGGAGTTAGTAAGATCATTTTGACTACTGCTGATGGTAGTTCTTTCACTTTGTGACATGTTTTACTTGTGACAGGGATCAAGGGAAATCTTTTATCAGTTTTTGCATTAGCCAAGATTGGCTTTGTTGATGATAGATGTACAGTTCATAATCTGTCAAATGGCGACATGATTATTGCTTATGGCATTTTATGTGGTGGGCTATATAAGCTCACAAACTGTGAAAGGTGTGTGAATGACTCAACATCTGTAGTACATGATTCTTAGGCTATGTCAGATGCAAAGCTTTGGCATGCACGGTTTGGTCATCTAAATTTTGCTAGTTTGCTATGCTTGCAAAAATCTAGAATGGTGTCCTCTTTGCCCAAATTTTGGGCACCTGGTTACCATGTATGTGAAGGCTGTATTTTGGGCAAAATGCAATGTTCATCATTTATAAAAGATGGTTCAATTTGGGCTACTAATTATATCTTGTACATAGTGATGTCTATCGTCCTATGCAGACACCTTCTTTTGAAAACTATCTTTACTTCGTGACTTTCATTGATGACTTTTCCAGGCATGCATTCAAATAGTTTTTGGTCTTGGCGAAAAATCTGTCAGCATGTAAAATGGGCACTCCGGGCTCTGCTTGAGGGGGCGAATATATGTCTTCTGACTTTAATGCATTTCTGGTTGAAGGTGGGATTTGTTGAATGGAAGAATAGGTCACTCAAGGTGATGGTGAGGTGCATGGTCAAGAGTCAGGTTTTACCACAAAATTTCTGGCTTGAGGCTGTCATGTGTGCAACATATGTACTTAACAGGTGTCCGACTAAAGCTCTGTAGTCTATCACTCCATATGAGGCTTGGCATGGTGGCAAGCCATCTGTTGCTCATCTCTATGTTTTTGGATGTTTGGCGTATGCATTAATGCCTAAACAACATTGCATAAAATTGGATGATAAAGCAATGATATCTTTTTTGTTGTTTATAGTTCTGAACGTAAAGGCTATCATCTATATCATCCACAATCAAAACGCACAAAATGCATTATAGTAAGCCGTGATGTTGTTTTGTCGAAGATCCTATTCAGCCACTACTTTCATGCATGAAGAAGACATCTATTACGTCCAAAGACATTTATGATACTTTGCCACCTCTTTTTACGGGTGGCCTATCTACTGTTGGTCCTAATGACACAATTTCTCAGCCTTTGTAGGTTTCATATGATGATACAAATCATTCCATTTCTAATGCATATTTACATGATGCACGTGTTGATGAGAGAGCTGATATTGAGCAAGGAAAAACTGTGCCAAAATAATACTCGATCAGGCTCTCATAGTGCCTCTTTTGCATCAGATTCCTATACTATGGCTGCCTCTAATCTCTAAGATGAAATCTGAATATGATGCTATCATGAAAAATGGTACCTAGTCTCTGTGTGACTTGGCTTCTAGCAAGAAGACCATTGGCACTAAGTGGGTATACAAGCTGAAGTGTAAACCCGATGAAACAATTGATAGTTATAAGGCTAGGGTTGTTGCAAAGGGTTATGCATAGGAAAGGCATTGATTGTGATGAAACATTTGCTCCTACTTGGCGAATGACTACTGTTCGTAGCATCTGTGCACTTGCAGCTCACCATTGTTGGAATATACCTATTTGGACATTAAAGAAACATTTTTGAATAGTGACTTGCATGAAGAAGTGTATGTTTTTTAGCCCCATGGCTTTGTGCAAAAAAGGGCATGAAAACCAGGTGTGCAGGTTAAAGAAGGCATTATATGGCTTAAAGCAAGCACCACATGCTTGGTATGAAAAGATGCATGCCTATCTGATTGCACATGGTTCTCAGAACAGTCCAATTGAAAGCAGCTTATATATTAAGTGTACTAATGATGTGCATTTGAACATTGTGGTGTATGTTGATGAAATGCTACTTACTAGTCCTCATGACATGCATATTGCTGATTTCAAGGTTGATTTGCATGCCTCATTTGAGATGTCCGATTTGGAGCACTTGCATGATTATTTGGGCATTTTGTTTATGCATGTTGATGGTGTAATTGATTTGTGTCAAATGAAATATATTGACACATTATTGCACTGTTTTGGCCTTGAAGACTGTAAGCCTATTGCCACTCCTATGGAGATAGGTTTACAATTGAGTCTTCATGATGATGGAGATGCATTTGATGTTGTTCTCTATCGATAGGTTGTTGGATGCTTGATTTACTTATGCATTACTCAACTAGATATTCAGTTTGTTGTCTCACAGATGAGTAGGTTTATGCATTGTTCAAGTGTCAAGCATTGGAAGGTGGTTAAGTGCATCTTTTGCTACTTGAGTGGTACCTGGCTACTTGGGTTGTTATATCCCAAGGGGGGGATCATTACCGCCAGATTTGCATGCTTTTTCCCACTCTAACTAGGCTGGTTGCTATGACACTCATGTGTCCACTAGTGGTTTTTGCTTCATGCTTGGTAGCTCATGCATATCTTGGCTGAGGAAGAAGAAGCCTACTCTAGCCACTTACAGTTGTGAGGCTGAGTATAGGGTAGCTTTCATAGCGACTATTGAGTGTGCATGGCTTAGATGCCTTATGGCTGATTTTCGTGTTGGTCATTCTTTTGCCACCACTATCTTCACTAACAGTTAGAGCGCATTGGTAGTTGCAAGGGACCCTATGTTCCATCTCGCACTAAGCACATTGAGGTGCATTATCATTATGTGAGGGAGAGGTTCTCTGCTAGAGAGATCAGCTTGGCATATGTGCCCACGCAAGAGAACATTGTAGACCTTTTCACGAAGGATCTGCCTAGGGAGAAGTTTGAAGCTTTCCACAAAGCTTTGGGCTTAGTTCCTTTTGTGGATTGATTACACATAGCTTGGCACTTCCTTATACATGAGTGCCAGCCCCTTGTTCACCGCATCACATTTAGGGGAGATTTGTTGATATATTTAGGTAGTGATGTGTGTGAACACTCTAGGACCACCAGGACACTTTTTTTCCTCTTTAAGAGGTTTTTTTCCCTCATCTTTGTATATATGCCTATTGCCCTTATGGGGTACTTATCTTTGTACATTCTAATGGTAATACATTCAATATTGTCTGTTGTGCTCCAAGCTTCTTCTTCTTCCTTGTGTTGTTCACATGCTTATGTAGATGTCTAACTCCAACATTTTGTTCAACTTTTTCAGATACAATCATTTTTTCTACATCACGATATTTTAGTTAGTGGTCATTGCTAAAAGCAATGATGTATTCCATACCTTGGCTATTCAAGATAAGTTGGAGAGTACCAATTACCCATTGTAGGCTTATATGATGTGACATGTATTGGTTGCAAAAGCATTGTTCAACATTGTGCAAGGTGTTGAAAAACATCCTATTACACCTGCAAATTTAGGTGTTGAAACTGATGCAGATGACATTGAAGATGCGGATATTCTTTAGATTCTTATTCGTTCTATGATTTTTGTTGCACCTACTACAGAGAAAATTCTTTGGGATGGTAGAGATTCTCAGGCACATGCATTCATAGCCCTATCTGTCGAACAATGTCGTCGAGATTTTCTCTCCTCTCTCACTCATGACGAACTATAGGAAACACATTCAGTGAAGGTAGCTAGAATTCCTTGAGAAGTCCAAAATGATGGGGGATGATTCTAACACCCCAATGCAAACATGGAAGATGGCTGCCCTCCACTAGGTCCACAAGTAGTGATATATGCTCGCTGTTCTGAACTTTTCTCTGCACCAATACAAGGACTTAAAATGAAGTTTTGCAGACTTGTAGTAGACTATAAGAGCTATCCAAGCAGCTTTAAATCATCCCAAATGGATATTCCAGCTGGGATAACCACCTCTGCAAAACAGGCTACTTGTTTGCAACACTCTCTGCCTATATGCAGAGATATACCTTTACAAAGTTGGCAATTTCTCACAGCTCACTCAACCAAATAACTTGAAACTTTGGCAAACTTCAGGGCACAATATGAGAGACCAAATGAAGATTTAAATCAATGAAAATGAGTAGAATGAGAGAACAAACAATGCTCTACAATATGGTACAATCAGATTTGGAAAAAACCCTAACTACACCTCTAGATAGAGTTGAGCAAAATCATGAGAAAATGAGGTATAAAGCAAGCATGCTGCTTGCTGGAGTTTATGAATTCACTAAACTAAGTGGGAAACTCATGGAATGTATTCAACTCAAGAAACAAAGGTGGGATGATGCTTATATAGACTTTTACTTTTCCTACAATCTAGCTAACCACCCACCAATTAGTTTAGAAGCACTTTTTGGTGGTTGATTTGAAGAGATTTGAATCTGATTGAGTTTGCTGGAGCTTCTAACTTTATTCCACAACTTTGGGTGCTCCTTTTTTATTGGTCCACTTGCAAAACTCGTGGTTGAGCGTTTTTGCATGATTGAGACTTGATTTTCAACACTCCCCCTCAAGTCTCAATGCTTAGGTCCTTCATTCCAATGCATGCCTTGAAGTGTTGTAGCTTTACTCCATCCAATGCTTTGGTAAACATATTTTGATATTGGTCCTTTGTATTGACATGCTCCACCTTGATATCCTTTGACATGACCTTCTCTCAAATAAAGTGGTAACGCACTTCTATATGCTTCAACCTTGGATAGAACACCGGACTTTGAGCCAAGCATATGCTACTTATGTTGTCACAAAAAATAGGTACTTACTTAACCTGCAAATCAAGATCAGCAAACAACTTCTTGAGCCACATAAGCTCACATGAAACTTGTGCTAAGCCCTTATACTCAGGTTTGGTCAATGAAAGAGCCACGGTTGGTTGTTGCTTTGACATCCATGAGATGGTCTTCTTCCCTAGAATGATAAAATATCCACTAGTGCTCCTCCTGTCATCTTTGGAACCTGCCTAATCAAGATCACAATAAGCTTGTACATTTAATTCATCATCAAATGGATACTATAGACCTTCATTCACTAATCCTTTGAGGTACCTCAGTACCCTTTTGGTTGCAACAAGATGAGATACTATTGGTGCTTGCAAAAATTGAGATAACACTCCAACTACATGTGCAATATCAGGTCTTATCATAGTAGCATACAATAGAGAACCAATTATTGACCTATACATGGTCACATCCTTCACTTCTTCACCTTCATGAGTACTTAGTTTAACATTTACTTCTAATGGATTTGAAATGGGCTTGCAATCACATAAGCCAAACTTCTTCAAAAGATCAAGAATGTATCTCCTTTGCATATATACCTTCCTCTTTATATAGTACTCCAATCTCAAGGAAGTACCTTAAAATCCCTAAATTTGGGATTTTAAATTCACATCCAAACTTCCTCTTTATGTCCTTGATGTTGGTTTCATCATCCCCTGTAATGATCAAATCCTCAACATATATACAAATGAAAACAATTTTGCTACCTTCCTTCTTCACAAAGAGTGATGGTTCTGCATGACTCTGGTTGTATCCACATTTTACTAAGTAGTCCACAAGTCTTTGGTTCCAAGCTCTTGAGGCTTGCTTGAGTCCATAAAGAGCCTTTTGTAGCCTGCATACATGATGTGGAAACCTCTCATCTTCAAAGCCTTGGGGCTGGTCCATGAGGACTACCTCTTCAAGCTCTCCATTTACGAAAGCATTCTTCACATCCAACTAGTACATCTTCCAAGCTTTTGAGGCTGAAATTGCAATCAAACTTCTGATGGTCGACATCTTAGCTACTGTGGTGAATCTTTCCTCAAAGTCTATGCCATAGGTTTGAGCAAACCCTTTGGCAACCAGCTTATGTTTATACCTAGAGATGCTCCCAACTGCATGCCTCTTTACCTTGTACACCCATTTGTTGCCATTGACTTTCATGTCCTTTGTTCTTGGCACCAATGACCAAGTATCATTTTCTTCAAGTGCTTTGACTTCCTCCTCCATGGCTTCAATCCATTCCCTATGCTTATTTGCTTCTTCAAAAATGTTAGGTTCTTCACAAGCTATAACTTGAATCATGTAGGCATAGTGTCTTGCAATGAATGAATCCTAAGTTAGCCTTTGAACAGGGTATTTAACCCTATTGGATGACCTTACCTCACCATTAGGTGGTAAGAATCTCCTCCTTCTTGGTTTAGATTCTTTAAATCCTTGATTTTCTAATTTTTCCATATCTTCATCACTTGTAGATTCCATGCCTACCCATCAATGATCTTCGTCATTTGCCTTTTCCTTTCCGTTGCTACCTCCTTCACTTGGATGAGCTTCATTCCTTGTCCTTCCATGCCAAGCGGATGTAGTACTCTCCTCTGATGGTGTTCTTGAAGTGGTTGGACCACTTATCTCGATGCTTTGTTGCTGCCCTTTGAACTTCTTCTCAGCTTCATATGCATCGTCAACCTGTCACACATCTTTGCTACCATACCAAGGCAGCAACTCATCAAATATTACATCCCTAGATAGCTTAAGCTCTTTGGTGCAAGGGTTATAGCATCTAAAACCCTTTTCCTCTGAAGAATATCCAAGAAATATACACCTATCCGCCTTCTGGTCTTACTTGTGTCTCAATTCTTGAGGTATGTGAACATAACATACACAACCAAATACTTTGAGATGTGAAAGATTGGGTTTCTTACAAGCTTCATAAGTTGTAACTCCATGCACTCCTGAGGTTGGACACCTATTCATAATGTATATGGCTGTATTTGTTGCATCAGCCCAATAAGAGTTAGGAACATTCATTTCATTTAACAAAGATCTAGCCAATTCTGCTATCTATCTATTCTTCCTTTCTGCCATCCCATTTTGTTGAGGTGTATACCTGCAAGTGAATTGCCTTTTGATGCCATGGTCACGTAGAAAGTCTAAAAATTCATTTGAAAAATAATCTCCCCCTCCATCTAATCTAAGAATCTTTATATACTTCCCTGTTTCCTTCTCCACTAGGTTTTTGAACCTCTTGAAGTGGTAAAACACCTCTGACTTGGACTTCATGCAATACATCCAAACAAACCTTGAATGATCATCTATAAATGTGACAAAATATCTATTACCTCCAATGGATGGCTCCCTTGTAGTTTCCGATACATCTGTGTGTATGAGATTCAACACTTCATTGCTCACATGTGCTCCCTAAATGAAAAGCAATCTGCTTTGTTTTCCTAATTGACAAGCATGGCCCAAATATTGCATATTCTGAGATGTAAGATAAGGTAGAACACTCACCAAGCCCTTCCTTTTGCATATCCTCCATCCTTTGTAAGTTTATGTGCCCAATTCTTTTATGCCATAAGTCGATTTCTGCAACCTGTTTATTTGCAATTAACAAGTAGAAAGTGTGAGGGATTGATGGCTTTACCTCCATGGTGAAGAGTCTTCCTTGCTTCTTTCCTTTTGCTATGAGCTTGTAGTGGTGTATGGGGTCTTCAACAAAACATCCTTGCTCATTGAACCTCACCTCATGACCTCTTTCAACCATTTGACCTACCGAAACCAAGTTCCTTGTGATGGTTGGCACATGCAACACATCCTTCAACACCTTGGAGCTTTGAGATCCATTGAGGTTGTCATGTGTACAACATATGTACTTAATAGGTGTCCCACTAAAGCACTACATTCTATCACTCCATATGAGGCTTGGCATGGTCGCAAGCCATCTGTTACTTATCTATGTTTTTTTGGTTGTTTGGCATATACCTTAGTGCTTGAAAGATCACAAGAAATTGGATGATAAAACATTAAAATGTATTTTTGTTGGGTATAGTTTTGCAAGCAAAGGCTATCATTTTATCATCCACAAACTAAATGCATTTTGGTTAGTCGTGACGTTTTTTTTGTCGAAGATGCTATTCAACCTTTACTTTTATGTACTAAGGAGACATCTGTTAGCTTCAAAGACACGTATGATACTTTGCTACCTCTTTTTACAAGTGGACAATCTAGTGCTGGTCCTAATGAGGAAAAGTCTTAGCCATTCTAGGGTTCCTGTGATTATGTAGATCATTCCATTTCTAATGGATATTTGCATGATGCACTTGTTGGCAAGAGAGCCAATATTGAGCAGGCAAAAACTATGCCAAAATGGCTAGTGCAAACATTGTGTGACAGCAAATTAGATGCACCTCTATCATGCCATACTCACTGAAGCTGTGATAGTGCCTGGTTTGCATCATATTTCTATGTTATTGCTCTGTCTAGTCGCTGTGCTGACACTGAATCTTTTTTGATTCATGAAGCACAAAATTTTGAACATTGAATGGCTTCAATGCAATTTGAATATGATGTTATCATGCAAAATGGTATGTGGTCTTTATGTGACTTGCCTCTTTGCAATATGGACATTGGCACTAAGTGCCTATACACTGAAGCATAAATTTGATGGAATAGTTGAGAGGTATAAAGCTAGACTTGTTGCAAAGGGTTATGCACAGGAAAGAGGCATTGATTTTGATGATACATTTGCTCTTACGTGCCAAATGACTGCAATTCATAGCATTTGTGCACTTATAGCTCATCATCATTGGAATGTACATCAGTTGAACATTGAAATAGCATTTTCTAAATGCCCCTTGTATGAAGAAGTGTATGATGTTTTTGAGCTTCATGGCTTTGTTTAGAAAGGGCATGAAAACCAGGTGTTTAGGTTAAAGAAGGAATTATATGGTTTAAAGCAAGCACCACATTCTTGGTATGAAAAGATACATGCCTATCTGATTGCACATGGTTTTGAGAACATTCAAACACAATGCATCTTATATGTTAAGCTTTCTAATGAAGTGCTTGTGATCATTGTTGTATATGTTGATGAAACACTCCTCACTGGTCTTATTGAGATGCATATTGCTGATTTTGGCTGATTTGCATGCCTTACTTGAGATGCTTGATTTGGGGCATTTGCATCATTATTTAGGCATATAACTTATGCAAGTTGATGGTGGAAGGGGTTTGTGTTAAACAAAATATATTGACACATTATTGTAGTGTTTTGGCCTTTAGGACTCTAAGCATATTACCATTCGTATGGAGATACTTCTACGATTGAGACTTTATGATGTTGGAGATGCATTTGATGATGTTCTCTATCAGCAAATTGTTGGATGCTTGATTTGCTTATGCATTACTCAGTTAGATATTCAATTTGTTGCCTCATAGATGAGCATGTTTATGCATTTCCCACGTGTCAAACATCCGTAGGCAATAAAGAGCATCTTTTGCTACATGATTGGTACCCGACTACTTGGATTGTTTTATCCCAAAGGGGGATCATTACCTCTAGATTTGCATGCTTTTTTTGATAGTGAAGGGGCTAGTTGCTATGACACTCGTGTGTCCACTAGTGGTTTTTTCTTCATGCATGGTAGCTCATGCATATCTTGGCTAAGCAATAATCAACTTACTATGGCCACTTCAAGTTGTGAGGTTGAATATAGCATAAGTTTCACAGTGATTGTTGAGTGTGTGTGTGTCTGAAATGCCTTATGGCTGATTTGGGTGTTGGTGACTCTCTTGCCACCACCATCTTCACTAACAATCAGAGCACATTGGTAGCTGCAATGAACCCTTTGTTCCATGCTCCCACTAAGCAGATTGAGGTGCAATATGATTATGTCAAGGAGAGGCTCTCTCTTGGAGAGATCAGCTTGGCATATGAGCCCACGTAGGACAACATTAAAGACCTTTTCACAAAGGCTCTAAGTAGGGAGAAGTTTGAAGATTTCCTCAAAGGTTTGGGCTTATTTCCTTTTGTGAATTGATTCCGGATAGCTTGGAACTTCTTTATACATGAGCCTCAGCTCCTTGTTCACTGCATCACTCCTAGGGGGGACTTGTTGATATATTTAGCTAGTGATGTTTATGAACACAATAGGAACACATGGGTACTTTCTTCCCCCTTTAGGAGGTTTTTGCCCCCCGGCTTGTATATACACCTATAGCCCTAACGAGTTATTGATCTTTGTAGATTCTAAAGGTAATACATGTGAAGAGATGGATAGGTATGTGCTTGAAGATGAAGAGGTGTTGCAAAATCCTTGATCTACACCAGCCAAATGAACTCCAGGAGTATATGGTGGGTCCTTTTAGCTTGCCAATGGATGTATTAGACACCCTATGTACCTTGGAAGATCACTCTCAAAAAGATAGATCAAAACAGATAAGTTGCAGTTAGCTCAGAGGTGAAAACTTGCTATTCTTGGTTCATACACCTGTCCAGTGTTTTACATAATTCTCTGAGCACAGCAGCAATTAGCTCAATTCCTCTTGGGGAAGTCTAGGCAACTTAAAGAGCTAAATTTCAAGAGTAATCTCATAAAAAATAATGAACCACACACTGAGAATGAGTTTTAACAAGTGATGACATCATCCCGATTTTCACGGGCTGCTACAGATATAGACCAGTGAGCAGAAAAATCAACATAACTCAAAATGTAGAAATCCAATGATTATGAAATTTGTATGGTTATACTAGACAGTAAGATGAATCAAACAAGCTTTAAATCACTGAATTTGGATAAGTAACCACTGAGAAATGGCTCTGACAAGATGAGTGAAAAAGTCGGGTACCTGACAGAGAAGTGAAGATGAACAAACCCTATTGACTTCAAATGAACATTACTGAAGATTGCAACATCCAAATGACATGAAAATTTGGGAGCATATAGTAGACTTATAGAGCTAACTTTACCAAGTTAAATCACTGAAAATGATGCACCAAGCTCAGAGAAAACATCTCTGCAAGCTGACTGAGAAAACTGAGAGTAATGGTAGTGAGTAGTACACTTCACAAGAACATGGAAAGATGAACTCAAATAATCATGAAAATGAAAGTATATTGCTTGTACAATACAATGACATACTGATACATATGTGTGCCTTGTAATCACACCTTGATATGGCATAAAGCTCAGCTCTTGGAGGTCTTCACATAGGTCTCTCTAACCACGACTAAAACTACCATCTATTTATAGTTGAGTTTGGGAGGCTAACTTCCCTCAATCACTCTCCAATCAATCAATGATTGATTTGATTTTCTACCTACCACAAATTGAGAATTCGTGGCTCCTCTTTCCATTCTTAATCATGTGGACTCAACCACTTAAGATTCTCTTACTTTTACATTAAGTAAACTCTTCAAAAGTTACAAGAGGTAGTTCACAAGTGAACTTTACATAGTCTTCTTTTTAAAGCTTCTTCTAAGACTTTGTGAGACTCAAGCCAATACTTAGGCTTGTCATAGACTTGCTCCAATAGCTCCCCCTCAAGCCAAGTATGCTTGAGGTCTTCAATCTTCCAAGATTACCTGCAAACCAATCATAGCCTTGAATTTGCAAAGCTTTGTACCATCCAATGCTTTGGTTAGAATATCTGCACATTGTTGATGAGTGGACACATATGATATTTGAATCTCTTTGCTTAGAACCTTCTCTCGTACATAGTGATAATGAACTTCAATATGTTTAGTCCTTGCATGAAAAATAGGATTAGCAGCCAAATGAATAGAACTCATATTGTCACCAAAAATAGTTGGAGTTCCAAACTCCAATCCAAGATCTTTAAATAATGTCTTCATCCACATAGCTTCTTGTGTAGCTATGGCAAGACCTCTATTATCAGCTTCAGTAGAAGAGAGAGCAACTGTGGGTTGCTTCTTGAATGACCATGAACTAAGCTTTGAACCTGCAAAGGTAAGATAACCTGAAGTGCTCCTTCTATCTTCCTTGGAGCCAGCCCAATCTGCATAAGAAAATAGCTTCAAACCTAAATCAGATACATAAGGATAATAAAGTCCTTCATTTATGGTTCCTTTGAGATACTTGAGAATCCTTTTGGCAGCATCCATATGTGGTTTCCTTGGTGTGTGCATAAATTGGCTAAGCACACTCACACTGTAACATATATCTACTCTTGTCAATGTGGCATAATTGAGACTACCCACTAGACTTTGATATGATGTGATTTCCTCTATGAGTTCACCTTCATGTGAGCTCAATTTCTGATTGACCTCAATTGGAGTACCTGCAATCTTACAATCTTGCATCTTGAATTTTGCCAACATGTCCTTAATGTACTTTCTTTGAGTGAGAAACAAACCATGATCTTTGTAGACAACTTCCAAACATAGGAAGTAGGTAAGTGAACCCAAATCACTTATCTTGAACTCTTCTCTCATCTGATCTTTGATCTTCTTCATACCATCTGCATCATTTCCTGTCAATATAATATCATCTACATATACACATAGCTAGATGATCTCAGAATTACTCTTTTTAATAAAGAGTGAAGGATCTGCCTTGCTTGGTTGAAAGCCTTTGTCCTGCAAGAATGAAACAAGCCTGAAATTCCAAGCTCTTGGAGCTTGCTTGAGACCATACAATGCTTTGTTAAGTTTACACACATAATCAAGATAAACTTGATTCTCAAAACCAGGTGGTTGTGCCATATATACCTCTTCTGTTATCCAACCATTCAAGAATGCATTCTTTACATCTAGTTGAAGTATCTTCCAATTCTTGGAAGAGGCAATACTAAGCAAAACCCTAATAGTAGGCATCTTTGCAAAGGAGAGAAAGTCTCCTCATAATCAATTCCCTGAGTTTGTGCAAAGACTTTTGCTACAAGCCTTGCCTTATACCTGTTAATTGAACCATCAAAATTCTTCTTGAGTTTATAGACCCATCTTGAGCCTATTACCTTCATGGATGAAGTCTTGGGCACCAAATCCCAAGTGTTGTTTTCCTCAAGTGCTTCGATCTCTTCCTTCATTGCATGCTTCCATTCTGTTTTTGCTTTGGCCTCTTCAAATGATGATGGCTCCTCTTGGTTTATGTCATGTGCTATGTAGATAGAATGTTTAGTTACTAATGAGGTGTCAAACCCATACCTTTCTGGTTTTTGCTTTTCCCTGATAGATCTTCTTAGGCCATGATGTGATGATTCTGCCTCATGTCCAAGTTCTTGCAATTTTGCTTTACCTTTAGACTTCCATGCTTTGATCTTTTCCATGTGAGTTTCTTCATCATCCTCTGAGGTGTCTTGTTCTTCAATCTTTGATTGTTCTCTACCAAGCTTTGGAAAATCTTCTTCAAGATCATATGGTAAATTGATCTTCCTGCATGAATCTTCATACCATGAATTGTTCTCATCAAAAACTACATCTCTGCTTACCAAGAATCCTTTGTTGGTAGGGTTGTATAACCTGTAGCCCTTTTGATTGTTGTCATATCCAATAAATACACACCTTTCTGCCTTTGGATCCATCTTGCCTCTAACCTGTGAAGGAACATGAGCAAAAGCAATACATCCAAAAATTTTACAATGATCTAAGCTTGGTCTTCTTCCATTCCAAGCCTCATATGGAGTCATCCCATCAAGGGATTTTGAAGGCAACCTGTTAATCAAGTAAGTGGCTGTAGAAACAGCCTCAGCCCATAAGTAATTAGGTAAATGCTTTTCATTTAACATAGACCTTGCAGCTTCAACAATTGTCCTATTCCTCCATTCTGCCACTCCATTTTGCTCAGGAGTGTACCTTGGAGTTACCTCTCTTTTGATTCCTCTTTCTTGAAGAAAAGAATCAAACTCATGGGAGAAGTATTCTCCCCCTCCATCTGACCTTAGCCTTTTTAGTGATTTACCTGTTTGATTCTCCACAAGAGCCAAATATCTTTTAAAACATGAAAAAACTTCATCTTTGTGTTTCATAAAGAATAGGATAGTCCATCTGCTGCAATCATCAATAAAGGAAACATAATACCTTGATCCAAATATTGAAGCTTCCTTGCTAGGTCCCCATACATCTGTATGAACCAACTCCAAGAGATCTCCATGCATATAACCTTTCTTCATGAATGGTAACTTGTGAGACTTTCCAAATTGACATGCACTACACTTATAAATCATATGTTGTTTTGACAAATTCGGAAGTCCAAGTACACTTTGGTCCGTGCAGATTTGCTTTAATGACCTTTCACCAATATGTGCTAACCTTTTGTGCCATACTTCCAAGTCTGTGGGTGTCTGACTACCATAATTAAAGAGAGCAATGCTTCTAGTGTCCTGTAATTCAAATGTGAACAATCTACCTGTCTTTTCACCTTTTGCAATTCTTCTGAATCCTTGACTTGGATGTTCAACAAATGCTCCTGCCTTTGTGAACCTGACTTGCAACCCTTTCTCTACTATCTGCCCAACACTTATCAAATTCTTTGTAATGGTAGGGACATAGAGTACCTTACTGAGTAGGTTGATGTTTCCATGAGGTGCTTTGACATTGCCTATTTTCTCCACAGGATGTTTTGTATCATCTCCTGTTTGTACCTCATGCTTATTCCTTGGATCTTCTAAATCTGATAGGAGTGCCACATTTCCTGCCACATGATTTGAACAACCAGAGTCTATGTAGAAAACATGCTCATCAGATTTACCTTGTGGCATAGCCATGTTCATGATCAATAATGAATCCTCTTTGTTTGAGTCTTCTGTGTAGTTATTGTAGTCTCTCCTTCCTTTGTAGCCTCCTTGATAGTTTGAATGATTGTAGTTGTTGTAGTTGCGATGGTAGTTGTTGAACCTTCCTCTTGAGTAGCCATAACTTCCTCTATTGTATCCTCTGCCTCTTTGATTCCTCGAATTCCTAAAGCAATTTTCAGTTGTATGATTAGTTAATCCACAAATAGAACATGAGTTGGAGTCTTGGGATCTCCCCCTGCCTTGTCTACCTCCTCTTCCTCTACCTCTGCCATGTCTTCCTCTACCTGCATAGTTAGCTTGATATGTACCTGCTTCATCATCCACTTTCTTTGCCTTTCCTTTGTTATCTTTAGACTTGCTTTTATCCGTGTATAAAGCTGAAGATTGATTAGCTTTAGAGCTTTCTCCATTTTTGATAAGCTTTGCCTCTTGAGTAAGTAGTTGTCCAATGAGTGTGTTGAAATCAGGTACATGCATGTCCATGTACAAATCCATAGCTGTGGTGAATGCTTCCCACTTGTCATCTGCCTTCAAGCCATTGATGACCTGCCTTACAATTTGCTCTTCATCTATTACCTCCCCAATGCTTCCCAACTGATCCGCTATGTCCTTGAGCTTTGTGACAAAATCAGTCACATTTTTTTTGGGAGCCTTCTTGAGAGTTGTGAAATCCAGCCATAGTTGATGCTTCCTAGCTTTAGTACTTGAAGAAAAGAAAGCTTCAAGTGCATCCCACACTTCCTGAGATGTCTTACAACTTCTAATGTGAGGCAACAAAAAATCTGAGATAGAGTTGAGGAGATAAGACCTTGCAAGTGAATCCTTGGAGCACCATGTGCTCAATCTTTCTTGCTCTTCTTGTGTTGGTTGACTTTTGTTCCTGAAACTTGGCATAACTTCATCTCCAGCCACATAACCATATAAACTTCTACCTTGGAGATAAGCTTCCATTCTTAATGACCAAGCTGAGTAGTTACCTCTGTCCAATTTGTCAATTGATAAAGGAAATCCATCTGCCATCTTGTCCAACCTTGCTCTGATACCACTGTGAAGAGATGGATAGGTATGTGCTTGAAGATGAAGAGGTGTTGCAAAATCCTTGATCTACACCAGCCAAATGAACTCCAGGAGTATATAATGGGTCCTTTTAGCTTGCCAATGGATGTATTAGACACCCTATGTACCTTGGAAGATCACTCTCAAAAAGATAGATCAAAACAGATAAGTTGCAGTTAGCTCAGAGGTGAAAACTTGCTATTCTTGGTTCATACACCTATCCAGTGTTTTTACATAATTCTTTGAGCACAGCAGCAATTAGCTCAATTCCTCTTGGGGAAGTCTAGGCAACTTAAAGAGCTAACTTTCAAGAGTAAAAAAATAATGAACCACACACTGAGAATGAGTTTTAACAAGTGATGACATCATCCCGATTTTCACGGGCTGCTACAGAAATAGACCAGTGAGCAGAAAAATCAACATAACTCAAAATGTAGAAATCCAATGATTATGAAATTTGTATGGTTATACTAGACAGTAAGCTGAATCAAACAAGCTTTAAATCACTGAATTTGGATAATTAACCACTGAGAAATGGCTCTGACAAGATGAGTGAAAAAGTCGGGTACCTGACAGAGAAGTGAAGATGAACAGACCCTGTTGACTTCAAATGAACATAACTGAAGATTGCAACATCCAAATGACATGAAAATTTAGGAGCATATAGTAGACTTATAGAGGTAACTTTACCAAGTTAAATCACTGAAAATGATGCACCAAGCTCAGAGGAAACATCTCTGCAAGCTAACTGAGAAAACTGAGAGTAATGGCAGTGAGTAGTACACTTCACAAGAACATGGAAATATGAACTCAAATAATCATGAAAATGAAAGTATATTGCTTGTACAATACAATGACTTACTGATACATATGTGTGCCTTGTAATCACACCTTGATATGGCATAAAGCTCAGCTCTTGGAGGTCTTCACATAGGTCTCTCTAACCACGACTAAAACTGCCATCTATTTATAGTTGCGTTTGGGAGGCTAACTTCCCTCAATCACTCTCCAATCAATCAATGATTGATTTGATTCTCTACCTACCACAAATCACGAATTCGTGGCTCCTCTTTCCATTCTTGATCATGTGGACTCAACCACTTAAGATTCTCTTACTTTTACATTAAGTAAACTCTTCAAAAGTTACAAGAGGTAGTTCACAAGTGAACTTTACATAGTCTTCTTTTTAAAGCTTCTTCTAAGACTTTGTGAGACTCAAGCCAATACTTAGGCTTGTCATAGACTTGCTCCAATAGCTCCCCCTCAAGCCAAGTATGCTTGAGGTCTTCAATCTTCCAAGATTACCTGCAAACCAATCATAGCCTTGAATTTGCAAAGCTTTGTACCATCCAATGCTTTGGTTAGAATATCTGCACATTGTTGATGAGTGGACACATATGATATTTGAATCTCTTTGCTTAGAACCTTCTCTCGTGCATAGTGATAATGAACTTCAATATGTTTAGTCCTTGCATGAAAAATAGGATTAGCAGCCAAATGAATAGAACTCATATTGTCACCAAAAATAGTTGGAGTTCCAAACTCCAATCCAAGATCTTTGAATAATGTCTTCATCCACATAGCTTCTTGTGTAGCTATGGCAAGACCTCTATTATCAGCTTCAGTAGAAGAGAGAGCAACTGTGGGTTGCTTCTTGGATGACCATGAAATAAGCTTTGAACCTGCAAAGGTAAGATAACCTGAAGTGCTCCTTCTATCTTCCTTGGAGCCAGCCCAATCTGCATAAGAAAATAGCTTCAAACCTAAATCAGATACATAAGGATAATAAAGTCCTTCATTTATGGTTCCTTTGAGATACTTGATAATCCTTTTGGCAGCATCCATATGTGGTTTCCTTGGTGTGTGCATAAATTGGCTTAGCAAACTCACACTGTAACATATATCTACTCTTGTCAATGTGGCATAATTGAGACTACCCACTAGACTTTGATATGATGTGATGTCCTGTATGAGTTCACCTTCATGTGAGCTCAATTTGTGATTGACCTCCATTGGAGTACCTGCAATCTTACAATCTTGCATCTTGAATTTTGCCAACATGTCCTTAATGTACTTTCTTTGAGTGAGAAACAAACCATGATCTTTGTAGACAACTTCCAAACCTAGGAAGTAGGTAAGTGAACCCAAATCACTTATCTTGAACTCTTCTCTCATCTGATCGTTGATCTTCTTCATACCATCTGCATCATTTCCTGTCAATATAATATCATCTACATATACACATAAGTAGATGATCTGAGAATTACTCTTTTTAACAAAGAGTGAAGGATCTGCCTTGCTTGGTTGAAAGCCTTTGTCCTGCAAGAATGAAACAAGCCTGAAATTCCAAGCTCTTGGAGCTTGCTTGAGACCATACAATGCTTTGTTAAGTTTACACACATAATCAGGATAAACTTGATTCTCAAAACCAGGTGGTTGTGCCATATATACCTCTTCTGTTATCCAACCACTCAAGAATGCATTCTTTACATCTAGTTGAAGTATCTTCCAATTCTTGGAAGAGGCAATACTAAGCAAAACCCTAATAGTAGGCATCTTTGCAAAGGAGAGAAAGTCTCCTCATAATCAATTCCCTGAGTTTGTGCAAAGCCTTTTGCTACAAGCCTTGCCTTATACCTGTTAATTGAACCATCAGAATTCTTCTTGAGTTTATAAACCCATTTTGAGCCTATTACCTTCATGGATGAAGTCTTGGGCACCAAATCCCAAGTGTTGTTTTCCTCAAGTGCTTCGATCTCTTCCTTCATTGCATGCTTCCATTCTGTTTTTGCTTTGGCCTCTTCAAATGATGATGGCTCCTCTTGGTTTATGTCATGTGCTATGTAGATAGAATGTTTAGTTACTAATGAGGTGTCAAACCCATACCTTTCTGGTTTTTTCTTTTCCCTCATAGATCTTCTTAGGCCATGATGTGATGATTCTGCCTCATGTCCAAGTTCCTGCAATTTTGCTTTACCTTTAGACTTCCATGCTTTGATCTTTTCCATGTGAGATTCTTCATCATCCTCTGAGGTGTCTTGTTCTTCAATCTTTGATTGTTCTCTACCAAGCTTTGGAAAATCTTCTTCAAGATCATATGGTTAATTGATATTCCTGCATGAATCTTCATACCATGAATTGTTCTCATCAAAAACTACATCTCTGCTTACCAAGAATCCTTTGTTGGTAGGGTTGTATAACCTGTAGCCCTTTTGATTGTTGTCATATCCAATAAATACACACCTTTCTGCCTTTGGATCCATGTTGCCTCTAACTTGTGAAGGAACATGAGCAAAAGCAATACATCCAAAAATTTTACAATGATCTAAGCTTGGTCTTCTTCCATTCCAAGCCTCATATGGAGTCATCCCATCAAGGGATTTTTAAGGCAACCTGTTAATCAAGTAAGTGGCTGTAGAAACAGCCTCAGCCCATAAGTAATTAGGTAAATGATTTTCATTTAACATAGACCTTGCAACTTCAACAATTGTCCTATTCCTCCTTTTTGCCACTCCATTTTGCTCAGGAGTGTACCGTGGAGTTACCTCTCTTTTGATTCCTCTTTCTTGAAGAAAAGAATCAAACTCATAGGAGAAGTATTCTCCCCCTCCATCTGACCTTAGCCTTTTTAGTGATTTACCTGTTTGATTCTCCACAAGAGCCAAATATCTTTTGAAACATGAAAAAACTTCATCTTTGTGTTTCATAAAGAATAGGATAGTCCATCTGCTGCAATCATCAATAAAGGAAACATAATACCTTGATCCAGATATTGAAGCTTCCTTGCTAGGTCCCCATACATCTGTATGAACCAACTCCAAGAGATCTCCATGCATATAACCTTTCTTCATGAGTGATAACCTGTGAGACTTTCCAAATTGACATGCACTACACTTATAAATCATATGTTGTTTTGACAAATTAGGAAGTCCAAGTACACTTTGGTTCCTGCAGATTTGCTTTAATGACCTTTCACCAATATGTGCTAACCTTTTGTGCCATACTTCCAATTCTGTGAGTGTCTGACTACCATAATTAAAGAGAGCAATGCTTCTAGTGTCCTGTAATTCAAATGTGAACAATCTACCTGTCTTTTCACCTTTTGCAATTCTTCTGAATCCTTGACTTGGATCTTCAACAAATGCTCCTGCCTTTGTGAACCTGACTTGCAACCCTTTCTCTACTATCTGCCCAACACTTATCAAATTCTTTGTAATGGTAGGGACATAGAGTACCTTACTGAGTAGGTTGATGTTTCCATGAGGTGCATTGACATTGCCTATTTTCTCCAAAGGATGTTTTGTATCATCTCCTGTTTGTACCTAATGCTTATTCCTTGGATCTTCTAAATCTGATAGGAGTGCCACATTTCCTGCCACATGATTTGAACAACCTGAGTCTATGTAGAAAACATGCTCATCAGATTTACCTTGTGGCATAGCCATGTTCATGATCAATAATGAATCCTCTTTGTTTGAGTGTTGTGTGTAGTTATTGTAGTCTCTCCTTCCTTTGTAGCCTCCTTGATAGTTTGAATGATTGTAGTTGTTGTAGTTGCCATGGTAGTTGTTGAACCTTCCTCTTGAGTAGCCATAACTTCCTCTATTGTATCCTCTGCCTCTTTGATTCCTGGAATTCCTAAAGCAATTTTCAGTTGTATGAGTAGTTAATCCACAAATAGAACATGAGTTGGAGTCTTGGGATCTCCCCCTGCCTTGTCTACCTCCTCTTCCTCTACCTCTGCCATGTCTTCCTCTACCTGCATAGTTAGCTTGATATGTACCTGCTTCATCATCCACTTTCTTTGCCTTTCCTTTGTTATCTTTAGACTTGCTTTTATCCGTGTCTAAAGCTGAAGATTGATTACCTTTAGAGCTTTCTCCATTTTTGATAAGCTTTGCCTCTTGAGTAAGTAGTTGTCCAATGAGTGTGTTGAAATCAGGTACATGCATGTCCATGTACAGATCCATAGCTGTGGTGAATGCTTCCCACTTGTCATCTGGCTTCAAGCCATTGATGACCTGCCTTACAATTTTCTCTTCATCTATTACGTCTCCAACGCTTCCCAACTGATCCGCTATGTCCTTGAGCTTTGTGACAAAATCAGTCACATTTTGTTTGGGAGCCTTCTTGAGAGTTGTGAAATCCAGCCATAGTTGATGCTTCCTAGCTTTAGTACTTGAAGAAAAGAAAGCTTCAAGTGCATCCCACACTTCTTGAGATGTCTTACAACTTCTAATGTGAGGCAACAAAAAATTTGAGATAGAGTTGAGGAGATAAGACCTTGCAAGTGCATCCTTGGAGCACCATGTGCTCAATCTTTCTTGCTCTTCTTGTGTTGGTTGACTTTTGTTCCTGAAACTTGGCATAACTTCATCTCCAGCCACATAACCATATAAACTTCTACCTTGGAGATAAGCTTCCATTCTTAATGACCAAGCTGAGTAGTTACCTCTGTCCATTTTGTCAATTGATGAAGGAAATCCATCTGCCATGTTGTCCAACCTTGCTCTGATACCACTGTGAAGAGATGGATAGGTATGTGCTTGAAGATGAAAAGGTGTTGCAAAATCCTTGATCTACACCAGCCAAATGAACTCCAAGAGTATATGGTGGGTCCTTATAGCTTGCCAATGGATGTATTAGACACCTTATGTACCTTGGAAGATCACTCTCAAAAAGATAGATCAAAACAGATAAGTTGCAGTTAGCTCAGAGGTGAAAACTTGCTATTCTTGGTTCATACACCTGTCGAGTGTTTTACATAATTCTCTGAGCACAGCAGCAATTAGCTCAATTCCTCTTGGGGAAGTCTAGGAAACTTAAAGACCTAACTTTCAAGAGTAATCTCATAAAAAATAATGAACCACACACTGAGAATGAGTTTTAACAAGTGATGACATCATCCCGATTTTCACGGGCTGCTACAGAAATAGACGAGTGAGCAAAAAAATCAACATAACTCAAAATGTAGAAATCCAATGATTATGAAATTTGTAGGTTATACTAGACAGTAAGCTGAATCAAACAAGCTTTAAATCACTGAATTTGGATAAGTAACCACTGAGAAATGGCTCTGACAAGATGAGTGAAAAAGTCGGGTACCTGACAGAGAAGTGAAGATGAACAGACCCTGTTGACTTCAAATGAACATAACTGAAGATTTCAACATTCAAATGACAGGAAAATTTGGGAGCATATAATAGACTTATAGAGCTAACTTTACCAAGTTAAATCACTGAACATGATGCACCAAGCTCAGAGAAAACATCTCTGCAAGCTGACTGAGAAAACTGAGAGTAATGGCAGTGAGTAGTACACTTCACAAGAACATGGAAATATGAACTCAAATAATCATGAAAATGAAAGTATATTGCTTGTACAATACAATGACTTACTGATACATATGTGTGCCTTGTAATCACACCTTGATATGGCATAAAGCTCAGCTCTTGGAGGTCTTCACATAGGTCTCTCTAACCACGACTAAAACTGCCATCTATTTATAGTTGAGTTTGGGAGGCTAACTTCCCTCAATCACTCTCCAATCAATCAATGATTGATTTGATTCTCTACCTACCACAAATCACGAATTCGTGGCTCCTCTTTCCATTCTTGATCATGTGGACTCAACCACTTAAGATTCTCTTACTTTTACATTAAGTAAACTCTTCAAAAGTTACAAGAGGTAGTTCACAAGTGAACTTTACATAGTCTTCTTTTTAAAGCTTCTTCTAAGACTTTGTGAGACTCAAGCCAATACTTAGGCTTGTCATAGACTTGCTCCAATAGCTCCCCCTCAAGCCAAGTATGCTTGAGGTGTTCAATCTTCCAAGATTACCTGCAAACCAATCATAGCCTTGAATTTGCAAAGCTTTGTACCATCCAATGCTTTGGTTAGAGTATCTGCACATTGTTGATGAGTGGACACATATGATATTTGAATCTCTTTGCTTAGAACCTTCTCTCGTGCATAGTGATAATGAACTTCAATATGTTTAGTCCTTGCATGAAAAATAGGATTAGCAGCCAAATGAATAGAACTCATATTGTCACCAAAAATAGTTGGAGTTCCAAACTCCAATCCAAGATCTTTGAATAATGTCTTCATCCACATAGCTTCTTGTGTAGCTATGGCAAGACCTCTATTATCAGCTTCAGTAGAAGAGAGAGCAACTGTGGGTTGCTTCTTGGATGACCATGAAATAAGCTTTGAACCTGCAAAGGTAAGATAACTTGAAGTGCTCCTTCTATCTTCCTTGGAGCCAACCCAATCTGCATCAGAAAATAGCTTCAAACCTAAATCAGATACATAAGGATAATAAAGTCCTTCATTTATGGTTCCTTTGAGATACTTGAGAATCCTTTTGGCAGCATTCATATGTGGTTTCCTTGGTGTGTGCATAAATTGGCTTAGCACACTCACACTGTAACATATATCTACTCTTGTCAATGTGGCATAATTGAGACTACCCACTAGACTTTGATATGATGTGATGTCCTGTATGAGTTCACCTTCATGTGAGCTCAATTTGTGATTGACCTCCATTGGAGTACCTGCAATCTTACAATCTTGCATCTTGAATTTTGCCAACATGTCCTTAATGTACTTTCTTTGAGTGAGAAACAAACCATGATCTTTGTAGACAACTTCCAAACCTAGGAAGTAGGTAAGTGAACCCAAATCACTTATCTTGAACTCTTCTCTCATCTGATCTTTGATCTTCTTCATACCATCTGCATCATTTCCTGTCAATATAATATCATCTACATATACACATAGGTAGATGATCTCAGAATTACTCTTTTTAATAAAGAGTGAAGGATCTTCCTTGCTTGGTTGAAAGGCTTTGTCCTGCAAGAATGAAACAAGCCTGAAATTCCAAGCTCTTGGAGCTTGCTTGAGACCATACAATGCTTTGTTAAGTTTACACACATAATCAGGATAGAATGTTTAGTTACTAATGAGGTGTCAAACCCATACCTTTCTGGTTTTTTCTTTTCCCTCATAGATCTTCTTAGGCCATGATGTGATGATTCTGCCTCATGTCCAGGTTCCTACAATTTTGCTTTACCTTTAGACTTCCATGCTTTGATCTTTTCCATGTGAGATTCTTCATCATCCTCTGAGGTGTCTTGTTCTTCAATCTTTGATTGTTCTCTACCAAGCTTTGGAAAATCTTCTTCAAGATCATATGGTAAATTGATCTTCCTGCATGAATCTTCATACCATGAATTGTTCTCATCAAAAACTACATCTCTGCTTACCAAGAATCCTTTGTTGGTAGCGTTGTATAACCTGTAGCCCTTTTGATTGTTGTCATATCCAATAAATACACACCTTTCTGCCTTTGGATCCATCTTGCCTCTAACCTGTGAAGGAACATGAGCAAAAGCAATACATCCAAAAATTTTACAATGATCTAAGCTTGGTCTTCTTCCATTCCAAGCCTCATATGGAGTCATCCCATCAAGGGATTTTGAAGGCAACCTGTTAATCAAGTAAGTGGCTGTAGAAACAGCCTCAGCCCATAAGTAATTAGGTAAATGCTTTTCATTTAACATAGACCTTGCAGCTTCAACAATTGTCCTATTCCTCCTTTTTACCACTCCATTTTGCTCAGGAGTGTACCTTGGAGTTACCTCTCTTTTGATTCCTCTTTCTTGAAGAAAAGAATCAAACTCATGGGAGAAGTATTCTCCCCCTCCATCTGACCTTAGCCTTTTTAGTGATTTACCTGTTTGATTCTCCACAAGAGCCAAATATCTTTTGAAACATGAAAAAACTTCATCTTTGTGTTTCATAAAGAATAGGATAGTCCATCTGCTGCAATCATCAATAAAGGAAACATAATACCTAGATCCAGATATTGAAGCTTCCTTGCTAGGTCCCCATACATCTGTATGAACCAACTCCAAGAGATCTCCATGCATATAACCTTTCTTCATGAATAGTAGCCTGTGAGACTTTCCAAATTGACATGCACTACACTTATAAATCATATGTTGTTTTGACAAATTAGGAAGTCCAAGTACACTTTGGTCCCTGCAGATTTGCTTTAATGACCTTTCACCAATATGTGCTAACCTTTTGTTCCATACTTCCAATTCTGTGAGTGTCTGACTACCATAATTAAAGAGAGCAATGTTTCTAGTGTCCTGTAATTCAAATGTGAACAATCTACCTGTCTTTTCACCTTTTGCAATTCTTCTGAATCCTTGACTTGGATCTTCAACAAATGCTCCTGCCTTTGTGAACCTGACTTGCAACCCTTTCTCTACTATCTGCCCAACACTTATCAAATTCTTTGTAATGGTAGGGACATAGAGTACCTTACTGAGTAGGTTGATGTTTCCATCAGGTGCTTTGACATTGCCTATTTTCTCCACAGGATGTTTTGTATCATCTCCTGTTTGTACCTCATGCTTTTTCCTTGGATCTTCTAAATCTGATGGGAGTGCCACATTTCCTGCCACATGATTTGAACAACCTGAGTCTATGTAGAAAACATGCTCATCAGATTTACCTTGTGGCATAGCCATGTTCATGATCAATAATGAATCCTCTTTGTTTGAGTGTTCTGTGTAGTTATTGTAGTCTCTCCTTCCTTTGTAGCCTCCTTGATAGTTTGAATGATTGTAGTTGTTGTAGTTGCCATGGTAGTTGTTGAACCTTCCTCTTGAGTAGCCATAACTTCCTCTATTGTATCCTCTGCCTCTTTGATTCCTGGAATTCCTAAAGCAATTTTCAGTTGTATGATTAGTTAATCCACAAATAGAACATGAGTTGGAGTCTTGGGATCTCCCCATGCCTTGTCTACCTCCTCTTCCTCTACCTCTGCCATGTCTTCCTCTACCTGCATAGTTAGCTTGATATGTACCTGCTTCATCATCCACTTACTTTGCCTTTCCTTTGTTATCTTTAGACTTGCTTTTATCCGTGTATAAAGCTGAAGATTGATTAGCTTTAGAGCTTTCTCCATTTTTGATAAGCTTTGCCTCTTGAGTAAGTAGTTGTCCAATGAGTGTGTTGAAATCAGGTACATGCATGTCCATGTACAAATCCATAGCTGTGGTGAATGCTTCCCACTTGTCATCTGGCTTCAAGCCATTGATGACCTGCCTTACAATTTGCTCTTCATCTATTACCTCTCCAATGCTTCCTAACTGATCCGCTATGTCCTTGAGATTAGTGACAAAATCAGTCACATTTTGTTTGGGAGCCTTCTTGAGAGTTGTGAAATCCAGCCATAGTTGATGCTTCCTTGCTTTAGTGCTTGAAGAAAAGAAAGATTCAAGTGCATCCCACACTTCCTGAGATGTCTTACAACTTCTAATGTGAGGCAACAAAAAATCTGAGATAGAGTTGAGGAGATAAGACCTTGCAAGTGCATCCTTGGAGCACCATGTGCTCAATCTTTCTTGCTCTTCTTGTGTTGGTTGACTTTTGTTCCTGAAACTTGGCATAACTTCATCTCCAGCCACATAACCATATAAACTTCTACCTTGGAGATAAGCTTCCATTCTTAATGACCAAGCTGAGTAGTTACCTCTGTCCAATTTGTCAATTGATGAAGGAAATCCATCTGCCATGTTGTCCAACCTTGCTCTGATACCACTGTGAAGAGATGGATAGGTATGTGCTTGAAGATGAAGAGGTGTTGCAAAATCCTTGATCTACACCAGCCAAATGAACTCCAGGAGTATATGGTGGGTCCTTTTAGCTTGCCAATGGATGTATTAGACACCCTATGTACCTTGGAAGATCACTCTCAAAAAGATAGATCAAAACAGATAAGTTGCAGTTAGCTCAGAGGTGAAAACTTGCTATTCTTGGTTCATACACCTGTCGAGTGTTTTACATAATTCTCTGAGCACAGCAGCAATTAGCTCAATTCCTCTTGGAGAAGTCTAGACAACTTAAAGAGCTAACTTTCAAGATTAATCTCATAAAAAATAATGAACCACACACTGAGAACGAGTTTTAACAAGTGATGACATCATCCCGATTTTCACGGGCTGCTATAGAAATAGACCAGTGAGCAAAAAAATCAACATAACTCAAAATGTAGAAATCCAATGATTATGAAAATTGGTATGGTTATACTAGACAGTAAGCGTAATCAAACAAGCCTTAAATCACTGAATTTGGATAAGTAACCACTGCGAAATGGCTCTGACAAGATGAGTGAAAAAGTTGGGTACCTGACAGAGAAGTGAAGATGAACAGACCCTGTTGACTTCAAATGAACATAACTGAATGTTGCAACATTCAAATGACATGAAAATTTGGGAGCATATAGTAGACTTATAGAGCTAACTTTACCAAGTTAAATCACTGAAGAGGATGCACCAAGCTCAGAGAAAACATCTCTGCCAGCTGACTGAGAAAACTGAGAGTAATGGCAGTGAGTAGTACACTTCACAAGAACATGGAAAGATGAACTCAAATAATCATGAAAATGAAAGTATATTGCTTGTACAATACAATGACTTACTAATACATATGTGTGCCTTGTAATCACACCTTGATATGGCATAAAGCTCAGCTTTTGGAGGTCTTCACATAGGTCTCTCTAACCACGACTAAAACTGCCATCTATTTATAGTTGAGTTTGGGAGGCTAACTTCCCTCAATCACTCTCCAATCAATCAATGATTGATTTGATTCTCTACCTACCACAAATCATGACTTCGTGGCTCCTCTTTCCATTCTTGATCATGTGGACTCAACCACTTAAGATTCTCTTACTTTTACATTAAGTAAACTCTTCAAAAGTTACAAGAGGTAGTTCACAATTGAACTTTACATAGTCTTCTTTTTAAAGCTTCTTCTAAGACTTTGTGAGACTCAAGCCAATACTTAGGCTTGTCATAGACTTGCTCCAATAATACATTCCGTCTTGTGTGTTGTGCGCCAAGCGTTTTTCTCTTCGTTGTGTAGATCACGTGCTCTCATAGACGTCTAACTCTAACACACAACATTATGGTATCATTTTTGAGATAGAGTATCTTCTATCCATTAGTACAGATGACTACACTATGCATCTTTCTTGGATTTTTTGCAATGGAGAACTAAGATCTAGAAAAAATGTATTTGAAAACTACTTTCTTGCATGGAGTCCTCATAGATGAGATCTATATGGAGAAACTAGAGGGTTATCTGATTCCTTGCAAAATGACTCTATTTTCTAAGCTAAATATGAGATTATATGGAGTAAGAAACATACCCTTAGCAACTCGTACCAACACGTTGATGCTTTTATGAAGTTTTAAGGCTATTCTCCTCCAATGAGGATAATTTTGTCTACAATATAAGATGCTTAGATAGAAGCTTAATATGCTTAATACTTTATAAATATCGTATGATAATTGTTGAGAAGTGGTTTCATGACTTATTACCACTCAAAAATAAATTAAGTAAGAGATTTGATATGTAGGATTTGCTGATGAAAAACATATTTCTTGCATGCACATTACTCATGCTAATAGTAAGAGATGCATTTACATGTGTCAAATTGAGTACATATCCAAAGTACTGCACATGTTTAATATGTAGGATGGAATAGCATTGAGTAGATCTTTACTTACATATGTGAAACTTTGCAAGGACTACTGATGTATGAAGTATAAGTTTGACCATATTTGTAAAACCTAGGTAATTTGTGGTCAATTTGTTGTGTATTGTGTAGTTTTTCCATATACTATAGTTTTGTGTAGAATATTCTATTGGTCACCCATAGCTTATTTTTCTACAGTGAGGGCATCATCAAAAAGCTTTCATAAATGGAAATCCATGGAGGTCCACTACCATCACACCAATTTAGTTAATAGTGTTTCTAGAGTACCTTACGAAAATGAATAAAGCTTCTCACAAGCCAAGGAAAACATGAATATGAAATATCGGACACATTGATGGATTCACTTGGAGATGAAGAGAACAAAGAGGATAAGGAGACTAATTGAAGTGAGGATGGAGAAAGTGAAGGGAAAAAATGTTCTTGAAACTCTTCTTTTGTTTTATTTTTTATTTTTTGCACCATGCAAGTATCTTTGCACATTTAGAGTATATATGTGTAGTTTAGCATGGCTTCTATCTCTTTTCCAAAGATAGCACAAAACTCTAATGTACATTGTTTGTAATGAGCTTTGACCTCCTTGATTGTATCATCTTGAGCGCTCTTTCATGAGCTCCAACTTCTATGTACTAATGCTCAATTTGAAACCAAATCATCATAATGCAGTAGGAGTACATCCAATGGTTCATCTAAAGTCTAACATTCTAATTCGGCTATAGTTTCTCTTATGCAAGCTTCTTCGTGATAAACTAGAGAAGAAGATGAACAACTAATGAAGCTATGGTGGAAGCACAGTAAAGAGAGAGAGAGAGAGAGAGAGAGAGAGAGAGAGAGAGAGAGAGAGAGAGAGAGAGAGAGAGAGAGAGAGAGAGAGAATATCCATACAAGTAAAGCAATATGTGGTGCCTTATTATTTTCATTCAACAATCATGATTATATACATGGTTGATATTCCCGTGGAGTTGATGATGGTCAAAGAATTTGGTGGTGCACATGGATTTCTAGCAAGTGCCCTGACAAGGTATTCAAAAATATGGCTTGATGAGGCTATGATCTAATAAGGTAGAGATAACATGAATTTATCTCACAATATCACATTTTTGGCATTTACAAAGTGATAAAAGAGGTTACATTCCCCCCCTTGTTCTAGCATACGAAAACAAATTTGGATGCTACATTGGCCATGCATCATTGTGCATTTTGTTATACTTTATGGAATAATGGAATGTGACATTGATTGTAATGTCTTGAGGTTTTTAATGTGATTGTGTTTTCATTTAGCATGTAAAGAATTATGATAGAATGCTCATGGATTTATTCAGATATTTTTTAAGATAATTAAAAATAGTATTTTAGATATTTTTGTAAAAATATTAGAGAAAGCAACATTTTTTCCAAAAAAAAGTAGATTTCTTAGAAAGTAATGATTTTGTAAATAAAGCACATCTTTATAAATGCATGATTTTCAAAGTCTCACCCTCATGTATCTTCTATTGAGGATGTAATGAAACATTTCTAATAGACTCGTCCATAGTATGTGGGCTTTGCAGAATTCAAATGATCATAATGTGGAGTTAGTGATGTCTTTCAAATACATTAAGATTCTTCGAGTGAGTGATTTTTATATTTAACTAAATATCTATGATATTGCTTACGAGTGTGTCTATTAATAACAACATAATGAAGTTTTTCCTCTCAAACTAAAATTTCAGCATCCTCTTCTAGCAAAAGAGGATAATATAAAATAGGAATGAGTGGTAAAGTTCCTTTGAAATATTTCAATAAACTGATATGAAAAGAATTATGTATATTCGAATAAGAAGGTATGTCTAATCTAAAAGCATTCTCATTAATTAAAAAAACAATGGAAATGTTCATGATAACCTGGTGTAAGTTCAACCTTAGGATGTTTTCAAATATTTTTTCTATGTCTTTTAAATATTCGTAACCATAAAAAAGTCATTTTCATTAAATTGTTTAGCTACTCATTTCTTATTAACATTATGTATGTAATGTTCTTGAGTCTTTTTAATGGGCTCATGAATCTCATGAAGTGTAGAAATATGATCTTGTGCAAAAGAGTAAGCCATAGGGATATCAATTTGAGTGATAGACATGAGAGTGGGAAGTTTTTTTACCATACACAATTTCATACAGTGCACGTCTAGTAGTGGTATGTGCTGTGTTATTATATGCAAACTGTAATAAAGGAAGTTCTCATCTCAATTACTTGGATTATCTAAATAATAACATCATTATAAATCTCAAATAGTACGATTCATAGCTTCACTTTTCCAATTACTTTTAGGATGAGATGAAGAGCGAAAGTCTATTTTAGAACCTAAATTTTCAAATAATACAACACAAAACTGATTATAAAAATGGACATCTCGATCTAAAAGAGTAAGTTTTGGAAAATCATGATGCGGTACAATAGATTTAATAAATAGCCTAGTAGCTTGAGATGCAAAAAGAGTCTTTTTACAAGGAATGAAATATGCTTGTTTACTAAACAGATGAACAACTGTCCAGATCATATCATTATGAGATGATATTGTAGGAAGAATAGTAATAAAATCGATAGAAATTTGTTCACATGGTCCATTAGGTAAGTGAAGTGGCATTTTGAATCCAAATGCTTTTTGAGGATGTTGTTTCACACATTGACACACAATGCAATGGGAAACATACTATGCAATATCCTTTTCCATACCTAGCCAAAAGAAAATAATTCTTTACATGTAGAAATAGTAGGTTTTATGCCCCTATGACCCATATATGGTGGTTCATGCATCTCTTTCATAACAAATTCTTGAAAACCTTGTGTGATGCATAACTTGCGTTGGAAATACAAGAGCATAGTGAATAGAGAGATTATAGTGAGCATTGTAAGTACAATGAGTAGAGTGAGCATAGTGACTACAATGAGCACACTGAGTACGGTGTAATAATGAGGACAGTGAGTAGCATGTCACAATGCATAGAGCACAATGTCATAGGAGCAAATTTAGAGAAATTCAGAAAAACACCCAAACAAATAAAAAAGAAAGGAACTTGATAAATGAAAACCTAGACCCGATGATCGAGACAGATGTCGAGTCACAAATGGATGCCTTGAATCACAACTGAACATCAAGAAACCACCTCTGTAGAGGATCCTTGGCTTTGATAACACTCTTGCCTAGATCTTCTTGCAGACGCACATATGCCGATGATAGTACACAAATGAGATCTCACAAAAGCATATCTAGAATAGAGAGAGAGAAAAGATACTATACAAGAAATTGGGTAGAATCTTCCCCCACACACTCTGATGGATGAGTCTACAAGAGCATGTGTATTTATAGGTATTTTTCATTACATCTTGAATAGAAGATACATGAGGCTGGTGCCTCAAAAGGATGCCTTTATGAAGATTTTCTTCATTTACAAAATCATTGGTTTCTAGGCGATCTACTATTTTTACAAAAAACTTCACTTTTTGAAGCTATCTATTAACTCTATAGAAAACAACTAAAATACTATCTTCTAAATATTTTTCTAAATATATTCAAAAATATCTAAATAAGTCCATTTGCACTCACACCCTCACGAGTCTTCACCTACTAAATCAAAACACAAGTCACATTAAAAATGTCAAGACATTAAAATCCATATAACATATCATTATTCTATAAAATATAACATGTACTATCTTTGCGTACGTGTCTTTCCAAGATATAGTCAACAATGGTATCAGAGCTTATGCACATCTGTAGAGGTTTACTTCTAGGTGTCCGTTCATGATTCATGGCATCCATTTTTGTTTCGACATCCATTTCGGTTCATCAAATTTCATCTAGTCTAGGTTTGTATTTGTCAATTTACGTTTTGTTTTTGGTTCATGGATGTTTTCTTTTTTGAAATTTTTTGAATCTTTTTTTATTCCTCTATGCAATATGGTCAATGGAACACTATGAGACTGACATTGTGGTCATTATACACACTGTGCTCACTGTGATCACTATGCTCACTATGCTCACTATAGTCAGTGTACTCGCTATGCTCACTGTAATGACTATGCTCACTGTAATGACTATGCTCACTGTACTCACTATACTCACCATGCTCATTATGCATTGTGTAGTGATCCCCTTCCAATTCATCGACTAAGACATAGAACTATGGCATAACTTTGGAATCTTTAAATTTCTTGCACTCATGATTCGCTTGGTTCCCTTTGGTTCCGTTGGCTATGCATGAACCATTTATAACATATGAATGGAAATACAAGCTTCCTTATTTGCCTAGTTACCTTACTTATTTCTCTATTTAGGTTACTCTTTTTCCTAGTTAGCATGTAGGGGATTTGAACCCACTATCTCTCACTTACAAGAGATATGCTTTATCTACTCGTCTATTTTCACTTATTGATACTCCATTTCTTTTAATTGGTATTTAACATAACTTTTCACACTCTCTTTCCCATATTTATTTATTTATCTCACACTCTTTTTTATCTATTTATTTATTTTATATATTTATAAGAAAAAACCTTTCCTTTCCTATTTTATTTCCAATATTACTAAAATTCCTTTTTGTTCTATATAAGGTCATGAACTCTACCCATAGTATTAAGGATTTTGGTACATCATCCTTACTCAAGGTATCAATTGTGCAATAGTTGGAGCTTTTGTGGCATGAACTCCAACATGATCAAAACGAGATAAAAGAATGTGATGCTACACTCCAAAAATTCAAAGTGATGAAAAAAACGTAGTTAAGGTGGTGAAGAACATTATCATCACTCAAGAAGAAGGCATACATTCCAAGATTGGTAGCAAAAAAATTTTCAACTCTCTCGATTCAATGGGTGAAAGGATGGCCATTTTGTTCTTTGAAGGCTATCAAAGAATGATGAATTTTATTCTGATGAATCATATTCTAAAATTGAAAAGGTGAACTTTGGTACTAATTATTTGATGAGCAAGGCCTTGTTATGATGGAATGTTTCGCAACATACCACTGACCACCTGACTACATGGATCCCATTTCAAGCAAAGATCAAGGATTCCTTCTTTTCTCCTTAGTTCCACTTACATGCTCATCGATCATGGACAAGGTTTGGATGGAAAGATGGAGATTTTATGTCTACCTATGCTTAACGCTTTTGGAGTCACTATTTATTCGTTTGCTTGAAATAGTTCCTGAAGATACTATGCAATAGAAGTATGAGGATGGCTTGAGGATGGGAATCCAAGCCAAGCTCACCATACTACGTCTTAGGAACCTCTATGAAGCTATTTCTTTTTCACATGATGCTAAGAAGGAGTTTCAGCCCATTACCAAGTCCATTCGCTTACAAAAAATGCGTCAATGATAACAACCAATCAAGACCGATTTTCCTTTCAAGAGGTCCTTTCACTACTTTTTCTTGTCCTACTTTTTAGTTCCCAGCTACTTTTCGATGCATCCTTAATGTAGTTTCTCACTAGTACACAAGATAACTCTTTTACAACCTACAAAACCTTCAACGCTTCAAAGTACGATGATGTATTATTAACAAAAGAAGGCCCGTATCACTTTTTGGTATTGTGGTAACTTTGATCGTACTAAAGCTAAATGTAAGCTGTGAACTAACAATATGAAACATATCAGAGCACAAGTACACAACATGGAGGTGGTTCATGAACATAATCAGCCTGATTGGACCAAAGAAGCATTAGAAAAAGATTTAAGTACCTTGGGTAACAGAAATTCCATTCACTCTTTACTTTGTGCGCAAGGTACTATTAATGGTAAAGTTTTTAATATTTTACATGACGATGGTAGCTCTCATGATTTTATTTCATATACATCAGAACAAGATCTTTAGTTAAACCAATGTCTTTCTATATATAAAGTTAATTCTACATTTCAAGGAAAATAGTCATAATGTTACAAGTGAAGTGCATAATGTTCAAATTTGTATAGGTTCATGCATAGATGAATGCACATTCTTAATTTCTCCTTCTCAATCCTATGATGTTATACTTGGTATGCATTTCTATCATCATTACAATCCATGCATTGATTACCATACACACAGAATCATTTTAATTTTAATAATCAAGATCTTTCTTTGTTTGCAATGCATGATTTCCAACCATTCCATTAATTATTCATAATCAAGTAAATGTGCATTTAGAAAAGGTTAAAATTCATGTATTTTTTTGTTCAAGAACATAATTGATTATACACGTACACTTCCTAATGCATCATAAAGCATTTATGGATTCCTATAATGATTGTTTTATGGCTGATTTACCTTCTTAACTACCACCTTCTAGGCAATCTCTTGACCATATTAAAACCTTAATTCTTGGTAGTTCTCCTCCCCATAAGGGAGCTTATAAGCATGGACCTTTACATCAAAACAAACTAGCTAATCAAGTTGTGTTACTTCACAAAGCTCTTCTAAGGCCTAGTTCGGCCCCTTTGGAGTAGCTATTCTTTCGGTTCTAAATTCTAATCAAAACAAACCATAGGCTATTAAGCATTTATTAAATCAACCATTGTATTTTGAAAGACAAATTAAATGCGCTTTATTTGTACACAGGTTTGAACCTTGAATTCAATACCAACCTGGAAAAGATAATGTCGTACGTGATGCCCTTAGTCACTTCCCATCCCAAAAACAAATATTATTTCAATTAGTAATTTTTGTGCTATACATATTCATTTATTTCATGACATGATTCCTACTTATGCATTTGATTTGTAGTTTTCACAAACATGGACTATGTTCAATAATTCTACATAATCGAAGGAGGATCATTACACTTTTCATAATGGATTCTTATATTCCCAAGACAAGCTATGCATCACACAAGGTTTTAAAGAATTTGGTATGAAAAAGATGCATGAACCATAGAATATGGGTCATAGGGGAATACAAAGTACTATTTCTACGTGTAAAGGATTCTTCTTTTGGTCAAATATGGAAAAGGATATGCGCAATATGTTTCTCATTGCATTGTGTGTCAATGTGTGAAATGACATCATGGTAAAATCTTTGGATTATTAATTCCACTTCCCATACCTAATGGACCATGGGAACAAAATATTTCTATGGATTTTATTACTAGTCTTCCTACAACTTCATCTTATAATGATATGTTATTCCGCATAACATACCATTATGTTAGTGATGTCTTATGAATCTCAATGGATTCAAAAGATATCACTAACTCCACATTATGAACATTTGATTTCTGCAAATCATTCACAATCACATTAAATTTCAGCTTTCCATTTCCATGCATGTGATTTTACATGGAACATGCTCATGATTGTTCAGTGATGGGACATGTGCCTCACCATCCATGGCTATTGTATTCTTATCAATTGAGGTTAGTTGCTTGTCAACTAGAAGGCATGTTATACTTTATGGAATAATAAAATGTTATATGGATTTTAATGTCTTGAGATTTTTAATGTGATTATATTTTGATTTAGCAGGTGAATAATCATGAGGGGATGGATGTGCACATATTTATTTAGATATTTTTGAAAATAGTTAAAATCTAGTATTCTAGATATTTTTGTCAAAATACTAGATTGCTTATAAAGCGATGTTTTTGTAAAAATAATAGATCGCTTAGAAAGAGATGATTTTGTAAATAAAGTAGATTTTTGGAAATGCATGCTTTTTGAAGCACCACCTTGATGTATCTTCTTTTCATAATGTAATGAAAAATACCTATAAATACACATATTCTATAGACTCATCCATCAAAGTATCTGATGGGAGATTGTACCCAATGTTCTGTTCAATTTTATATCTCTCTCTATTTTGTCAGTACTTTTGTGAGATTTCATTTGTCTACATACATGCATCTGCAAGATCCAATCAACATATTTATATTGGGATATTAAGTGTGCCATATTAGGCTACCTCATTAGGTTTGTTATACCACATTGGGTTTTATCCAGCACATTGGGTGATTGAGTTCTTCATTGGATTTATGTGAGCTAGTTGGAATTTTTTGCGGAAGCTAGTGTCTATCGCATTGGATTTTCTATGCTCTATTGGCATGTATACATGTGTGGTTTTGTTTTTCCCACATTATGGTTCACCATTCGAGGCTTATAAGGGGTATTTATTTTTTCCTTCCACATTGTCGAAGAAGGGTTTACCATATTTGGTAGGAATTGCTTGAATATTTTCATGAACCATATTTGGTTGGCTTGGTAGCTGTGCACCATTTGAATTTCATCCTCCATGATAAAGGCATCGTTCATTGATTTTCTATAATTCTATGCACATTCTTTGGCATATAAAAAAAAAACATAAAGTTTGTGAAAGTCTTACCATAGGCTTGATTATGGCCTAGGTAGTGTCTTATCTCTTATTTTTAATAAGATGATTAAAAAATATTTACGAAATAAACTAGCTCAAAACTAGATGCCTAGGATTTATTACATTGCTATAAAACCTTTCCTTTTGTGTTCTCTCCATGTCCATCGTGGTGGGAGTTGTTTCAAAGACAATACCCTTTGCTTTTTCATCTGCTTTAGTGGGCTGACGGTTTCAATTCATGATTACCCCCTTTGTAACTCTTTCAAAGAGCTCACCACACATGCCCCAAGATCCTTTCTACGGAAATATATATATAAAATTATTAATATTTCCAAGAGGTATAGGCCATTGATTAATGAGTAGATTCATTCAACGCAATGAAAAGGATGAGAACTATGGCTGTCAAGTTCTGGATAGTATCCGTTTGTGTGAACTTCATATAAGTATGCTTGAGTAATGAATGCAAGCTAGGATTGAGCCTCAACAATTCTACTGGTTTCAAGGGAAGCTTTTCTACCTCCTGTAATGATGTCGATCTTGCCCATCATCATCACGTGTTTCAGCCAAGTTCTTCTTCAGCTGCTCATGTATCCCCTGATGTTAGGCTCGCTTGTTAGAGTAGGCTTGTATGGGTCTAGAGAAATTAGAGATGGCAATGGCAAGGCATGAAATGTTGCTGCTTCTTGTCCTTATTCCTATGACCATGGTGGATTATGCACTTGGGGTTGTGAAGATAGAGGTGTTGAGGAGCGTTGTTTGTACTTCCATTGAGTGCTCTTCCTACAATGTGTTGTACCAGGAAGAAATTTTCAGTATGTGCAAATAAAATAGAAATATTCCATGTGAAAAGAGAGGTGCAAGATGGAAAGTCCACCACCCTAGGCTTCTTCCTCGTCTTCTATAGTTGATTCCCTTTAAGGTACTTCTCCATCTCCTCCAATGATGATGGGTTCATATAGCGAATGCATGTCTATGCTTTGATTCCACCTTAGTGATGAAAATGATTCCATGGGTTTGATACCACTTGATAAAACATAGAAGACGATGAGCACCCATTGAAGGTATGGAAGAAGCATAGTAAAGAGAGAGAGAGAGAGAGAGAGAGAGAGAGAGAGAGAGAGAGAGAGAGAGAGAGAGAGAGAGAGAGAGAGAGAGAGAGAGAGAGAGAGAGAGAGAGAGAGAGAGAGAGAGAGAGAGAGAGAGAGAGAGAGAGAGAGAGAGAGAGAGAGAGAGATACGACCAAGTAAATCAATACGTGGTGCCTTATCATTTTTATTGAACAATCATGATTATATAAACGATTGATATGCCCTTCGCATTGATATTGGTCAAGGAATTTGGTTCTACACATGGATTTTTGATAGGTGCTATGACAAGGTATCCAAAAAGGTGGATTGACAATGCTATCATCTAACGAGGCAAAGGTAAAAAGAAGTTATCTCACAATATCAGCTTTTTGGCATTTACAAAGTGAGAAAAGAGGTTACACTTGGCTTATATTCGGATATCTTCCTTTTAATCTATGATGTCTCTTCACTCTTCTTTGAATCTTTCTAAAGCTTATCCCTATTGAAATTTGCACTAGCCAGCCCGTCAACAAGTTCCTTCCATTCTAAATGTATACTTGTAGTATGGGCTTCTCAACTTAATCTCACAAATTCTTAGGTGACAAAGAAAAAAGAAAATTCTCAAAAAAAAATGAAGGAAGTCATTACTGTAAGATTTTTATTATATTTTCTCCAACAATGGACTCGAATTTCGAAAGAGACCTAATTGTTTGGATAAACCTCTGATAAGGGTCAGTATTCTCTATGTTTAACCTATCCTTAGTAAATTCACTTTCCAAAGGGAAAGCGAAGGCGCAATAGAAAGTCTTGTCTGGAGAAAAACATATTTATAGTGATAATTTCTCTCTCCTTTTGTCTTGGATTCAGAAACCTTACAAAGCAATTCTATGAGAGAGTCCACTCGGTTCTATTCGGCTTCAGTGGCGTCCATATTCAGTGTTGAAATGGATATTTCCATGGATCATTTGAATCCGATTCTCATAACGTTGACAATAGATATAAATGGCCTTTCGATGTTGGAAGAGACTTTATAGATGATCACATACATTCATCGAACAACAAAGGTACTGCCATTTACAATCCACATTTTAGCACTACTCTGATACTGGAGTAGCACATGACAGAAATCAGGTTTACATATTTGTCAATAAAGAGAACTAAATAGAGGTTCGTTCATTGAATGAAACCCTAAAAAAGTGCATGTACATGTTTCAATGCCATGCTATTACCATATTTCTAGTAGCCAAAGTCATCTTGTGTGGCTCATGCTACCTAATGGAGTTTGAGTTGCGCCAAAGCATCAAAGTCTTCAAACATTGAGGATGGTTTGAACAGAAGATGCCTTCAATAAAAGCAACTGTCTCATATTTTCTTTAACTATCCTACGAAAATTGACTAGTCCTTTGCTAGATAGCCTTCATACCCTCTGTCAGTTTCTGAACCTGATCTTCCCTTCTTGTGTAGTTGGAGGACATGAGGATCTGGGCTCATTCCTAGCTCTTGGATCGATACTTTTGTCATCATTCCTCTCACATGCGGTTAGAAGTATTGCTATCAAAGCTCTTAGTCTTACTTAGCTTTTGCTAATCACTTAACTTAGTTTCTCGTGTTCCGAGAGAGAGAGATGCATAGAGGAAGAGAGAGACAGAGAGAGAGAGAGTAAATCTCACCATTAGATTATTTCAATCATTTGATGGCTTGTAGTCCATTAAAAACAGACACTTGATCCTTACACGATTAAGCCACACCAATCGCTTGCTACGATTCAAGTGAAGTTATTCTTTCTTATTTTTTGTTACGTCGAAAAGAACTTCACATGCTACACTTTCCACACTCATAATTACCATTGTGATTCATATGCGTAGTAACCTATCCCGGTTTCTGTATGCAAAAGAAATTCTAGTTATCGATATAATATTGTGCACAAGATTTCTGTGTGAGAAGGTTTGCAACTTAGGCCAATATTAGTGCAATGAACAGGATGTTAGAATTCTAAGATTTTTTTTTTTTTTTTTTTTTTTTTTGTGCGCAGATAGCATACCATATAAATTCTTCAGCTATTATCTGTTATATTCCATAAAAATCAGCCAGCTGACTTTCATTTTCCTCCAGTAGCTCACGAGCCTCCCTATGCGTCCAATTCACTCTTGCCTTCTATGTGAGGATTTGCATCGATTGGATATTGGAAAAAGTCCATGTAGTTAAAAAAATTTGTCCACACTGTTTTATAAATCATAAAAATATGACCAGATATTTTAGAAGTACTCGAAATACAGCAATCCAACCATACATAAAATGCTCAATATACCTTATTTCACAAGATGAACCAACAACCTGAGCTTGTGGACCAAAAGTGTGAGACAAGTTGAGTTGCTTTAGTGGTAAGAAGTAATGAATCGAGCAATGTGAGGCTATTTGGTCAACCTTTGGCGCCTTATAAATCCAGATAGATATCTTTTGTGTCTAAAAAGATCGTGTGCCATCAATAACTATCAGAATATTCTTCTTCTACGCATCTAAAGTTCGTGAGAGTGAAACTTGAATAATACAAATTTGAATATTCTGTTTTTTTTTATATAAAAAACAAAAGGCATTATCACCTTTTCGTAGAACGATTTTGAAAAGGCTTCTGAAAACATTGTTCTTGGAAAGCAGCCTTTCTTCAAAGTATATAAGCACATATTCATTAGTCATAATCAATCAATGAATCTCCAAGAATTCAATCAAGCTTTGATGATTTCTTCTTCTCTCTTTCACCTCTTCATGGAAAGCAGCCTTTCTTCAAACTATATAAGCACATATTCATCAGTCATAATCAATCAATAAATCTTCAAGAGTTCAATCAAGCTTTAATGATTTCTTATTCTCTCTTTCACATCTGTGTCGAGCTCAACGAAATGATGGAGGAGGTCAAGTGAAGGTAAAAGAGGAGCTACTTGGAGGAGAACATGTTTTGAGTTCTTTGGAGTTGAGTTCTTAAACTCATTTATGCCCAAACATTTTGGAGGATTCGCACCTTCTTAAGAGATTACTTGTAGATTCTTCATTCATTGAGAGTGATACCTTTCATATATTCTCTTTGCTTATTAATGGACCATAACTATATTTCTTAGTTTGTATTATATCATAACCCTGTACATACATATACTTACATTAATTCAAACATTATGATGACTTTTTCTATGAGTAATGTTCATAGATTATCTTCATATTTTAACTCAATAAGCAAATAAAGTGCATCCAACTTTCACTTACGATTGTAAATTATGTTTGCAAATAAAGTGCATCCAACTTGCGGATCTCGAATTTCTCAGCAAATGGATGTGTGGTACAGTTGTCAACACCTTGTGCCATTGATTGAAGGTTTAGAATTCAAGGCTTGCAAATGGTTTGAAGTGTATCTTTGAGACAAGGGGATACAGATATTCCCGAGGTTGCATGTATTGTTTTTTGGATTTAAGAACCTTAAGATATCGAATGGTCTATGGGCCTTGGATAAACTAGCCGTTTCCACAGACATACCAATATCTAACACTCTTTCCCTCTTCTAAAGATCGTTATCCTCAATGATCAATAAGGGGCGAGTGATTACGAAGTAGATCTTTGGATTCAAAAGTGTTCAATTACACATCTCTTGAATCCTTTTTGTCTTCGATCTACTATCTGATCTAGACAACGATTTTCTGTGTCAGTTTCTTGCAAACGAACAATACCATCTATTAGCTTATCCTTCTTAGAAATATACTTTCAAAACTTTTTGACATGTAACATCACTTACCTTATTACTATCTTCCAAAATTCACAGAACAATTCTGAAAGCATAATGCGCTTCCTAGTGTTAAATGAAGTTAAAATTGTTGACACTTGAAGAAAGAGTCATTCGCTTTACTTAAAGACTTGTACTCATCTCTTCTTATTAGCATATTCTTTAAGCATATCAACTACTTCGTTCAGCTGGGCTTTAGTCTTTTTTTTTTTTTTTTGTTTTCTGTGTTTGTTTTCAGACTACCTGATTGAAGAAAAAGAAGTTGTTTGGAAGAAGTTATTGGAGCGTGTGAGGAACAAAGCTAGAAAAGAAATCGATCCGAGATATTTTCTTGATAAACGTGAGGCTTTTTATTGTTTACACATTCTGTTATGTATAAGGAAAACGTCTTAGAGAAATTGAAATTAATGAAAATCTTTTATGGTATCCACCACATGATTAGATCATGTGATTCAAGAAATGAATTGTAATTCTCCACCCGATTGGTCAGTCGTGTTGCCATAGTGAATGTACCCCATAGTGACATATCGCTTGAGTATAGAGGGTTTATCCTTAGGGATCCAAGCACCTCCATGTGAATACATGGAAGTTAACTAGTCTCTTTGCTTCTTCCTTTACTTTGACCAAAGCAAGCACACATATAGTAGTGCACTTGTAGTTTTTTTTTTCTATATTAGTATTTATATAAAACGCTTGGCATAAACACTCACTAATCATAACTTTACCGTAATCAAAGGAAGGTATACATTACCAAGTTCATTCTATTTGGCATTTCGTAGATCACGCACAGAAAAGGAAGGATTGTTTTCATAACATGTTTGCTCATTGCACTTGCATTAGCTACAAGTGAACTGTGTGATTTTTCATGTTTATAAGACGTTTCCAATCAAAAAAAATAAAAATAAAAATTGAATTAGAAGATAATGGAGTACTTAAGCGAAAAGAATTCACTCAAGTTAAATCAAGGAGTCAATTTATGATCAAATCTCAGGTCCAATCTAGGAAGCAAAGAATAAATCAAGAAGAAGAAATTACACTAAAAAAAATATGTGCGTAACAAAATTCGAGAGTTTTTTATATTATCAAGACTACAAATCAAAAGAAACCTCGAACCTTTCATCTTGAAGCTTACAAGGCATACGACGGAGAATCGCAAGAAAACAATAGGACGATCACTTCAAAAACATTATAGTTTAAAATTTGGGAACACAAACAATTTGGAAACACAAAAAATAGGATGAAGATAAGTGAGTATAGTTGTATGAAGTTTCTCTTCTAAGGACGAAAATAATGCAGATGATCAAATCCTGAAGGATTGCTTCTCGGAAGTATATTGGCATTTACGAGTACGTTTTAAGTTTTTCTTTTAAGTTATATCTACAAGAAACCTGCTTAAATTTAAACTGAAGTAATTTGAAGTTATCTTTTTGTAGAACCTAAATTTGAAAATCAAAATGATGATGACTTTAAGAAGTTTCCAAAAATTCTAAAAAAGATTTCAAAAACGATTATGATGCTAATTCTTAACCAACAAGTTGTCCCATTGAAAAGATGTCTAGATTTAGTGGGGATGAATATGGGGACGTTTTTTGGTTGTGAGTGGGTTTCATAAACATGCGTGTTTGCGGGCGTATGTATTATGTGAGTTATTGTGGGTATGAATGAGCATGTGAAAGATCTGTGTCTAGTAATGAGCATGCGTGTTTAAAGTGCATGTCTCTATATATGTGGATGTGTTTGTATATGCACGTGCGCTGAGTGTATATGTATATATGTCTGAGGACATATATACATAAGAGTACATCAGAGTGTTTGGGTATGTGTGTATGAAGGCATGAATGTATGTCTGAAATTTGTATGTAGATTTTTATTGTGTGTATGTATATGATTAGATGTGCTTGTATGAAGGTCCGTATTTGTAAGAATATGTGCGTATTTATGTGGTTCTATATATGTGTGTGTTTGTATGTGCTTGTGTATGTGCATTTACGTGGCATGTATGTATATGTGTGTCAATGTAAATTTATGTTTCTGTGTGTAGAAAATAAATTTATTAGAATATACCCTTAATAGTAAATTGAAAAGAAGAAAAGAAAATGATAAACGTAATAGAAAAATAAGAAAACCAGAAAATAAGGAAAATAAAAACAAAATATGTGTTTGAATCTATACGTGTGTGATTTGTGTTCGTTTGTTTTAACTAATTGTCTATATGTATTATGTATGTATGTGTTGGGTGTGCTGTACGTGATGTGTGTGTGTTTGCATGGGAGTTTGTGTGCGTGTTGTGTATGTTAGGATTACAATGTTTGCGTGCGCATGCATTTGTTTCTTTTCAGGTACGTGTGTGAGTGTGTAAGGGAGAGCCAGGTTGCGGTGCTGCCATGAGCCGAGAGAGATGATGATTTCGAACTTTTTCAATATCAAAGTGTAGTATTCTAAAATTTGATGAGTTGGTTTCTCCATGCATATCTTAAGACGTAAAGTTACGACTGAATGCATCAAGAAGAAATAATTGTAGAGAAGAAGCTTTTTTATTTTTCAAAAAAAAAAGGGACGTGATCCTAGTAGAGAAGGGTCATGCTTAAAGACCTTAATTAAAATGAAAATGTGAGTCTAGTAGATGAAGGAAGATCCAATTGTAGGGGAGGAGCTAGAGCACAATCAAAATAAGGTTAATACAATTATGGCGAATATAGTCATTTATAAAGGGACTGAATTCATGACTAAAATAGGAGAGGAGATAAAGTAGATACGTATTTTCATGTGATGGAAACTTCTTTGGAGAAACATAATAGTAGGACACTCACAAAGACAATATGTGTCCCATTGAACTCATTAATGCAAAAATAATATGATGAACTTTGGTGAATTTTTGAACAAAAAGAGCCATTGAAAACGAAATATGTGACAGTCCAGAAAATCATATTATATTATTCATCTTATAAATAATGTAGGAAAAATTTATGCTTTCTAAGAGTATTATGTAAAAAACACCTTCGAGCGATGTTTTATGTATTCCTAGAATTACCACGAATTTTTTCTTAGTTGGTAAAATATCGTGTCAAGATATCAAAGTGACATTCAATAAATATGGATGTTCTATTTTTCGGTTTTATAATATTTTGTACTTAGGTTTCATTGGGCTATGGCGCAAAAGGATCGTCTACATAGATTTGCATTTGTGCATGGTTTACTAAGATACTTGTCATGCAAATTTTAAGAGAGTATGTGGGACAAATGCTTTTGAAAAACATAAAGGAATTAGATTTTGTAAAATGAAAATGCACAAACGAAGATGTTAAATATTATTTTTAGTGCTCTGATTGGTCTGAAAGGAGCAACATCTTTTAGAAGATCAGTGTTTTTGTTTTTACTTTTTTGATCTACCGTAAATACTTGGTTTTACATCTTTCACCATAAAAGTGAGACAGTAGTGACCTTTATATGTTTTAAGGAAGACGGCCGAAAAACAACAAGCCATGAATTTTAAGTGTTTATAGTATTATTCAAGAGAATAATGTCCCTTAAGAGAGATGTCATCAATATCTAAGTGAATATAATACAATAACGCAATTTTCATGCTAATATGTACCACTGTAGAGAAGTGCTACTAGAATAACGAGTCATATAACTGAAGTAATTATAGAATCCCTATTATACAAGAATAATAGAATAGGCATATTTTGGGTACTCTTGTGCTTTCTAGGAAGCACAAATAATCACCCAAGTACTTTGGAAGATGATCCTCAAATCATTGGATCAAAACACATAACTTGGTGTTTCACTACAAACCAAAAACTTGCTATTTTGGTCACTAGACCTAGTTAGAAAAATGAAGAGTACTCCTTCCTTGGTAACGATTGGACAAAATCCTTTTAGGGAAACTTACTTAACTAAGGTAGGTAACTTTCACAAGCTATTTCACTTAAAATGATCAACTATGCTTAGATAACGAGCCTTAGCAAATCAGATGTCTACCCCGACATTTTCAAGAGTTAATAGTCTACAAACTAGAGGTGAATGTTTTGTGCATAACTTGAGAATGACTAAGACAAATTAAATGAAACTTTGTAGCTTGCAAATAAAAGGTCTAATGAATCTATAACAATGTAAATCCCCGTAAATAATCAAGTACACACTGAGAAATAGATTAGAGACATTCACTGTTTTGAGTGATACATGATACATATTAGAAAATGAAACATGATCAAAATGTATATACTAATGCACATAAAGAACAAAGATATTGGAAATGAATGATTACACAATATGAGGGCAATGGTAGAGCTATACTTTGAGCTCAATTTCTACTTCAAATCCCTCCTAGTGTCTCTCCAAGTTGGACTCTTCTAGCTCCTCTTCACGTGACTAGATAGTTCGTAGTCGATGAGAAGTATAAAGATAATACTTCCCAAGTCTCTTTGGAAGTCTTAGAATTCCTAATATGAGGTAACAAAAAGTAAGAGATTGAATTGAGTATGTAGAGGCTAGATAGAGCATCCTTTGCACACCAAGCAGCTAGTCGGTCTTGCTCCTCTCTTGTATGTTGGTTTTGCTTCTAAAGGTTGACATTTCTTCATCTCTAGATATGTATCCATACAAGCTTCTCCATTGGAGGTAATCCTTCATCCATAGGGACCAATGTGGATAATTACCTCTCTTAAATTTGTCAGTGAATGATGGAAATCTATCTTCTATTTTACCTTGATGATGCTCTAATACCACTATTGGAGGACATGGTGGACACCTTCCTGAGGTGAGATGATGATGCTGCCAATTCGTGCTTCACACCAGCCAAAAATAACTTAAAGAAAGAAAACTAGACTTGTTGAGCTTTCCAAGAAGTGCAAATAGTCACCCTAGTACTTTGGAATATGATCCACAAATCATTGCATCAAAACAGATAACTTGGAGTTTCATTGTGAACCAAAAACTTGCTATTTTGGTCACTTCATCTGCTCAAAGAAATGAAAAATACTCCTTCCCTCGCAACAATTGGACAAAAGCCTCTTGGGGATACCTAACTAACTAATGTTTCTAACTTTCACAAGTTAATTCACTTGAAATGATCAACTATGCTTAGAGAATGATGCTTAGCAAGTCAGATGTCTACCCCGACATTTTTAGGAGTTAACAGTCTATAGACCAGAGGGCAATGTGTTGCACATAACTTGAGAATGATTGAGCCAATTGAAATGAGATTTTAAAGCAAGAAAATAGATGTTGTAATAAATCTATAGCAAATCAGTGTAAATGATCACGTACATGCTGAGAAATGGATCAGAGAAGTTCACTATTCTAAGTGATGCATGATAGAGAATAGAAAATGAAAAATGATCAAAATGTATGTAGTAATGCACATAAAGTACATTGTCAAAGATATTGGCAATGAATGATTGCTTAATATGAGTGCAATCGTAGAACTATAGTTTGAGCTCAATTTGCACTTGAAATCCTTCTGAATGTCTCTCCAAATTGGGCTCTTCTAGCTCCTCTTTATGCAACTAGATAGTCCACTTTTATAGCCTTTCTGTTGAAGCCAAGATTCAAGTTTGAATTTTTAATCTTTACCCAAAAGTTTTCCAAAGTTTTAGGACTTCATTTTCCATAAATCTTCACCAAATAATTTGTGCAAAGATTCTCCTATTTATTCGTAATTGGAAGTGTTTCCACATATGCACTTTTACAAAGAGTAAAAATCAATCTTTTACAAGGGATGATGCATGTGCTAATACATGAAAGAGCATATGAAGTTTTGGATAAATGATCAAGCATTTGGTCTTGGAGTAATTACACCAACAAAAGCCACTAATGAAATGATTTTACAATAAAAAAGGTGAGGAACCCACCAAACGATATGAATTATTGCTAAAGGATATTCAAAATTGTATGGCATGGATGTTAGTGTATATTTATAGTGATGTGTATAGAAAAATGACTCTCATAAAGTTTTTATGGAGGTCTGTTGGGGGATTCTTGGACAAGAAGGGATTTGAGTGTTTGTAGGAGAAAAGAGAAAGACAAGAAGAAAGATACACACTGGAAGCCTCTGTCCATTGATTATAGGAAGACAAATACAATGGTGATGCCCAAATACAATCCAATGCTTCTGTGCAAAATCCCACAAAGAGCTCAAACACAAAATACCAAATACCCAAGGGTCTTGTTGCTGCGGGTCTTCTCTGCACCAGACCTCCACCTTCTCCAAGCTTGCACTTGTGCACATCTTGAACCAAGCTTCCAATAAGGGGGGGGGGGGGGGGGGTTGGACACCTTCTGTCGGCACGCGCACAACTTCAATGAGACCTTGGGATCCTTGGGGTGAATGGCTTAGCCCTTCTCTGCACACTTCCTTGGTCACTCTTCATGCACACCTTGCACTTCACTTCTCTACGTCGCACACTCTATGCCTCTTGCACTTCTCTCTCTTGCCTCACTTAGACTATGCTCACCTTGCTTAGTCTTGAGTACACTTGCTTGCTCCAAGAATAGTCCTTGCCCTGATTTGAGTGTTGATTCACGTACGCTCCTAACTACAAGAGTATCTTGGTGCTCACTTTGATGTCCCAAGATTGTCTCCAAAAGTGGGCCACCAACCAATCCCTGTTTTTTCCTGTAGTGACTTTAAACTAAAACAAAAACTTTAAATGGGGGGGGCCATACTTTCACTTGTACGTACGTTGCCACTTCACATACCTTCACATTTTGCCTTTTAATTCTTCACTTGTGCATCTAAGAGAGGGTTCACCTGAACCTTCCAAAACACTTTAAAACACTTTTGAACCTTAGGGAAATTACAGAAATGCCTTTGCACCCTGCAACCATCTTTCTACAATTTACATTCCTTGTGAACAATTACTTGTGCAATACCTGTGCACTTTGACACCTGAACTTTACACACTTTCACTTTGCCCATGTTGAGTTTGACCTTGAAACTCTTGACTTGGATTGATTTGACTTTGATCTTTTGACTTTGACTATATGACTTTAACTACAATTGACTTTGACCAATATGACTTTTATGGGCTCAACAATTGCCCACCACCTAATGTGCTCTCCGTCCCGAAGAGCTACAACCAAACTGTGAGCAAAAACGACACTATAATACTTGTGCTGCAAAAATCTTTAAAAGGACACTGGAGCAGCAACAAAGTCCACCAGAAGCAGGAGAGAACAAACACCAGAGAAGAACGAAAAGTGGGATTTTTCCATGGAAAAGAAAAGTAGGGCAATGGCAGGGTAGAAAGGAGGGGGAAGGGAGGGGTGAGGGGCTGAGATGGATAGGGCAGGGAGGGGTAAGGATGTGGCTGGCAAAAGGGTAAGGGGAGAGTGAGGGAGCAAGATTATGGGGTCTAGAGGGGGTCAAAATGATCAAACAGTAGATCGGTAGGGGTTGCATATGTAAATTTTTTAAACAAAAGGAAAAACAAAATGAGAATAGACTATGTGGACCCTCTGGGTATTGAAAAACCCATGAGAAATGTGCTCAAAATATGTGGGTTTTGATCAAAAGTCAGAGAAAAGGTGGTATTTTGGAAAAACTAAGGTTGAAAATGAGTTCAGAGGTGCCAAAATACTTGAAAATGATCCCAAGTTTGAAAAAAATGGCCATCCGAGGTGCAATCTAGAGACAAAAACATGGACCATAGAAAATAAAAATTAACTATAAGTTAAAGGGGGGGGGGGGGGGAAACGGTGGGGGGAATGGTGGGGGGTGGGGGGGGGATGGTGGGGGGTGGGTGGGTGGGGGGGGGGGGGAACGGTGGGGGTGGGGGTGGGTGGAGGGGGGAACGGTGGGGGGTGGGGGGTCAGTGGGGGTGGGCGGGGGGTGGGGGGTGGGTGGGGGAACGGTAGGGGGTGGGTGGGGGAACGGTGGGGGGTGGGTGGGGGGTGGGTGGGGGTTGGTGGGGGGGGACGGTGGGGGGTGGGGGGGAGGAACGGTGGGGGGTGGGGGGGAACGGTGGGGGGTTGGGGGGGGGGGGGGGAGAACGGTAGGGGGAGGGTGGGTTAACGGTGGGGGGGACGCAGTGGGGGTGGGTGGGGGAACGGTGGGGGTTGGGTGGGGGAACGGTGGGGGGCAGTGGGGGGTTGATGGAGGAATGGTGGGGCGTGGGTGGGGGAATGGTTGGGGGTGGGTGGGGGAATGGTGGGGGTTGGGTGGGGGGCGGTGGGGAGTGGGTGGGGGGTGGGTGGGGGAATAGTGGGGGTTGGTGGGGGGTGGGGGAACGATGGGGGGTGGGTGGGGGAACGGTGGGGGTGGGTGGGGGGGACGATGGGGGGTGGGTGGGGGAACAGAAGGGGCTGGGTGGGGGAACAGTGGGGGGTGGGTGGGGGGGGCGGTGGGTGGGGGAACGGTGGGGGGTGGGTGGGTGGTGGGGGAACGGTGGGCAGGGGGGGGGGGTGAGCAAGCAGGGGAGGGGCAACCATTTTTTTTTTTTGAGGGGGCGGGGGCAAGGCGGGCAGGCGGGCGAGGGGGCGGTGATTTCTTTTTTTTTGGGCAGGGCTGGCGGGCAAGGGGACGGTCAATTTTTTTTTTGGTGGAAAAAAATCCGTGGAGTTTTTTTGGGTGGGTGAAAATACCCAAAATTTGGAAACAGTCCCTAAAAAATCTAAAAAAAATGCAAAGAAAAATAAAAAAAAAATCTCAAAAAATTCTCCAAAAATTCCCTATAAGTTAAGGCCAATTTCCTGATTCAAAGTCACAGAGAGCTTCCCTTCTCCAATTTTGCAAGAAAATGATATGTGAAATCGATTAAAAAATGTGAGAAAAATTCCAAAAATGCTTGAAAAATTCCCCAAAAAATCCCAAAAATTGTACTTATGCAAAAGCTATGTAGGGGTTGCTAAAATTGCTGAAAACTGAAAGGAACAAGTATGAAAGTGGATAAAAACTACTAAAACTTAAGCAAAAATTACATGAGAAGGCTATGTACAACCTCGATAAATTTTGGAGGTTCTAGGTGATCCATGAATCTTCAGTTTTGTTGATGATAGGCCTTGAGCCTTGATATGTTGACTTAGAGAAACTCCTCCATAATCTCCAATTGTGCTGCACTTCATTTGTTTTGTCTTTATTTTGGGCGTACTGACCATTTGATAGGGCCACCCTAAATCATTCAGTAAAATATTCTCTCCTCCATACTGCATCTTTTGTATCTCTGTTTCAGCAACTTTACAATTTAATCTGCAAAATTTCATTTTTACTATTCCAGCTTCTTCATCCAATGGAACCCTTTGGTTCCAAAGACTTGCAGGTACTCCTTCCATATCCTTGTAAAGCGTTGCACTTACTATCATAAAAATTGACATAACAGATGATATGCATACCAGTATCCATAAAAAAGTGGCCATTGACATATGATTTGAAGTAGCAACATCACTGCTGTACTTAAGAGCTTTTCTTTTGTTCTCTCTTTTATGGCCTTTGAGTGAGACTGTCTCATTCGAGTCAGTGAACTGAATGATGTACTCTTTCTCTTCATATGCTTCCTCTCTACTTGAGTTTGGAAAAATTCCATAGCAAGAAGATGGATCTTCTGCATGGAGCTAAGCCAACATGTTTTTGTCTTCATATAAATTTGGTTCTTCAAATAGATGTGCTTCTGGGTTGTCCAACAATTCTTCTTCCATACAAATACCAATTGTCTGCATCATGTTGGTATGTCTCTGATTGTCTAGACCTTCTTCTAAAATTATCCGCTGTAACTCCTTCCCCTCTTGCTTTACCCACATTGTATCCTTGCCCCAGTCATGCAGCACATTGGCAAGCCTTAACCAAGGTCTCCCAATTAACAGGGGAAACTTCTTTCTACCTGTGGCAGCCTTAAAATAACAAAATCCAAGTTAAAGATGGTACCTTATATCTTGAATGGGACTCCAGGGACCACTCCCATAGGCTTTACTATGTTTTGGTCTGCCAGTGTTACAGTGAAGTTGGCAAGTCTTGAAGGGTATAGTCCAATCCTTTTCATGGTATATTTAGGCATCAAGTTAATGTCTGAACCACCATCCACAATAACTCCTTGAAACTCATGATTTTTGATAGAGACTATTATCCGAGGGCTCTTATAATCTTTTAGGGGTACCTCCCTTACAACTTTATCTTTATGCATAACAACAACCTTTGCCACTAAAGGTGTTGTGGACATTTCATCAATTATCTGCAAGAGTTCTGACCTGAATTTCCCATCCATCTTTATTAAATAAAAAATACTCACCTCCTTTTTCATGGACTTGAGTAGTCTAGAAGCTTCTAATTCCTTAAGAGCATGGGCTCCATTTGACTTATCAAACTCCTCATTAGCCCTATTGAATGCATGTCGAATGGCATCACTACTACCTATGAAATTTTCTTTTTTCCTTGTATCTGCACATGTGGTGGCTTTGACTTCAGATGTCTCTTTATCTCTTCTCAATTAATCATTGATTCTTGAGCTATTTCCACTTGAGCCTTCCCCTTGCTTCTTGTCTACACTGTAAAAGATTCAATTTCTTCTAACTGCACCACCCTCGTAGATGGTGATGGCAATGTGGCTTGATCTACCATATCTTCTTTGCACACAGAAATCATTTGCATGTGGGGACAAGATGAAGATGCTTGATTCTTAGAACAACAGTTAGTATAGCGTAGCCTCTGGGCAGTTCTTGCAAGGAGGGGCATTTTCTGGTAGAGTGCACCTACTTTGATAGTGTCCACATTCTCCACATCTGAAACAAATAATTGGCCTCCTTGGCCCATTTCCAAAGTTATCCCGATATCTAGGGTTGTAATTGTTACCTTGATTCGGTGCAGCGGTGAACTCATAGAAGATGTGACAGGTTATCAAAGCCTTGTGGGTAGTTTGAACTATGCCACGTTGACAAGGGTTGAGATATGTTATAGTGTCAATGTGCTAAGTCAATTTATGCACACACGCAAGAAACCTCACATGGAAGCCGCCAAGAGGATACTCAAATATCTCAAAGGGACCATGAATGAGGGGTTAGATTACCCTTATGTATCTGATTTAAGTTTGAAATTGATCTTTGATGTAGATTGGGCTAGCTCCAAGGAAGATACAAGGAGCACCTCATGTTATCTTACCTTTGCAAGTTCAAAACTTGTTTCATGGTCATCCAAGAAACAACCCACAATTGCTCTCTCTTCTACTGAAGCTAAATACAGATGCTCTCTCTTCTACTGAAGCTAAATACAGAGTATGAGCTTTATTCACTTAGCTGCTAATCCAATTTTTCATGCAAGGACTAAACATATTGGAGCTCATTATCACTATGTAAGAGAGAAGAGTGTGAGAAAGGAGATTCAGATATCATATGTGTTCACTCATCAACAATGTGCAGATATTCTAATCAAAGCATTCGATGGTATAAAGCTTTGCAAATTCAAGGTTATGATTGGTTTGTAGGTAATCTTGGAAGATTGAAGACCTCAAGATCACTTGACTTGAGGAGGAGCTATTGGAACAAGTCCATGGTAAGTTCAAGTGATGGCTTGGGTCATCAAAAGGCTTAAAAATTTGAGGAAATGTAAAGTCCTTGTAGAGTTGTCAACTACCTCTTGTAATTTTTGAAGACTTCACTTGATGTAAAAGTAAAGGAATTTAAGTGGTTGACTCCACTTGATGAAAAAGGAAAGAAAGGCCATAAATTTCGGTTAGATGAGTAGGAGAATCAATCACCAAAAGATTGGAGAGTGAATTTAGGCAAGATTCCAATTCAAATCTTGGCTCCAAAGATGACTATAAATACATGGCTCCTGAGTCGCGTTTAGAAGACCTCCTTGAGCCTAGCTTTATGCCATATCAAGGTGTGGTTTCAAGGCATACATATGTATGTGCAAGTGCTTTGTATGTTTAAATCAATATACTTTCATTTTCATGATCCAACTTGGCTGCATATCAATCGGCCATTTCCATTTTTGGTAGAGATCTTTAGACATAAGGTTGATCTTTGATCCATGGTCAATTAGGACAACCACAAGAGAGTTAATCGTGTCCAATTTTACCAATGTCTCTGTTGGTGTAATTCACAAGCCTACACATTTGGCTTGATGGATGCATTGAAGTCCATTCACATATAGAGAAGCATAGGAACTATTGCTAGTAATTTATTACCATTTTATCTCTTTGTAAAAGTCAAATTGACTTGGAATCTTTGTAAACACCTACCAAAAGGATTCGTGAAAACGTTAGCTCTTTGATTATAGGAATATCTCCTAGGATATAGGAGCTTGATCATAGGGAGCCAAAAGTTTGAATTTGAATTCAAATTTTTACTCACTCTCTATAAAAGAGGTCATGAGAAAGTCGCGGTTAGAACTCATCACTCCCGAGCTTCTCATTACTGATTCTGAGTGTGTGTGATGCCTACACTCTAGCCCACACCTATCTACACCATTAGGCAATGAAATTCATGCCAATGGAGTTTTATACAAGTGTTCATTAATACATACATTCTCATTGTTCATTTCTGAGTTCTCTGTTATACTCCTTGAAAGTCTGTCAAATTGTGAAGTGCATATCTCAGTCAATTCTTCACAAAATACAATGATCTAAGGCTTGTTGGATTCAGTTTCAAGTTATCTACGTGCTGTAAAAATTTGAGGAGATTCTATTCAGCCAATTCAGAGAAATTCGCGTCGAGGTGATCACTGGTCAATGTCTACTACATTCCCTAAAAAATCGGGGGTATAACTTTACTTGCTAAATTGATTTCTCTTAGTATAGTTTATCTTTTTACATCATTCCACTTGGAATAGTTAGCTTGCTATGCTAATTAGATACCCCTAAAAGGAATTTTTCCAATTCCTACTGTGCTGGTCATACTGAGCGAAAGATCCAGTAGGTGTCAAGACATAAATAGAAGGTTTTCTTGAAATTTTGAGTTTCAAAGCTATCTGTTTTGATTCAATCATTACACACATCACTTCCAAAGTACATAGGTCATTTTATGGTGTCATTGGAAAGCTAAGGAGGTCTACTTACCAAGACTGAAGCATTAGGGGGCTGGTACAAAGCAGGTTTGGTAGTACCTACTCAATCTCTTGGAGCATCCATCCATCTTTCCCAACAGTGGTATCAGAGCAAACTAAGATAAAATGGGAGATGGTTTTCCTTCATTTATTGATAAATTGGACAGGAACAACTATCAAGCATGGTCTTTGAGGATGAAGAGTAACTTACAAGGAAGGAGTCTCTATGGATACATCTCAAGAGATGAGGAATTGCCCTCATTCAAAACAAGAGGATTACCAACAAAGGAAGAACATGAAAAGCTCAACACATGGTGTGCTAAGGATGCATTGGCAAGGTCTTATTTACTCAAATCCATCTCTGAGTTTCTTTTTCCACATATTAGGAATTGTAAGATATCCCAAGAGACTTGGGAAACCTTGTCATCATATTTTTCTTCCAACACAAGGGCTAGAAAAAATCAGTTGTGGATTGAATTCACAACATTAAGGAAGCAACCTAAGCAAGCTGTTTTAGAATTTGTGACCAAGATTAAAGATGTAGCACATGAATTAGCAAGCATAGGATAAGAGATTGAAGAAGAGCAGATTGTAAGGCAAGTGATCAATGGGATCAAGGCTGATGACAAATGGGAAAGGTTCACTAGTGCCATGGACCTTTACATGGACATGCAAATTCTAGATCTTACAACTCTCATGGGACAATTGGTCACTCATGAAGCAAAGCTCAAGAAGAATGGAGATACATCCAAAGGTAATAACTCTTTTGGCCTATATATAGATAAAAAGTCTAAAGATAAAGGCAAGACCAAGAAGGTGGAAGATGAAGGCTCTACCTCCCAAGCCAACTATGCAGGGAGAGGTAGGTCATCAAGAGGAAGGGGTAGAGGAGGCAAGCAAGGTAGGGGGAGATCCTATAACTCCTCACCATGCAACATTTGTGGTTTATCAAATCATACTACAGATGAGTGTTTTAGGAATTACAAAAATCAGAGAGGAAGAGGATACCAAAGAGGTGGATACTCACAATCAAGAGGTAGAATCAACCATCACCAAGGTTACAACAACAATTACAACAACAACTACAATGGCAACTACCAAGGAGGTTTCAAATACACAAAGGACTACACCAACTATACACGAGAGCAAGATGATTCTCTTCTAATCATGAACATGACTTCAAAACCAAGTACAAATGATGACCACCTATTCTACATTGACTCAGGATGCTCAAATCATGTGGCTGGCAATGTAGCACTACTCTCTGATCTTGAGGAACCAAAAGGAAAGCACCAAGTACAAACAGCTGATGACACCAAACACTCAGTAGTTAAAGTTGGAAATGTTAAGACTTGTGATGGAAATCAAAACTTGTTGAGTAGGGTACTCTATGTACCAACCATTACCAAAAACTTGATGAGTGTTGGACACATTGTGGAGAAAGGTTTGCAAGTTAGATTCAACCAATATGGAGCATTTGTGGAGGATCCAAGACATGGGTTCAAGAGGATTGCTAAACGAGAAAAATCAGGTAGACTTTTCACCTTTGAGCTAAAACACACAAAGAGTATTGCACTATACAATTATAAAGATCAAACACTTTCAAAGCTTGAGATTTGGCACAAACGATTAGGGAATATAGGAGAAAGAACCTTGAAGCAAATATGCAGGGACCAATGTGTGCTTGGAATGAGTACTTCTCCAATGAGTTTGGAAACTTCTTGCAGGACAGAGGCATCAAAAGAGAAATCACCACAAGGTATTCTCCGTAACAGAATGGGGTAGCTGAGAGAAGAAATAGGTTGAGTATTGAGACAGCTACGTCTATGTTGAATGAAAAAAAGTAACCTAACTATCTATGGGCAGAGAGTGTTTCTACTGCTACTTACCTCATAAACAGGTTACCATCTAAGTCCCTTGATGGGATGACACCCTATGAAGCATGGCATGGCAAAAGACCCTCACTAGACCATTGCAGGATATTTTGATGTGTAGCATATGTACACATTCCTTCTTAGATAAGAGGTAAGCTAGACCCAAAAGCTCAAAAGTGCATCTTTATTGGATATGATCTTAATAAAAAAGGTTACAGGTTTTATAACCCTTCCAATAAGGGATTCATGGTGAGTAGAGATGTTGTCTTTGACGAAAATGATCTTGGTATGAGAATGAATGCACTAAGGCTAAACTACCCTATGATTTGGAAGAGGAGTTTCCAAAGCAAAGGAGGAACCTACTCAAAATGAAGACTCATGTTCAGATGATGAAGACACTATCAACCTCGGAGAGTTCAAGGCATGGAAGTCCAATGGAAAAATGAAGATGAAGAAGCTTGAAGACATACCTGAATCTTCAAATCACTCAATCAAAAGATCACAAAGAGAGAGCAAGAAACCTATCAGATATGGATACGATACATCTCCCGTTACTAAACACTCTGTTTATCTTGCCAAAGATTTGTCAATTGAAGAACCAGGATCATATGAAGAAGCCATAACCAAGACAGAATGGAAAGAAGCTATGGATGAGGAGATTGAATCACTCAAGGAGAGTGATACATGGGAGTTAGTACCCAAGAAGGAATCCATGAAGGTAATATGATCCAGATGGATCTATAAAATTAAAAGAAACTCTGATGGGTCAATTAATAGGTACAAAGCCAGATTGGTAGCCAAGGGTTTTGCACAAACCCAAGGGATTGACTATGAAGAGACATTCTCTCCTGTGGCCAAGATGCCAACTATCAGAGTGTTGGTTAGTGTGGCTGCATCAAAAAATTGGAATATGTTCCAATTGGATGTCAAAAATGCTTTCTTGAATGGATGGATTTTAGAGGAGGTATATATGTCACAACCTCCTCGCTATGAGGACCCTAAGAAGGTAACATATGTTTGCAAATTGAAAAAGGCTTTATATGGATTGAAGTAGGCACCTAGGGCATGGAATCACAGATTAACCACTTATCTTCAAGACCAAGGGTTTGTCATGAGCAAGGCAGATACTTCTCTATTCATCAAGAGAAGTAATTCAGAGCTAATATACCTTTGTGTTTATGTTGATGAAATCATACTTACAGGTAATGATGTGCCTCTAAAATCCAGCCATTTAGAAATGCATTTTTTTACATCCAATTGATACATGTTCCAATTCTTTGATGCAGCCACACTCACCAATACCCTGATGGTTGGCTTTTTTGCCACAGGTGACAAGGTTTCTTCATAATCAACTCCTTGGGTTTGTGCAAAACCCTTTGCCACAAGTCTAGCTTTGTAGCTGCTTATTGATCCATCAAAATTCCTTTTGATCTTATAGATCCATCTAGAACCAACTACCTCCATAGACTCCTTGATACTAGCTGCCAAGTATCATTCTCCTTGAGTGCTTGAATTTCCTCATCCATAACTTCCTTCCATTTTGCCTTGGTCTTTGCCTCTTCATATGATGATGGATCTTCAAATGATAAATCTTTTGCAAGATAAACAGAGTGTTTAGTAACTAAGGAAGTGTCATACCCATATCTGATAGGCTTCTTGTTGTCTCTTTGAGATCTTCTGATTGCTTGGTTGGATGATTCAGGTATATTCTCCAACTTCTACATCTTGACTTTGCTTTTGGACTTTCATGCCTTGAACTCTTCTAAGTTGATGATGTCCTCATCATCTAAGTTGATATCTTCAATCTGATTAGGCTCCTCCTTAGTGAGTCTTGGAAACTCCTCTTCCAAGTCATAAGGTAGCTTTACTTTCCTGCATTCAATTTCAAACCAAGAGTCATTCTCATGAAAGACAACATCTCTACTGACCATAAATCCTTTATTAGAAATATTATAGAACCTCTATCCTTTCTGATTCAAGTCATACCCTATGAAGATGCACTTCTCTGCCTTAGGGTCTAGTTTACCTTTTTTTTGAGAAGGGATATGCACATAAACAACACATCCAAAGATCTTGCAATGATCAAGTGAAGGTCTTCTACCATTCCATCCTTCATATGGGATCATCCCATCAAGAGATTTGGATGGCAACATCCCATCAAGAGATTTGGATGGCAACCTGTTTACAAGATAAGTAGCAGTAGATACACTCTCTGCCCACAAGTAATTAGGTAACTTTTTCTCATTTAACATTGACCTAGCTCTTTCAACAATTATTCTATTTCTCCTCTCTACCACCCCATTTTGCTCAGGGGTATACCTTGTTGTAATTTCTCTCTTGATTCGTTTGTTCTGCAAGAATGCATCAAACTCATTTGATAAGTAATCACCTCCTCCATCTAACCTTAGTCTCTTTAGACTTCTTCCTGTTTGGTTTTCAACAAGTGCAAGATACAAAGCAACTGAATACTTCATCTCTGTGCTTCATAAAATATATGATAGTCCACCTACTGAAATCATCAATGAAAGATACATAATGCCTTGATCTAGAAATTGAGGGATCCTTAGTTGGTACCCATACATCTGTATGGAAAAGCTCTAGGTAGTCCTCATGCATGTAGCCTTTCCTTGAGAAGGGTAACCTGTGAGATTTTCCAAACTGACAAGCATCACATTTATAGATCATGTGTTGCTTGGATACATTCGGTATCCCAAGCACACATTGATCTCTACATATTTGTTTTAAAGTTCTATCACCAATATGCCCTAATCTCTTATGCCAAATTTCAAGTTCTGATAGTGGTTGGTGTTTGTAAGTATAAAGTGCAATATTCCTTGTATCTTTAAGTTCAAAAGTGAATAATTTACCTCTCTTTTCTGTTGCAAATCAAGTCTCAATCATGCAAAAAAAATCAACCACGAGTTTTGCAAGTGAACTAATAAAAAAGGAGGACCCAAAGTCATGGAATAAAGTTAGAAGCTCCACCAAACTCAATCAAATTGAAATCTCATCAAATCAGCCACCAAAACGTGCACCTAAACTGATTGGTGGGTGGTTAGCTAGATTGTAGGAAACATAAAAGTCTATATAAGCATCATCCCACCTTTGTTTCTTGAGTCGTATGCATTCCACAAGTTTCCCACTTAGTTTAGTGAAGTTATAAACTCCAGCAAGTTGCCCCCTTGCTTGCTTACCTCATTTTCTCATGATTTTGTTCCACTCTATCTAGAGCTGTAGTTAGGCTTTTCCAAATCTAATTGTACCAGATCACAAAGCACTATTTGCTCTATCATTGTACTCATTTTCATTGATTTAAAGCTTCATTTTTCTTCTCATATTTTGCCTTGAACTTTGCCAAAGTTTCAAGTTATTTGGTTGAGTGAGTTGTGAGAAATTGCCAACTTTGTGAAGGTATATCTCTGCACATAGGTATAGAGTGTTGCAAATAGGTAGCCTGTTTTGCAGAGGGTGGTTCTCCCAACTGGAATATCCATTGTGGATGATTTAAATCTTGTTGGGTAGCTCTTTTAGTCTACTACAAGTTTGCAAAATTTTATTGTACAGGTGCAAAGAAACGTTCAACCAAGGTTAGCAAGGGAAAAGCTATCAAAAGGTAATATCCACACCTTCTAAGACATACAAACACTTGAGGAGAAGCTAGAGGAGCATCTTAGAGCTCAATATGGCTGAGTATAATGCCTCATGTACATGATCCACCACTTCAAGGGTAGGTCAAGGCACTTATTGAATGGATAGAACGGGATAGGAGAGTCATATTCATTCTATCTCAACACATAAGCAATAGCATCATAGGGCATATACAAAACTTGGACACATCCAAGAAGGTTTGGGAGACCTCGGAGAGATTGTACTCTTCATCAACCAAGGCAAGGAAGATTCAGCTCAAGAATGAGCTAAATAATCTTACGAAATCACCAAGTACTAACATAAATGAGTACATTTTTAAGGTTAAGGAACTTGTAGATGCTTTAGGCTCAATTGGAAGCCCAATCGAAGACGATGATCTTGTTGCACACACTCTCAATGGCTTGAGAGAGGATGAAAGGTGGAAAGTACTCACCACATCAGTTTATGTGAGGGATTCCCTACCAAAATTTGATCAATTAGTCACATTGATGGTGACCGAGGAGATGAACCAAAGAGGTTCACAATCAAAGGGCCTCAAAGCCCAAGTTTTTTATGCAGGTAGAGGCAAAGGCAAAAGAGGTGGACAAAACTCCCAAGGTAGAGGGAGAGGAAGGTCAAGCTCAAGCTCAAGCAACCAAGAAGGCTTCAACCAAAGCTATGGATCAAGAGGAAGAGGAAGGATTAGAGGAAGAGGAGGAAGATCACATGGAAGAGAAGCATCCAACGAAGAATGCTACAATTGTGGAAAACCGGGCCATTATGCAAGAGATTGTTGGTCCAAAGGAGGAGGCAATGAAGGATACAAAAGGAACCAAGGTAATTATGCTAGTACTTCAACAAATTCAGAAAAATGAGAACTTTCTTATGATGTATGGTTTAAGTGAAAGAGTCAATTCAGATTTTACATGGTACATTAATAGTGGTTGTAGCAACCATATGAGTTGCACTAAAGATGTTTTCTTTAATTTACATTCACCCATCACTCAAGGACATGAAGAGACAGAGGAAGACATTGAGCACAAGATTATACATGTGGGAGATCTTGCATTGAATGGATCTCAAAGCTCCTAGGTGTTGAAGGATGTGTTGCATGTGCCAACCATCACAAAGAACTTGGTTTCGGTAGGTCAAATGGTTGAAAGAGGTTATGAGGTGAGGTTCAATGAGCAATGATGTTTTGTTGAAGACCCCATGGAGGACTACAAGCTCATAGCAAAAGGAAAGAAGCAAGAAGACTCTTCACCATGGAGGTAAAACCATCAACTCCTCACACTATCTACTTGTCAATTGGAAATAAAGAGATTGCAGAAATCGACTTATGACATAAAGGAATTGGGCACATAAACTTACAAAGGATGAAGGACATGCAAAGGAAGGGCTTCTTGAGTGGTCTACCTGATATTACATCTCAAAATATGCAACATCTGTGCCATGCTTGTCAATTAGGAAAACAAAGAAAATTTCCATTCAAGAAGGGAGCAGATGTGAGCAATGAAGTGTTGAATCTCATACACAATAGATACATAGCAGAAGTGGCTAGATCTTTGTTAAATGAAATGAATGTTCCTAACTCTTATTGGGCTGATGCAACAAATATAGCCATATACATTATGAATAGGTGTCCAACCTCAGGAGTACATGGAGTTACACCTTACAAATCTTGGTGTGGTAAGAAACCCAATCTTTCACATCTCAAATTATTTGGTTGTGTGTGTGTATTATGTTCACATACCTCAAGAATTGAGACACAAGTTAGAACCGAAGGCAGATAGATGTATATTTCTTGGATATTCTTCAGTGCAAAAGGGTTTTAGATGCTATAACCCTTGTATCAAAGAGCTTAAGGTATCTAGCGATGTAATATTTGATGAGTTGCTGCCTTGGTATGGTAGCAAAGATGTGTTACAGGTTGACAATGCATATGAAGCTGAGAAGAAGTTCAAAGAGCAACAAAAAAGCATGGAGATAAGTGGTCCAACCACTTCAAGAACACCATCAAAGGAGAGTACTACATCAGCTTGGGATGGAATGGCAAGGAATGAAGCTCATTCAAGTGAAGGAAGTAGCAAAGAAAAGGAAAAGGCAAATCATGAAGATCATCGATGGGTAGACATGGAATCTACAAGTGATTAAGATATGGAAACTCTAGGATTTAAAGCATCTAAACCAAGGAGGAGGAGATTCCTCCCACCTAAGCTATTTGTTTGAAAAGCTCTAGTTAGAATAGGAAATTCCCCGATGGAGCTGCTAGTTCCGGGTAAACTTATATTAGTTGGAGTAGAAAGTAATGGAATGGTGGAGAGATTTGGCATGGTGCTTGCTTGGTGAGTTAATGTCATCCAATAGGGTTAAATACCCTGTTCAAAGGTTAACTTATGATTCATTTATTGCAAGACACTATGCCTACATGAGTCAAGTTATAGCTTGTGAAGAACCTAAGTTTTTTGAAAAAGCAAATAAGCATAGGGAATGGATTGAAGCCATGAAGAAGGAAGTCAAAGCACTTGAAGAAAATGATACTTGGTCATTTGTGCCAAGAACAAAGGACATGAAAGTCATTGGAAACAAATGGGTGTACAAGGTAAAGAGGCATGCAGATGGGAGCATCTCTAGGTATAAAGCAAGTCTGATTGCCAAAGGTTTTGCTCAAACCTATGGCATAGACTTTGAGGAAACATTCAACCTAGTAGCTAAGATGTCCACCATCAGAAGTTTGATTGCAATTTCAGCCTCAAAAGGTTCGAAGATGTACCAGTTGGATGTGAAGAATGATTTCCTAAATGGAGCGCTTGAAGAGGTAGTATTCATGGACCAGCCCCAAGGCTTTGAAGATGAGAGGTTTTCGCATCATGTATGCAGGCTAAAGAGGGATCTTTATGGAATCAAGCAAGCCCCAGAGCTTGGAACCAAAGACGTGTGGACTACTTAGTAAAATGTGGATACAATTAGAGTCATGAAGACCCATCACTGTTTGTGAAGAAGGAAGGTAGCAAAATTGTTTTCATTTGCATATATGTTGATGATTTGATCATTACAGGGGATGATGAAGCCAACATCAAGGACATAAAGAGGAAGCTTGGATGTAAATTTAAAATCTCAGATTTAGGGATTTTTAGGTACTTCCTTGGGATTGAATTACTATATAAAGAGGAAGGTATATACTTGATGCAAAGGAAATACATTCTTGATCTTTTGAAGAAGTTTGGATTGTGTGATTGCAAGCCCATTTCAAATCCATTAGAAGTAAATGTTAAACTAAACGCTCATGAAGGTGAAGAAGTGAAGGATGTGACCATGTATAGATCAATAATTGTTTCTCTCTTGTATGCTACTATGACAAGACCTGATATTGCACATGTAGTTGGAGTGTTATCTCAATTTTTGCAAGCACCAAGAGTACCTCATCTTGTTGCCACCAAAAGGGTACTTAGGTACCTCAAAGGATCCCTAAATGAAGGCCTTTATTATCCATTTGATGATGGATTTAATGTACAAGCTTATTGTGATGCTAATTGGGCAGGTTCCAAAGATGACAGGAGGAACACTAGTGGATATGTTATCATGCTAGGGAAGAAGACCATCTCATGGATGTCAAAGAAACAACCAACTGTGGCTCTTTCATCGACCGAAGCTGAGTATAGAGGCTTATTACAAGTCTCATGTGAGCTTATGTGGCTCAAGAAGTTGTTTGTTGATCTTGATTTGCAGATTAAGCAAGTACCTATTTTTTGTGACAACATAAGTAGCATATGTTTGGCTCAGAATCCGGTGTTCCATGAAAGGTCAAAGCATACAGAAGGGCATTACCACTTTATTCGAGAGAAGATGATGTCAAAGGATGTCAAGGTGGATCATGTCAATACAAAGGACCAATATGCAGATATGTTTACCAAATCATTGGATGGAGTAAAGCTACAACACTTCAAGGCATGCATTGGAATGAAGGATGTAGGCATTGAGACCTGAGGGGGAGTGTTGAAAGTCAATTCTCAATCATGCAAAAAGGCTCAACCACGAGTTTCGCAAGTGGAAAAATAAAAAAGGAGGACCCAAAGTCGTGGAATAAAGTTAGAAGCTCCGCCAAAATCAATCAAATTAAAATCTCATCAAAGCAGCCACCAAAAAGTGCACCTAAACTGATTGGTGAATGGTTAGCTAGATTGTAGGAAAAGTAAAAGTCTATATAAGCATCATCTTGTATTTTTTTCTTGAGTTATATGCATTCCACAAGTTTCCCACTTAGTTTAGTGAATTCATAAACTCCAACAAGCAGCCCCCTTGCTTGCTTACCTCATTTTCTCATGATTTTGCTCCGCTCTATCTAGAGGTGTAGTTAGGATTTTCCAAATCTCATTGTACTAGTTTGCTGCCAAAAATCCTCAAACTCATGTGAACACACCTTCTCAAACACCTCATCCAAATATGCATAAAGCATATACGTACTGATTCTCTTGTACCTATGCCGAACAGGACTCCTCCTGATATGGATGCCACTACCTCCAGAAACTCCAAGTAGTACCTGTGTGCATAAAGAGAACATGTACCTGAATTCTTAACACAAGATGTAAATCTTATGTTAAACACCATCCAATGTCTTTGACATAGCCCGACATCTTCTTGTAGAAGACATCTTCAACTACAACATGTAGATGGCCGATCCTCACCATTAAGCTGCTAATGACCAAGTCTTCTTGCCATGAACAAGAGATAACCTCCTCTCCATGAGCTCTCTCTTGTACTTTTTTTCATTGATTTCAAGCTTCATTTGGTCTCTCATATTGTTTCCTGAACTTTGCCAAAGTTTCAAGTTCTTTGGCTGAGTGAGTTGTGATAAATTGCCATCTTTGTGAAGGTATATTTTGGGTAGCTCCTATAGTCTACTATAAGTTTGCAAAATTATATTTTATGTTTTGGTATTGGTGCAGAGAAAAGTTCACAACAGTGAGCATATATCACTGCTTGTGGACCTAGTGGAGGGCATCCATCTTCCATTTCTGCATTGGGGTGTTAGAATCATCCCCCATCAATAATACCTTGATCCAAATATTGAAGCATCCTTGCTAGGTCCCCATATATCTATATGAACCAAATCCAAGAGATCTCCATGCATATATCCTTTCTTCATGAATGGTAACCTGTGAGACTTTCCAAATGGACATGCACTATACTTATAAATCATGTGTTGTTTTGACAAGTTAGGCAGTCCAAGTACACTTTGGTCCCTGCAAATTTGTTTTAATGATCTTTCACCAATATGTGCTAACCTTTTGTGCCATACTTCAAATTTTGTGAGTGTTTGACTACCGTAGTTAAAGAGAACAATGTTTCTAGTATCTTGTAATTCAAATGTAAACAATCTACCTATCTTTTCACCTTCTGCAATTCTCTTGAATCCTTGACTTGGATCTTCAACAAATGCTCTTGCTTTTTTGAACCTGACTTGCAAGCCTTTCTCTACTATCTCCCGAAACTTATCAAATTCTTTGTAATGGTAGGGACATAGAGTTGTGAAGAGATGGATAGGTATGTCTTGAAGATGAAGAGGTGTTGCAAAATCCTTGATCTATACCAGCCAAATGAACTCCAAGAGTATATGGTGGGTCCTTTTAGCTTGCCAATGGACGTATTAGACACCCTATGTACCTTGGAAGATCACTCTCAAAAAGATAGATCAAAACAGATAAGTTGGATCTAGCTCAGAGGTGAAGAACTTGCTATTTTGGTTCATACACGTGCCCAGTGTTTTGCATAATTCTCTGAGCACAGCAACATATAGCTGAATTCCTCTTGCGGAACTCTAGTTAACATAAGGAGCTAACTTTCAAGAGTAATTGCATAAAAAAACATGAACCACACACTGAGAAAGATGTTTAACAAGTGATGACATCATCCCAATTTTCACGGGCTGCTATAGTAATGAGACCAGTGAGCAGACAAATGAACATAACTCTAGATTTAAGAATCCAATGATTATGAAAATTTTTATGCTTATACTAGCAGTATGCTGAATCCAACAAGCTTTAAATCATTGAATTTGGGTAAGTACACACTGAGAAACAACTCTGACAAGATGAGTAAAAATGTCGGGTACCTGACAAAGAAGTGAAAATGAAAAGGCATTGTTGACTTCAACTTAACGTAACTGAAAATTGAAACACCCAAATGAAATGAAAAATTTCTGAGCATATAGTAGACCTATAGAGCTAAATTTACCAAGTTAAATCACTGAAAATGATGCACCAAGCTTAGAGAAACCATCTCTGCAATTTGACTGAGAAAATTAAGAGATATAGCAGTGAGGAGTACACTTCACAAGAACATGGAAATATGAACTCAAATGATCATGAAAATGAAAGTATATTGCTTGTACAATACAATGGACTTACTGATACATATGTGTGCCTTGAAATCACACCTTGATATGGCATAAAGCTCAGCTCTTGGAGGTCTTCACATAGGTCTCTCTAACTACGACTAAAACTGCCATCTATTTATAGTTGAGCTTGGGAGGCTAACTTCCCTTAATCACTCTCCAATAAATTAGTGATTGATTTGATTCTCTACCTACCACCAATCACGAATTCGTGGCTCCTCTTTCCCTTTTTGATCAAGTGGACTCAACCACTTAAGATTCTTTCACTTTTACATTAAGTAAAGTCTTCAAAAGTTACAAGAGGTAGTTCACAAGTGAACTTTACATAGTCTTCATTTTAAGGCTTCTTCTATGACTTTGTGGGACTCAAGCCAATACTTAGGCTTGTCATAGACTTGCACCAACAGCTCCTGCTCAAGCCAAGTATGCTTGACGTCTTCAATCTTCCAAGATTACCTGCAAACCAATCATGGCTTTGAACTTGCAGAGCTTTGTACCATCCAATGCTTGGGTTAGAATATGTTAAACGCTTGTTCTAACTATCAGAAGTGCGTTTAAACGAGAATTGGGTTCTTGGAAGTGGAAGGGGTCTGTAAAGATAGAGGCCCTTTGCTTGTTTCCCAAATTTACTTCACACCCAAATCCTTCAAGATTTCTATCAAGACTTGGTATACCCTTCTCAATCCTTACGATTCGTCCTTCTAACTCTTCGAGAGTCTACCAAACACACTGTATCAGACTATCAGTATCGTAGTACCGAATTACCTCAGAACCCCTTTTTTCTGAATACACACTACTGTAACATTTAACAGTAGTTCAACCTTCAACGAATAGGTGCTCACAATCAGACAAACCGAAGATACTGAAGACTCAATGGTTCAGACGCAGAGTGCTTGGAAGACTAATACACACTGGGGATAACCATTACTGTAGCCTAATCTCACCGTGCAAGTACAGATTCTCAATACTAGGAACAAAACAATCCTGCACAGCGTCTTAGGGACACTACCACAGTTGCATAGACTTCAAAATTGTCCAAACATTCCAAGAAAGAGGGTCACCACGATATACGTAATTCACAGAACAATCACCACAGAGACCCGCGAACGACTGTCTCAGGCAACGGTCCGACGACCCACTGGATGTAAACAAAACTCGCAGCCGCAACAGCGGTCGATAGACAACGAATACGGATACACACAATATACTCAAAATACTCAGAAATTAGACAAGCAAGCACTACAACAACCCGAACAAGTGTCGATAATACAACACAGAATTGGACACGGTACTCCAAATTAGCTAACTCGACACACAGTAACGACCACGACAATCACGCAGACAGACAGACTGGTGATTCCATGAATCGTCACACTGCATCTCTTTTACATTGCTATATATAAAGATTACAGATGTCTTTGTAACAACTTTTCGCGCGTGCAAAACAAGATTCAGTTATACAGTTGCCAATCCGGCGGCCGACTAACACTCTGGCACGCACGGTGGACTCGAACCCGCAGGTTTTTACAAAATTACTGCTCCTCTATAATGCCTTCTAAATACATGCTTCTGGCTAACCTAAAGGTTCGGAAAATTTTCTTCTTTAAAGTTTCTAACATCTGTTTGAGAGTGTCCGGTTCTACTAATTGTGCATCTATTCTTACAGAACTTAATGAAATAGCTTCGGTCAGCAAAATTTTTGCTTGCGTCTGCAGAAAGGCTTCTTGTAAATAAAATTCATTCGAGAGCGCTGCATCTCTGGAAACTTTCATTTTTGCCACTTGTTGCTCCATCTTGCTTATCCTTTCTTTCTGATTTTCTAGCTGATTCTCCCTTCTTTCGATTTCTTGATTCTGAAAATTTATGGTTCTGGAGTATGCATCCTTTTCGCTTCGGAGAGCTGTTATTAACTTCTGTGTTTGAGCTTCCTTGGTCAAATAGTGTTTAAGCATGTTGTTGACATCTGATAAATTTTCGTTTATTCTTTGAAGTTCTTCTTCTGTTTTCCTAGCTTGTCTCTGCTGTTCTTGGCTTTGCTGTACTACTTTGTGTAGTTGAACTCTGGTTTCTTCTAATAAATTGCCTAAGGTGACTTTGGCATCTTCTTTATCTTGTAGGTCTTGCTTCAGCTGAATTATTTCGGCATTTGCAACATCATTAACTTATCTTTTTCTTTGAGCTTCGCCAGCGTTTCATCTCTCTGACTGATAATCACTTCCTGTTCAGCAATTCTGGCCTGTAATTCGCTAATCTGTTCATGTAGAATATGGTTTTCTGATTTGATTGCATCAATCTCTTCCTGTAGTGGAGTGATGTCTGCTTCTAGCATATCGACCTTATGTTGGAAATCATTTTTGATAGTATTGGTTGCCTCTTTCAATTGTATTGGTAATTGTTGCGATAGATTGATCAGCATCTGTACCATATTTGCAAGCTCCGAAAATACCGGGAGTGTTGGAAGCGAAAGAATAGGACGATGTTGAGAAGAGGATTCAGTGAGAAGCTATTGTGAGTTCGGTGGAGAATAGTTTGGGGATGAGGAAGACGAGGCAGTGGGTTCTTTGGTCAGGATGGGTGGAGTGGGGAGAACAGAGTGAGGTTGTGTTACCTTTTCTATTGTTTGTTGTGTTTCAGCATTGTTGGCAGCTATGGACTCAACTGCTTTCAGAATTTCATCGAAAACGTCTTTAATGATCTCTTCTTCATCTCTTTGCTTTTCTAGCTCTGATTGTTGCTGTGATGCCTCTTGTGACGAGCTTGTTTCGGATTCAGTGTGATCTTCCTGTTCTTGTTGTCCTTTTGAAGATTATGCAGATGATTCGTGCTGCATAGACGTTGCGGTGTCATGGAAAGTTTCTTCGTCCTGCTTCTCTTCTTCTTTGTCATCTTCTTTATTTCCTTCGGCTGAACCTGTGCTTCACTTTGAGAGGAACTGATTCTAATTTGTTTCCGGCGGAAGAGTTGATTGAGTTCCTCTTCATCTTCTTCATCATCTTCTAATAATTGGGCCGATTCTTCATGGTGCAAGACCGGGCCTCTGGGTGGTGGTTGTGCTGCAAGTATGGCCAGAAAAAGGAACGAAATGATGTGTGGCAATCGCGATTTTGGCATTCCTCCCTTGTTTACCTGCTTGATTATTGAAATGCATTCCTTGTGAATGCCGTGGAAGAAGTAGGATGCAAAATTGATGGGTTCTCGAGCAACTAAATCAATAGCGGAGTAGAAAGGCCTAGAGATGCCATAAGTTCGCTTCTAGAGGTTAAGAATGGCTATGAGGAATTGCAGTGCGGATCTCTCAGGTTTTGGTCGACATAGGATCGCATATTCGTTTGATGAATACCTAGGAAACAATTCTATCATTTTTACGACTGGTAGACTCGGGCCATTTTCTCGACCTTGTCGAGGGAGTCGAAATGCCTCAGCAAAGGCCTGGAACGTGATTACGGTTCGGGAGGGTAGTGATGTGATAGCCCAACTTTGCTCGTTGGCAGGTGTTTTAGCGATAGCGGCGATAATCTGTGCAAAAAATGAGTGGGATTCCACTGAATGCCACGGCAATTCAGCGAAATTGGATAACCCACGGGTGTGCAAAAACTCTCCTACCTTGGTAGGGAGTCCTTCATGGAAAGCAGCATAGTTTGCCAGAGCTTCCATGGCGCAAACGATGACAGCAAGCACAAAACGCAAACGCACAGGGTATACACAGTCACACAAATCACGGAAGCACAATAGCGGTTTTCGGCGAAATGGAGAAGGTTAAGTAGATGCGCTGCAGTGGAGAGCAATTAAAAATCACTAATCATCGTGCGATGTTGAGATGATAACTTCTTAACTTCGGTGTGCATGTATTAGTAGCTGGAAAGGGCAGGGCGGCTGTTGACATAATTAGGTATCAAAACGTGGATATTTACGTACTTATTATTTTAAGTGTGCAAAAACAAAAGGAAATAAAGGAAAAGAAAAAGAAAGAAAAGAGAACGCCAAAAGATGCGACCAACCGCGAAACGTTTCAGTGCGGGTTAGATGTTTGTTGATACGGCCGTAGCTTCGAACTGTTGACGACTTTCGGAAGGGGATTTTTGGTCAAAGTAGTCAACCAAAATGTTGCGGGGCCCACTTGTTCAGAAATCTGGTAGGGGCCAAACCATCGTAACTTGAATTTGCCAGTAGAGCGATTCGACTTTGCATTGTAAAATAGTACAAGTTGTCCCACCATAAAAACTGGGGTTTTTAGATAGCGATCATGTGTTCTAGCTTGTCTTAGCTGTACTTCCTGCATAGTTAGAAAACTTTGCCATCGGTGCTCATCCAGTTCACTGAGTGTATCTAGCCGAAATGATAAAGAATCATCTGGTAATAATTTCTGAGTGAGAGCCAACACGTAAGCTTGGCACAATAATTTCCATGGGTGCTATGGCTTCCAATCCATAAGCTAGTTTGAAGGGTGTTAGACCTGTTGCTACCTTATAGGCAGTCCTGTATGCCCATAATACTGCAGGTAACAGTTGATCCCATCTTTCGGGTGCTTCCAGAATCAGTTTTCAAAGCATATTCAGCAGGGTCTTGTTTGTACTCTCAGCCAAACCATTTGCACGAGGATAATATAGTGAGCTGAATTTATGCGTGATCTGAAAAGAATGTGTGAGTACTTTCATTAGATTGTTAACAAAATGAGTGCCCTGATCTGTAACATAACAAGCTCCAGAGGTAAGCCAAAACGCGGAAAGACATCTGTCATTAGAGACTTTGCCACCGAAACAGTTGTGACAGATTTTAAAGCCCATGCTTCTGCCCATCTGGTTGCATAGTCTGTACATGTTAGAATATAACGATTATTACTGAGTATTGCTGGCAGTGTAATAGGTCCGATAAAATCTAGACGCCACTTCTGGAAAGGCTCCAATGGCAAGATAGGTTGTAGAGGGAAGAAATGACGTTGTAGTGGCTGTCCAGACCTCTGACAATTATCACATTTTTTGACAAACTGCAATACATCCCTGTACATAGTAGGCCACCAAAGTCCACTCTGAGGAATTTTTGGGTGTGTTAAATCTGCAACAAAATGGCCACCAGAAGGAATTGAGTGAGCCAAAGTAATAACTCAATCAACTTCGTGAGGAGAGATAAAACGAAGTAAAATTCCAGTGTGATCCATATAGTATAGTTCCCCAGCAATTAACCGAAATCGGCGACTAAAAACTGCAATCTTCCTACGTATTGCAGGAGATGTTGTAGTCGGGAGGCATCCATCAGTAAGGAATGTCAATATCTGATCATAATATGTAGATGGCATAGGTGCGTTTGCAATTTCATCATTGGTTGGTTCAGAAACATAAATTGCTGGCGTTGTGTCATCCACACCAACCGGAGCTTCACCGGAATCTAAACGAGAAAAGAAATCTGCTAAGGCATGTGAACTGCCTGGCCGATGAATAACTTCGTAATCAAATTCTTGTAAAAGTAGAACCCATCGTGCTAATCGACCACCTAGATGTTGTTGCCGTACCAGGTAGACAAGTGCAACATGATTGCCTGGCCCGACCCAAAGAGCACGAAAAGCGCAGTGCTAGCCGCCTACTTCCTGCCACCTCCTAAAGAGCAAAGCTGACGACTAAGATTGGCTTGGTTTTCCTCACTCACAGAAGGGGTTAAACCGGTAGCTGGACATAGTAACTAAAAGAAGGTAAGGGGAATAATGAATTGTGCTTTAGCCCGGTCATAACTGCGCGATTGATATTTCTTTCCGGTTTTCTTTAGCCCGTTACAGTAAACGCTTAATTGCATAGCGCGTTTACCAATAGGTGCGATAGAAAACCGTAAAGGAGGGAAGACCATTACCCGGACATTCTGGTCTTGTCTTGCTACATAACAACTTTTCGCGTGTGCGAAACAAGATTCAGTTATACAGTTGCCAATCCGGCGGCCGACTAAGAGAATATCTGCACATTTTTTATGAGTGGACACATATGATATTTGAATCTCCTTGCTTAGAACCTTCTCTCTTACATAGTGATAATGAACTTCAATATGTTTAGTCCTTGCATGAAAAATAGGATTAGCAGCCAAATGAATAGAACTCATATTGTCACCATAAATAGTTAGAGTTCCCAACTCCGATCCAAGATCTTTGAATAATGTCTTCATCCACATAGCTTCTTGTGTAGCTATGGGAAGATCTCTATATTCAGCTTCAGTAGAAGAGAGAGCAACTGTGGGTTTCTTCTTGGATGACCATCAAAAAAGCTTTGAACCTGCAAAGGTAAGATAACATGAAGTGCTCCTTCTAACTTCTTTGGAGCCAGCCCAATCTGCATCAGAAAATAGCTTCAAACCTAAATCAGATACATAAGGATAATAAACTCCTTCATTTATGGTTCCTTTGAGATACTTGAGAATCCTTTTGGCAACATCCATATGTGGTTTCCTTGGTGTGTGCATAAATTGACTTAGCACACTCACATTGTAACATATATCTACTCTTGTCAATGTGGCATAGTTGAGACTACCCACTAGACTTTGATATGACGTGATGTCCTCTATGAGTTCACCTTCATGTGAGCTCAATTTGTGATTGATTTCCATTGGAGTACTTGCAATCTTACAATCTTGCATCTTGAATTTTGCAAACATGTCCTTAATGTACTTTCTTTGAGTGAGAAACAAACCATGATCTTTGTAGACAACTTCCAAACCTAGGAAGTAGGTAAGTGAACCCAAATCACTTACCTTGAACTCTTCTCTCATCTGATCTTTGATCTTCTTCATACCATCTGCATCATTTCCAGTCAATATAATATCATCTACATATACACATAGGTAGATGATCTCAGAATTACTCTTTTTAATAAAGAGTGAAGGATCTGCCTTGCTTGGTTGAAAGCCTTTGTCCTGCAAGAATGAAACAAGTATGAAATTCCAAGCTCTTGGGGCTTGCTTGAGACTATACAATGCTTTGTTAAGTTTACACACATAATCGGGATAAACTTGATTCTCAAAACCAGGTGCTTGTGCCATATATACCTCTTCTATTATCCAACCATTCAAGAATGCGTTCTTTACATCTAGTTGAAGTATCTTCCAATTCTTGGAAGAGGCAATACTAAGCAAAACCCTAATAGTAGGCATCTTTGCCACATGAGAGAAGGTCTCCTCATAATCAATTCCCTGAGTTTGTGCAAAGCCTTTTCCTACAAGCCTTGCCTTATACCTGTTAATGGAATCATCAGAATTCTTCTTGAGTTTATAGACCCATCTTGAGCCTATTACCTTCATGGATTAAGTCCTGGTCACCAAATCCCAAGTGTTGTTTTCCTCAAGTGCTTCAATCTCTTCCTTCATTGCATGCTTCCATTCTGATTTTGCTTTGGCCTCTTCAAAGGATGATGGCTCCTCTTGGTTTATGTCTTGTGCTATGTAGATAGAATGTTTAGTTACTAATGAGGTGTCAAACCCATACCTTTCTGGTTTTTCTTTTCCCTCATAGATCTTCTTAGGCCATGATGTGATGATTCTGCCTCATGTCCAAGTTCCTGCAATTTTGCTTTACCTTTAGACTTCCATGCTTTGATCTTTTCCATCTGAGATTCTTCATCATCCTCTAAGGTTTCTTGTTCTTCAATCTTCGGTTGTTCTCTACCAAGCTTTGGAAAGTCTTCTTCAAGATCATATGGTAAATTGACCTTCGTGCATGAATCTTCATACCATGAATTGTTTTCATCAAAAACTACATCTCTGCTTACCAAGAATCCTTTGTTGGTAGGGTTGTATAACTTGTAGCCCTTTTGATTGTTGTCATATCCAATAAATACACACCTTTCTGCCTTTGGATCCATCTTGCCTCTAACCTGTGAAGGAACATGAGCAAAAGCAATACATCCAAAAATTTTACAATGATCTAAGCTTGGTATTCTTCCATTCCAAGCCTCATATGGAGTCATCCCATCAAGGGATTTTGAAGGCAAACCGTTAATCAAGTAAGTGGTTGTAGATACAACCTTAGCCCATAGATAATTAGGCAAATGCTTTTCATTTAACATGGACCTTGCAGCTTCAACAATTGTCCTATTCCTCCTTTCTGCCACTCCATTTTGCTCAGGAGTGTACCTTGTAGTTACCTCTATTTTGATTCCTCTTTCTTGAAAAAAAGAATCAAACTCATGGGAGAAGTATTCTCCCCCTCCATCTGACCTTAGCCTTTTTAGAGATTTACCTGTTTGATTATCCACAAGATCCAAATATCTTTTGAAACATGAAAAAACTTCATCTTTGTGTTTCATAAAGAATAGGATAGTCCATCTACTGCAATCATCAATAAAGGAGACATAATACCTTGATCCAGATATTGAAGCTTCCTTGCTAGGTCCCCATATATGTGTATGAACCAACTCCAAGAGATCTCCATGTATATAACCTTTCTTCATGAATGGTAACCTGTGAGACTTTCCAAATTGACATGCACTACACTTATAAATCATATGTTGTTTTGACAAGTTAGGATGTCCAAGTACACTTTGGTCCCTACAAATTTGCTTTAATGACCTTTCACCAATATGTGCTTACCTTTTGTGCCATACTTCCAATTCAGTGAGTGTCTGACTACCATAATTAAAGATAGCAATGTTTCTAGTGTCTTGTAATTCAAATGTGAACAATCTACCTGTCTTTTCACCTTTTGCAATTCTTCTGAATCCTTGACTTGGATCTTCAGCAAATGCTCCTGCTTTTGTGAACCTGACTTGCAACCCTTTCTCTACTATCTGCCCAACACTTATCAAATTCTTTGTAATGGTAGGGACATAGAGTACCTTAGTGAGTAGGTTGATGTTTACATCAGGTGCTTTGACATTGCCTATTTTCTCCACAGGATGTTTTGTGTCATCTCCTATTTGTACCTCATGCTTATTCCTTGGATCTTCTAAATGTTATAGGAGTGCCACATTTGCTGCCACATGATTTGGACAACCTGAATCTATGTAGAAAACATGCTCATCAGATTTACCTTGTGGCATAGCCATGTTCAAGATCAATAATGAATCCTCTTTGTTTGAGTCTTCTGTGTAGTTATTGAAGTCTCTCCTTCCTTTGTAGCCTCCTTGATAGTTTGAATGATTGTAGTTGTTGTAGTTGCCATGATAATTGTTGAACCTTCCTCTTGAGTAGCCATAACTTCCTCTGTTGTATCCTCTACCTCTTTGATTCCTGGAATTCCTAAAGCAATTTTCAGTATGATTAGTTAATCCACAAATAGAACATGAGTTGGAGTCTTGGGATCTCCCCCTGCCTTGTCTACCTCCTCCTCCTCTACCTCTGCCATGTCTTCCTCTACCTGCATACTTAGCTTGATATGTACCTATTTCATCATCCACTTTCTTTGCCTTTCCTTTGTTATCTTTGGACTTGCTTTTATTAGTGTATAAAGCTGAAGATTGATTACCTTTAGAGCTTTCTCCATTTTTGATAAGCTTTGCCTCTTGAGTAAGTAGTTGTCCAATGAGTGTATTGAAATCAGGTACATGCATGTCCATGTACAAATCCATAGCTGTGGTGAATGCTTCCCACTTGTCATCTGCCTTCAAGCCATTGATGACCTGCCTTACAATTTGCTCTTCATCTATTACCTCTCCAATGCTTCCCAACTGATCCGCTATGTCCTTGAGCTTTGTGAAAAAATCACTCACATTTTGTTTGGGAGCCTTCTTGAGAGTTGTGAAATCCAGCAATAGTTGATGCTTCCTAGCTTTAGTACTTGAAGAGAAGAAAGCTTCAAGTGCATCCCACACTTCCTGAGATGTCTTACCACTTCTAATGTGAGGCAACAAAAAATCTGAGATAGACTTGAGGAGATAAGACCTTGCAAGTGCATCCTTGGGGCACCATGTGCTCAATCTTTCTTGCACTTCTTGTGTTGGTTGACTTTTGTTCTTGAAGCTTGGCATAACTTCATCTCCAGCCACATAAACATATAAACTTCTACCTTGGAGATAAGCTTCCATTCTCAATGACCAAGCTGAGTAGTTACCTCTGTCCAATTTGTCAATTGATGAAGGAAATCCATCTGCCATGTTGTCCAACCTTGCTCTGATACCACTATGAAGAGATGGATAGGTATGTGCTTGAAGATGAAGAGGTGTTTCAAAATCCTTGATCTACACCAGCCAAATGAACTCTAGGAGTATATGGTGGGCCCTTTTAGATTTCCAATGGATGTATGAGACACCCTATGTACCTTGGAAGATCACTCTCAAAAGGATAGATCAAAACAGATAAGTTGGAGTTAGCTCAAAGGTGAAGAACTTGCTATTTTGGTTCATACACTTGTCAAGTGTTTTGCATAATTCTCTGAGCACAACAACAATTAGCTTGATTCCTCTTGGGGAATTCTAGTTAACTTAAAGAGATAACTTTCAAGAGTAATCTCATAAAAAATAATGAACCACACACTAAGCAAGATGTTTAACAAGTGATGACATCATCCCGATTTTCACGGGCTGCTACAGTAATGAGACTAGTGAGCAGAAAAATGAACATAACTCCTGATTTAAGAATCCAATGATTACGAACCTTTGTATGCATATACAATACAGTATGCAGAATAAAAAAGCTTTAAATCATTGAATTTGGGTAAGTACACATTGAGAAATAGCTCTGACAAGATGAGTAAAAAAAGACGAGTACCTGACAGAGAAGTGAAGATGAACAGACATTGTTCACTTCAACTGAAAATAACTAAAGATTGAAACTCCCAAATGCAATGAAGATTGGTGAGCATTTATTAAACTTATAGAGCTAACTTTACCAAGTTAAATCACTGAAAATGATGCACCAAGCTCAGAGAAACCATCTCTACAATCTAACTAAGAAAACTGAGAGATATGGCAGTGAGTAGTACACTTCACAAGAACATGTAAATATGAACTCAAATGATCATGAAAATGAAAGTATATTGCTTGTACAATACAATGGACTTACTGATACATATGTGTGCCTTGGAATCACACCTTGATATGGCATAAAGCTCAGCTCTTGGAGGTCTTCACATAGGTCTCTCTAACCACGACTAAAACTGCCATCTATTTATAGTTGAGGTTGGGAGGCTAACTTCCCTCAATCACTCTCCAATCAATTAGTGATTGATTTGATTCTCTACCTACCACAAGTCAGGAATTCGTGGCTCCTCTTTCCCTTTTTGATCAAGTGGACTCAACCACTTAAGATTCTTTCACTTTTACATTAAGTAAAGTCTTCAAAAGTTACAAGAGGTAGTTCACAAGTGAACTTTACATAGTCTTCATTTTAAGTCTTCTTCTATGACTTTGTGGGACTCAAGCCAATACTTAGGCTTGTCATAGAATTGATCCAACAAGAGTACCTTAATGAGTAGGTTGATGTTTCCATTAGGTGCTTTGAAATTTCCTATTTTGTCCACAGGGCGTCTTGTATCATCTCCTGTTTGTACCTCATGCTTGTTCCTTGGATCTTCTAAATCTAATAGGAGGGCCACATTTCTTGCCACATGATTGGAACAACCTGAATGTATGTAGAAAACATGCTCATCAGATTTACCTTGTGGCATAGCCATATTCATGATACACAATGAGTCCTCTTGATTTGAGTCTTTTGTGTAGTTATTGAAGTCTCTTCTTCCTCTATTGCATCCTAGATAGTTTGAATGGTTGTAATTGTTGCAATTGCCATGGTAATTGTTGAACCTTCCTCTTGAGTAGCCATAACTTCCTCTATTGTAGCCTTTGCCTCTTTGATTCCTGGAATTCCTAAAGCAATTTTCAGTTGTATGATTAGTTAATCCACAAATAGAGCATGAATTAGAGACTTGGGATCTCCCCCTGCCTTGTCTTCCTCCTCTGCCTCTACCTCTACCATGTCTTCCTCTACCTGCATAGTTAGCTTGATGTGTACCTGCTTCATCATTCACTTTCTTTCCTCTTCGTTTGTTTCCTTTGGACTTGCTTTTATCAGTATAGAAAGCTGAATATTGATTACCTTTGGAGCTTTCTCCATTCTCGATAAGCTTGGCCACTTGAGAAAGTAGTTGTCGTATGAGTGTGTTGAAATCTGGTACATGCATATCCATGTATAGATCCATATCTGTAGTGAATGCTTCCCACTTGTCATCTACCTTCAAGCCATTGATGACCTGCCTTACAATTTTCTCTTCATCTATTACCTCTTTAATGCTTCCCAACTGATCTACTATGTCCTTGAGCTTTGTGACAAAATAAGTCACATTTTGTTTTGTAGCTTTCTTGAGAGTTGTGAAGTGTAGCCATAGTTGATGCTTCCTCGCCTTTGTACTTGATGAGAAGAAGGCTTCAAGTGCATTCCACACTTTGTGATATGTTTTACAACTTCTAATGAGGAAACAAAAAAATCTGAGATACATTTGAGGAGATAAGACCATGGAAGTGCATCCTTGGAGCACCATGTGCTCAATCTTTCTTGCTCTTCTTGTGTTGGTTGGCTTTTGTTCCTGAAACTTGACATAACTTCATCTCCAGCTATATAACCATATGTTGAAGCTCAAAGTCAAGGACAAAGCATGGAAGCACATAAAAAGGCGGACACACAAGGAAAGGGAGCAAGTAGGGAGCTCCAAGAAGTGTATGTCAAATTTTCAGAAGAATCCCCTACAAAAATAGTGATTTTCATCACTAAAAACCATTGTAAATACCATTATCTATTTTTAGTAACTCCATTTTGTTCAAGCCGAGGAGTCCTCGAGCTTGAGGAGTATTAGAAGTACCATCGTACCAATTTTCATAATTTTTAGACTTCGTTTGAGCCCTCAAATAAGCCCTGGAACCTAATTTTTAACTAGGCCGGACACTAGGTCTGGACAGGGCCAAAACTAGTCAAAAAACTATAAAAAGAGCTAGAGAGCTCATTTTTGGGGTTAGCTTGTTAGAGAATAGAACTTTTGTAAGAGAACTCTTTTGCAATCTAAGCTCTCCATTGTTCCTCTCTTTGATCTTACTTTGTGCGCGTGTGTGTGTATGTGTGTGCATGTTTGTGTGCTTTCACTCACACACTTGTGCCTTCACTTGCTCGTGGTCTTCATACCGGTCCTCACGTCTCCGCGGATTGACAAGTAAAGGAGGTGGTGCTTACGCTTGAGCTACACCAAATTTTGGCGCCGTTGCCGGGGAGAGAGCTTCGAGGACGAGCGTTGTGATGGTAAGATCGTAGATTTGCGACGTTGGAAGGTAAAAAAACTGTCATTTCAGTTCATTTTCTGTTTTTTCCTCCTCATCTTCATCATCATCATCATCTCCACCTCCTTCCATCTTCTTCTTCATAGAAAATTCTTGTTTTTTAGTGCATTTTCACCATCTTCATACCATTTTTCATGCATTATTGTGTGGAAAGGAGCTAGGAGAAGCAAGGGAGAGCAAGCGCTGTGTTTTTTCATGAATTTCTGCTCATACGAAGCTCGCCATAGCCGGCGCTCAGAAATTTGAATTTCCCGCCAAAAAACGCGATTCTGTGATGAAAATCGCGATTCTGTGAAAATTCAAATTTTTTTGAAAAATCACGATTTTCTGTTTTCCCGCCTAAAAGTTGGCTGAAAAAAAAAAATCACGATTCTGTGGTCATTCTCAGAATCGCGATTCTGTGATTGTGCTCAAAATCGCGATTCTCAAAAATCACGATTTTCAGTAAAAAAAAAAAAAAAAAAAAAAAAAAAACACACGATTTTGAGAAAACACGATTCTCTAAAATACGATTCTGTGCTCAAAATCGCGATTTTCATGTCAAAAAACACGATTCTCTAAAACACGATTCTGTGCTCAAAATCGCGATTTTCATGTCAAAAAACACGATTCTCTAAAACACGATTCTGTGCTCAAAATCGCGATTTTCATGTCAAAAAACACGATTCTCTAAAACACGATTCTGTGCTCAAAATCGCGATTTTCATGTTAAAAAACACGATTCTCTAAAACACGATTCTGTGCTCAAAATCGCGATTTTCATGTCAAAAAACACGATTCTCTAAAACACGATTCTGTGCTCAAAATCGCGATTTTCATGTCAAAAAACACGATTCTCTAAAACACGATTCTGTGCTCAAAATCGCGATTTTCATGTCAAAAAACACGATTCTCTAAAACACGATTCTGTGCTCAAAATCGCGATTTTCATGTTAAAAAACACGATTCTCTAAAACACGATTCTGTGCTAAAAATCGCGATTTTCATGTCAAAAAACACGATTCTCTAAAACACGATTCTGTGCTCAAAATCGCGATTTTCATGTCAAAAAACACGATTCTCTAAAACACGATTCTGTGCTCAAAATCGCGATTTTCATGTCAAAAAACACGATTCTCTAAAACACGATTCTGTGCTCAAAATCGCGATTTTCATGTCAAAAAACACGATTCTTCAAAACACGATTTTGTGCTCAACATCGCGATTCTCTGAAAGTTCACAAAATCGCGATTCTCTGAAAGTTCACAAAATCGCGATTCTCTGAAAGTTCACAAAATCGCGATTTTCTCCAAAGGTCCTGTTTGCCTGTTTTGACCCCCAGGAGCCTGAATTGGCATAACTTTCTCATCCAAAGTCCATTTTTTGAGCTCTATAGCTCGTTAGAAAGCTCGTTTCAAGTCCTACATGACCTCAACTGTTTTTTTCAAGAATAATGCGTTGATTTTGAGATAGGATAATTTGAAGTAGACCCTCAAGTGGGACTAGGGAACCAAGGGGACTCCATAGAATTTTGAACCATACCAAGGGGAAAATTTGGACTCTTGACTAAAGCTTATGAACCTGAGATCTGGTAGACACTTAGGCAAGGATAAACAAAGCATTAGATCTTCTGAGGCTAGTGTCAACCATACATCCACGTCTTGGGCACAACAACTAAGTGGTCATCTTTTACTAAGTTCAGACACAAGTGATTCAGAAATGTCTTTTAGTATGGGAAAACCTGCAGGTGGCTCGGGGACTGCCCATCTACAAACACCAGAAGGTCCCTATAAGACACAGTTGGAATATATGCGGACCAACCAATTAGGTGCTCGCATCTATGAGGATGGTCTGAGACGATCAGTGGTCCAACTCAAAAATCCAGATCAATCCTTTGGACTTGAACACCCGGTGGTCAAGTTCGAAGAGGGTTCCTACATTGATAAGGAAGGAACCATGTATGTGGTCACCAACCTACCAGATAGGACTGATGAGTTTGGAAATGTCATTCCTGAGAATGAAATAGGAGACCTAGAACAAGGAAATGTAGGACAAGGACCCCAGACTCCTAGAGGTAAGTCAGTTTTGACCCGAGTGATCACTCCAGACTGGATCCCTCAAGATAACAAAAGCATAGAACTATTTTTTAATAGAGAAACAGAGGAAGCCTTTTGGAGATTCAAGCCAGATCAACCTAGCCAATTGGGCATAGTCATCATCTACGAGTTCAAGGATCCAGAGATGCCAGGCAAAGTTGTTTACCTAGATAACACATCAGAGAAAATTTTCTTGGTAACAGAACATGATAGACATGCATATACTTGGAAGAATGAATTGATTTTCCCCCCACCAAGATCCAATGTTTCCCGTGGCCTCCAAGGTGTAGGATCTTCCCATGCTCATGAAGCCCAGAGAGAAAGAACTAGAGAGAGACCTGAGGTAAGTTTTGCACACACCGTGGGCAGGAATAGATCAGGATTTGAAAATGAAAGACCTGAAAGAGAGAGATATCAAGCACATAGGCAAAAAAGAGATGAACATGATTTTCCATTGCCTAGACCCCGAGAGCACCCAAGAACCCTTAGACCCACTCAAGTGATCAAGGCAATGAAGAACTATTTTGACGGGTCAGGAGATCCTTATGATCATGTGGCCGAGTTCAAACAAGTGTTAAGAGCTGAACAGGTTGAGGATTTATTCACCCAATACGAGGCATTTGGTTTGACTCTTAAGGGCACTGCCTTGGCTTGGTTTCAACCATTGAGTAGTCGCAACTATCGCGATATAGGTCAACTGCTAGACGAATTCATTGTAGAGTTTTCCAAGAGTGGTATCAGGCATAACACATCATCCTTGATCCACAGTTTCAAGCAGACACCCCAAGAAACAGTGCGACTAGCAGGTAGAAGATTCAGACAGTATCTAGAAAGATGCCCTGCTCTAGAGCTACCCACTCCGGCCAAACAAGTGGCTTTGTTCTTAGATGGCTTACTGAGCACAAAGTTAAGATCATATGTGTACTTGAAAGAGCCGAGATCCATAGAAGAGTGCGTGCGGACATGCATTGACATAGAAGATAACTTGGGTGAGGAGTTAGGATTGTCCAAACTCTACAAAGATTCGGATAGTTCTACTAGTCATACTTCAAAGATCTCCACAGAAATAGAAGAGATAGCTGAGCAGGTTGCCAAGAAGCTGGGAGTCCAAAATAAACAAACACAGAGAGTCACTCCAGTGAATCGGTGTTATACTTGTGGGGGCGAGCACATGGCTAATGTATGCCCAATGCAAAACCAAAACATTAGAGAAAGGAATGCTCCATATTGCACTATTGAGAGAAAATACACAAACCACACGGCTCAAGATTGTCCCTACAATAGGCAGGCTGTTAGACAGAATTATCAGCAACCTTACCCACAAGGTAGGTATCAGAACCAATACCAACAGCCATATTATAGAACACAACAACAATATCAGGTACCATATAGGCCACAACCTGTCTTGGGAAACCAACCACCAGCTCCAGCCAACGTGATTCCAGTCAAATATGCTGGGGGAGAAGAGAATCCAAATAGAGCATTGGTGCCACTAACCCCATTGATGCCTGATAATGACTCTCATGCTCATTGTTCAGACTACTCCCATGAAGGTAGTCCACATGCTTATTACACAGAGTCACCTGAACATAGTGAGATTTACTCGTATCAATATGAGGTACCACCTATGGAGCAAAATTGGGAGCCAGAATACTCCAATGTCATGTACACAAATCCTAACCCTAGGCCCCAGTTGAGACAAATGAGACCACAAGCCCCTAGAGGATCTTGTTTCAGATGTCAAGGTGACCATTTCATTCGTGACTGTCCCCACCCACCATCTCCGAGTCAAGGACAGGCTATCACAATACAGGCTTTTTGTCTTGATTGCGGCAAAGACCATCTCCCCAGAGATTGTCCAAGAAACCCCTCCAGTGCACCCAAGATTACACCCATTAATGTGGTAGGCTTAGTGGCAGATTCAAGTTCAAGTAGTAGCAATGTGGCTCCTATACAAGCTGTCACTAGAGCGCAAGCCTTAAAACAGGATAAACCAGTAGAACAATCAGAGTCGAGTGAATCGGGAGAGCCTAGTAAGAGGAAAACAAGAACATGGAAGGATACCAGAGATAAGGCCAATCGCAAGTGGAATAAAAAGTTATCGGAACTAGAAGAAAGCTTAAAAGAAGCGAAAACAAAAATAGAAGACATTGCATCTCAAAGCCCCTCGCATGCCGAAACTCCATCCACTCCACCTCATCCCACCCCACCACCCATTGCAAATAGACCTCAACCAGGGTCTGTCCTTGCAGTTCCAACCCCAGAAGGCTTGGACATGATGTTCAAGGCCTACCAGGCTCGACTTCAAGAAGGGCCTACAGCTGCAAACCTAGACAAGAGTTACCCTAGAGCGGACTTAGAGATTGAACGGATGAAAATGTGCATGAAAATGGTAGAACAAGCTCAAGCTATACTTGAGACTAGTCAAAAGTTCAATCAGACAAACTCTGTCAAAGGGGAATTGCATTTCCAGGGCTTACTAGAACGATTAGAGCAGTTGGTAAACAAACCACAAGTTTCTTTACCTCCACAGGCTCAACCAGTTATTGAAAGAAGAAGCTCACCACCAATGGGAGCTTATGTTCCTAATTCCACGGATCCAGGAATACCTCCTTCAATTCAACAGTACTCTCAAGAATTCTTGCGGGAAATACAAGAAGAGAAATGGGGCAAGGAGAAGGGTAATTCCCCTCCTATTCCTGAGATTGATGATCTTCATGATCAATTTCCCCAAGACATTCCATCTATTTACGGGGATGAAGCAGAACAACAAGAAGACGAAAGGTTAGATTTTGAATCTAATACCTTAGAAGAACTGCCTCAATTTCCAGGCCCATGGGAATCTGAATCTCTCCAGATTAGAGCTCCCACAATACTAGTAAGAAATGAAGACTCAGTGGTTCCAAGGAACACAGATGTCGTGAAGAACACTAAGGTTCAGTGTCATCTCACTGTGGAAGAGCTGCTCAAAGCAAAACCTGAGCTTTGGAATCATGTGAAGGATCAGGTTCCAGAACTTGATTCCAACATGCCAAAAGCACGCTCCAAGCAAAGGGTACCAGAGATACCTCTAGACAAAATAGGGGACATGTGTGAGGGTGAAGAAGGTAATACTTATCTTCCAATCACCTACCAAGGTTACACAACCAAAGCAATCATAGATTCAGGTGCTGGTGTTGCTATTGCGACCACCTCCTTGTGGAAGCAATGGGGCAAGCCCACATTAAGACCAACTAGAATGAAGCTCCAAATGGCTGATGGTCATTTTGAAAGACCTCTAGGATTGCTAGAAGGGATCACTCTAACCACTTGTGGTGTAGAGTTTGAGCACACATTTGCTATATGTGACTTTGAGAAAAATAATGTCTATGAGATGATCCTAGGAAGACCCTTCCTACGACAATTGCAAATAGTACAGGATTGGGGAACTAACTCCTTGTACTTACAGCACTTAGGGGTCACCACCAAGGTCAATTTGAAGGATTACACCTTCAGAGATGTACCACCCCTACAGTGGAATTCTATCCACAAAGCGAAAGAAGATTCCATCTCTGTGCATTCTGAAAGTTCACCTGATCCATCATGGCTGCATGAGGATACTCATTTGTGGATGTGCAAGGTCGCAAAGGAAGAGGAAAAACGTTTAAAGGCAAGAGAAGAAGGAACTTCGCTAGGAGATAGACCAGTTAGAGACCCAGCCTACACACCGATGATCTTTCCAGATGAGGAGTTTGAGCCTCATGGCTGGCCAGAAATCTTAGCTACCATGGACATTGCTGTCAATGAGGAACAGTGGACACCTCATTGTGATGAGGAGGGTTATGATATCTCAGTGTTCATGTGTCAACCCTTGCTAGAAGAATGTGACCCTAGTGATGTCATAGAAGAAGAAGAGAATGACGATGATCTGGAGTCTATTGTGATGGATAGTTGCTTTAACTCAGAGCAGCACTATCTAGAAGATATAGGAGTGTTCACCCAGAAAGAAGAAGAACCTCTCACAAGTATTAAAACAGTAAACTCAAAGGATGGAAGTGAGAGTAGTCAAAAGAAAAAGAAAAGAAAAGCAGTGAAACAAGAAGAGGAGGAATCATTGTTTGAAGTACCAGAAAACTTCAAGAAATATGAAGTTGACGACCGCAAAATTTTGGTACGAATGCCTAAGAGAGAGGCCATCATAGGAGAATCATATGATAATAAAGAAAAGACCAAGAAGATTGTAGTGACCATCGAAGAGAATGAAGAGAGATGCACATACATAGGAGATGACCTAAGTGCAAGAGAAGAAATGGAGCTTGTCGCTCTATTAAGGGAATTTAGGGATGTGTTTGCGTGGCACTATAGAGACTTGAAAGGGGTAGATCCAAGAATTTGCTCTCATACTATCCCCATGACTGCTGATGCTAAGCCCACCAAACAGAAGCCCTACACATATAATGATACCTATGCAGCCAAAATAAAAGAAGAAATTGATAGGTTGATTGAAGCTGGATTCATCTATGAGATTGAGCATACCGAATGGGTGTCCCCCATTGTTGTGGTACCCAAGAAGAACGGGAAGTTGCGAGTGTGTATTAACCTTAAAAAAGTTAATGCCGCTACGATTAGAGATAGTTATCCACTTCCAATCACAGAACACCTATTGGAGCGTGTTGCAGGCAAGGAAGTTTATAGCTTCCTTGATGGATTTTCAGGTTACAATCAAGTAGCCATTGCCCCAGAAGATCAACACAAAACAGCTTTTGCTACAGAGTGGGGAATCTTTGCATTTCGTGTGATGCCATTTGGGCTCACCAATGCACCTGCAACATTCCAAAGGCTCATGTGTCATGTCTTCAAAGAGTTCTTGCGAAAGAGCTTAGAAGTGTATGTGGATGATTTATGTGCTCATTCCCAAGAAAGAAGGTTTCACATCCCTGAGCTCAGACAAATCTTCAACAAGTGTAGAGAATATCGAGTGTGTCTAAACCCAGAAAAGTGTGTGTTTATGGTGCGTCAAGGTAAAATCTTAGGTCATATTGTTTCTAAGAATGGAATCTCAACAGATGAAGATAAGGTACGAGCCATAGCGGAGCTACCAAGGCCAAGGAATATTAAAGAGGTACAAGCCTTTATGGGCCATTGTGGATACTACCGTAGGTTTATCCACATGTACGCGATCATCGCTAGACCCCTTTATGCCTTGTTGTCTAATTTCGAGTGGAACGACGAATGCGAGAACTCTTTCAACGAACTGAAGAAACGTTTGTGCACGGCACCAATACTCACCACTCCTGATTGGAATAAACCCTTCCATGTCCATGTGGATGCATCCAATCATGCCATAGGATGTGTGCTAGCACAACCCACAAGTGAAGGAAAATTAGATTTGCCCATAGCATATGCTAGTAGACAGCTCACTGCAGCTGAACGGAACTATACCACAACTGAGCGAGAGGGCTTAGGCATGGTATATGCTGTGAAGAAGTTTAGACACTATTTATTGGCCAACAAGTTCAAGTTTTTCACTGATCATCAAGCTTTGTTATATTTGGTCAATAAACCTTGCAATACTGGACGCTTAGTAAGATGGTTCCTCTTACTAATGGAATATGACTTTGAAGTTGTTGTCAGGAAAGGTAGAACCCACCTTCGGGCAGATCACCTTTCTCGCATCACTTCAGGAGAGTCACCGCAAGGAGTGTCTGACGAATTACCCGATGCTTATCTGTTCAATTTAGAAGTTGTTCCTAAATGGGCAAATAAGTTGGTACCAGTCCTAACTTTTGGCCCTGCAAATAAGAATGTGAAAACATCACAAGAAGAAATCGTAAAATCACAAAAATATCACATATTAGCAGGAAGCATGTACAAACAAGATACTGAGGGTGTATTAGCTTGTTGTGTGGAGGATGATGAACATAGTAGTTGGTTGCAACAGGCCCATGAAGGAATGCTAGGAAATCACTATTCTAAACAACGAACATTGCAGAATCTAAAGCGTTTAGGAGTGTATTGGCCTAGCATGGACAAAGAAATACATGAGTGGATTAAGAATTGTCCAAGGTGCAGAGAGAGACCTCCAGTGGAGCATGCGACCCTTTATCAAGTGTCATTAATTCCAGATTGGAGTGCTCCATTGGTAGAGTTTATGAGATCGGGAAGATTACCCAAAGAGGCTAGTCTAGCAAGAAGACGAAGCATGGAGCAAGAGGCTCAAGGCTACGCCTTAGTAGGGGACAACCTATACCGAAGAGGCAAAGATGGTTACTTAAGACTATGCGTTCATGAATCAGACTATTTAAAGGTCTTAGAAACTGCACACAGTGGTGTTGCAGGTGGACATTTTGGTCCTGACCGAGTGATCAAGACCATTCTATTCTCAGGACTTTGGTGGCCCACTCTTCATATGGATGCACATACCTATGTGAAGAAATGTGACACATGCCAACGTGCACAATATCCAGTGAGAAAAGACGAGATGCCCTTGAGGCCAATGATGGGAGGACGTGCATTTTCAAAGTGGGGCATAGACTTCATAGGTCCTATTAACCCCCCAGCTAGAAACTCCCATGCAGAGTACATCATTGTAGCCACAGATTACCTTACAAAGTGGGTAGAAGTCAAAGCCACAACAAAGAATGATGCTCAGACTACGGCTAAGTTCTTATTCGAGAATGTGTTCACGAGATATGGACTACCAATAGAGTTGGTGAGCGATAGAGGCACACACTTCTTGAATGAAGTCATTGAAAATCTTCTCCAAGAATTCTTGGTGATACATAAGAAATCTGCCCCCTATCACCCACAAGCCAACGGACAAGCCGAGAGTACCAATAAGATCCTCTGTAACGTATTGACAAAACTGGTAAATAATAAACGCTCTGATTGGGACAAACAACTTCATCATGCTGTTTGGGCTTATCGAGTTGCCTACAAAACGGTACTCAACGCCACCCCATTTCAGATGGTCTTCGGACAGAACGCTGTGCTACCATTAGATTTCTTAATCCCTGCCTTAAAAGTAGCACAAGAGTATGAGTGGAATGGGCATGAATTGTCCTCTAGGATCTTTGATCTTGAACGCTTGGGTGAGACGAGGCTACGAGCGGCAGCAGGCATCTACGCTGCAAAGAAGAGGCAAAAGGCATACTTTGATGCACACATCAAGGATAAGGGATTGAAAGAGGGAGATCTAGTGTTGGTATACACACTAAAACAACATGCCCGTAAGTTGGAAAAAAGAGGATACGGACCCATGATCATTAATAGAATTTCCACTAGTGGTGCAGTTCAGTTGGCCACGCTAGAAGGAGATATCTTGCCAAACTATATTAGTGGCTGTAGAGTCAAGCTATATCAAGAACCTCTTACTGAGGATATGCTAATGAGACTCAACACTGCTAAGAAGCGAAAAGATGAAGAGTTAAGAGTGAGAGAAGAAGCACAGGTAGAGGCCAGAGAGCGTATTAGGCGAAATAAGTTAAGGCGATTAGGCCTAGATGTCAACTCAAAAGCCACAAAATATCACATGGATATGTGTCAGAAGTCAGGCATAGCAACTTCTCAGGTCATTGACCGACGACCCTTTGTGACCATAGAGATAGGACAAGGGAAGGGTGCAAGGACGGTGAAAGCATTGATTGACTCAGGTGCAGCAAGTAGTGCAGTTAGACTTTCCTACTGCCAAGACTTGCAGTTGAACATCAACCCCATAGAAGCTTATCTCATAGGATTGGGAGGTGTGGAAACCCCTTGTTTGGGTGAGGTGGAACTTCCCATCTACCTTCAAGATGTTCCAATGAAAGTCAAAGCGCTGGTATGTCAAGGCGCAAACCTTACAGAACCACTTGTCTTGGGTCAAGATTGGATCTATGACCATGCAGTTAACTTAAACCTAAGAAGTCAGATTCTTCAAGTTTGGGTACATGAACAATGCATTACATTAGAATTAGAGAACTGCATGCTCCTAAATCATGGCACCACACACTCTCTTAGTTCTTCCAAGACTAATCATATGAAAGAAGATGTTGTATGTGTCAGAAGCTCTATGATACAGAAGGAGTCAATCGTGGAAGACCAGGTTCGAAGGCGGGTGGATCTTTCTTCTTCTCCAAAGAATCAAGTAGCCACAGTAGTGCGTCCACCACACAAGCAAATGCAACCGTTCACGACAACTGCTACATCAAATAGAAAGACACCACTCGATAAAAAAGCAGTTCCGAGCATGAAGCAGATATGGGTACACAAAGGAGAGCAACCACCAACCTTGCCCCCACAAATTCCATCCATGCAAACCAACCAGGCCAGAAGACGAAGGAAGCAGCTCAGACAAGCTCAATCACAAGGTATCCAACAAGTTTGGGTGCCTAAGAAGTTAGCTGCAGCTCAACAAGGGCAATTACAGATGTGGGTACCTAAGAAACTCCTACATCCACAACAACCTTTGTTCTCCCACATGCAAAAGGTTTCAACAAAGAAGCCAAAAAGAGAAAAGGGTAAGAACCACGTACAGAGACCAAAGGAAGATCAAATCAGCTCTTCAACTTTAGTAGGAAGACATGCAAAAAGGATATGGGTTTGGAAGCCAAAAGTGCAAGTAGCCTCCACCGAACCAAAGCGTCAACCACACTGGATACCACAGTTCAGGAAGCATCCAAAGAGAAAGACACCTGAAGTGACCTCTACAGTGCCAAATGTTGTTCTAAAATGGACTCCAATGAGGAGGATTACATCAGTTCGAGACTCAATAGATACCTCCACCAAGGTCGGCATCAACATCCACAAATAACATCGAAAGCCTCGAACGAGCGACAACCATGTGCTCCGTACACAACCCTGTCTTTTGCACCATTCAGGTCATGCATTTCCAAAGTATGCATTAATATAGGGCCACATTACACGGCCGTGCATAGACACACTTGAGAATCCCACGCACAAGAGCACAGTGACATATGTCAAATATTTCTATTGATACTAACTTTCGTGTTCTTGGTTTGTGATATCCTGTTCCTCTCAAAAAAAAAAAAAAAAAAAAAAAAAAAAAGGGGGAGAAAGAAAAGCGGGAGAGAGCTTGTTCCCAGGTTTGGCTTATGAAACATGAATGAGTCATGCTTAGTTGAAGGTAGAGCTGTTGATTACTGGGCATTTAGTAATTTGGATAGAAGTGTGCCTCGGCCAGCAGTGAGATTATTGCTGCCTTATCTGGCAGATGACAAGCATTTGGCATGAACATGGCATCTACAACTATGGTTTTCTCTTACCATGGTAGGAAGGAAGAGCTTGAAGGTCCACAACTTGAGTGATGCTTAACTACTTCATGTACCAGAACATCCAAGGAGATATCTGCAAAGGGTAGTTCTTGAGGAGAAGACTCCTGCATATGGTGAGCTAAAGAGAATATGTGAAACTCAGCTTCGTGTAGTTTCCCGATGTTGCTTGCCAAGGAATATAAAGCAATTCAATTCTCAGTATTTCCTGAACCACTATGGAACAGTAGCACTGGTGAATGGTCTATGTCAATCAGCATGGTTATCTCTTAGAAACCGGCACGTGTCCAATATTCCTCTGAGTGTCAATATAGGGAAGTGAACGTGCATGAGCCCAAGCTCAGAAATGCACATTGTTACTGACAAAGGTTGCTTTGAAAAGAGGAGAGGGGATCCACCACTCCAAAGATCTCATCAGTGGACAATCAACATGGACATTCATCAACAAGGTTCCATCCCAAAGGCCGAGTGTACAACACGAAGAGACAAACATCCATCAACCTTCTCCATGGTAAGTATCTTTACTCTGGAAACACCATAACCATGATAGTTTAGGAAACCTCCTCGTCAGCATACCCTTGAGCACTTAGCTCAAGACCTACAATTTTTGCACCATACTTCTTCCAATGCATTTTCCAAGTAAGCATGCGTAGGGCTACATTACAAGGCCGTGCACAAGGCACATACTTTTTTCAACCCAGGCACGAACACACTTACCCATCATTCATTATGGGTTATGAGTAGTTGGCATGACTGCTCTCAACATCATCTTTGGAAGAGCTAGCGGACGTTATGGGAACAACATCCATATCTCGGAAGCAAATTGAAGCCAGTAGTTGCTCCAAATCACTCTTGACAACCTCTTTTGAGAAACTTGCAGTTTTTAAAGCTCACAACGACACATTCTTGCTGGAATCCAAGGAACCAGCTCATACAACGGATGGACACCACCTCTCAAAGCACTACATGGAACAGCCCTTCCAACAAGGGTCTGTCCGGGACGACAGACTCGAGAGGGGGGGGAGTGTTGAAGCTCAAAGTCAAGGACAAAGCATGGAAGCACATAAAAAGGCGGACACACAAGGAAAGGGAGCAAGTAGGGAGCTCCAAGAAGTGTATGTCAAATTTTCAGAAGAATCCCCTACAAAAATAGTGATTTTCATCACTAAAAACCATTGTAAATACCATTATCTATTTTTAGTAACTCCATTTTGTTCAAGCCGAGGAGTCCTCGAGCTTGAGGAGTATTAGAAGTACCATCGTACCAATTTTCATAATTTTTAGACTTCGTTTGAGCCCTCAAATAAGCCCTGGAACCTAATTTTTAACTAGGCCGGACACTAGGTCTGGACAGGGCCAAAACTAGTCAAAAAACTATAAAAAGAGCTAGAGAGCTCATTTTTGGGGTTAGCTTGTTAGAGAATAGAACTTTTGTAAGAGAACTCTTTTGCAATCTAAGCTCTCCATTGTTCCTCTCTTTGATCTTACTTTGTGCGCGTGTGTGTGTATGTGTGTGCATGTTTGTGTGCTTTCACTCACACACTTGTGCCTTCACTTGCTCGTGGTCTTCATACCGGTCCTCACGTCTCCGCGGATTGACAAGTAAAGGAGGTGGTGCTTACGCTTGAGCTACACCATATAAATTCCTTCTTTGAAGATATGCTTCCATCCTTAATGACTATGCTGCGTAGTTACCTCTATCCAATTTGATGAAGGAAATCCATCTGCCATGTTGTCCAACCTTGCTTTGATACCACTCTGAAGAGATGGATTTGTAGTTGATGAAGATGAAGTGGCGCTGCAAAAACTTTGCACTACACCAGCCAAATGCACTCCAAAGATATGTGGTGGGCTCTTTTAGCTTGCCAAAGGATGTATTAGATACCCTATGTACCTTGGAAGATCACTCTCAAAAAGTTGAATCAAAACAGATAAGTTGAAGTAGATTCAAGAGCCAAAAACTTGTTATTTATGTTCATACACCTATCCAAAGTTTTGAACAATTCTCTGGCCATAACAGCAATTAACTTAATTACTTTTTGGGAACTCTTATTAGCTTAGAAAGCTAACAAGCAAGAGTTATCTCAACCAAAATGATGGACTACACAAGGAGAAACAAGTTTAGCAGGTGATAGGATGACCCCTATTTTCCCGGGTTGCAACAGTACACAGACCGGTGTGCAGTAAAATAGAAATATCCCACGATTAAAGAATCCAATGCTCATGAAAATTTGTAGGAAAATACTAGAAAGCATGAGGATACTAAAAAGCTTTAAATCATGGAAAATATTGAGGTAAACACTAAGGAACAACTCTGACAAAATGATTGTTCTGAGAGAGTGCAACTAGAGTAGAAGAAAATGAGGTGACAGAGTTGACTTCAAATGATCATAACTGAAGATTTGAACCTATAAATAAATGAAAATTGGTAAGCATACAGTAGACTAAGAGAGCTAACTTTACCAAGTTGAATCGCTAAAAAAGATGCACCAAGCTCAGAGAAAGCATCACTGCAATCTGACTGTAAAACCTGAGAGATATGGCAGTGAACAGTACACTTCACAAGAACATGAAAATATGAATTCAAATGATCATGAAAATGAAAGTATTTTGATTGTAAAATACAATGGACTCACTGATACATATGTGTGCCTTGAAACGACACCTTATTATGGCATAAAGCTAAGCTCATGGAGGTCTTTAGATAACCAGGACTAAAACTACCATGTATTTATAGTTGATCTTGGGAACCTAGCTTCCTACAATCACTCTCCAATCTATTAGTGATTGATTTGATTCTCAAACTACCTTCAATCACGAATTCATGGCTTTTATTTCCCTTTTGGATCAAGTGGACTTAACCACTTTAGATTCCCTTTACTTTTACATCAAGTAAAGACTAAGAAATTACAAGAGGGAGTTCACAAGTGAACTCTAGAAGGAGTAGAAATTTCCTTCAAGTTTCTAATACTTTTGATGACTCAAGCCAATACTTAGGCTTGTCATAGACTTGCTCCAACAAATTGCACTATGTAAGACAATAGCTACGCAATATAACACAAGAGCAATAACAGAGAAGATAACAGATATAGGAGATCTCAACAATTTTCTACTAACAACAAGTACAAAGATGATGGCATTGTCCACCCGTGCGCTCTGAAGGTAGAGCTTAAATGGTGATCTAGACAACTGTAGATAGGAAGATACAAGGTAGAGAGGTATGCTGGCTCATCTGAATGTCTCAGGTAGTGTGGAAGTCATGTATATATGGGATCATGGGTGGCGTTCTGTGGACGGCTATACATGGGCGGTAGAGCATGGGCCGTAGAGCATGGGTGGTAGAGCATGGGTGGCCACCGCCCTCGTAATTGCCATACACGGCTTAGGCCGGTTGAACCAACCTAACAAATATAAATGATTTTTGACTCTCACAAAGGAATATTCCATGGAATATTCCCTTTACCTTCGCACCGGGGGCGCTACCCCCGACCCCCACCACGGGGCTCGCTAGCCCCTTGGGATCCCCCAACAAGGGGGCCCACTAGCCCCCTTGGACCCCCCAACTGAGGCTGCTCAGTGCTGCCCCAGACCTCACAATTGGGGACCCTGGTAACTCCCTTTCTTTACAATACCTTACGTGGTCCAATATGACCTTCATCCAACATGCAAGTTGGGATTCCCATCAATTGGGTAATGCACGCTTGGCTTCTCCTCATAATGGGGGCCTTACAAAATGTGCATACAATCATGAGGGGTAGACATTGATCATATACTAACACACTAAGGATATGTTATTACAGATCTAGCTGACTCAATTTGTCCCTATTGTGACGAGGAAAAGCAAAGCATTGCCTCGAACAGTTGAGAAAAAACGCATATAAAAATTCCTAATGTCATCCAAGTATGTAGAAAACCAAAATTGGGAAGAGGACCAATCAGCTTGATAGTTATACCTATCACCATGTTTCACGATGTTGTACATAGTTGCAAGCATTACATCTATATGGTATTGATCAAGATCTTTCAAGTTAATTCCCATTATATGCATAGAAGGTAGCAATAGCCAGGAATGATGGGCTCAGTTTCTCCTTAGTCTCTATGAAATTGCCTTTAGCACTTGGGAAAATCAAATGATGCAGTTCCAATAATCTTTCTCCCTCTATAGAGACATGATTTCAATGACAACGGAAGCTCAGACTAAGAGAAATCCTCTCATCTTCCAAGCTGATAACGACCTTTTTCTCTCCACATGGCAAGCCCTTCGCATCTTCACTTTATAATCACTTATCTATCCCTGCACTAAAGTTGATTTCTATCCATCTATTTTACTCATAGATTCTTAGATTTCTATTGATCTCTTTCCATCCAGCTTCATATATGCTAGAGCTATAAGCCATTAGCATTTTTCTTGTCATGCATGCCACCTTTCTCTAGATGCCCTCATTTACTTTGCTTCTCCCTGCAACACATTCGTGCAGATCACATCTTTGGTCTCTAATTCTCTTTCTTCATGTTTGCCTGATGCCCGGAATACTTCTCTTAGATAGTGTATATCGAGCGAGATGAGCTTCCCATGATGCCTTCCTTATTTCCCTGAAAAGAAACAATCGAGGGCATTCCCCCATGTACCTTTCTCTTTTGCACTCATCCACGTGATTAAGCATTTCACTATATATATATATATATATATATATATATATATATATATATATATATATATATATATTTGTCAATATATTTATATTTTGGTCTAATGTGGGCTCACACCCTTATGCATATGCTTTTTTCACACTTTAAATAAGAGTATGTGCAAACAAAGGATATTACACATAGATGTAAACTCATGTTTATATATATGCAAGCAAATGCACTCATAAAAGTGCATTCATATGCTTATTATTTAATGCTCACTCTCAATACTCTTTGGCAGGTATGGAACATGGATGAAATAATATGGAATAATATTCACATGCTATCAATTATGAAAAAATGCAAATTAGAAATTTCAACCATCATCATGTAATGAAATTCCCCAAGCTTAGAAATCACCAAGGTTTGCCTCTGTTCTTTGCGGTCATATAGGCTGGGTGCTTTTGTTGAGCTTTTAATCAGTACTTCTGAATGGTTTGCAAGCTTATGAGTCAAATCTCGACCACAACATAATATCTAAATCCATTTATACCATAATCCTTTGAAGCACCCCACACATCTCTATGTATTAGTTCAAGCTTGTCTGTATGCATAAATCATTGCTTGTAATGTGATTATTTGTGTGCTTTACCTAGCTCACAAGCTCATACTTTTATGTCATGTGTTGACCTTGAACATTGGGTAGGGCTAGCATTGATCCATTCTTTGCCATGTCTTTTGAACCTCTCGTGTTGAAATCACCTAATCTTGTATGCCATAGATCCAACTTAGTCATCTTTTGATTTCCATATGTGAACAAGGCATCTCCTACATTAGCTTGCACCTTTAGAGTAAAGAGTCTTCCTTCTTTTTGACCTATAATAGTACTGTTATATCTCTCATTTGGATCTTCAACATACACTCCATCATTAGTGAATCTTAATTCATAGACTTTTTACATAATTTATCCTACACAAATAAAAGTTTTTGGAACTGTAGGGGCATAGAGTACCTTACTCAGAATTGTACTTCCATTCTTTGTCCTTAGTGATCCAATGTTTTGCACTTTGTGTTTGGTATTGTCTCCTATTTTAACTGTGTGTCGATTCACCTTTTGTTCCATGTCATTCATCAAGGCAATGTTGCCACTGAGATGATTGCTACATCTTGAGTCAATGTGGAATACTCTTTGGTCTTCATTTTTTGTTTAATGTGTAGCATTCATGATAATATTTGAGTCCTCCTCATTTGATGCATAATTGTAGTAGGTGTTATTGTAGGATTGATTTTGGAAGTTTCTTCCACTTCCTCTACCATATGTACTCCTAAAACGTCTAGCTGTAAAATAAACTCTTTGATTTCTTCCTCCTCTACCTCTTTGATTGTATTATTTATTGTAATTTCCATGTTTGTGATTATTGTAACATTCATTTTCGAAGTGATTTGTTTTACCACAAATACAAGAAGCTCTATCATTATCTTTATTCTTTCCACCTCTTCCTATACTTCTGCTATTTCCTTTACCTCTAGTAAAGTGACAAGAGATAGTCATTGATTGCCATGTAGATAATTCTCCTTTCTTGAGCATCTTTCTTAATCCAAGTCTTAAATCTACAAGCTCTTCCCTAGTTGGAAGACTAGAATCTTTAAATTAGGCTTTTCTTCCTGTCCTATGATGTATCCCATCAGATCCTTGCCCATAAGATGAGCCTCCATTCTCATAGACCATGTTGGGTAGCTTTCTTTATCAAGATTTTCTATTTGGATGCTTTCTTCCATCTTTATGGTACCCATGTTAGGAAATAAGTCTTCAAGAGTTAGAAAGTACACCTTTCAAGTTAATGTTTTGCTTCTTCTATTCCTTTTGAGTCTCTGTTGTAACAATCCCAAGTTATTGTGCAAAACTTTAGCCTTATAATCCTTCCTTCAGCTCCAATTTGGAAATCTATAGTAGTGGGGACTTTTCGTTAAGCTTCTTGACTTGATCTTCTTCTCTAGCTCTGATACCATTGATGGATACCTTCACATCTCCACTATCAAATCTATTGTGAGTTAAGAACACTCTATGTCATGTATAGACAAGAATTTATAACAATTACTTAAAACTTTCCAAAGATCAAGGCTGAAATGTATTTCCTTCTTCAACTTGGAACTTCTATTCTTCTCCAAATAGTTTGCCTCAAGATTCAACTTCATTTCTTGCAAATGACACATTTTCTAATGCTTCAAATTGCATAGGAATTTTTGTATGACTCTTACACAACCTAGAGATATAATAAACTTTTCAATGCTCTGATTAAAAATTTGATTAATCACTAAGAGCAAAAGTATGTCTGAAGCTAGTACTCAAAAATGGCAACTTTGACATAGGCAACTTCAACTTTTGATTTCTCGCAAACTACAACCCATTTTATAGCTTTTATACATATTTTCTTTCCCTCTCAACTTAGATTTCAAGTGCTTAAACACAAAAAAACTTTACACGCATCATTGAGATCTGATCAAAACATTAGACGATGAGATGTGCCATTTTTTAGACTACACTTCAGAAAGTTTACATATGAGTGATCCTATGTCTCATACACATTCTATGAAAGGAATTAGGACACGAAAATTTAAAAATAATTCTCTTTACTTTTGAATTAAATCTGTGCACAAGGATTTCTAGTGCACATGATCATCTTGAGATAAATGTGAATTAGACTCAACTCTAGTTCTACAAATTTCAATCGACACTTTTCTTCATCTCTTAAATTTTTGAGGTCATAGTTGACTTATGTAATCATGAATTTGTAAGAGAAAACATCAGTAAAGAAACGAGAAACCTCCTGCAAATTCTCCTCAACATTGATAGCAAAACCACCAAACAAATTCATCAACATCGGGATGAAATCCTTACTTTTCTTCTTATTGAGCAACGAGAACATACTTTTGTTAGGTGTATCCAAGTTCTTGGCCCAAAATTCTCTTGAAGAAGAGAGAATGTTACTAGCTTCAATGTACTCCTCATATTTGAATCTATCCTGAAGAAGAGAAGTTCTATCCATTTTGTTGGTAGCTTGGGAGGCAAGGATAGTATTAATTTAATGGGATATGCTTTGTCTCCTCCTAGCCCTAATGTTTCTCTCAAGGGTTTTGAAATAGGTGAATAAAGCCTAAACATCCTTAATGGATTTGGAGCAAGAAACAGACAGGCTATTGCAAACCCTAAAATGGTGGGTAAAGATGGCCTTAATTTTTTCTATGACATAGGGGAGAGGCAACAGGGAGGGATCAAGGTGAGGATATCTAGCCTTATAGGTTGGAGATTTGTGCTTAAAGGTTATGGACATGGGCATATGGTCAGATATACAGATGGTCTTATCAAGGGAGACTTTGACATCCCAAAAACATTGAAAATAAGGGATAGTAATGTGGCACCTGTCAATCCAGGCAGCCAAGAGATTTTTTCCATTCTGATTGTTATTCCAGGTAAAATCTGAATGGTAGGAAATATCACTTAGATGATGGGAAGTGACTAACCTAAGCTGAAATTTCCATTCTTGACCATAAATATTGCTGCCTTTTTTATTGAATCTATCATTTAGGGAAGTGACTATGTTGAATCCCCCACTAAGATGATGGGACCAGCCAGATTAACGATCTCCTCGGAGCATTTGGTTCTGAGGGAGGAGATGTTGGAAGCATAGAGGCTAACTAACATGCATGAAAAAGGCTTCATGAAGGATTCCAATTAGCTACCTGCCACTCTCCTTCCAACCTTAAATAGCCCTTGCCCTTGGCACATCTAGAATCTTCCCTAAGGTCCAAACACTCCTCATCTCTGAGGAGGTGGAATAACCTCAAAGATCCGTGCTAGAGCCTTGGCTTCCCCGAGCTCTAGTCCTTGACCCCGACTAGGGTCCTCGACCAAATGCAGGTAGACCAATGGTAGACCATGGAGGTCTAAAGAAATCTAACACTCTGTCCCCCTTCTAGAGATCATTGTCGTAAGTGATCAAGGAAGGAAAATGTTTGTGAATCAGAGCTTCTGATTCCCAAGTAGCATCTATGAGTGGATGGCTACTCCATGCTACTAAATACTCTGGTATGGCATGATTCCTTAACTTCCGGTCTCTCTTATCAAGAACCTGAAATGGAACATGTGGCTGAGATGCTCTATATTCTAAAGCAACTAAACCATCTACACAATCTCATCTTGAGAAATGTATGGTCTCAACTTGCTAACATGGAGAAATTGGTGAACTTTGCAATTATCTGGCGATTGCAATTTATATGCAGCATCACTAATCTTCTTGATTATTGTCCAAGGTCCACAAAATCTAGGCGATAACTTAGGTTTTTGACCCGCTGTTAGTGATGAACCAAGTGGAACCTGTAAAAACACACGATTTCCCTCTTGAAACATTCGTGATGTACGATGTCGATCTACAAATTCTTTCTTCCTTTCAGTAGCTTGTTGTAGATTGAACTGGGCTATTTTAAAGTTAGCTTGCATATCTGTTAAAAACTGTGAAGCACTTAGAGATTTCTTGGGTAACCCCATGGTAGCTGGACTATGTGGAATAAATCCATAAATCCCCTCAAAAGGTGCCAGCCTAGTAGTCTTGTGCTTCCAACAATTACAGGAAAATTCAACTAATGGAAGAACACTTTCCCAATCTGTTTGCTTTTCTGAAACATATGCCCGTAGCATATCTTCCAGTATCTGATTAACTCTTTCGGTCTGACCGTCTGTCTGTGTGCTCTCCACTACTGATCTTGAGTTGAACTTGAAGCTTATTGAACACGTGTTTCCAAAAATTTCCTGTAAACTTGGGATCCCTATCTGAAACTATTGATTTTGGTAGACCATGCAGTCTGAAAATGTTATGAATAAATAGTTGGGCGACTTGCCGAGCCTCCATTTCCTTTGTAGGGATAAAGTGTGCCATGTTTCTCAAACAATCAAGCACTACAAGAATAGCATTCTTCTGTCGTGGTGTCCTAGGTAAACCCATTACGAAGTCCATGGAAATACTATCCCAACAATAATGTGGAATCTCCAATGGTTGTAGCAGACTTGGAGAACTAATCCTCTCTGCTTTATTCACCTGACATTTAAAACACTGACTTACATAATTGTTTATGTCTCTGACCATCTTTGGCCACCAAAAAGTGCATATGATCAATAACAAAGTTTTCTCTATATCAAGATGGTCTACACAAGGTACATCGTGGTCCTTGAAAATAACTTCTTTTTTAAACTTCCCTTCTTGGGAATTAGGCACATAAATCTTTCCCTTTCTTTTGAGCAAAACTTGCTCCACTTGAAAATTAGAGAATGCTTTGTCTATATCATTTTGTGATAACTTGTTGATTATAGACTTACAATAATCATCTTCACTCTATGAATCTTTGATCTCATGGATCAAATCGCTATCAAGAACTGTGAAACTAATTTGATGCAAAATACGAGATGATGCATCTGCAATTGTATTCATTTTTCCTTTTCTACATAGAATTTCCATATGAAATTCTTGCATCAACTCAGCTCATCTAGCATGTCTCCCCCAAAGATCAGGCTGGGAATAGAAATACTTCAACGTGTGATGATCTGTGTATACTTTAAAAGTTGCACCATACAGATATGTCTCCAAATCTTCAAGGAATGAACTATTGCACATAACTGTGATGCCACTAGCATCCGTTTGTATTTCAAAAGCTTTTTGGGGATCTACCACCAATAAAATTGGGGCACTTGAAACTTCTTGTTTCATTGTGTCAAAAGCTTTCTGTTGTGCGCTAATCCATACAAACTTTTGATTATTTGTAATAGATCCATCAATCATGCAACTATGTGCAAATAACTGGCAATGAATTTCCTGTAGAAGCCCGATAATCCTAATAACCCTAAGAATGATCGCAACTAGCACTAATTTTGAGGAATCGGCCAACCAAGGATCACAGAAACTTTCGGTGGATCCATTATAATTCCATCTACACAGATTATATGTCCTAAGTACTCAAACTCAGATAAAGATGGTTGTGTCTTCTCTGAGTTGATGTACAAAGTATTGTCATTCAACATTTGAAAAATGTATGCAAATGACATTCATGTTCTTCCAAATGTTTACTATAAACAAACAAATCATCTACAAAATCAACCACAAATTAACCAATAAAAGCACGAAAAAAATCATTCATGAGCATCATAAAAGTAGCTGGAGCATTAGTTAAACCAAAAGGCATTAGAAGATACTCATAATGACCAATTCTAGTACGAAAATCATCCTTGACTCTTATTTGATGATAACCACTTTTTAAGTCTATTTTACTATATACAATAGCACCTCCTAGTGCATCAAGAATATCATCAATGTCAGGCATTGGATATCTGTGTTTTATTGTAACTTCATTTAATGCTCTAAAGTCTATACACATCCTGAAAGATCCATCCTTTTTGCAAACCAAAAGCATAGGGGCTGCAAAAGGTGAATAACTAGATCTGATGAGTCCTTTATCGAAATACTCATCGCCTGTACCACGTGCTTCTACCTCCTCTTCCAGACTCATTTGATACGGTTGTCTTGCCGGTGGATGAGCTCATGGCACTAGCTCAATCCTATGCTTCACTTTTGTATGAGGCGGAAGACCTGAAGGTAACTCTAGAAGAAACAAATGTTGGAATTTGGTTCTCATTCCAAAAGCTAGTTGAGCTTCGAGACTGGTTTGAATCTATAAACTTAACAACTCCTTATGCTCAAAATATAAGAAATACAAATACTCACACTCTCTTTTACCATCGTAGAGGTAGATGCTTTTCTCTAAACCTTCACGTCAGGCTCTCCACAAATGATGATGCAGCGACCATTATGATGGAATTGATATATGTGAGTCTAAAAATCAATAATTGGCTTCTTAGTTGCATGCCACTATTTACTGAGGACGAGATCAAATCTAGCCAACCTGGCGATTTTGAAATCTAGCTCATCTCTATAATTTTGTATCTAGACTGGTAGTCCGACAACTCATCGATCCCAGGTCTCAAATCCCTTCCCATCTGCCAACTCTACCCTGTAGGTGTATTCAGATGGAATATTCTTCAACATTAGTTTCATCACTAAAGAAGAGTTAATAATGTTATGTGTGGATCTTGTATCAAATAGAACTTTAATCAGATGCCCATGAACTTCCCCGCTCATGACAACCAACTCCGTGTCTAGAAACTGATACCCTTTCTGAGCAACTGGGGATAACACCATCTCAATGCCTATAGCTAGAAGATCAAAATCCGAAGGAGATGATGGAGTGGATGGCAAGGACTGCTGCCTCTCCACCACCATCGCTACGGATATCATCTTCTTTTTCTTAGGACACATCTTGTAAGCATGTGGACCTAGGCATTCATAACAAAGGCCCTCATGGCAAGCCTTTTCATTCTAGTGCTTTGTCAAATTGGATCTCTGAAAAGCTCTATCTATCATGGATGCACTTACTTTTCTCTTCCCATGGCTCGAACTCTGAATGACATTCATCAGTCTGTTAGATGCTAGAAGTGAAGCTCTAGGCTTCTTGAATCCTCTCCAAGTGTTCTTTTGTCCAAAAGGTTGCAATCAAGAGTGTCACCCATCCTCCAACAGCAAAGTAAGTTCTACTGCCTCATTTAGGGTGTGGCAGTGCTCCTTGTGCACAAGTGGATGCAATGTCTCCCTAAGCCCAAGAACAAATTTATGTACCCAAAGAAAATCAGGCACGTGATCTGGAATCTTCAACAAGTTTTGCTTATATTTGTGGGAGGAACACTATGTTTCTGCACACCTGCAACAAATTGCTAGAAAACATTCTTTGCACCATGACTAGAGAAAAATTCACTTTTTCTTAACTCATAACTTCAAATTTAATGACATTTGGAGGACAAAACCTAAAATAGGTAGGCTTTATAACCCAATACAAAACTTACTTAATGAATATTTCCATAAGGAGATATGACTCTGACAAGGCACCCCTGTCAACATTTTAGAGGGTGTTCCAAGAAACAACAGCTCTGAAGTATTGGAATCCTTTGAACTACTAAAATAAATCCAAAGAAAATAAAAATTCGTGACTAGGTTGATAGCTATATCAAGTACCATCACACAAATTCTCATGGCAATTTGAGCTTCCTACATGAGTTTATGATTATCACAACATTCAACACCACCATTTCAAGTTGCATAAACAACAAATTTAAGATACTTTCATGCTTTTTGCTATGCAATTGAGCTAACTCACCTATACTAAAACCATATAATGAAGTTGTATGCATAAATATGGTGTCATGAGTAATAAAAAGTTTAATGTGCAACAAATCATCCATCATGAATTTATTTATTTACAACAAGAAAATTATGCATTGGTTCTAGTTCTAACAAAACACACATAGAAAATTCTAAATGCTTAAATCAATAGAATGCTCATATATATATATATATATATATATATATATATATATATATATATATATATATATATATATATATATATATATATATATATATATATATATATATATATATATATATATATATATATATATATATATATATATATATATACAAACATATACATATACATACATATATATATATATATATATATGTGTGTGTGTGTGTGTGTGTGTGTGTGTGTACACACACACACATACACACACACACACACACACATATATATATATATATATATATATATATATATATATATATATATATATATATATATATATATATATAGATAGATAGATATACACATATATATATATATATATACACACACACACACACACACACACACACACATATATATATATATATATATATATATATATATATATATATATGTATATATATATATATATATATATATATATATATATATATATATATATATATATATATATATATATATATATATATTATTAGGACCAATTATTTGGTGAGTGCATGCAAATTGATGTCCATAGATTACTAAAATCATATTCTTTTCAATGCATACATCCACTCGTTCTCTTTTAAACAACTAAATTGTAATACTAATTGTATCTTCAAATTCATGCAACTAAATTTTAATGAAAAGAATAAAAATAAATGCATTAATGAACTTCCATGTACAATTGAATATTTAGTCTTTATTCAATCCATAAACTCATTCAACAAAATCAATCCATGAAGAATTTCAACATCTAATGTACCCTAATAGAGTAGCTATGAACAACAACCTCTTCCTTTCTTGTACTTCCTTTTCTATAAAAAAATTAAGATTTGACATGCTTTTCATGATCCTAAAGGAAGATAAATATGAGGGAAATTATCTCTATGAAAAGAAACCATGTCCAAAAACATCTATGAAAGAAATAAGAATTTACTCATGCCTAAAGAGTCCCGCATGATACTATTAGTCAACTTCCAAGATCTGTACAGATGGTCATATCTACTAAAAACCTATCAAATAAACATATCCTTGGAAAGGTGTTGAAGCAAGGAATCTATATGATTTGAATTTTTGAATTTGGACATTCATAGAAAAAGTTATGGCGTTTTTAGTGCACGTTGGTAGTGAAATTTATGGTCAAATCAGAGAACAATAGACTCTTTCACTCTCTCCAACCTCCTCCAGGCGGCGTGAGCATGGGGAACAGGGAGATATATCCCGCATAGCTTGGAATTTCGGCTGGATAGGCATATATAGGATGCACGAGCTACTTGTTATCTTCATCTCTTGAGGAGGAAGAAGCTTCTCCTCCATCCTTGTGGGAGGGGTGCCTCTTAACAGGCTCGCGAATGTTCTTGTGTGGACTTAGAGTGAGATATCACTTACCTCTTGCACAAAATAGCTGACAGATAGCTACGTGAAATCCTTTTGCTTCCTTTACTACATGCGGATTGAAGCAATCCCTCTCTCCCAAGGCCATGAAAATTATCCACAAATCTCCCCAAACGTATGCACGCGGGCTCGTCTTTGTTTCCCATGAATTTTTTTCATCAAGATGATGAAGTGGCTTTCTCTCAAAAAGATTCCCTTCTCTCACTCAAGCTCAGATACCAAATGAAAGATCCCAATTAGCTACTTGCCACTCTCCTCCCAGCCTTAAATAGCCCTTGCCCTTGGCACATCTAGAATCTTCACTAAGGTCCAGACACTCCTCATATGGCAACTCTCAAGAGATGGAATAACCTCGAAGATCTATGGTAGGGCCTTGGCTCCCCTTGGCTCTGGTCCTCGACCCGGTTAGGGTCCTCGACCAAATGTAGGTAGAACAATGGTAGACCATGGAGGTCTAAATAAATCTAACATTTCATGAGCACTATCACAATCCATTGGTGGTTAGGACTATCAATGGTATCCTGCACGAAGTGAGACAAGGAGTGGGAGAACCCTAACAAGGCTCACCCCTTTCCTTGAGGGTGTTAAGTATGATGCCAAGTATTCTTATTAGAAACTATATTAAGGTGCAATTTAAGTTTAACACTGGAAACATTTAGTTCTTAGAGGCAAATAAACTCACACAAGATAGAAATATCATGCATCCAATTTGAAACACACTTAGCTCTAACCGGATCCAAAACACGTTTTATGTTATAAGAGAGAATGTAAATGCTATTCATCCTAAACAGAAAACTAATGAAAGCCACATTTAGAAGGCCCTTCATTTCCTAATGTTCTTAGTTAGCTTACTCAAAGAAACAGAATTTTCTAGGATATCTTTTCTCCTGGACTTAGAGATACCCTCTTTTCTCCCATCTTTGGTGACTTGCTGACTTGCTCACTTAGAGGAGCTTCATTTTCCTTCTCGTTCATAGTTTGCTCCTCCACCTCAATGCCTTTGTGGTGTAGATCGCTAATATTAGCATCATCTTCATTCTTGTCTCATGGAGATACCTCGGTGATATAGGTGGAAATCCAAAGCGAAGACAATCCAAAGATCTCATGTATTGATCATGGGATGGATGTATGAGATTGTCACCTCTTGTCACAAAGAATTTTTTTATGCTACGTGATTTTTTGATGCTTTCACCTAGACTTTGGGTTTCTAAGTGAACTTATTATGGTTGATTTGTCTCATATAAACTTATGACAAAGGAGACTACCAAAATGTTTTTAGAGAGGTCCTAAATGAGCATATAAGTGGATAGGGACATAGGGAGAGCTTAGAAGAAGAGGACAACCATTGAGATTACTTGCAGACATTTAGCTTATTGGTGCATATATCAAGTAATACAAATGAAATGATACCAAATGTTTTCTAGGTCTCGCCATAAGATTACCATAGCATAGAGAAGTGCTTAAATTGCAAGAATGGGTGATAACATTGCAGACATAGTGGGAAATAAGCTTAACAAAGACAACTACCACATATGGTCATATAGGATGGAGAATTTCTTGATGGGAAATGTATTATGGGTATTAGTGAATGGAGAGGACCAATGTCCAGAATTGCAAGGTAACCCCAATATAGGTCAGCAAAAGAAATATAAAACATGGATACAAAAATCTAGAGAGATTCTCCATTGGATTTCAATTTGTATTTCTAAGAGCCTTATCCCATATATTATGAAGGCTAACATACCAATAGAAGCTTGGGACATCATTCATAAAATATATGGTACATCCACAGAGGCTAGAAAAAATCATCTAAAGAAAAAATTACATATCCTATGGCATGCCAATGGATCCATAACCAGTTATGTGGTTGAAATTAGAAAGATGATGCTATGGTATCAATTATGCTGAATGGTCAAGGACGATAATATAAGAGCTTAGAGACTTCTATTTTAGTAAGAGGCACTATGCCTGATTTCAATGAGCTAGTGACCCTTTGTATGGTAAAAGAAGTAAAGCTTGGTTTGAATGCATCTGGAAGTGGCAACTCAAGATATTATGCATTTTTTCAGCATAGAGGAAAAGTTTCTAGTCATGGTCATTCAACTTCTAGACATGTAAAAAGAATGGATATGTCATGAGGTAGATGTAGATCAAATTCAAGAGTTAGAGGAAGATCACAAGAAACTGGAAACTCCTACCATTGTGGATAATATGGAGATTATGAGAAATATTGCTATCATATGCAGAATAGTTAAAGATGAAGAAGTAAAGGCCGCTATCCATAACATGGAAACTTCTTTAATGAAACTTCATATAGAGATTATGGTAGATATAATATGTTTGCAATGGAGCATGTGTTGAATAGCATGTCTAAACGTGGAAATGATATGAATTGGTACATAGACTCTAGTTGCACAAACCATATGACAAGCATAGGAGTCTAGTTTGAGAAAAAGGAGCCTTTGAAGTATAAAGAGTAAGTGGCTACTCGGGATGATACATTACACTGTCGCAAAGATTTTATCCCTCTTAAAATATTATTAGAAAATGAAAGATTAATTGATTAAACTAAGTTTTAATAATTTAAGAAATTTTAACTTACTTTGATTTTAAATTTTGCAGGACAACAAGTTTTGATGATCTGGGATTCAGTACAAAGATGGGTAGTATTTAAAAGGTGTTTCCATATGTAGTTGTGGGTATTTGATTAAAAGGAAGGGCTAATTAAGGATTTATTTAAGGTTTGAAAGTAAATTCAAGGATATTCAAGGGTCTAATATAGGATTTGAATATATTTTATAGGATAAGAGCTTAGTTTCAAGGATAACTAAAGGTTTAAATAAGAAATCTAAAGGGTTTTGATAGGATGGAAGTTTATTTTATGGGTTAATTGAGGGTTTGGATGAGATTTAAAGCTAAAAGAAAAGGTTTTGATTGGTTAAAAACTATGGTTTAAGGGTAGTTTCAGGTAAACCTATGGTAAAGGGGTTAATTAAGTAGGTTTTATTCTCTAAAGGAGTCCCTGAAGGAGTTAATGTATAGGGAAAAAGGTATTAAATGGAAACCTTAACAAATATTTAAATATAAATGAATAATTAAATATATTAATTAATAATTGATATTATTTAAATAATATTAAGGTTATGTAAAATATATTTAAATTTAATAATTGATATGTTGAATTTAATTAATTCTAAAGTAAATAAATAATTGAAACTTTGAATTTATTTAATTCTAAAAGGATGATAAAAGTATGAAATTAAAAAAAGGTGAAGTGGATATTTATTTAGTGGATATTGTTTGTTTTTTGGAAATATGAATGGAAGAAAATCCTATGCCTTTCTTTTTGGTTGAGTTGTGTTGAGTGGATGTGGAGTAAATGTGGGATGCATGAATGAGTTAACTTAGGAAAATGTGGGCTATGGTGGGCTACTCATATGTATAAAAGGAGGGCAGTCCTATCCAGGAGCTCATGTTATTTTCTAGCTCATGTTGAAGATGGATTGATGAACTGAAGAGTAGAAAAAGAAAATATACTAAGCTGGAATACTGTTGTTTAGCTTTTGTATAGGATAGAATTTAGTTTCTATCATTCATACAAATAGTTTATAAAAATATATATATATATATATTAATCTATTTGCATTTCTCTTTACATGTCTGTCAAAACATCTACTAGTAATACTGCAATTCAACGTGATATACCTTCTCCTTTGTTTGAAATACTTTTTCCTATTCCACTAGAAAACTATACAATTAGTGAAGAATCAATTAAGGATTGTGTTCTAGAAGAAACTTTGTATTCGCTAGATTATGATCGTAGATTTTCTAGAGTGTTACCTTTGATTTTCATTGTTTTACCCAGCCCTGAAAATAGTGAAGTTCTATTCCCTCCACCCGTAAATAGAAATATTGATAGTTCCCAAATCGACTCTAACGAAACTGAAATTGTTAAAGATAAAGTAACTAGTGAAGAACTGATCCTTCCATCTTACATCGACATGGTCAATAGGTATAGAAACGCTCTGCCTTATGGTCCTTAGTAAAAAAATATGTGCCGTGCCATAGACACCCCATGTGCGCCATTAGCGAGAGAGTTGATTTGATCCACCAGCGGTTGCGAATCGCTCCCATATTTGAACCCGATGTGAAACAATGATATAGTAAGATTGGTATAATTTCTTTTCTTTTTTCTTATGCAATAGTTTTGTTAGGATAAGTGGTTGTAGTATCTTGTGGTGGTTCATCTTGCAGAGGCTGTACTCAAAAATCTTGTAATTCCCTGGGTGTTCATGGCTGGGCTTATGCTCTGAGCGGCTCCACGGGAATAAGCAAGTAGTTCAGCTTTGTTTCGCCACCCCTACCATCAAGAACTTGAAGAATTACGTTTGCATGCACAACATTTAGTTTTTTGTATTAGGCATTTTCTTTCTCAACAATGTATACTTCAATTTATCACGTGCACTTTAGCTTCGTCATCAAGCATCAGGTATATTCACTAAACTTAAAATTTGTTTGTTGCTATTTTAGTAGGACTTTAGGAGAAAGAACTTAAAATATTAGGGAATTTTTATGTTATTTTAGAATAGTACAACTTTAGTTTGAAATTTCAAAAGAACTTTCAATTGAAACTTATTAGCAATTTTATGAGAATTGTTAAAAGGGTTCTAATTTTAGCAAATCGGGAATCAAATAATTAAATTACCTTGTTAAGAGACTAAAAAACAAGAGTACAAGAGGAAATTAAAGATTTTGTTAAAAAACTTCAGATTAGTTCTAATATACAAAATAAAATGGATGATTTGTTTCGAGATATGATGTCTCAAACTCAAGGGCAGAAAGTAGTAGACGTGATGCTTAAGGAAAAAGGGAAGTTCACTAGGGTAAATGCAACTAATTATCTAGATACATTTGAAGATATAGCAAAATTACATGGTTTGTTTGTATCTAAGTGGGTAACTTATTTGGTAAGGCTTGCTATAGGATTAGCTATAAGTGTAATTGAACCTCATAGTGAGCTTGAATGGCATGAATTTAGGAAACAAATGCATAAGGAGTTCTATCTTGAAGATTATAGTCAGCATAGTAGAGAAGGGTTCATGAAATGGCTTAGCACTCCTAAGACTCAGATTTCCCTTACACAATTACACGTTGAGTTTATGAAAAGGTTTTCACAGTTGCTAGAAGAGGATAGGACTACACTCACACGTGGCATTGTTCTATATTTTCTAAAGGTATTACCTTCTGATATTAGAAGTGATGTTGAAAGGAGGCTTGAGGAACCGGCGAGAAAATATGGCCTTATGGATGACTCGGGAGCATTAAAACAAGTAGTAGAGGCAGTAGTCCAAATGAAACAAAGGAAAACATTTCTTTATAATAACAATTTAAATTTTCCACTAGTATGTCCAACTACTCCAGTTCCTAAAGTTAATCCTAGTACCATTGAACAAGCCTCTACATAAAAAATTCCTAGTGAACTATAATTTTAAATATTATTTAGTAAATTAGATAATATGATGCAGATGCATACAAATATGTCTAAAGAAGTAGCTGCACTTCAAAATAAAGTCTATTCATTAACTACTCAAGATAGGACAATTTTAGGACCTCAATTTACTAATGCCCCTCAAATAAATCCAATGCTTGTAGCACCTTTTATGACTCAACCAATAGCTCAAAGTAATGAACGGAGAGCTGCACCCACCCGACGATGTGTTTGGTGCGATTCTACAGAACACATGTCCTACACTTGTGAAGCTTTAAAAGAAGTAAAGGAAAGGAAACTAGTAATAGATATAGATAAAATATTATGTGATTACCGCATCCACCTTCCATTAGTTGTAAATTGGGGAAAAGGGGGTATGCAAAAACTATATGAAAATATATCTGAAGCACAAAAAAGCTCTTCCACTGTTAGGTTAGAATGTGATGAGAGTGATCTAGAATATGAAAACTCTAATGAAACTAAAAATCATTCAATTGAAGCATTAATAAAAGCTAGGGATGATATAATGCATAACACAGTATGGGACTCACCTTTCGATCATTTCTCTATCTTTTCACATATAGAAAATATGGAAGAGAAGAGGAAATAAGATGAAACTCAAGATATAGATGAAACCAATCAAAGGGTAACTAGAAAACAATTAAGGGAAGAACCTAAAAATGTTCAATTTAAGGAAAACACAAATTTAGACTCAAATGAACAAAAAAGAAGAGAAATAAGGGAGGGGAAACAACCTGAAATATCAAACAAACCTTTAGATTCAAAGCCTAGTGAGAAAAAAATGAGGAAAAAACAAAGAAACGTAAACGAATTCCTAAAGCCATTTTAACCTCAGAATTAGAACAGAAAATTGTTGCAAAAGAAATACTTTATGACATACTTTTGAAAAGTCAAGTGACTACGTCACTTGAACAATTATTTTCTATAGCTAAACTTGAATTTAAAGAAAACTTTATAAAAACGATTAAGAGAAAAATATTCCCACTTAATACTGATATTGAAATGCAAGAAAACGTAGATGTGTCTCATATCTCAAAAGATCTTCTTTCTTCTGACTCTGATGATGAGGAAGAAAGTGAAGGTTATGTCAGTAAAAATTTTCTAGGTCCGATTCTTCCAAATAATGTAAATGAACCATTTGAAAGTAACTATAAAAAGAGTTATTGGGCTGGAAGAATACATCAAATAAAAGTAAACTTAGGGGATAGAAAAAATTCATATATAGCTTTAGCTTTATTAGATTCAGGCTCTGAAATTAATGTAATCTCGAAAGAATTGTATGAGAAATTTAGATGGCTGATAGATAAACAACATGGGTGGATAATGAGAACGACAGATAATGGATGTGGTGCACTTTTAAGAGCTTGTGCAAACATTCCAATTTTAATAGGAGGAATAACTAAAACATTTTATTTTTTTATTCAAGATAATTGCTCTTACAAAATCATTTTAGGACAACCGTTTATTTGTGAAACACGAATGGAAACAAAAGTAAAGGAAGACGGCTCTACATATGCTAGAATTAGGTCAAAAGATGATTTGCAATCATTATAAGTTATGAATCTTAATCCAAACCACACCAAAAATCAAGAACAAATTAGAAATACACCAATCCGATCACAAGAGAAGTTGCATGAGAGTTATGATAGACATGCATGAACTTCCTACATCCTAAACTTCCTACATCCTAAAGAATCTTCAAAATCTTCTTTAGGATGTAGGAAAACACCAATCCTAAGATGAAGTCTTATCTTTTAATTCATTTGGAGGTTAGATCTCATAAGGAATAAATAGTAAGATACAAAAATCCCACTTACTAATGGTCAAAATTTTCAGCATATACATGTACTCATAATAAGTCTTCCATTTCTTCCACAAGCTTCCAATTCCAAAAGTTTCTATTTAACTATCTAATTTAATTCATATAAATACAAGTCTTTCATGCATCAATCATAAAATATATCAGATATTTAACATCTTAAATTCTACTTGATTTTTTAACAGTTTGAATATATCCTTTTAACTCATTCAGTAATGTAGTGCATATATACAAAAAATCAAACAAATCTTTAAATAAAACTTTTTCACCTGATTTAAAACATATCTTTAATCCTCATCAGCATCTTCATCAATCTTGTCAATCTCATAATCTTCATTATTTCTTTTCTTGAACAGTTTAATCCTTTTCCCTGCAATCAAATTTTGCAATAAAGAACCATTAAATTCCCTAAGCTTAAGTGTAGCATTATCAAAAACAGTTACTACTACATACAGACCAAAACATTTTTTAATTAACTTCATCCTAGCATCATAATGTGTATCAAAAGTACTATCGTAAACGAATACCCAATCATCTACTTCTATAGTATGAGGCCTAAGTCTATGTTTTTTATCAAAGTAAAATTTATTTTTAAGTCGTGATTCTCTAACTTTTTGTACAGCTTCTTCAATGATTTTATTTCCTAGATCTAACTGCATAATCCTAACACAAATCAGATCTTCATGAGTCATCTCATTATTCCATGGAAGCGTTGTCCATGAAATAATCTGGGTCTGGATAGGAAAAATTGGCTTCTGAGAGTACATTAGTTCTGCAGGCATAAATCCTATGGACCTAGTATACGTCATCCTGTCTGCCCATAATGCAAAAGGAAGGAACCTAGGCCAGTGTGCTGTATCACCATTGGAGGTCTTAGAGATTTCCTTCATAATAGATGGATGACCTCGCTCAATCTTATCATTAGACTCCGGATTATAAGCAATTGGGAGAGATAGACGAATTCCATGCTGGTCAAAGAATTCTCTTGCCTCTCGAGCATCTAACTCACCCCTATCTGCTACTATTTTTTCTACATAGCCAAATCTAGAACTAACTTCTTCTAATAAAAACCTACATACGTTATAAGTAGTTTTAGTACCAAGAGATCTACCCTCTACATGATTAGTCAAATCTTCCCTAGGTAATACTATATACCTCATCTTATCTAAACCTTTAGGCATGGTCACTAAATCAACTACCCACTTGTAATGAATACAAGGAGGGTAAGTCAGGTGCAGAGGTTCCCTATATCTAACCGATGAATATACCTAACAAGTAGTACAAGAACTTACAAAGTCATGTATATTCACATACATACCTGGCCACCAATAAGCTTGTCTAATTTCATGCATGTCTATCATAACTCTATTTTGAAGATTTTTATTTCCTAAAACTCGTTGCAGACATCTTATTTTCCCTTTTGCATGACGCCAAATAAAACCATCCTTTAAAAAGAAATTAAATGCATGTTTCCTAATGTCTCTAAACCTACTAGCAGACCAAACAAGTAATTGTTTTAAAGTGCTAAGATAATATCCTATATCATACCAAATTCCCTCATATTCGTTTTCATTAAATTTCTCATACATATAAATATCAAAAATATAATTAATCACATTTAATTCAATTTTACTCATGTCATCGTTTTCAAACTTAGCCCTAGAAAGCATATCTGCTACACAGTTAGTTTTTCTAGAAATATGATTTAAAACAAGATTAATAAACTTAATATAAGATATCCACCTTAACATTGCTATGTCTAGAGAAGAACAATTAGTAATCATTCCTATTAATGGTAAACAATGTGTTTCTATTACTACATCAGCTCGTATAAAATATTCCTTGTCAGTTTTTAACGCAATAACTAATCCCCATAATTTGGGTTTTATTTGTGGATAATGTTTTTGAGTTTCATGTAAAATGTTGGCCCCAAATCTAATAGCGTATCTATTTCCCTCACTATCATCTTGTCCAATTACCCATCCTATACCTATGGGACTTGTATCTACAGTTAAAATAATTGGTTTATTATTTGAGTAATTTACACATTTTAAAACAGATGCATTAGAAAGTAAACTTTTTAATTTCTTCATTGCTTTAATATGAGTTTGAGTCCATTTAAATTTCCTATTTTTCTTAAGTAGATCATATAACAAATTAGCTACATGGGCATAATGCGGTATCTAAATAGCATAAAAACACATGCTCTTAAGAAACGTCTAACCTCACTAATGTTCCTACAAGTTTCAGATAATTTATTTAAAGCATCCACTTTTAGTGAATAAGGCCTACGATCATACTAACCACATAAATGTCCTACAATAAGAACTTCATGAACTACAATACTGATTTTTCTATGGAAAATGTTAATCCTACTTCTTCAAATTTTTTAAGTATTTTCTCACAAACTCTCGTGCATCCTAAAGAGATGCACGAGAGTATGTAGGATTTAGGATTCTTTAGGATGTAGGAAGTTTTTTAGGAAATAAAAATCTCTTGTGATTTAGGATGTAGGATTGGTGTTTTTTAGAAAAACACCAATCCTACATCCTAAAGAATATTCAAAAAACTTCCTACTCTCGTGCATTCTTTAGGATGTAGGAAGTTTTTTAGGAAATAAAAATCTTCAAAATAGAGTTATGATAGACATGCATGAACCCTTTGGGCAGGACATAAAGGCTTCTATGCCACATATGATAAAATTAGAGAAGCTTATTGGTGGCCAGGTATGTATGTGAATATACGTGACTTTGTAGGTTCTTGTACTACTTGTTAGTTACATTCATCAGTTAGACATAGGGAACCTCTACACCCGACTTACCCTCCTTGTATTCATTACAAGTGGGTAGTTGATTTAGTGACCATGCCTAAAGGTTTAGATAAGATGAGGTATATAGTATTACCTAGGGAAGATTTGACTAATCATGTAGAGGGTAGATCTCTTGGTACTAAAAGTACTTATAACGTATGTAGATTTTTATTAGAAGAAGTTAGTTCTAGATTTGGCTATGTAGAAAAAATAGTAGCAGATAGAGGCGAGTTAGATGCTCGAGAGGCAAGAGAATTCTTTGACCAGCATGGGATTCGTCTATCTGTCACAATTGCTTATAATGCGGAGTCTAATGGTAAGATTGAGCGAGGTCATCCATCTATTATGAAGGCAATCTCTAAGACCTCCAATGGTGATACAACGCACTGGCCTAGGTTCCTTCCTTTTGCATTATGGGCAGACATGATGACGTATACCAGGTCTACAAGATTTATGCCTGTAGAACTAATGTACTCTTAGAAGCCAATTTTTCCTATCTAGACCCAGATTATTTCATGGACAACGCTTCCGTGGAATAATGAGATGACTCATGAAGATCTGATTTGTGTTAGGATTATGCAGTTAGATCTAGGAAATAAAATCATTGAAGAAGCTGTACAAAAAGTTAGAGAATCACGACTTAAAAAAAAAATTTACTTTGATAAAAAACATAGACTTAGGCCTCGTACTATAGAAGTAGATGATTGGGTGTTAGTTTACGATAGTACTTTTGATAAACATTATGATGCTAGGATGAAGTTAATTAAAAGATGGTTTGGTCCGTATGTGGTAGTAACTGTTTTTGATAATGCTACACTTAAGCTTAGGGAATTTAATGGTTCTTTATTGCAAAACTTGATTGTAGGGAAAATGATTAAACTGTTCAAGAAAAGAAATAATGAAGATTATGAGATTGACAAGATTGATGAAGATGCTGATGAAGATTAAAGATATGTTTTAAATCAGGTGAAAAAGTTTTAATTAAAGATTTGTTTGATTTTTTGTGTATATGCACTGCATTACTGAATGAGTTAAAAGGATATGCTCAAAGTGTTAAAAAATCAAGTAGAATTTAAGATGTCAAATATCTGATATATTTTATGATTGATGCATGAAAGACTTGTATTTATATGAATTAAATCAGATAGTTAAATAGAAACTTTTGGAATTGGAAGCTTGTGGAAGAAATGGAAGACTTATTATGAGTACATGTATATGCTGAAAATTTTGACCATTAGTAAGTGGGATTTTTGTATCTTACTATTTATTCCTTATGAGATCTAACCCCCAAATGAATTAAAAGATAAAACTTCATACCCAATTTACCCTATATGTATGTTTTTGTAGTTAGTGCGCTATGATGGGCTAGTAGGCAGGTGGAATAACCTTGGATGAGTGATCAAGGCTACGAGCTGACACTAGTTTCATCCTAGGCTTAACTTTTATGTTGTCATGCGCCTGCATGGGTCAGTAGGTGGGTGGAGTCACTCTGGTCGGGTGGCCAGAACCATGAGCCCACATCGATTTCATGTAGGGCTGACATAGTTTTGTTGTGTGCTATGTCGGGTTGGCAGACAAGTGGAATAAACTTGGCCGGGTGGACAAGTCGAGGAGTTGCACCCAACTTTGGTATAGGCCGATTTGTTAAAAATAAACAAAGAGCTGAGTTGGGATGAAGTAATAAAACAAGAAAAAAATAAAATGAAAAATAAAAAAGAAATGAATGGAGAGTGAGATCATAGGAAATAAAAGTAGGAGTTAGATAATTCTATTAACTGATGAAAAAGTTTTGGTATATGCTACTATGCAGGATAAGTTACGTAATCTAAGCAAGTTATATGAACAAAAGGACTATGACACTTATGGTTTATTCCTATAAATGCTTGTTTAAATGTGGATTCAGAGATATAACATGATATTTATATGACTTATATCTACTTTGTTTTTTAGAAGATTTGTACTAATCTTTTTAATTGCACAAAGTATGAATGCATGATAAAATAAACCTTTGAAAAATTTAAAATTTATGTACAAAGAATTTGATATGTTCCACTTGAATCTGCAAGTTGGCCCATTCGAACGATGTGCAGGTTTAGTGGGGTGGATGTCGAAAAGATTTTATCCCTCTTAAAAATATTATTAAAAAAATTAAAGATTAATTGATTAAACTAAGTTTTAATAATTTAAGAAATTTTAACTTATGTTTGATTATAAATTTTGCAAGACAAGAAGTTTTGATGATTTGCGATTCAGTACAAAGATGGGTAGTATTTAAAAGGTGTTTTCAAATGTAGTTGTGGGTATTTGATTTAAAATGAAGGGTTAATTAAGGTTTTATTTAAGGTTTGAAAGTAAATTCAAGGGTATTCAAGGATCTAATATAGGGTTTGAATATGTTTTATAGGGTAAAAGCTTAGTTTCAAGGATAATTAAGGGTTTAGATAAGAAATCTAAAGGGTTTTGATATGATAGAAGTTTATTGTATGGGTTAGTTGAGGGTTTGGATGAGATTTAAAGCTAAAAGAAAAGGTTTTGATTGGTTAAAAACTATGGTTTAGGGGTAGTTTCAGGTAAACCTATGGTAAAGGGGTTAATTAAGTAGGTTTTATTCTTTGAAGGAGTCTCTGAAGGAGTTAATGTATAGGAAAAAAGGTATTAAATGGAAACCTTAACAAATATTTAAATATAAATGAATCATTAGAAATGTTAATTAATAACTGATATTATTTAAATAATATTAAGGTTATGAAAAATATATTTAAATTTAATAATTGATAGGTTGAATTTAATTAATTCTAAAGTAAATAAATAATTGAAAGGTTGAATTTATTTAATTCTAAAAGGATGATAAAAGTATGAAATTAAAAAAAGGTCAACTGGATATTTATTTAGTGGATATTGTTTGTTTTTTGGAATAATGAATGGAAGAAAATCCCATGCCCTTTTTTTGGTTGAGTTGTGTTGAGTGGATGTGGAGTAAATGTGGGCTACATGAATGAGTTAACTTAGGAAAATGTGGGCTATGGTGGGCTACTCATATGTCTAAAAGGAGGGGGGTCGTATCCAAGAGCTCATGTTATTTTGCAGCTCATGTTGAAGATGGATTGATGAACTGAAGAGTGGAAAAAGAAAATATACTAAGCTGGAATTCTGTTGTTTAGCTTTTGTATAGGATAGAATTTAGTTTCTATCATTCATACATATATTTTATAAAATTAAAAAAATATTATTAGATTAATCTATTTGCATTTCTCTTTACATGTCTATCAAAGCATCTACTAGTAATACTGCAATTGAACGTGATATACCTTCTCCTTTGTTTGAAATACTTTTTTCTATTCCACTAGAAAACAATATAATTAGTGAAGAATTAATTAAGGATTGTGTTGTAGAAGAAACTTTGTATTCGCTAGATTATGATCGTAGATTGTCTAGAGTGTTACCTTTGATTTCCATTGTTTTACCCAGCCCTGAATATAGTGACGTTCTGTTCCCTCCACCCGTAAATAGAAATATTGATAGTTCCCAAATAGACTCTAACAAAACTGAAATTGTTAAAGATAAAGTAACTAGTGAAGAACTGATCCTTCCATCTTACATAGACGTGGTGAATAGGTATAGGAACACTCTACCTTATGGTCCTTAGGAAAAATACGTGCCCTACCATAGACACCCCACGTGCGCCGTTAGCGAGACGGTTGATTTGATCCACGAGCCATCATGAATCGCTCGCACAACGCCTGATCAACGATGTTGGAAATGTACCACTAGTTCAAAAGAATGTTGTACCAAATACATTGAGTCATGTTTTACATGTGCCTAGCATTACAAAGAACTTAGTTTTGGTTGATCAACTAGTGAATCAAGATATAGAAGTAATCTTCAACAAGCATGGCTATTTCATATATGATTTCAAGTATGGAAAAAGAGGAAAATTGCTTGCTCATGGAAAGAAAATGGGTAAAATGTTCATGTTTGAGATGGGCACACCTCTTTATCGGAATATGTATGCCAAGAACAAAGAACACTGAAATATAGCTTAATTTTGGCATTAAAAAAATTGGTCATTTTAACTTGAGGAAATTAAAGTCTATGGAGAAGCAAACATTAGTCCATGGACTACCAAGGTTTGGTCGTTTAAATTTTGAGAGGATATGTGAAGCATGTGCATTCAGCAAACATCAACATATGAAGTTTCCAAGAAGTGAAATGCATAGAAAGAGACCTCTAGAGATGATCCATAGTGATGTTTTGGATGTGCTAAAACGAAATCAGTTGGTGCCTCACTACATTTTTTTATATTCATTGACAATTATAGCTGATACACATGGATTTATTTTTCAAAGCATAAGAGCGAAGTTCTTGAAGGCTTTGTGAAATTCAAAAACATGGTTGAGAAGCAATCGGGCATGTACATAAAATGCTTACAATCAGATTTAGGGGGAGAATATGTTGGAGGTTGAGATCTGTGAAAGCACACGAGCAACACAAGGAAGAAGAAGAAGCATGGAGCACAACACACAATACTAAATGTATTTCCACTAGAATGTAGAGAGATAGGTGATCCATAAGGCAATAGGCATATATACAAGTCAGGGGAAAAAAACTCCTAAAGAGTAAAAAATGTGCACTAGTGGTCCTAGTGTATTCACACACATCACTACCTAAATATATCAAAAAATCCCCAATGAGAGTGATGCGCTGAACAAGGAGCTCACACTCATGTATAAGGAAGTGCCAAGCTATTGTGAGGAGATGGTTGGATACACTATAGAAATGAGGTGGTGCTACACAAATCCTTCTCTACGCCTACCAATGTAGCTTTAGAGTACCTTACTAGATACCTTTAGCTTCCCAAATATGCATTTGAATCCATAATGTACCTTGGAGTATCACCTTCAAATAGTTATGTCAAAATAGAATACTTTCAAGATTGAAGACTTCCAAAATCTTGCTATTTTGGGACTTGGTCTTGCTCAGTATTTCACTCAGTCCTAACACATTGATTGCAATTGACCCAAGATCTCTTGGACATAGCTATTTAGAGTCCTAAGTCTGCTGTAGCAAGTTATTTCACTAATTTAGGATGAGTATATGATGATAAATCACATTAAGAAGTTAGGGGTGTAATCCCAACTTTGTAGGAAGATGACAATGAGCAGACATAGGTGACTTGTAGAGAATGCATCTCACAAAGTAATGAATGAAATGATATAAAAATTGATACGTGAGAACGAGAAGGTTAAGATATCTATCCCAAGTTTAATCACATTGACTGGATAAGTATTCACAGCAAAATCCTCAAAACAAATTCACTAAAATGAGCAGTTAGCAGTAGACAACAGTAGACACCAAATGACTCACATAAAGTAAATAAAATGTATAATATTATGAGTGTATGATACAAGGGAGATGATGTAGGCTTACTCATACATGCGTGGGTTTAGTGTACCTACAAGGTTGAAGCTCAATGTGTCCTTCTTCTTGCTCTATTACTGGCAACTAAAAGCTAGGGTCTTTTATAGATATGTCTTTAATTTGAATTTTGAATCTTCCACCTAAAAGGGATCCTTCCTTTTAGGATTCTAATTGATTTGATTGCAATCTTTTAGTTGGTATGACATACAACTCGTAAAGTCATGAGATTCTCTCAAACCTTTCCTTTTACATTTATCTTAAGTTAAAGTCATGAATTTTACAAGAGGTGTTCATATGTGACTTATGGATAGCCACTCCCAAGTTGTGAAGTAAACCTTTGATATTTGTTCAAGCATCAAGGATTTCCAAATGTACCAACAACTTCCACTCAAGCCTAAGATGCTTGACTCTTCATTCCATAGATACTCGTGCACTCCAATTATTGATTTCATCCTATTGCGTTTGCTTCCATCAAGTGATTTAGTTGTAATGTCTGCACATTGCACCTGTGTAGATACAAAAGACAATTGTATCTCTTTGCTTGCAATCTTTTCTCTAACAAAGTGAAAATGGACTTCTATATGCTTAGTACTAGCATGAAATATAGGATTAGCAGCTAAATGCAATGAACTCATAATGTCTCCAAGTATATATGGAGTGCCAAAATCCAACCCTCAATCTGTTTATAAGGTTAATGAATGGGTTTTAAAAGAATTTTAGGGGTTTTAGTGTGTTTCAAGGGTTCAAATAATTGATATTTAATTAAATTAGCTTATAAATTAAAGATTTATTTGTTATAAATTAAATTATGGTTTAATTAGTTAATTTAATAGTGTGTGTGAATATAAATACTACGGTATTTAATCATTAAATTCATAATGTAAGCTTAAATTAAATGAATTATTTAATTTAGGATAATTAAATTAAAATGATAATTAAAGTGGATAAATAATTAGTGGTGTGTGTAAGTAAGTATTTAAAGAATGGTTCATAAAAGATGTGGATTTAAAGTAATTTAAAGTGTAGTTTGAATGCATGCAATTAAAGGAGGTTAAAGTCACATTTTAAATGAGAGGTATGTGTGAAAAGCAGATGAAAGAGTGATGTGAGTGAGTTGAGTGGTTAAAGTAGTTAAATTTAAATACAAAGAGTGGTGATTAAGTGTAGGCAAAAGTGTGGATCTAGGATAAAGTACGATAAAAAGGAGTGATAGACATAGGACTCTATGTGTGTATATATAGGAGTCTGTGCAATGCATTTTTCCTAATGATTTTTTTTCAAGGTATCTGTTTTCTTCATCTTCTATTTTTTTCCCTGATTGTTGCATGCATAGAGAGCGTTCATCACGCCAAGGCTGAGAGAGAAAGAGTGATTCATTGTTCTTCATTTCCCTCCATCTTCTGGTCATGTTTTATTTCAGACCGCGTCAATCTTTGATAAAGCACTAGTGATCGTGTGCAATAACAGTGAGAGAGGGAGAGAGAGGGAAGGAGGGTGCTACAGATCATAGAAGGGCCATCGTCTGAAGAGAGAGTTCGTAGAGTGCACGAGAGAGAGCCTCCGATGGTTGCAGACCAGTGCACGCAGATGGGAGATGAGAGACAGAAGATGGGCGAGAAAAGAGAGCTCTTTTGATTGCCGTCTGGATAAAATGTCATTGTTTCTAGGAGAAGCGGGGGTTCTGAAGAGGAACAGTAGAGTAAACTACTGTGGCAAGCATTGCTGAACAATCTACTTTAGCATACCCATCATCCTTGTACTTTTCCGCTCCTTTTGCTAGCCATCATCCAAATTTTGTGCCAAAGTTTTCCGTAGTTCTCCAAGCTCCATCATCAGACAGCATCAATACAACTCAAAGCCATAACAATTTTTGTCAACATTCTGCCATTTGACCTACAGACGCGACAATAACCTAGCTAACGATGCAATTATCTATGCCATCATTGACATTCTGGCATGAAACTCCATACGCAATCAAAGGGAAATTCACGCCAATTCAAAGAATACTACTATCTATGGAAGCTTATATTTATTGACGGGAGCAAATTCAGGCTTATGTTTTCAGTCTATTTGTTCAATAGGATAACACTTCATTTCCATGTGTAAGAAGGATTGCTGCATTAATCGCGGATAGTGAATGCAACAACACAGAGAGATTAAACACTAAGTGCTGAAGATCTGACGACTATAGAGAGGCCCATTATCGTGTACGAATGGGGGTTGCAAAATTTTTGAGAGAGAGAGAAAGAGTACGAATGAGAAATAATGTTAGAGAGAGGTTAGTTTTCCCCACCTGCTGTTGTTTTGTTGCTCGCAGACAGTGGCTGCTGACGCATCGGACAGGTGTTGAGGGATCGAGAGAGAACAGTGTCTCAATCTTTGAGCAAGATGAACATGGAGGAGGAAATCGTGTTTCTGTGGCTACTGGCTGTAGACATAGAGGTAGATCCCTAGGCGCAGATAGCGCAGAAAGTGGAAAGAGAAAGGAAGGGATTAAGATATAGAAAACGAGAGAAAGAGAGGGAAAAAGAAAAAGAGAATGAGAGAGAGATATAGTAGTACTATAATAGATAATTACTTTATTTTTTGGTTAAATAATTTTCTAATTAAAATCCATGCATATAGTAAAAGAATGTATTAGAAATGTGTGAATACATGTGTGTGTTATGAATATATGCATGACAGATTAAAGACATTCCATTTACCTTATATTTTCATTTATCCATTCGCTTAGATATTTATCCTATCATTTAAACCTTACATTTGTATTAGAGGAATTGATTTAAGTCATTAGCTTTGTCAACTCATTTGTTCAAGAAGATTTTGCATTAATATCATATTCCATTGAATTCTTTGATGTCTTCTGAGTTATTCCATGAGTCTGATCATAGTGGTTCTGAAAACATTGAAACTAGAACTGAATCTATAGAAGTAGTAACATAAGAAGTCATTAAAGATCATATTACTTCAGAATCTTTAGTTTCCATATCCTATGACCATTGTTTAACTAAGTTCTTAACTTTATTTTCCGTTGCATCTCCGGAACCACATAGTAGTGAAAACTTATTTTCGCCACCTCAAAATAGACATACTCATTCGAAGCCAAGTGACACCGAAGTAGAGGAGGTAATTAAAAATGAGATAACCAAAGAATCATTGGTTTTACCATCCTATCAAGAAGCTATTGCCAAATATAGAGCAGTGCGTCCTTATGGTCCTTAGGTGCATAAAATATTAAAGTATTTCTTATAAGTTGACTTTAGTTTACATTTATATAGGTATTTTAAATTGTTTAGCATTAAAATCCTTGTTTTCATAAGCCTGAGCCCGCTATAGACACCCTGCGTGTGCCGAACGATTTTGGCGGATGACTTGATCCACCATCCGAGCATCTCCAAGACCTGACATTGTGGAGAAGGCCAACGGTGAAGGGTACGCGGCAAGGCGTGTAGAAAGCATAATTCACAAACGACCTCAGATTGCTACGAAAATTAGCATGAAGGTAGAAGACCTCAAAATATTTTTGAGAGTTATCCCTTTAGAGTCACTTGTTTTTGTCAGATTGAAGTTTTCGAGCCATCTTGACCTCCATTTCAAGCCCACAAAGTGGGGCCCATAGGAAACCCAAGTCAGTTTCAAAAATTGTAACTTGCATCGTGTGTGCAACACTCATATATTCCAGATCCGAAATTTCAAGTGATTCTGTGTACTATTGATACACAAAAACTGTGTTTTTCTGAGATCAAACTGTCACATCATAGTGCAACAGTGTTCAAGCAAAAGTGCTGCTTGTAGTGTTTTGCAGTATTGTGAATAGCTAGAGAAATGGCAAACACAAATGGAATGATTCAACTTATGAGCAACAAGCTAGACAAGAACAACTTCCGTACTTGGAGATTCAGAATGATGAATTTCCTGATGGGAAAAGGCTATTGGAAGTACATTGAAGGAGAGAATGAAAATGCTCCGCAGTTACCAGAGAGGAATCAGACTGCAGACGAGTTAAGAGTGTATGAAGAATGGAATCAAGGAGCACAAAAGGTAATGTACTAGCTATCTCCTAGCATACAAGATAGCATGATTGGGCACATACAAGATGCAAAGACTCCGAAAGAGGCTTGGAATAGTTTGCCCACTTTTTATGAAACCAATAGAAAGGCACGGAAATTGCAACTCAAGAATGAGCTGCATACTTTAGAGAAAAAAGAGCATGCTGGTAGGTGACTATACCTTGAAAATCAAAAGCATATGTGAGTTACTTACATCTATTGGTGTGAATGTAGATGATGATGATAAGGTGGAAGTGTGCCCTTGTGGTATAGGAGCTGCATATAAGCAGTTCAGAACTTCCTTACAGACCAGGGAAAATATTTTGAATTTTAATGATCTAGTGTCCATGTTGATTATTGAAGAAAAGAACCTTGGCGAGGACTGAAACACCCAAAAAATCTAGTTTTGAGCAGGTATTCTCCTCTAGCTGAGGAAGAGGTAGAGATAGAGGTTTTGGAAGTGGAAGAGGAAATAGTAACCAAGTCCAAGGTCAACAACAAAATCATGCAGGAGGAAGAGGACAATTTTGAGGTAGTGGGAGCCAAAGAGGTCGCAAAAATTTAAAAAGAAATGATTCGGGTGATAACACTAAAGGATGCTAGAATTGTGGTAAACATGGAGACGTTGAATGTGATTGGAGGTTGAAGAATCAAAATAACAGAAGGCAACAAAACAACTATGCATCCACAAGTGCAGATGATTTTGATAAGTTATTCATGATTCAACATTGCATGATGATATACGCTGTTTGCTAGTGTTTCAAAATCGAATGATAATGTGTGGTATGTTGATTCAGGTGCTTCAAATCACATGACCAATCATGTAGAATGGCTTAGTGCTTTCGAGAAACTGCTAGTTCCTGGATATGTTGAAAGAGGTGATAACACATCACACCCTATCGAGCATACAAGAAACATAGCATTGTCTACGAAAGACGGGAAGGTAAAACATCTTGCTGATGTGCTGCATGTTCTAAATATAAAAAAGAATCTAGTTTCCGTTGGACAAATGGTTGACCACGGATTACAAGTTAGGTTCAATGCTGATGGCTTATATGTAGAAGAATATAAACGGGATGGAACCTTGATTGCCAAAGGAAACAAAGTGGGTAGGATGTTCACCTTAAATGTGAAAATTCCTGAAATGAATGCATCCACGCTTGTAAAAGGTGCAAGGGTTATTGCAGATATAGAGATGTGGCACAAACGAATTGGACATGCAAACTTGAAAACGCTGAAATTAATGCAATCAAAGGAGATTGTCCATGGACTACCAAAATTTAAAGGTTGCAGAGATGCAAAAGGCATGTGCAACATGTCAATTTGGTAAACAGTCAAGATCATCATTTCCTCATGATAAGCATGTTAGTGAGAATGTGCTAGAAATTGTACATACAAATGTTTGGGGTCGTACAAAGACCACATCTATGGGTAGTTGCAGGTTTTATGTTACTTTCATTGATGAGCATACACAAAAAGTATGGGTATATTTCATGAAAGAGAAGAGTGAGGTGTTCACACAGCTCCCAAATTTTAAGGCTATGGTGGAAAAGAAGACAGAAAAGTATATTAAGACATTAAGGTCTGATGGAGGAGGTGAATACATGCCAAATGAGTTCAGCAATTTTCTAAAAAGTCATGGAATTTGATGTGAGTTTTCATGCAGGTACACACCACAACAGAATGGCATTGATGAAAGTAAAAAGAGACATATTGCAGAAATAGTGAGAGACTTGATGGCTAAGAAGAACATGCCTCATTGTTATTGGGTAGAAGCTATTCATACTGAAAACTGTACATCAAGTTACACTCGAAGAGAAGTTTACAAGTAAAAAGCCAAACTTATCACATCTGAAAGTTTTTGGCTATATTGCATATGTACATATTGCAAATGAATTGAGGATGAAGCTTAATCCAAAAGCAAAAAAATGTCTTCATTGGATACTCCCGTGAGCAAAAGGGATGTAGATGTGATAACCCACTCACACCAAAAGTGAAGGTGATCAGAGATGTGGTATTTGATGAAATGTCAAGCTTCTATGCAGATGACAAAGAAGGACTAAATCTTGAACCAAATGACAAAGAAAATGTTGAAAAATTAAGTGCAAAATCTCAAGCTTTGAGTGCACCAGATGCATCACCAAGCAATAGTTCCAACTCAAATCCATCGAGTGGAAGATTGCATGGAAATTTCAGTCCAACAAATTCATCAAATACATCCAAGAAAGGTAAACAAAAGCTTTCTACTTGTAGTAAAATATGTGTAGGTTTTGAAGAGGTTGATGGAGATTCAAGCGGTTCAGAAAAGAGTCTTGATGAGGAACTTGGATTGCCCTCTATGAGGACTAGAGGATTTAGAAAGGCACATGTAGATAATACAAGGAGAAGTGACCCAGGACTAAGAAGATATAGGAGGATGTTGAATTCTATACAACGATTAACATATGATAGTTACATGGCTCGTCATTGAGCCTACATGACAAAGGTAATACAAGATGATGAACACTCTTGTTTTGAAGATGCAATTGGAAATGCAGATTGGAAAAAAGCTATGGATGAGGACATGGATGCACTTTATGGAAACAAAACATGGAAGTTGGTTCCATTGCCGCAAGGAAAGAAACCCATAGGCTGCAAGTGGGTTTACAAGGTAAAGCACAATGCTCATGGCAGCATAAGCAAGTAGAAAGCACGATTGGTAGCAAAGGATATGCACAAAAATATGGCATTAATTATGAGGAAACATTTAACCCTCTAGCTAAAATGTCTAATGTAAGAACAATTGTTGCATTAACTACAACAAAATAAAGGACTTTGCATCAGATGGATGTGAAGAATGCCTTCTTACATGGTGAATTACAGGAAGAAGTGTACATGGAACAGCCACAAGGATATGAAGATTCAAAGCATCGAGAATATGTTTGCAGGTTCCAAAAGGCTTTGTATGGGCTAAAGCAAGCTCCTCATGCCTGGCATGCAAGGATTGTGACTTACTTAACCAGCATTGGGTTTTCTATGTGTGATGTAGATCATTCACTATATGCAAGGAAGGATGATGATGGCCTCACAATTATGGCTATTTATGTTGATGACTTGATTGTAGGTGGTGATAATAAAGAAAGCATCAAAGAGGTAGAGAAACTTCTTATGCACAAATCTGACATGAAAGATCATGGTGTGCTTCACTATTTCTTAGGCACTGAGTTTATACATATAGAAACAGGTATATGGATGTCACAAAAGCAATATGACTTGAATATGCTGCAAAAGTATGGTATGGCTGATTGTAGGCCGATTTCTATTCCATTAGATCAATATTTGAAGTTGGATACTACATCAAGTGAAGCATTGGAAAATGCTACTATATGCAGGAAAGTTGTGGGGAGTCTGACATATCTCACAATTACAACGCCTTATTTAAGCTATACTATTGGACTTGAATGTCACTTTATGCAAGTTCCCAGGAAGCCACATTTGGATGCTCTGAGGCAGACTCTACGCTATGTGAGTGCTACTTTGGATTATGCATTGTTTTATGAAGCTCATGTAGATTTGTAGGCTCATGGATACACCGATGCAGATTAGGATGGTAGCATTCTAGATAGAAGATCTTCTAGTGGCTTTCTATTCTCACTTGGGAGTGCAGCTATTACATGGAGCAACTAGAAGCAACCCATTGTTGCTTTGTCGAGTACATCTGAAGCGATGGATAGGTATGTGCTTGAAGATGAAGAGGTGTTGCAAAATCCTTGATCTACACCAGCCAAATGAACTCTAGGAGTATATGGTGGGACCTTTTAGCTTGCCAATGGATGTATTAGACACCCTACGTACCTTGGAAGATCACTCTCAAGAAGATAGATCAAAACAGATAAGTTGGAGTTAGCTCAGAGGTGAAGAACTTCCTATTTTGGTTCATACACCTGTCCAGTGTTTTCCATACTTCTCTGAGCACAGCAACAACTAGCTTAATTCCTCTTGGTGAAGTCTAGTTAACTTAAAGAGCTAACGTTCAAGAGTAATCCCATAAAAAATAATGAACCACACACTGAGAAAGATGTTTAACAAGTGATGACATCATCTTGATTTTCACGGGCTCCTACAATAATGAGACCAGTGAGCAGCAAAATGAACCTAACTCGAGATTAAAGAATCCAATGACTATGAGAATTTGTTTTCTTATACTAGACGGTATGCTGAATTCAAAAAGCATTCAGTCATTGAATTTGGATAAGTACACAATGAGAAATAGCTCTGACAAGACGAGTAAAAAAGTCGGGTACCTGACAGAGAAGTGAAAATGAACAGACAAGTTGACTTCAACTGAACATAACTGAATATTGAAATAGTTAAATGAAATGAAAATTGATGAGAATATAGTAGACCTATAGAGCTAAGTTTACCAAGTTAAATCACTAAAAATGATGCACCAAGCTAAGAGAAACCATCTCTGCAATCTGACTAAGAAAACTGAGAGATATGGTAGTGAGTAGTACACTTCACAAGAAGATGGAAATATGAACTCAGATAATCATGAAAATGAAAGTATATTGATTGTGCAATACAAAGGACTTACTGATACATATTTGTGCCTTGGAATCACACCTTGATATGGCATAAAGATCAGCTCTTAGAGGTCTTCACATAGGTCTCTCTAACCACGACTAAAGACTACCATGTATTTATAGTTGATCTTGGGAGGCTAACTTCCCTCAATCACTCTCCAATCAATTAGTGATTGATTTGATTCTCTATCTACCACAAATCACAAATTCGTGGCTCCTCTTTCCCTTTTTGATCAAGTGGACTCAATCACTTAAGATTCTCTCACTTTTACATTAAATAAACTCTTCAAAAGTTACAAGAGTTAGTTCACAAGTGAACTTTACATTGTCTTCATTTTAATGCTTCTTCTATGACTTTGTGGGACTCAAGCCAATACTTAGGCTTGTCATAGACTTGCTCCAACAGATCCCCCTCAAGCGAAGTATGCTTGAGGTCTTCAATCTTCCACGATTACTTGTAAACTAATCATGGCTTTGAACTTGCACAGCTTTGTACCATCCAATGCTTTGGTTAGAATATCTGCATATTGTTGATGAGTGGACACATATGATATTTGAATGTCTTTTCTTAGAACCTTCTTTTGTACATAGTGATAATAAACTTCAATATGTTTAGTCCTTGCATGAAAAATAGGATTAGCAGCCAAATGAATAGAACTCATATTGTCACCATAAATAGTTGGAGTTCCAAACTCCAATCCAAGATCTTTGAATAATGTCTTCATCCACATAGCTTCTTGAGTAGCTATGGCAAGACCTCTATATTCAGCTTCACTAGAAGAGAGAGCAACTGTGGGTTGCTTCTTGGATGACCATGAAATAAGCTTTGAACCTACAAAGGTAAGATAGCCTAAAGTGCTCCTTCTTTCTTCTTTGGAGCTAGCCCAATCTCCATCTAAAAATACCTTCAAAACTAAATTGATACATAAGGATAATAAAGTCCTTCATTTATGGTTCCTTTGAGATACTTGAGAATCCTTTTGGTAGCATCCATGTGTGATTTCCTTGGTGTATGCATAAATTGACTTAGCACACTCACACTGTAACATATATCTACTCTTGTCAATGTGGCATAGTTGAGACTACCCACTAGACTTTGATATGATGTGATGTCCTCTATGAGTTCACCTTCATGTGAGCTCAATTTGTGATTGACCTCCATGGGAGTACCTGCAATCTTACAATCTTGCATCTTGAATTTTTCCAACATGTCCTTAATGTACTTTCTTTGAGTGAGAAACATACCATGATCTTTGTAGACAACTTCCAAACCTAGGAAGTACGTAAGTGAACCCAAATCACTTATCTTGAACTCTTCTCTCATCTGATCTTTGATCTTCTTCATACCATTTGTATCATTTCCTGTCAATATAATATCATCTACATATACACATAGGTAGATAATCTCATAATTACTCTTTTTTAATAAAGAGTGAAGGATCTTCCTTGCTTGGTTGAAAGACTTTGTCCTGCAAGAATGAAACAAGCTTGAAATTCCAAGCTCTTGGAGCTTGCTTGAGACCGTACAATGCTTTGTTAAGTTTACACACATAATCAGGATAAACTTGATTCTCAAAACCAGGTGGTTGTGCCATATATACCTCTTTTGTTATCCAACCATTCAAGAATGCATTCTTTACATCTAGTTGAAGTATCTTCCAATTCTTGGAAGAGGCAATACTAAGAAAAACCCTAATAGTAGGCATCTTTGCCACAGGAGAGAAGGTCTCCTCATAATCAATTCCCTGATTTTGTGCAAAGCCTTTTGCTACAAGCCTTGCCTTATACCTGTTAATGGAACCATAAGAATTCTTCTTGAGTTTATAGACCCATCTTGAGCCTATTACCTTCATGGATGAAGTCTTGGGCACCAAATCCCAAGTGTTGTTTTCCTCAAGTGCTTCAATCTCTTCCTTCATTGCATGCTTCCATTCTGATTTTGCTTTGGCCTCTTCAAAGGATGATGGCTCCTCTTGGTTTATGTCATGTGCTATGTAGATAGAATGTTTAGTTACTAATGAGGTGTCAAACCCATACCTTTCTGGTTTTTTATTTTCCCTCATAGATCTTCTTAGGCCATGATGTGATGATTCTGCCTCATGTCCAAGTTCCTGCAATTTTGCTTTACCTTTAGACTTCCATGCTTTGATCTTTTCCATCTGAGATTCTTCATCATCCTCTGAGGTGTCTTGTTCTTCAATCTTCGGTTGTTCTCTACAAAGCTTTGGAAAATCTTCTTCAAGAGCATATGGTAAATTGACCTTCCTGCATGAATCTTCAAACAATGAATTTTTTTCATCAAAAACTACATCTCTGCTTACCAAGATTCCTTTGTTGGTAGGGTTGTATAACCTGTAGCCCTTTTGATTGTTGTCATATCCAATAAATACACATCTTTCTACCTTTGGATCCATCCTGCCTCTAACCTGTGAAGGAACATGAGCAAAAACAATACATCCAAAAATTTTACAATGATCTAAGCTTGGTCTTCTTCCATTCCAAGCCTCACATGGAGTCATCCCATCAAGGGATTTTGAAGGCAACCTGTTAATCAAGTAAGTGGCTGTAGATACAACCTCAGCCCATAGATAATTAGGCAAATGCTTTTCATTTAACATGGACCTTGCAGCTTCAACAATTGTCCTATTCCTCCTTTCTACCACTCCATTTTGCTCAGGAGTGTACCTTGTAGTTACCTGTCTTTTGATTCCTCTTTCTTGAAGAAAAGAATCAAACTCATGGGAGAAGTATTCTCCCCCTCCATCTGACCTTAGCCTTTTTAGTGATTTACCTGTTTGATTCTCCACAAGAGCCAAATATCTTTTGAAACATGAAAAAACTTCATCTTTGTGTTTCCTAAAGAATAGGATAGTCCATCTGCTGCAATCATCAATAAAGGAGACATAATACCTTGATCCAGATATTGAAGCTTCCTTGCTAGGTCCCCATACATCTGTATGAACCAACTCCAAGAGATCTCCATGTATATAACCTTTCTTCATGAATGGTAACCTGAGACTTTCCAAATTGACATGCACTACACTTATAAACCATATGTTGTTTTGACAAATTAGGGAGTCCAAGTACACTTTGGTCCCTGCAAATTTGCTTTAATGACCTTTCACCAATATGTGCTAACCTTTTGTGCCATACTTCCAATTCTGTGAGTGTCTGACCACCATAATTAAAGAGAGCAATGTTTCTAGTGTCTTGTAATTCAAATGTGAACAATCTACCTGTCTTTTCACCTTTTGCAATTCTTCTGAATCCTTGACTTGGATCTTTAACAAATGCCCCTGCTTTTGTGAACCTGACTTGCAACCCTTTCTCTACTATCTTCCCAACACTTATCAAATTCTTTGTAATGGTACGGACATAGAGTACCTTAGTGAGTAGGTTGATGTTTCCATCAGGTGCTTTGACATTGCCTATTTTCTCCATAGGATGTTTTGTGTCATCTTCTGTTTGTACCTCATGCTTATTCCTTGGATCTTCTAAATCTGATAGGAGTGCCACATTTCCTGCCACATGATTTGAACAACCTGAATCTATGTAGAAAACATGCTCATCAGATTTATCTTGTGGCCTAGCCATGTTCATGATCAATAATCAGTCCTCTTTGTTTGAGTCTTCTATGTAGTTATTGTAGTCTCTCCTTCCTTTGTAGCCTCCTTGATAGTTTGAATGATTGTAGTTGTTGTAGCTGCCATGATAATTGTTGAACCTTCCTCTTGAGTAGCCCTAACTTCCTCTATTGTATCCTCTTCCTCTTTGATTCCTGGAATTCTTAAAGCAATTTTCAGTTGTATGATTAGTTAGTCCACAACTAGAACATGGGTTGGAGTCTTGGGATCTCCCCTTCCCTTGTCTTCCTGCTCTTCCTCTACCTCTACCATGTCTTCCTCTACGTGCATAGTTAGCTTGATATGTACGTGCTTCATCATCCACTTTCTTTGCCTTTCCTTTGTTATCTTTGGACTTGCTTTTATCAGTGTATAAAGCTGAAGATTGATTACCTTTAGAGCTTTCTCCATTTTTGATAAGCTTTGCCTCTTGAGTAAGTAGTTGTCCAATGAGTGTATTGAAATCAGGTACATGCATGTCCATGTACAAATCCATAGCTGTGGTGAATGCTTCCCACTTGTCATCTACCTTCAAGCCATTGATGACCTACCTTACAATTTGCTCTTCATCTATTACCTCTCCAATGCTTCCCAAATGATCTGCTATGTCCTTGAGCTTTGTGACAAAATCAGACACATTTTGTTTGGGAGCCTTCTTGAGAGTTGTGAAATCCAGCCATATGATGCTTCCTAGCTTTGGTACTTGAAGAGAAGAAGGCTTCAAGTACATACGACACTTCCCAAGATGTCTTACAACTTCTAATGTGAGGCAACAAAAAATATGAGATAGAGTTGAGGAGATAACACCTTGCAAGTGCATCCTTGGAGCACCATGTGCTCAATCTTTCTTGCTCTTCTTGTGTTGGTTGACTTTTGTTCTAGAAACTTGGCATAACTTCATCTCCAGCCACATAACCATATAAACTTCTACCTTGGAGATAAGCTTCCATCCTTAATGACCAAGTGGAGTAGTTACCTCTGTCCAATTTGTCAATTGATGAAGGAAATCCATCTGCCATGTTATCCAACCTTGCTCTGATACCAATGTGAAGAGATGGATAGGTATGTGCTTGAAGATGAAGAGGTGTTGCAAAATCCTTGCTCTACACCAGCCAAATGAACTCCATGAGTATATGGTGGGACCTTTTAGCTTGCCAATGGAGGTATTAGACACCCCATGTACCTTGGAAGATCACTCTCAAAAAGATAGATCAAAACAGATAAGTTGGAGTTAGCTCAGAGGTGAAGAACTTGCTATTTTGGTTCATACACCTGTCCAGTGTTTTGCATAATTCTCTAAGCACAGTAGCAATTAGCTTAATTCCTCTAGGGGAAGTCTATTTAACTTAAAGAGATAACGTTCAAGAGTAATCTCATAAAAAATAATGAACGACACACTGAGAAAGATGTTTAACAAGTGATGATATCCTCCCGATTTTCACGGGCTGCTATAGTAATGAGACTAGTGAGCAGAAAAATGAACATAACTCCATATTTAAGAATCCAATGATGATGAAAATTTGTATGCTGATAATAGACAGTATGCTGAATCCAAAAAGCTTTAAAGCATTGAATTTGGGTAAGTACACACTACGAAACAGCTCTAACAAGATGAGTTAAAAAGTAGGGTACCTAACAGTGAAGTGAAAATGAACAGACAGGGTTGACTTCAACTAAACATAACTAAATATTGAAACACCCAAATGAAATGAAAATAGGTGCAAATATAGTAGACCTATAGAGCTAACTTTGCCAAGTTAAATTACTGAAAATGATGCACCAAGCTCAGAGAAAACATCTCTGCAATCCGATTGAGAAAACTGAGAGATATGGTAGTGAGTAGTACAATTCACAAGAAGATGGAAATATGAACTCAAATAATCATGAAAATGAAAGTATATTGATTGTACAATACAATTGACCTACTGATACATATGTGTGCCTTCCAATCACACCTTGATATGGCATAAAGCTCAGCTCTTGGAGGTCCTCACATAGGTTCTCTCTAACCACAACTAAAGACTACCATGTATTTATAGTTGATCTTGGGAGGCTAACTTCCCTCAATCACTCTCCAATCAATTAGTGATTGATTTGATTCTCTATCTAGCACAAATCATGAATTCGTGGCTCCTCTTTCCCTTTTTTATCAAGTGGACTCAACCACTTAAGATTCTCTCACTTTTACATTAAGTAAACTCTTCAAAAGTTACAAGAGGTAGTTCACAAGTGAAATTTACATTGTCTTCATTTTAAGGCTTCTTCTATGACTTTGAGGGACTCAAGCCAATACTTAGGCTTGTCGTAGACTTGCTCCAATAGTACAAAGGCTGAGTATAGAGGTGCTACAATGGCAGGATATGAGGCATCATGGCTAGAGTTACTACTTGCAGATTTAGGTGTGGAAGTGCAGAAGCCTATCACCATCTAGTATGATAATCTTAGCAGCATACAGTTAGCACAGAATCCTATTTTCCATGCTAGAAGAAAGCATATCGAGGTACATTATCACTTCATCAGAGAGAAGGTATTAGCAAGTGATATTGATCTTTTTTATGTGAGAATAGATGAGCAAGTTCTTGATATTTTCACTAAAGTACTTGGAGCAGAGAAGTTGAAGAAGTTTCAAAAGATGCTTTGACTACTGGACATGGCATTGTGCTTGAGGGGGAGTATTGAGATATCAAGCTCAACATGTGATGATCCAGGATGACATGTATCACTTTTTCTTTTTTTGGACATGTATAGTGGTCAGGTCGGTATATGTCATGGACACTTCTTAGATTTATCTATCTAGAGTGATGGCACATTTGTTTCTTTCGAGCTCACTCATTCCTCGATGTTAGGTTTTTCCTTATGTATTGATCTTTATATATTGCACTTTTTATATTCTTGTTTTAAGGTCATTCTTGTACATTCCTTTTTATGTAATAGAAGAAGAAGAAGATCATTCTTCCTTGCCTCAATCTAAGTGTGTGCTTCTCTCTGATTGTGAGAGTGTGTGTGTGAGCTCTCTTCCTTATCTCCTTCACTCTGACATCTCTTCCTCCATTGCTTCTTTCCATTTTGATTTCTTGTGTGCTTCTTCAAAGTTGATGGCTCCTCTGAGCTAATATCCTGAGCAATATAGATTGAATGTTTAGTGACCCCCGAAGTGTCAAATCCATACCTTTCTCGCTTCTTCTTTTACCTAGTTGATCTCCTTATTGTTTGTTGAGAAGATTATGCAATATCCCTCAAGTCTTGCATCTTCTCTTTACTTTATTGTTCTATAACTTGAACTTCCTTCTTAGTGTCTTTTGATCATCATCATAATCACTTCAATCTTCATGTTGTTGATTAGTTGCCCTTTGGAGTGTTGGAAAGTCCTCCTCTAGGTCATAAGGTAGCTTGACCTTTTTGCAATAATCTTCAAACCACGAGTTGTTTTCATCAAAGACAACATCTTTACTAAAAATAAGCCTTTAGTACTTGGACTATACAACCTATACCCCTTTTGATTTAGATCATATCCTAAAAGCACACATTTCTCTGCCTTAGGATCCATTTAAGTGCTAATTTGTGATGGCACATGTGCATAAGCTATGCATCCAAATATTCTTCAATGATCTAGGCTATGTCTCCTTCCATTCTAAGCTTCATATGGTGTCATCCCATCCAATGCTTTAGATGGGATCGTGTTCATGAGATAAGTGGTTGTAAACATAGCCTCTACCCATAGATAGTTGGATAATTTTTTCTCATTAATCATGGACCTTGCTGCCTCCACAATGGTCCTATTCCTCCTTTCTCCTACTCCATTTTGTTATGGAATATAGCTGGTAGTGATCTCTCTTTTGATGCCTCTATCTTGGAGATATGCATCAAACTCATGGGAGAAATATTCTCCCCCTCCATCTGACCTTAGCCTTTTCAATGTTTTCCTTGTTGAACTTTCAATAAGAGCAAGATATGTTTTGAAACAATTGAACACTTCATCCTTATGTTTCATAAACTGTATTATAGTCCATCTGCTACAATCATCAATGAATGACACATAGTACCTCGAGCCTAAAACTAAAGGGTGTTTTCTAGGTCCCCAAACATCTGTGTGGACTAGCTACAATAGGTTACCATGAATGTAACCTTTCTTCATAAAGGGTTGTCTATGAGACTTCCCAAATTGACATGCACTGCACTTATATATCATGTGTTGCTTGGATATTTTTGGTAACCAACACACACTCTGATCCATGCATATTTGCTTCAAACTCCTTTCTCCTATGTGAGCTAATCTTTTGTGCCACATTTCTAATTCTGATAAAGTTTGTCCTCCATAATTGAAAAATTCTATACTTCTAGTATCTTGTAACTCAAATCTAAAGAGTCTACCAGTTTTTTATCCTTTTGCAATCCTCTTGAACCCTTATTGAGGATCTTCAGCAAATGCTCCATTCTTTCTAAACCTTATCTGCAATCCTTTATCTACAATTTGTTCAATACTTATCAAGTTCTTGGTTATGGTAGGTACATACAACGCCTTGCTGAGTAGATTCATATTTCCATATGGAGTCTTCACATTTCCAATCTTTTCAACTCAGTGCTTTGTGTCATCTCTTGTCAGTATGTCATGCTTGTTCCTTGGATCCTAGAAGTCAGATAACAATGCCACATTTTCTTCTACATGATTTGAACAATAAGAATCTATATTGAACATATGCTCATCTCCTTTACCCTACCTCATGGTCATGTTTAGCAGTCTCTTCTTCCTCTATAGCCTCCTTGGTTATTGTAGTTGTCGTAGTTGTTGTTGTAGTTTTTGAAATTGTTTGTTCTTCCTCTTCCATAGCTTTCTCTATTGAAGCCTCTTCCTCTCTGATTTCAAGGGTTCTTGAAACAATTCTCAGTTGTATGGTTAGTCAATCCACATATCACACATGGAGAGGTGCTTTGGAATCTCCCCCTACGTTGTCTACCTCCTCTGCCTCTACCTCTTCCTGCAAATTTAGCTTGGGAGGTACCAGCTTCATCATTAGATTTCTTGCCTTTACCTTTAATATCCTCAATCTTGTTCTTATCATGTATAGGGTAGAGGATTGATTACCTTTTGAGTTTTTATTGTTCTTCACAAGCTTGTCTTCTTGCATGAATAGTTGTCCCATTAGAGTATTGAAGTCAGGTACCTACATGTCCATGTATAGAACCATTCTCCAATGCTGCCAAGTTAATGAAATAATTCCTTCATTTTAGTGAAATAATTAAATTGGATGGCTGCTATGCAATCTGAATATGATGCTATAATGAAGAATGGTACTTGGTCTTTATCTGACTTGCCTCTTGGCAAGAAAGCCATTGGTACTAAGTGGGTATACAAGCTGAAGCGTAAACGTGATGGTATAGTTGACAGGTATAAGGCTAGGCTTGTTGCAAAGGGTTATGCACAGGAAAGAGGCATTGATTTTGATGAGACCTTTGCACCCACATGTCGTATGACTACTGTTCGGAGCATCTGTGCACTTGCAGCCCATCATGGTTGGAATGTACATCAGTTGGACATTAAAACTGCATTTCTGAATGGTGACTTGCATGAAGAAGTGTATGTTTTTCACCCCCGTGGTTTTGTGTAGAAAGGGCATGAAAACTAGGTGTGCAGGTTAAAGAAGGCATTATATGGTTTAAAGTAAGCACCACATGCTTGGTATGAGAAGATACATGCCTATCTGATTGCACATGGTTTTGTGAACAGTCCAACTGAGAACACCTTATATGTTAAGCCTGCTAATGATGTGCTTTTGATCATTGTTGTCTATGTTGATGACATGCTGCTCACTGGTCCTATTGAGAAGCATATTGCTGATTTTAAGGCTGATTTGCATGCCTCATTTGAGATGTATGATTTGGGGCATTTGCATCACTATTTGGGCATTTAGTTTATGCAAGTTGATGGCGGATTGGCTTTGTGTCAAACAAAATATATTGACACATTATTGCAGTGTTTTGGCCTTGAAGACTATAAGCCTATTGCCACTCCTATGGAGACATGTTTACGATTGAGTCTTCATGATGCTCGAGATGCATTTGATGTTGTCCTCTATCAGCAAGCTGTTGGATGCCTGATTTACTTATGCATTACTCGACCACATATTTGGTTTGATGTCTCACAGATGAGCAGGTTTATGCATTGCCCAGGTGTGAAGTATTGGCAGGCGGTTAAGCGCATCTTTCGCTACTTGAGTGGTACTCGGCTACTTGGGTTGTTTTATCCCAAGGGGGGATGACTACCACCAGATTTGGATGCTTTTTCTGACTCAGACTCGGCTGGTTGCTATGACACTCATGTGTCCACTAGTGGCTTTTGCTTCATGCTTGGTAGCTCATGTATATCTTGGTTGAGCAAGAAGCAGCCTACTATGGCCACTTCCACTTGTGAGGCTTAGTATAGGACAACTTTCACAGCTACTGTTGCGTGTGTGTGGCTCAGACGCCTTATGGCTGATTTGGGTGTTGATCAATCCTCTGCCACCACCATCTTCACTGACAATCAGAGCGCATTAGCAGTTGCGAGGAACCCTGTGTTCCATTCTCGCACTAAGCACATTGAGGTGCATTATCATTATGTCAGGGAGAGGTTCTCTGCTGGGGAGATCAGCTTGGCGTATGTGCCCACACAAGAGAACATTGTAGAACTTTTCACGAAGGCTCTGCCTAGGGAGAAGTTTGAAGCTTTCCGCAAAGCTTTGGGCTTACTTCCTTTCGTGGAGTGATTTCCACATAGCTTGGCACTTCCTTATACATGAGTGCTAGCTCCTTGTTCACCGCATCGCTCCCAAGGGGGATTTGTTGATATATTTAGGTAGTGATATGTGTGAACACTCTAGGACCGCCGGGGCACTTTTTTCCCTCCCTAGGAGGTTTTTTCCCTTGGTTTGTATATATGCCTATTGCCCAAATGGGCTACTTATCTTTGTACATTCTCTAGTAATAAATTCAGTCTTGTGTGTTGTGCTCAAAGCTCCTTCTTCTTCCTTGTGCTGTTCACGTGCTTCCGTAGACGTCTAACTCCAATACCAATGAGTTCGTCAAAATATCCTTTCTTTTGTTTCTAGACCTTGAGTGTTTTTTTTTTGTCCTAGAAACTTGTTGTCCCAAAGGGGCACAGTTTTCCTTTTGGCTTGAGGAAAGATCCTCTACTTCAACCCCACTATTCTGGAGACCAAGGATTTTAGTCTCATCCATTTTATTAAGTTCAACCACAAACCTGCAATCTTCAAAAGATAAAGGTAAGATATCATGTGATGTGGGATGCAATCCATACTGGTCAGCTTGTCTAGGAATAGGTTGAGAAAGTTTTCCCTGTTCTGCACCATAGTCCATCCTTCCTCGGAGCCATTATTCATTTGCTCAAAATCACCAACAATTTTTTTGTCATTTTATTCCACCAGACCAACAATGTTCTTGGGTTGAGACAGAGAATCAACCCTCCTAGTGCATGACTCATCAAGAGCGTTAGAAATCCCTTCCAAAAACACATCATATGTATTTACCCAATTTTCATCTTTCTTTTTAATTTGTTTACCGGTATGTTTTCTGAGGGAGTTAGCTGGTAAGCTTTTGGTTGGAAGAAGATCATCCAACTTTTTACCTTCATGACTTTGAGGCTCTTTCAATAGGGGGGAAATCCCTTATCCAATGTGCCTACTTATTACACTTAAAGCATGCATTAGGCAGGCTTTTATAAATGACTTTCTGGTCATGCAAGCAATTTCCATCCGAGTCGTTAATTTTCAAAGAGGGTTTAATTGGATTGTTCATGTCTATTTCTACCAGGACCTGGCACTTAGGGTTGAAACTACCCCTAGGTCTCTGCCCAAGCACTTCACCAATAAGGGAACAAAGCCCTTCAATCGAAGGAAAATAGTCAACTAGGAGGTCTGGCAGTTCAACCCACACTCGGACTTTTGAGGGCTTTAGAACCCTCGGATTAAATCTAGCGTACCATTTAAAGAATGAAACCCGCGTGGACCTAGCTATCCATTGCCCTTCTGTAATGACTCTAAAGGCACTAATGGCATCATCAAAGAAGAAAAAGAAGTAACCATTAGGTAAGTAGTGCACCTCACGAACAAGTTGCCCTCTCGATTCCCAATTTATTTTAATCCAATGTTTCAGCACGTCAAGTGGGGGCCTATGGCTGCGGCATAACGCAATGAAAACCCTCTCAACCAAGTAGTTTTGCCAAACCGATTATGCATAGTTGTCAATAATGAGCATGGAACTATCCTAGACAGATGCATTTAGAGTCATTTCTTTAAAGTAACATTCAATTGTTCTTTCCATTGGTGCTTTGCCTTTGTCGTTAGCATTTAAGAGACCAAACGTGACATTATCTGATAAAAGCCCTAAACCACTAGACACAACATCCGTAAATCATTTGCGTTGGGGGGATACAAGATACAAAGATGTTGTAGCATCAGTAAAAGATACACTTACTTGCTTGGAGGCATAAGGAAATGACAAATCCTTAGTAGGTTCATAGTGAAGACCAAACCTATCGTAACTAGCCTGTGTCGTGCCATCAGAGCAGTCCGGTGTATGAGCTTCATCTTTTTGGAGACATAACTCTGTGCTAGGTACCTTTGACATGTTGGAGTAGATGAGAAGTTCTTTTTTCATTCCTCTTGTCTAAGCATAGCCATCATCCCTCCCCCCTTAGGGGAGAGCACAAACCCCTTTCACCCACAGCGACAGCGAATGGGGGGAATCAAATAAAGAAGGGACAATGAGAAAAGGATGGCCTCTTCATGCACATGGGGCAAAACGCTAAGGTGGAGCATGAAAACCCTAGACACTTCTCTTGCCTTGCTTTGTCAATCTACTTTTGATTTTTTGGTGACCCTCGAAATCTGAAATTTTGATGTCAGATTCGGGAGATCTAAAGTACTTTTTAGGAATTGAAGTACTTTCAATGCAAGAGAGAATTTGGATGATACAATGCAATTATATGCTAAAAATCCTTGAGAGATTTGGTATGAGAGCTTGAAAACCTATTGATATGCCCCTTGATGCTTAAAGCTAAGCTTATGCAGGATGGGAAATACTTACATGATGCCAATGTGTATAGGGAGATGGTTGGAAGTTTGATTTATGTAACAAAGACAAGACCAAATTTGAGTTCTGCAATTGGATTGGTGAGTCAATTTATGCATAAACCATGTAGAGTGCACTTGGATGCAGTGAAACACACAGTGCAATATTGGAAAGGAACATTTAATTTTGGTTTGTTTTATGAGAGAAAAGTTTAGCCATGTATATATGCATACACGGATGCAGATTGGGAAGGAAATTTCATGTATTGAAGGTCAATGAGTGGGCTTTGTCAAGTACCAAAGCTGCATATAGAGGCATTACACAAGGTGTTTGTGAAGAACATGGATTAAGTACCTACTTGAAGAAATGGGAGTCTACATCGATGGAAAGGTGTTCATCTATTATGATAATGCGAGCAGCATTATGTTATCAAAGAATCCAATTTATCATGTGAAATTGAAGCACATCGAAGTTCATTATCACTTTGTTCATGAGAAAATCATCGAAGGAGAAGTAGACCTTATTCACATCAGCACTAGAGAACAAGTGGCAGATATCCCTAAGCTCTTCCCAAGGAGAAGTTTATCTACTTCAAAGAAGCTTTAGGAGTTAGAAAGCTTTAGTTTGTATCTAGATTTCATTTCATGTTGATTTCATCTTGTATGGACATATGTATTTCTTTCATTTTGTATTAAAGCTCATTCTAAGCTTAAGGGGGAGATTTGATGACATGGCATTAGATAAAATGAAACAAAATATAAAATTTATCAATAGAAGTCTAATTAACATGCATCCCCCGAAATCATCCTTATATATAGCTATGTTTAGCAAAATGCAAAATTATTCATCCATGAAAAATAACAATTAAAATAACAAAGCTCTATGGTTGACCATCACCTAAAAGCATTGTCAGGAGCACAACGTACTTTTCAAAATAACTAGCACCCATGGGAGTGAAAACCACGTCAATACAATGCAAAATCACCTATGAAATCATGGAGAATTGATTTTGAACTTCTATAAGCTCTTATTTTGTGATTCCTTATCCTATGATCCCAAGATTGACTAATAGTTTGAATACTTTTTCAAGTATATGCTCATTAAACATTTCCTTACTCCTTTCAAGCTGCTAAAGAACAATATCCTTAAGTATGCCTACAAAATTGCATAACAAATTGAGAAAGCGAGTGTGGTTATGTCAATGATTCATCTCAAGAAGCATCAATCTATTTTGATATCAAATTTTGGAGTTTGAGGATAGAAATAGCACACAATCTAAATGGGGAAGAAGAAGGAACTTGGGATCACATACGAAATCATATCATAAAGTGTAGTGTAGAAGAGGATACATAGCCCTTTTGAACTATGGACATGTAGAGTGACAAGAAATAGACCTTGTTGAGCCCATAAAAGTCATATTGGTCAAAGTCAACTACAATTAAAGTCAACTATAGTCAAAATCAAAAGATCAAAGTCAAATTGATCCAAGTCAAGAGGTTCAAGGTCAAAGTCAACATGGGCAAAGTCAAAGTGTGTAAAGTTCAGGTGTCAAAGTGCACAGGTAGTGCAAAAGTAATTGTTCACAAGGGTTGTAAATTGCAGAAAGATGGTTGCAGGGTGTAGAGGTATTTCTATAATTTCCCTAAGGTTCAAAAGTGTTTTAAGATGTTTTGGAAGGTTCAGGTGAACCCTCTCTTAGATGCACAAGTGAAGAATTAAAAGGCAAAATGTGAAGATATGTGAAGTGGTAGCGTACGTAGAAGTGAAAGTATGGCCCCCCCAATTGAAATTTTTGTGTTAGTCTAAAGTCACTACGGGACAAAACAGGGATTTGTTGGCTGCCCACTTTTGGAGATAATCTTGGGACATCAAAGTGAGCACCAAGATACTCTTGCAGTTAGGAGTGTACGTGAATCGACACTCAAATCAAGGCACAGACTATTCTTGGAGCAAGAAAGTGTAATCAAAACTAAGCAAAGTGAGCATAGTCTAAGTGAGGCAAGAGAGAGAAGTGCAAGAGACACACAATGTGCGACGTAGAGAAGTGAAGTGCAAGGTGTGCATGAAGAGTGACCAAGGAAGTGTGCAGAGAAGGGATAAGCCATTCACCCCAAGGATCCCAAGGTCTCATTGAAGTTGTGCGCATGCCGACAGGTGTCCAACCCTCCCCCTTATTGGAAGCTTGGTGCAAGGTGTCTACAAGTGCAGGCTTGGAGAAGGTGGAGGTCTAGTGGAGAGAAGGCTGGCAGCAACAAGACCCTTGGGTATTTGGTATATTGTGTTTGAGCTCTCTGTGGGATTTTGCACAGAAGCATTGGATTGTATTTGGGCATCACCATTGTATTTGTCTTCCTATAATCAATCGACAGAGGCTTCCATTGTGTATCTTTCTTCTTGTCTTTCTCTTTTCTCCTACAAACACTCAAATCCCTTCTTGTCCAAGAATCCCCCAACAAAATTTGGCACGCCCGGTGGGACTTCAAGGAGATTTGAGCATAAGAGAAGCCAAGTGCAAAGGGTAGAAGAGTTCGATGGTGGACATACTACTTCAGTGGACTAAGAGGTAAATATTCTTATCAATTATGTCATACTAAAAGGACTATGAACAGCCCACGACCGCAACCCGGTCCCAAACATTGAGGGTCACCTACAAGCAAACAAGAAGGAAGGCTGTTAGAAGATCCTCTAGTCCCGTATCTTCAACCTCATCAGTAAAGAGCATGGCGGGACAAGTAGACTTGGAAACCTTACTACCAAGATTAAATATAAAATTTCCTTCTTTCAAAGGCCTACCTCAGGAAGATCCAGACAAGTATATTAGAAGGTTTTTGGCACTATGCAAAACTAGAGGCTTAATGGGCAAGGAGGATGCCTCTTTGATACTCTTCCCTACCACATTAGAAGGATTAGCAGATAAATGGTTCAGCCGATTTGCTGAGAACAATTTTACAACTTGAGACTAAATGAAAGATGCATTCAAAAATCAATTCAAGCATGGAAATACTACAGAGATCATCATAGAGGAATTAGAAAACTTGAGATTGGGTCCAGGTGAGAAATTTCCACAGTTTGTAACTAGGGTTAAGGCACTAATGGCTAAGTTTCCAAATCCTCCACATGACTTTTTTGTTAAGAAATGGTTAGCTAAGCCACTTCGAGTGACCATCCAATGTAAATTCAAGGAATTTGTGTTGCCTACAACCTCCATATAGGAATTCATCAACACAGCTACATGACTAGAGCAAATAAGGCAACCGTATGGAGCAACTTCTTCTCAACCACCATATTCTACAGAAATGGAGGATCCAGTAATCCAACTAAGGAAGGAGATGGAGGGCTTGAAAATGAATAAGCCCCACAAAGAGGAGATGAATGCTGCTACTCAGTTGAGGAGGGAGATTGAGGCATTAAAGCTCCAAAAGGAGGAGGAGGCCCAAGCAGAGAAATTGGCTCAACTGCGACAGGAGTTGCAAGAACTCAAAGGGGGTGGCATCAAGAGTGGACTTTGATGTACGATGTGCACCAAGCAAGGTCATACATTAAGTGAATGTCCTCTGTTAAGTGTGACTTGCAAACTATGCAGGAAAGCTGGTCATGAGGCCTAGGAATGTCAATCAAGAGGAATGCATGCAACAGGTGAAATCTATCAACGAGATTGGCGCAAGAATTTATTACAAGAATATCCTGAGATGATGAGTACTTGGGTTAAGGCACCAGTGCACTTAAAATACAATCCATCTTGGGGACCTGTGCCACGTCGCCACTCTTGGAAGGCATTTGCGATTAAGGTACAGAACAACAAGCAATGCCAGGATTGGTTGAATTACCCGTACTTCACTCCACCTACAGGACCACCAACAGTTGGATACATGATGGCAACGATTCACCACTGGCTCCCTCGTTTAAAACATATGGACGATATAGTAGCGCATATGACTGTAAAGATATTTGACATGATGCAGATGGTTTTCAAAGTCTTCCATCGCATCAAGGCACCCCATGTAAACACCCCTGGTTTCGAGCATGGCAATCTCGACTTAGCTTATGACATGCGTACAACACCATCGCTCCGGGCGTGTTATGCCTGGCATTGCAGAATCAAATACCTATCGGCGTGCTACAAGCAAACCTTCGAAGAAATGTTCACAACCAATTTCTGGGAATACCATTCGAAGGTGTTCATCAGCAAGCCTACACACCTCTTGCAATTATTTGCCTGTGAACAGATGGTATATTCCATGCATTATCGACTCCCGCCATCAGATGAACCACAGCCCATTGATTGGGAGAAACTCGAGGCAGATTTGGCCCGAGGCATTTGAATATCAGAACACACCCTCGCTCAGGAGCTCCTACAGAATTACATCCGACAGACCTCACAACAAGTTTCTGTCGCAGACGACAGAAGCGAGAGGGAGGGGGGTGTTGGCAGTAGTCAGAGGCATAGAAGACGCGGAAGCATGTAAAGACAGAGCATAACAAGGAAGCAGGGAGTCAGTCAAATCATTTTTTCAAAGACTTATGTTTTATAAATACCTTTCAAGACCTTCAACAGTGATTTTCATCACTTTTGTACTATATGTAACATAGAAAAACCCTTTTTGTAATTTATAGCTCCATTTCGTGCAAGCCGAGGAGTCCTCGAGCTTGAAGAGCTTAGGTAGAATGAGCACACCAATTTTGGTTATTTTTAGACACCGTTTACCCCTTCAAATAGCATCTAGAACCTATTTTTCAACTATGCCGGTCACTAGATGTGAAACCGGTCAAAACTAGTCTAGAATCTATAAAAAGAGCTAGAGAGATCATTTTTGAGGTTAGCTAGTGTAGACTTGTATGAGCTAGAGTGAGTTTGAGCTTGAAAGAGTGTTCTTGAGAAATAGAGTTGATTTTCCTACCTTCCATTGTGTCTTGCTTGTCTCTTCGTTGTGTGTGTGTATGTGTGTGTGCATCTCTATGCTTCTCACCTTCACTCTCACTTCATCTCACATTCACGATCTTCATATCACTCCTATCTCTTCCGCGGATTGACATTAAGGAGGTGGAGCTTCTTAAGGTGGTCCTCACCATTGTGCTAGAGCAACACAGGCTCTCTTCACTCACTTCAAGAGTTTGAAAAGAGAAGCTAGAGCCAAAACGAGGCTAGTAGCATCCTTACCTCTTTGAGAGGATTTTGGGCTATGAATCTTGACAGACCTACCAAAGTATGTTCACTTTGTTGAAAAAGAAAAAGATCAAGGATTATATTCCTTTCCTCAAGAAAAAGAATGGCAGATTTGCTATCTCTATTGAGGAGAACTTGGACGAGGTTACTAGCTTCTTTACGAGTGTTTTCTATAGTTCTCCCAAGTGGGGGGGAGGATATCCATGGAGCCAGGGCCTTCATTGCTCTTAAAAGGAAAAAATATGTTCCTCTTGGCTTGGCTGCCTTGGTGGACCTGCCCCTCACTAGCGATGAGATTAAAGAAACCATTGATTAATTGAAACCCTACAAGACTCCTAGCCTTGATGGACTTCCTAATGAGTTTTTCATTGCTCTAAAAGATTTCTTTGCACCTTATATTTTTTTGATTTGGAAGGATTTTGTTAGTTGGAGCACTCTCCCTATTGAAGTTAACACTGGAGTTATAAAGTTGATCCATAAAAAAGGACCCAAAGAGGACTTGAATAACTGGAGACCAACTATTACGTGCATGACAAGTATCTATAAAATCTTTGCTTCTACCCTTGCTAGAAGATTGAGCCCCATCATGAATGATATCATCCTCCCTGAACAAAAAGGTTTCATAGTAGATTTATCCATGATGCTATTCTTTCCCTATGGGAAGGGATGGAGTATGCCAAAGAGTATAATCAACCCTATTATTTCTTCAAGGTAGACTTTGAGAAGGCCTATGACAGGATTGAGTGGAATTTCATTCTCCAATCCCTTCATGATATAGGTGCTAGAAAAAGGTTCATAAAAGTTGTTGGTAGTCTTTCTGGAAATTTCCACTCTAGAATATCTATAAATGGTAGCCTTTTCCCTCATTTTAGACATAGAAGGTCTATTAGACAGGGATGTCCTTTAGCTCCCCTTTTGTTTGCCATTGCTAGTGATGCCCTTGGTTGGTTGTTTAAGGATGCCATCAAAGAAAAACAATTTGAAGGTATTAATCTGCCTAGAACTGACAAACAACTCTGTTTGCAAGCCTTTGTTGATAACACCAACATCCTCACCAAAGTTGATGATGAATATGCTCAATGTATTTTAAATTGTCTCAACAATTTTTGTCTCGCTAGTGATTCTCACATAAATCATAAGAAAATTGCCTTAAAAAATTCTAATAATTTGGTTCCTTCTTGCATTAGTAACCTGCGTTGTGAAGTGATAAGAGATGGTGAATCTTCACGCTGCTAGGCATTCCTATGGGTTTTAAAGTCTCTTTGAATCAAAGGTGGAAGTGGGTTATGGAGAGATTCAGAGAAAAGTTGTTTACTTTGTATGCTTGTCAATCGTCCCTCTCTCACAGTGTCTTTGTGCTTAATCATTACATATCACCTTCTTTTGTTTATTTTCTTTCTTGTTGGGTGCCTAATAAAGCTCATATCAATTAGATTATTAGTCTCTCGAGAAGGCTCCTTTGGGAAGGAAGTCTTTTGCATAATAAAACTCCTAAGGTTGCCTAGAGAATCTGTTGCTTACCTAAAAGGCAATGGGGGCTTGGAACCTTTTGTCCTTTAAAAATGTCCTCTAATCTGTCTCCTAAATGGATTGTTAGGGCTTTGGATTCTCAAGACTGCTAGGCTCTATTAATTAAAAGGAATATGCATAGATTTAGTGTGGCTGAATACAAAGCTTGGAAACATCATTCTGTTTGGGATATTATTTCTTGCCCTCATACATTCCTTCCTACTGGCTCTAGGTTGTGTTGTAGGATGTGGTATGCGTGGATGGAAGTGAAAAATTATGTGTGCCCTAATAACAGATTTTTTGAATCCTTTGATTTTTTCCTTCAGGAAGGCTTGTGGAGTGGCTAGCTATCTCTCTGGAATATTGGTCTTGTTGGGATCAGAGAACACAAATAATAGAAGATTGGATCTACCACTTGGAAAGATCTCACAATCAATTGTGAGATTCTATCTGAAGAGAAAATTATGAGTACTAATGCTTCTCCTGGGTGTGTACAGGCCCAGCATAGGAGAATGCTGGTTGACAAAGCTATCATCTCTCAAGGGAGGAGGAGCAATTTGCTGTCCAATATTGCTCATGACATGCTGCATAAATTTAAGAAGAAAAGAGGGTCCATCTTAGTGATCCTCCCTAAACTCAACAACAAATGGAAAGTCAACTAGAAGCCTTAATAGTGGTGTTATAGATTCCTTTGTATTTGGAATTGGCCCTACAATATCAAGAATTTTGTGTTGCTCTGGCTCATTATGCACAATGTAGTGTGGTGTGGCATTAAAGACAACAAGTTCAATATTAATACTGGTATTTGTAAATTTTGTGACAATGTGGAAGATGTCCCCCATCTCTTTCTCAACTACAAGCATGACCAAACATTTTGGCAGATTCTGTTTGCTTTCTGTCTAAATTATAATTTTAAGCTTAGCTACAAAGAGATTATTCTTTACTGTTGGAACAAATTTGACTTTGCTTTGTGGAATATATGGAGATCCCACATCCTCTAGAGCATCTAGAGAAGCAAGAATGAAGCTTACTACAACAATGGTTTTTCCAACTCTTTTCTTTTTACTTGCTATAAGGCTCTTAGAAGACTTGGACAATAGTGTTTGGACTTAGTGACTTCTCTCTAAGAAGGCACCTGAAAGATACTGCTCCTTAGAAGTGGAAAAACTCATTTTTGACCCTGTATTCCCCCACTAGATATGGTATGGTTGTACTCTGTAGCAATAGATGATCATCCTGCCTCTTGGCCTTATGTAACTCTATGTCGGGTTGTACTTTGTATGCCTATGTGATCTCCTTGGTGTATTTCTAAGGTGGGGGCATTCTTGCTCTTTGTACATCTTTACATGCCATTTTTAATATACTTTGTTATACTTTATGGAATATTTGGAATGAAGTTTTAATGCCTTGAGGATTTTAATGTGTTTTGATTTAGTGGGTGAAGTTCCATGAGGGTGTGAACGAGTGTGAACATGTGTGAACACGCATGGATTTATTCAAATAATTTTGGAGATATTTGAAGAGTATTTTTAGAGAATAAGTTATTTTTAGAAGATAGTTATTTTTAGCTATTTTTGTAAATAAAGCAAAAGCATGCTTTTTTTAGCATGGCCCTCATGTATCTTCAATTCAGGATATAATAAGAAATACCTATAAATACGCATGCTCTCATAGAGTTATCCATGAGAGTATGTGGGGGGAGATTGCACCCAATCTTATGTCGACTCTTTTTGTCTCTTATCTCTTTATATTTTCTACGTACATGTCTACAGGATCTGATTGTCAATAGAAAATATAAAGAGACAAGAGACAAAAAGAGTCGACACAAGATTGGGTGCAATCTCCCCCCACATACTCTCATGTACAACTATATGAGAGCATGTGTATTTGTAGTTAATTTTTTGACAAAGATCAAAGATTTGAAGGAAAAGTTGATTTCTGCCGATGAAGTCTTGCTGACAGTTCACTTGTGCAAACTCTTCTGAATGCTCTTCCCAATTCATACGAGAGTTATGCTTCTACTCTTCGTTCGATGATGAAACGCAATCCAAATGCCTTGACATTTGAGGAGTTAGTTTCTGTTCTGTTGTACGAAGATCAATCTAGGCATGTTGCAGATCAAGCTTTCTTGCCTTGTTAAAGGGCAAAGGTAAATGGAGCTCTTCTACTTGTAAGCACAAATCATCTAATTCTGCACAATCAAAGAAGGACGATAGAGATGACATGAAAACAGAAAAGTGAAAATTGTATTGCAAGTATTGTAAAGCAAATCATCATGTCATAAAGAATTGTCTAGAACTTAGCCTAATTGAGAGAGTCATATCTCTCATTGTATGTATCCATCTTTAGAGTTTAAATATTAATTTGAAAGCTTGTCTCTTGTGCTTTAGGTTTCCAAAATACTTTTATCAAATTCATCATGGTTTGTGAGTTATTCAATTTTTAGTGAAGCCCAATTTTCGGTCTAACTGAGTGGACATGCAATTTGTTTTAAGGCAAAAAGTTCCCAAACCAAAACTACTCGAAATTGAGTTTTTGGTAGCTCATTTGAAAGCAGTTTGAGTGACAAAAGTCTCAAGTTCATTGTGTTCTTCAATTGATACCAGTTTTCATTCTAAGGTTCAGTTGTAGGTAAAAGTCTTGATCCTTAGAAAGTTTTCTACACTTTTTGCTCCACATAGGAGACAAATTCTCCAACAGTTGGTACCAAAGCTCCACAAAGAGCATTGGAGCTTGAAGAGTCAAAGCATTGGAAGTGAACCAAATCAAAGGAGAAGCAAAAAATTAAGAGGGAGCTTCGTAAAGTCAAGAAAGAGTGCGACAACATATCTACGGCAAACTTCAAACTTGGAACTCTTCAATGGTTGATTTAGGACAACACGTTGAGAATTTAGATAAAGTTGATTTTCATACTTGGAGGTATTGAATGACAAATTACCTTAATGGTAAAGTTTTATGGAGTCTAGCTACTAGAGATGATTGAGAACCAGTGGACCTTCAAGATCCCAATATCACTCCACCACAAAGGAGAAAATTTGCAGATAAGGAATAAAGGAATCAAAGGGTGATGTTCCTCATTTCACAAGTTATTTCTAACACTAAAATTGGTCATGTGCAAAGCCTAGAGATAGCCAAGGAAGTTTGGGAAGCATTAGAGAAGTGTATGCTACCTCAAGAAGGTCTTAGAAGATGCAACTCAAGAATGAGCTCAACAACATGAATAAAAGCTCAAACCAAAGCATTAGTGAGTATACATTGAAGATCAAGGTGCTTCAAGGTCAGCTAGCATCAGTTGGATGCAAGATGGAAGAGGAAGACATTGTCCAAATAGACCTCAATGGCTTGAGGATTGAAGAAAAGTGGAAGCCCCTCATCAAAAACATTCTTTATAGAGATCCTCTACCAACATTCAAGGACATTATACCAAATCTTGTGGCTAAAGAGGCTGCTCAACAAGGAGAAGGAAACAAAGGTAAGGACAACCATAAGAAAATGTTATATGTAGGTCGAGGTAAAGGAAGGAACTCAAGAGGAGGCTCGAGAGGGAGAGGAAGAAGCTACAAAAACAAAAATTCTAGCCAACACAACTCGGATGACAACAAGGACAACTCAAATGACAACACATATGGAAAATTTAAAGGAAGAAATAGAGGAAGAGGTTGAGGTTGATACAATCCTCATAAAGGTATAACATGTTATCATTGTGGTAAATTAGGGCATTATGCAAATGATTGTTGGTAAAAGAATGGAAGCCGGAATGTAGGAAGCGAAAGGAGCCAAAATAATTATGCAAGTACATCAAGTGAAGGACACAAGCAAACCATGCTTGCCATGAAGGATGAGTATAACAACCGGAGGAGTGATGATAAAAAATGGTTTATAGATTCAAGTTGTAGCAATCATATGACATGCCTGTGAAAAGTATGTGTCAAGATCCGTGATTAAACTCAACACACAATTGAGCATGTTGGAGAAATCAAGATTGGAAACAAAAGGTATTTGCTGAAGTTCTTCATGTTCTAGCTACTATTGGAGAGAACTTGATATCAATGAAAAAGGTTTCTTTATAAAGATTTCAAAAGAAGGATTCAAGATCATTGCTCAAGGAAGGAAAGAAGGTAGGATGTTCCCTTTGGACATTCAACAACCACATGGAAAGGTGATGTATATTCAGTTTGGAAACAACAAGATTGCTGAAATCAATTTGTGGCACAAAAGGTTTGACATATCAACATTCCCAAGCTTAAGGACATGTGCAACCCTGAAGTGGTAAGAGTTCTTCTAGGATTCAATGATGCTGGACTACATGTGTTTTGTGAAGAAACTAGAAAAGAAAACTCGACAACCATTCAAGAAGAGCAACTATGTGACAAGGAATGTCCTCAACTTGATACAAATGGATACATGGGGACCATCACAACAACCATCGATGTTGGTTATAGATATTTTGTCACTTTTATTGATGATCATTCAAGAAAACGTTTGGGCTCAAGCAGCTAGTATGACTATTTATTTGATGAACAAGTACACCGCACCTAGAGTGCATAATTTAACACTTGAGGAGGTCTATTCCGTTAAGAAACCTAACCTTACACATCCCAAATTTTTATTATCTGTGTGTTGTGTTCACATTCATCAAGAACTAAGGACAAAGATGGAGCCAAAGTCCAAAAAAAGTATTTTCATTGGATATTCATTGGAGCAAAAAGGATATAGGTGCTACAATCTAGTGAAAAAAGAGCTATCAGTCACGTGAGATGTGGTACTTGATGAGCTAAGATTATGGTTTGGAGACAAAGGGGAAGAGATTATTCTTGACGAAGATTATATGACGGAGGTGTTGTCCAAGAAGAATTTCAAGAAACAAGCACTCAAATGTTAGGTGAAGAAGCTTCTACATCACATGGAGAAAGCTCAACATGGAAGGGGAGACTAAGGAGTCATTCTTCATCACCAACGTCAGGTTATGAAAGATTTGAGCTAAATGTGCTGCCCAAAATAGTGATTCAAATGCAAGTGAAGAAGAGTATGAAGAGGTGATTACAAAAAGGTAAACTTAAATTGGTTGAAGAAGCAATATTCAAAATGAAATGAAAGGAGGTCTTCAAGAGCAAGCTATCCAACTCAAAGGCTGAGCTTTGATAGATAGATAGAGAAAGAGAGAGAGAGAGGGAGGGAGAGAGAAAAAAAGAGAAGAGAGAAAGAGAGAGAGAATTTTGATGGTTACACTTGAGTATAAACTGCACCTTGTTAGCCAATGGATCAGCTTAGTATTTGCAATGGAATCTCATGATAGATTTAGTAGTGAGTCGAATCACAAATGCACCAAACTGGATCATCTACCTCTCTAAACTACTATGTGATACATTGTCATGTGGCAAGGATAGTGATAGAGGGCTATCAAAGGGCATGACAGAGATGATAGAGGAGAGAGAGAGGGAGAGAGAGAGAGAGTGTGAGGGAGAGAGAGAGAGAGAAGGGGAGAGAGAGAGAAAAAGAGAGCGAGTATTTTATGGAAGTGTAATATGCAAAGATGCAAATGGCAAGATTGACATGGGTAGATCTCATCTCAAAGAATGGAATAGATAGAGAGTGACGGAAAGGGAGGGAGGGAGAGAGAGAGAGAGAGAGATAGATAGAAAATGATATCTTTTGTTTTTTATTGTCTTATTGTTTTACGTTGTTTATTTAATTAGTTAAATAGTTTGTATGTAGTTTCTCTCCACATGCAGGATTGCATGGCAACCATTTCTAGAGTTAAATCAACAAGAATTCCACATAATTTGAAAACTATGCTTGAAGCTCCAATTTCAGATACTAAAAATTTGGAAGTCATTGATGCACTTCCTAATGGGAAAAGCCTCGGTCCTAACGGCCTTACGAATGAGTTTTTGAAGACCCTTAGACAGGTGCTGGCCACTCAGGTCTGCTTGCTTTGGCAAGAGGCACTGTCATTTGGTGTGCTCCCCGAGTGTTTAAACAAGGGTGTCATCAATCTTATTCACAAAAAAGGAAACAAAAACAAGATTGAGAATTGGCACCCGATCACGATGCTACAAATTGGATACAAGATCCTCGCTAAAGTTATTACCAATTGAATTTCATGCCACGTAGAAAGTTGGTTAAGTGAGGACCAGAAGGGCTTCATCAAGGGTATGCCCATACTAGAAGCAATTATTGATATTTGGGAGGGTATTGAATTTGCAAAAGAGTCTTCTCAAGATGTTATCTTCCTTTAGATTGACTTTGACAAAGCGTATGATATGCTCAACACACATGGTCAAAGACAAAGGACCGGATGCATATGAAGAAGCTTGTTTTATTGCAAAGCATTTTGCATATGACACACATGGTCAAAGACAAAGAACCGGATGCATATGAAGAAGCATGTACATGAAAAGAATGGTAGCAAGCTATGCAATAAGAGATAAACGCTCTCAAGGACAATCACACATGGGGGCTAACTCCAAAGGCTGAGGGTATGAAGATTGTTCTAAATAAATGGGTGTTTCAAATAAAGATGAATGTTGATGGTTCTCTAGCTAGGCATAAAACTAGATCAGTAGCAAAAGGATTCAAGTAGACACATGGCATCGACTATAGAGAGGCTTTCAACCCGGTTGCAAAGATGGTGGAGTGACTGCAACAAGGACATTCCCATTGTACCAACTTGACATAAAAAATGCTTTTCTCAATGGTGAACTTCAAGAAGAGCTATACATGAGTCTATCGATTGTATTTAAAGATAAAAAGCATCTAGATTTTGTTTCGAGATTGAAGAAATCTTTGTATGGACCGAAAGGCACTAGATGCTTGGAACCAAAGATTGGTTGAGTACCTCATAAGGTGCGGGTATAGTCCAAGTAGTGCAGATCCTTCTCTCTACATGAAGAAAGTAGAAGGCAAGTACGTATACATATGCATATATGTTGATGATCTCATCATAATAGGAAGTAATGTTGCAGGAGTAGAAGAGATAGAAAGAAAAATCAGTAAGGAGTTTAAAATTTTTTATCTTCGTGAGCTGAAATATTTTTAGGTATTAAGGTAGTATATAGGAAAGATGGCATCTACTTGATGCAAAGAAAGTACCTATTGGATGTTCTTTTCAAACTTGGAATGAGTGAATGCAAACCACTCAATCAACCTATGGACAGAAATCTGAAGCTATGCTCAAATTATGGAGAGAAGTTAAATGATGTAACTACATACAAGATAATTATAGGTTCATTGATCTATGCAACAATCCCAAGAGAAGATTAGTGTTATATAATTGGAGTTCTTTCTCAATTTATGCAAACTCCAATAAGTGAACATTTAAATTCAGTAAAATGAGTGCTAATATATGTGAAGCACACAGTCAATCATGCCTTCTTTTATAGATATGATGAAGAATTATAGATTAAGGGCTTTAGGGCTGGTCTGAAGAAAGACAAAAGATCCACTTCATGTTATGTATTCATGATAGGCAACAAACCTATTACATGGAGCTCGAAGAAGCAACCTAGTGTTGCATTATCATCTATAGAAGTTGAATGTAGAGGATTAGGCTTTACAACGTGCGAAGCTATGTGAACTAAGAAGCTCTTGGCTGATCTTGGTGTCGAAGTAGAGACCATTCCAATTTATGGTGACAACATGTCAAGAATACACTTGACAAACAATTAATGTTTCATGCACAAAGTAAGCACAAAGAAGTGCATTATTATTATGTTTGAGAAAATGTTTTGAGCAAGGATGTGGATATAAAGTTCATTAGAACTAATGACCAAGTTGTAGACATGTTTAGAAAGTTCTTAGATTCTTCTAAACTAAAGAGGTTCAAGGATGAAATCAATTTGTAGGATCTGGCTGAAGTTGAAGCTCACATGTGAGCTTGAGGGGGACTTTAAAAATAAAGAAGCAAGGTTGTATGTATTTTGCAGAAAGGATTTTCCTCAAATAGGAGTGTTAAAAATAAAGAAGAAAGGTCATATATATTTTGCAAAAATGCATTTTCCTCAAATAGAAGAAAAATACAAAAATGAAAACTCGAAACATTTACTTCACCAAGTAGTGGAGCCTAAAAGAGAATCAATTTCTTTGCACCAATCTTCACTTTGTGATGCATCATGAAAATTCTTTGGTTTGTCATGCTTGATTTTATCTATTATGTATGCATAATGAAGCTTCATACACTTCTTGTATAGATTCATTCTATCCATAGGATGCATTAGTCTCGTAGATCGTCTCACAGATGTTTCTTCATCTGATCTTGAATGTGTGTCTTTCCTTGCCTGTGGAGAAACATGCTTTTCTTTCTTATTTGTGAACATCCCAGGTGTAGCTATCTCATCATCAATATCCATATCAGACACGTAATCTCTCATCTTTTGTTTCCCTTTCTCCTTTCTCCTTGCGTAGTCTTTTGCATTTTCACTCCATGACATTTCAGGCAAAGGAAACTCATATGAACCATAGTCTTGACTTTCTTCATGGGAAAATTCTCTATGAGTTGTTTCTCGCTCATCCCGAACCTTATGCAGAGAATAATTCATATCATTCTCTATCAGAGCCATATCTTTGGGTGCATACCATGATACATTCATTGAATATAACGTGCATGCTCACTATACGTTCTTTTGTAACAGAGTTATAGCATTTATATCCTTTCTTCTCTTATGAGTATCCCACAAATATTCACTTTTCAGATTTAGTCTCAAACTTGTGTCTCAATTGAGTAGGAAAGTGTGCATAAAAAATACTCCAAAACTCGTAGATAGGTCAAATTTGGCTTATGCTTCCATAGCCTCTCGTATGGAGTCAAATCATGAACTATTCCTATTGGAGATCTATTTATGACATGTACCTCTGTATCACAAGCTTGTGAACAAAATATATCTGGCATGCTCTTTTCATTTAACATGTCTCTATCAACTTCTTCAATTACACGAGTCATGCGTTCTACAACACTATTTTGTTGTGGTGTATATCTGCAAGAAAATTATCTTTTGAGTCCTTGATCACTAAGATACTGATCAAATTCCTTTGAAATATATTCTATTGATATATTTAGGTAGTGATGTGTGTGAACACACTAGGACCAAAACAAGTCCAATTTGTTGGGATGGCAAAGATGTTTAGGCACATGCATTGATAGCTTTGTCCATCAAACATACCATTTTTCCTCACATTTTCTTTTGCAGAATAGTTAAGGATGCTTGGGATACACTTACCACTTTGTACTAAGCAATGAATGAGGTTCCTGTTGCTTACCTCCAAAAACAATTGAAGTGTGAGCACATGAATGAAGGAGATTCTATAGGAAATTTCTTGACAAAGACAAAAAATTTGAAGTAATAGTTGATTTCTATTGATGAAGTCTTGCTCAGAGTTCACTTATGCAAACTCTTTTGAATTCTCTTCCCGATTCATACCAGATTTTTGCTTCTACTCTATGTTTGATGATGAAAGGCGATCCAAATGCCTTGACATTTGAGGATTTAGTTTCTATTCTATTGTAGGAAGATCATTCTAGGCAGAAGAGTTCTATTATGCATGTTGCAGATCAAGCTTTCCTAGCTAGCCAAAAGGGCAAAGGTAAATCGAGCTCTTCTACTTGTAAGCACAAATCCGCTAATGCTACACAATCAAAGAAGGACCATAGAGATGACATGAAACCAAAAAAGAAAAAAATGTTTGGAAGTATTGTAAATCAAATGATCATGTCATAAAGAATTTTCTATCTAAAAGATGCAAAGAAAAAAGAGGCTAAAATGGTTGTTGTAGAGGCCTCTACACCAAAAATCGTATGCTAATCTAGTGTAGAATGAAGAATGTGCATTCACTACTGTTTTCAATTTTGACCCATCTCCTAAAAAGTGTATGTCTATAATAAACTCAAATGTCTGGTACTTTGTTTTGGGTCAACTCACTTGCCCTATCATGGGAGTTGGTAAGATCATAGAGAGTACTATTGATGGTAGTTATTTTACATCGTCAGATGCTTTATTTGTGCCATGGATCAAGAAGAATCTATTATCAGTTTCAGCTTTAGCCAATATTGGCTTGGTTGTGAAATTTGTTGATGACACTTATACAGTTCATGATCTCTCAAATGGCGATGTCATTATTGCTTCTGGAATTTTATCTCATGGGTTGTATAAGCTCATAGACTATGAAAGATCTATGAATGATTTAGCATGTGCAGTACATGATTCTTAGGCTATGTCAGATGCAAAGCCTTGGATGCATGCTTTGGTCATCTGAATTTTTCTAGTTCGCCATGCCTACCAAAATCTGGAATGATGTCCTCTCTGCCCAAACTCGAGGCACCCAATAAACATGTTTGTGAAGGCTGTATTTGAGGCAAAATGCAGCATTCATCATTCCCAAAAGATGGTTTAGTTTGAGGTACTCAGAAATTGTAGCTTGTAACAATGATGTATGTGGTCCTATGTAGACAAACACCTTCTTTTGGGAACTATCTTTACTTTGAGACTTTTATCAATGATTTTTCCAGGCATGCTCCATTGAAAGCAAAGTCTGAAGTGTTTATGTACTTCAAACAATTTTTACTTTTGGCTAAAAATATATCATCATGTAAAATGGGCACCCTTTATTATGATCGAGGGGGGTATATATGTCTTCTGACTTGAACAAATTTTTGGCTGAACATGGGATAAAAAAATAGTGTAAAGTGCCATATGCACTTCAATAGAATGGATTTGCAGAATGGAAGAACATGTCACTCATTGAGATGGCAAGGTGTATGGTTAAGAGTCAGGCTTTACCACATAGTTTCTAGCTTGAGGCTGTTATGTGTGCAACATATGTACTTAACATGTGTGCCACTAAAGCACTACAGTTTCACTCCATATGAAGCTTGGCATGGTTGCAAGCCATCTATTGCTGATTTGCACATTTTTGGTTATTTGGCATATGTATTAGTGCCTCAACAACAAGGAAGAAAGTTGGATGATAAACTAGTGAATGTCGTTTTGTTGGGTATAGTTTTGAAAGCAAAAGCTATAATTTGTATCATCCAAAGAATAAATACATCTTGGTTAGCCGTGATTTTTTTGTGGAAGATGATCTTCACCCTTTACTTTCATGTACTAATGAGACATCTATTAGCTCCAAAGAGATGTGTGATACTTTGCTACCTCTTGTTACAGGTGGATAGTCTAGTGCTACTCCTAATGAGACAAATTCTCAACCTTTGTAGGTTTCATGTGATCATGTAGGTCATTCCATTTCTGATGCAGATTTACATGATGCACTTGTTGATGAGAGAGCTTATATTGAGGAGGCAAAAACTATGCCAAAACGATTGGTGCAAACTTTGCGTGACAACAAATTAGATGCACTTCTATCATATCATCATCGGTCAGGATCTCATAGTGCCTCTGTTGCAGTAGATAACTATGCTATGGATGCCTCTAGTCTCTGTGATGAGAATGAGCCTGTTTTGTTTGATGAATCACAAAATTCTAAAAATTGGATGGCTGCTATGCAATCAGAATATGATGCTATCATGAAAAATGGTACCTGGTCTTTATATGACTTGCCTCCTGGCAAGAAGGCTATTGGCACTAAGTGGGTATACAAGGTGAAGCATAAGCCTAATGGAGCAATTGACACATATAAGGCTAAGCTTGTTGTAAAGGATTATGCACAAGAAACATGCATTTATTTTGATGAGACTTTGCACTTATTGCATGCGGAATGACTATTGTTCATAGCATCTGTGCACATCAAGTGGGCATTAAAATTGCATTTTTGAATGGTGATTTGCATGAAGAAGTGTATGTTTTTCAACCACGTGGCTTTAGGCAAACCAAAGTGTGCAGGTTGAAGATGGCATGATATGGTTTATAGCAAGCACCATGTGCTTGGTATGAAAAGATACATGCCTACCTGATTGCACACGGTTTTGAGAACAATCCAACTAAGAGAACCCTATATGTTAAGCATGATACTGATGTGCTTTTATTCATTGTTGTGTATGTTGATGACATGTTGCTCACTAGTCCTCATGAGAAGCATATTGCTGATTTTAAGGATGATATGCATGCTTCATTTGAGATGTCTGATTTTGGGTGTTCCTTCTATGCAAGTTGATGGTGGAATCCCTTTGTGTGAAACAAAATACATTGACACATTATTGCAACATTTTGGCCCTTGAAGATTGCAAACCTATTGCCACTCTTATGGACATAGGTTTAAGATTGAGTCTTCATGATGATGGAGATGGATTTGATGTTGTTGTCTATAAGCCAAGTGTTGGATGCTTGATTTACTTATACATTACTCAGCCAAATATTCATTTTGGTGTGTTATAGATGAGTAGGTTTATGCATTGCCCGGTTGTCAAGCATTGGTAGGTGATTAAGCACATATTTTGCTACTTGAGTGGTACTCGACTACTTGGGTTGTTTTATCCCAAGGGGGGATCACTACTGCTAGATTTACATGCTTTTTCTAACTCTAACTCGGTTGGTTGCTATGACACTCATGTGTCCACTAGCAACTTTTGCTTCATGCTTGGTATCTCATGTTAATCTTGGTTGACATAGAAGTAGCCTACTGTCTCCACTTCTAGTTGAGGGGCTGAGTATAGGGCATCTTTCATAGTGAGTATCAAGTGTGTGTGGCCTAGACAACTTATGGTTGATTTCAATGTTGGTCTCTCTTCTGCCACCACCATCTTCATTGATAGTCAGAGCACATTGGCAGTTGCGAGGAACTGTGTGTTGCATGCTCGCACTAAGCACATTGAGGTGCATTATCATTATGTCAGGGAGAGGTTCTCTGCTAGAGAGATCAGCTTGGCATATTTGCCCATGCAAGGTAACATTGTAGAACTTTTCACAAAGGCTCTACCTAGGGAGAATTTTGAAGCTTCCCATAAAGCTTTGGGCTTACTTCCTTTTGTGGAGTAATTCTGCATAGTTTTTGGTATATTTGGCAAGCCTTGGTGCTTGACCAAGTATAAAAAGTTTACTTCACAACTTGGGAGTGACTATCCATCAATCACATATGAACACTTCTTGTACAATTCAAGAGTTTAACTCAAGATAAATGTAAAATTAAAGGTTTTAGAGATTCTCGTGTCTTGATGAGTTTTACTTCATACCAAATAAGTGGTTGGAATCAAATCAATTAGAATCCTAAAAGTTAGGATCACTTACGACGGTAGATTCAAAATTCAAATTAAAGACACATGTATATAAGACCCTGGCTTTTACTTGTCCGTAGTAGAGCAAGACGAAGGACACATTTAGCTTCAAACTTGTGGGTACACTAAGCCCACACATGTATGAGTAAGCCCACATCATCTCCCTTATATCATACACTCATAATATCATACATTTGATTCAGTTTATGCAAGTCATTTGGTCTCTGCTGTTGTCTATTGTTTAGTGCTCATTTCAATGAATTTTTTTTTGAGGCGTTCTCTGTGAATACTTATCTTATATTGATTGTAAAATACAGTGAACTTACTGATACATATGTGTGCCTTTAAACCACACCTTGATATGGCATAAAGCTAAGCTCATAGAGGTGTTCTAAATTCGACTAAAGAGCCATGTATTTATAGTCATCTTTGGAGCCAAGATTTGAATTTGAATCTTGCATAAAATCACTCTCCAATCTTTTGGTGATTGATTCTCCTACTCAGCTAATCAAAATTTGTGGATTTTCTTTCCTTTTTCATCAAGTGGACTCAAGCACTTAGATTCCTTTAGTTTTACATCAAGTAAAGTCTTCAAAAATTACAAGAGGTAGTTCACAAGTGAACTCTACAAGGAGTTTACATTTCCTTTAAATGTCTAAGGTTTTTGATGACCTAAGCCATCACTTGGACTTGCCATGGACATGTTCCAACAACAAAAAACATGATAAGTGCTGGACAAATTTTAGAAAAATGATTGCACATAAGGTTCACAAGAAATGGAGCATTTGTTGAATATCCTCAACAAGAGTTCAAGAGGATTGCAAACGGCGTAAAGACTGGTAGAATCTTTACATTTGAGTTATGATAGGTTCCATTCTTTGCAAGCTGCAATAGCTATCAAATTCCTAATGGTCGACATTTTGGCCACTCGACTATAAGTTTCATCATAGTGCACACTTTGTTCCTGAGAATATACTTGAACACTAGTCTAACTTTATATCTAGACACCTTTCCATATGCAAATCTCTTTGTCTTATACACCCATCTACATCCAGTAATCTTTTGATTTCTTGTTCTACGTACCAAGTCCCATGTACCATTCTCAAGTAAAGCATCATGCTCCTCATTCATTGCTTTTCCCAATTCTCTTTACCTTTAGCTTCGACATATGTTGATGGATCTTCATTAGTCTTCAATATGTATGCATAATTCTTAGTTGTAATATAAGAAGTGTCATAGCTATACCTTCTAGGTTGCTTTCTATCTCCTGAAGACCTTCTTATCTCTACACTCCTTGAAGTATGTGCCTCATCAGGATTTAGATAAAATTTTATCATCTTCGTCTCCATCTCTACCATCACTTTCACCTTCATATGATTGCATCTTTGACTTTCCTTTCCTTTTGTTCATGAATTCTTCAAAATCTACATGACCATCATTTGAACTTGTATACCATGTATTTTGTTCATCAACTGTCACATCTTTAGAAACAACAAATTTCTTTGTGGATGGACTTCACAACCTGCAACCCATTTGCTTATCATTATACCATATGAAGACACACTTCTCAGATTTAGGTTCTAGCTTATGTATCAATTGAGATGGAACATAAGCATATGCTAGACATCCAAATATTTTTCAATGATCAAGAGTAGGCTTCGTACTCCACCATGCCTCATAAGGGGTCATACTATCAAAAGCTTTAGAAGGTAACCTATTTACAAGATAGGTTGCTGTGCTGATAGCTTCTGCTCAGAAGTAATTAGGATAATTCTTCTCCTTCATCATGGATCTAGCAAACTCCACAAGTGTTCTACTTCTCTTTCTCCATTTTTTTAGGAGAGTACGTTTAAGTTACTTCTCTTTTTATACCTACATTCCATAAGAAATCATTAAATTGTTTTGAGAAATACTCTCCCCCTCCATCTGATCTCAATCTCTTGAGCTTTTTTCCTGTAATCATTTTTGCATATGCATGATAATGTTTAAATGTATTAAACACCTCAAATTTTTCCTTTGATCACATATAGTGTGATCCATCTTTTTGCATCATCTACAAAAAAAACATAATATCTGAATCCATTGATATTATAATCCTTTGAATGACCCCACACATATCTGTGTATTAGTTCAAGCTTGTTCCTATGCATAAATCTTTGCTTGTTATATGATTATTTGTGTGCTTTACCTAGCTGACAAGATCATACTTGTATGTCATGTGTTGACCTTGAACATTGGGTAGGCCTAGCATTGATCCATTCTTTGCCATGTCTTTTAAATCTCTCTCATTGAAATCACCTAATCTTTTATGTCATAGATCCAATCATCTTTTGATTTCCATATGTGAACAAGGCAAGTCCTACATTAGCTTGCACCTTCAGAGTAAAGAGTCCTCCTTCTTTTTTACCTATAATAGTACTCTTATATCTTTGATTCGGATCTTCAACATAAACTCCATCATTAGTGAATTTAACTTCATAGCCTTTCTACATAATGTTTCTTGCACAGATTAAACTTTCTGGAACTATAGGGACATAGAGTACGTTACTCAGAATTGTACTTCCATTCTTTGTCCTTAGTGATCCAATGTTTTGAACTTTGTGTTTGGTATTTTCTCCTATTTGAACTGTGTGTTGATTCACCTTTCGTTCCATGTCAGTCATCAAGGAAATGTTACCACTCAGATAATTGCTACACCTTGAGTCAATGTGAAATTCTCTTCGGTCTTCATTTGTTGCTTCATGTGTAGCATTCATGATAAGATTTGAGTCCTCCTTCTCATCTCATGCATAATTGTAGTAGGTATTATTGTAGGATTGGTTTTTGAATTTTCTTCCATCTCCTCTACCATATGTATTCCTACAACCTCTAGCTTTGAAATTACCTCTATGATTTCTTCCTCCTCTACCTCTTTTATTGTAGTTTTGATTGTAATTTCCATTTTTGTGATTATTGTGCGAACATTCATTTTCCAAGTGATTTATTTTACCACAAATACAACAAGCCCTATAACTATCTTTATTCTTTCCATCTCCTCCTATACTTCTGCTATGTCATCTACCTCTGGTAAGGTGGAAAGAGATAGTCATTGATTTCCATGTAGGTAATGCTCCTTGCTTGAGCATCCTTCTTCATTGAAGTCTTTAAATCTACAAGTTGTTCCCTAGTTGGAAGTCTAGAATCTTTAAAATCTAGCTTTTCTTCCTGCCTTGTGATGTATCCCATTAGATCCTTGCCCGTAATATGAGCTTCCATTCTCATAGACCATGCTAGATAGCTTTTTGTATCAGGCCTTTCTATTTGGATTCTTTCTTCCATCTTTATGTTGCCCATGTTAGGAAATAAGTCTTCAATAGTCCGAAAGTATACCTTTCAAGTTAACTCTTTTCTTCGTTTGATCCTTTTGAATGTTCATTGTATCCATCTCAAGTTATTCTACAAAACTTTAGTGTTATAGTCATTCCTTGAGCTCCAATTTGGAAATCTATAGTAGTGGGGATTTTTCCTTAAGTTTCTTGACTTGATCTTCTTCTCTAGCTCTCATACCATTGATGGAGACCTTCACATCTCTAGTATCAAATCTATTGTGAGTTAAGAACAGTCTATGTCATGTTTAGACAAGAATTTATAACAATTACTTAAAACTTTCCAAAGATCAAGGCTGAAATGTATTTCCTTCTTCAACTTGGAACTTTTATTCCTCTCGAAATAGTCTAGCTCAAGATTCAACTTCATTACTTGCAAATGACACATATTTTAATGCTATAAATTGCATGAGAATATTTTTATTACTCTTACACAACCTTGAGATATGATAAACCTTTCAATACACCGATTAAAACTTTGATTAATCACTAAGAGAAAAAGTATGTATGAAGTTAATACTAAAAAATGGCAACTTTGACATAGGCAAATTCAACTTTGATTTCTCTCAAAATACAAGCCATTTTATAGCTTGAAGACATATCTTTCTTACCTCTAAACTTACATTTCAAGTGATTAAACACAAAAAAACTTCACATGCATCACTGAGATCTGATCAAAACATTAGTCGATGAGATGTGCCATTTTTTATTCTACACTTCAGAGAGTTGACATATGAATGTTCCTATGTCTCATATACACTCTATGAGAGTAATTAGGACATGAAAATTTCAACATAATTTGCTTTACTTTTGAATTAGATCTATGCACAAGTATTTCTAATGCACATGATCATCTTGAGATAAATGTGAATTAGACTCAACTCTAATTCTACAAATTTCAACCGACACTTTTCTTCATCTATGTTAATGAAGTCTCTTACAGTTTTGAAGTCATAATTGACTTATATACTCATGCATTTTCAAGTGGACCATAAATAATACATTGGTATTCACTTGCTTTATTATTTACTAACTCCAATACACTAATTAGGATACACTGAAGTGAATACTTCCTCAATCATGCCATATACTTTCTATCCATTACTTCCTTCATTGCTCTTGATCTTTATCTACATCAAAATTCTCTTTATCTTCATTCATACTCTTGTTTGTCTTCTTAAATACTCATAAAAATCTATTTTTGATTGGCTTGTACAAATACTACTCCTCTTGATGAAGCTTCATCTTTGATATGAGGACGTGCTTGCTTACCCTTTTTGTGGATATGCCCGTTTTTTGCTTCTTTCTTTCAAGCTCTGATGAGTTCTTTGCTTCCTTGTAGTAGGTCATTATTCTCTATTTGATAATCCACTTATAGCTCTGATACCATTGTTGGAGGATAAAAAATCCTATGTGCACAACGAAAGCAAATGAACCCTCCTTAGATCTTGAATTTTTTCTAATATAGGCTTTGTGCTTTTTGTATTAATGTGAGTACATGCACAGAATGGATATGAATCTTTGCAACACAAAACTATGAATAAAGAGCTTTCAAATGAGAGTGAATCCATTTGGATATTGGATGATGCCTCAACGAGTTGCAACAAAATAGATAACTTGAGCTCTTTAGAGAGGGATAGCTAACTACACAAATATTATTCTAGATATTTCTATGCATTTGTGAATGCACTAATCCAGAAACTTATACTACTCAATGTCAAACTTATAATCTTTACAAAAAGATACTAATAATTGAAAATGGATTCGAGATGAAGTTGAAAGAACAATTACAAGATTAGGGGGTCTACGACAATCATCTAGAGACATAGAGTATGTAAAAGTGAAATTTCTACAAATTATGCATAGAACAACTAGTAGGGGATGCGCTTAAACAGAAGGGCAGCTTGGGCATGTATTTACACGACTCTAATTCCAATTACAACTCATTAGAGGCTTTAATGGTCACATACAAACCTTTACCCAATTAAAAGTGTATACATGTCAAAAGGTGAGGCCCAACAAATTAAGAGGTGACCTAAATCTTCCTCTACTTCTTTCCATTATAGACATGATGTCATGCCTCCATGCTTATTCTTGGGATTCACCAAGTCAGATGGAAGAGAAACATTGCCTCCAACATTGCCTTCAACATAGAAGAGCAACATGTAGAAAAGATGTTCACATTCTTTAGCTTCTTTGTGACTCAAATTCATTAGAAGAAATGAATGTTCATGTTATTGATCCTCTGAGTAGTTGTTGACATCCTTTTCATTGTACGTCCTAGTATTATTGTTGTAAATGTGCTCACCGCTACCTCCAATGTTGCCAAATCTAGCTCTACAACGTCTAATGTTGGTCTTGTTATAGAAATCGTAGGGTTGGCTCTCTTCTCCTTTTGGTTTGTCATATTTTTTGCCTTTGTAGTTCCCTTTCCACTTGCTTTTTCCTACATGGTTGGTTTGTGAATGTCCTCATCATCATCTTCCTCCTTGTATCCTTTTTGTTTCTTATCTTTATTATCTACATCAAGAACACTTATTGAGTTACCTTGATAAGATCTACCTTCCTTCAAATTGTTATTGGCCTCTTGATTGAAGAGTTGTCCAAGGAATATGTTGAAATCAAGAGTGTCGATACATAATGAGATCATAGGCAATTGTGAAGGATTTCCATTGCTTTTCATTTCTTATTCCATTCAAGATTTGCATCATGATGGCCTCGGTTTCAATCAACACTCCAATCAAAGCTAATTGATCTATAACCTTCTGACTTGTCTTTTTGGTTGAACTGGTCTTACAAATGATTCTACCTATCTTTGATGCTAGAAGAGAGGAAGTTCTCAAATGCATCCCAGCACTCTTGAGATTTTTTGAGTCCTCTAATACGTGGTAACAAGAAATCATCAATAGATTTTAATATATATGAATTGTCTTGAGCATCTCTTGCACACCAAAGTGTGAGCTTCTCAGTATCATCTTGTGGAGGTCCTCCTTTGGACCTTGGAATAGGCATAACTTCATTACTTGCTACAATTCCATAGAGATTTCTACCTTTCATGTAAGCTTATATTATGATTTGCCAAGTAGGATAGTTGTTCCTATTAAGCTTCTCAATAATTGAAGAAAAACCATCACCCATATGCAAATGGCCTTCGTGGAATTAGAAGCTTCGAAGAATTCTAGTAATTCCTTACCCCCACAAAGTGTTTGGTTTTCTTTCTTCATCTTTTGTGGTGCTCTTGCATTTGGAGGGATGTTGGGTCGGGGTCATTGTGGTCTACAACCTAATTGATACTTTCCCTTTTTTCTTGGAGATTGCATAGATGACCATGCCTCTTCATTTGCATGCTCTCACCTACTTTCATGTTTTGTATGCTCTCTTTCGTCACCTACTTTTATTTTCCCTTCTACAATAGATAGTCTATTCCCTCCTTGTGTTAGTACATGGCTCATTGGGTTATGAATGTTCTCCCATAGTGGCTCCTGAACACTTTCGGTATGTGATAAATCCTCAAAATATCACTTTTTTCATGAAGATTCATTTTGTCATGATGGAATGCCATGAGAATGTCTATTTAGCTAGGCTCTAGAAAAGAGGGTTGTGGTTTGATGCTTCTTGTGGAGTTTCATCTATGGTGGGCATTGACTAGCTTGTATGTGGCTAGTGTACGTGATGGATCCTTCCTCATAGTTTTTTTTTTTCATTGCATTCACTTAGGAGCTAAATTACAAAAATGCATGATGCCTTCTCTATTTAAATACTTTCACTTAAGTTTTGTTCTATTCACATTTAAATAAATAAAAACCAGACTCACTTAAGTTTTGAAGAAGCAATAAATTTGAAATTAATGATGAAATGTGTGATTCTACAAGGGGCTAGCTCCCGCACAAAACAAAACAACAAGGATACTAATCTACAGAGAGGCCTTAAGTACATCTCAAAACCATATCAAAGCTGGAGATAAAATACAATTGCATTAGGGATTCTCTCCATTTCCTAGGAGGGGTATTTTTTAGGTGAAGAGAAAGCTGGAAATTTTCTATTGGGGCAGATTTGATGGCTACGAGACTTTGAAGTCCAATATCTCTGAATCTTTGAAAAAATCATGATGCTTAGAGTTTTTATTCCTGTTCATGAGAGTTTGATTTGTAGATGTCCAAATATACCATAATATGTGACTCCTCTAGATGTTCCAAAGAACAAAATCAAGTTTATTACATGAGCAAAGAAGGGTTTCTTTCTAGCTCAAGGTGATCTGTATCCTTTGGAAAAGGGGTTGAAGATAGCTCCAATAGGTTTGAGCATGAAGAAAAGGTGGGGGAGGTCCTCCTCAATGCTACAAAACACACATACTCCATCATGAACTCCAAATTTCTTGGCTTTGGAACCACAAAAGACCCCATTCTGAAGTATAAGCCACATCAAGAAAAAGTGTTTGATGTTGTATGGGAGGTACCAAAGACTCAAAAACCTCTCTTGCCATTGATAAGAATTCCATTTTACCTTCCATCTGCAGTTTATGGAAAATCAAGTTCATAGTTCCTCTCTTCTTCTTAAATTTCCTCAGCATGTCGTGTGCAACCTCCAACAATTTGATAGATCTTGAACAATAAAAAAGTTTCCTTTCCAACATGTCTTTATGGAGCAGCATCACTTGCACACAACCAAGAGATAAGTGACTCAACTTAAAAATTTGTGCAATAGAAAGAACTTGATCCCCAACTATAATGTCACTCCATCCAGAAAATCCTTGTTTACAACATTTCTTTTCCTTGATCCCCAAGTTAGCATTACTCAAGAGTGAGATGCAACCTATCGAGATGCTTTCCTGCATAAAAAAGTCAGTATACTAAAAAAAATGACGATGAGGAATACAATTCTTCTTAACCATCATCCATCTTCTTAACCATCATGAGTAAGGCTGCTACCAATAGGGGAGTAAGACTGAGGGGAAACTAAAATGTTCCAAAGCTTATGATTTTTCTAGGACTTACAATCATTTTGACAAAATTTATCTAGAATTCTTTTCATGAGCAATACCTAGACATTATTAGAGTCAATGGATCTTACTATCCACTTAGCGCCATATTCATGGCCATCTTTATGGAGCAAAATATTCCCAAACCTCCTTCCTTCTTAGGAAGGAAGCAAATGTTCCAAGCCACTTTAGGTATTTTGTTGTGGTGAAGGCTCCCACCCCACAAAAATCTCCTTGCTAGAGCCAACACTTGATTGAAATGCTTTTTGTTAGGCATCCAACATGAAAGGAAATAAATCAATGAGGGGAGAACGTAATGACTAAGCACAAAAACTCTATGGGAGAGAGAAAATTCACAAGCATACCAGTGAAAGACTTTGTTCTTGAAGTTATTCATAACCCATTCCCATCTTTGGTTTAGAGACACTTGGAAGTCCATAGGAATACCTAGGAGTCTAAAGATTTCAGCATCCTTGATAATATCACACCCCATAGAGGAGATGCAATCAGGCATAAGATTGTTTGAAGATTTAAAAGACAGTCTTTTTATGATTGATATGGGAGCCACTCGCTAAAATCTTGTAAATAGAGGTCAAACAGGTAATGGGTCTCCAATTGTTCAGATCTTGTTTGGGTCCCTTTTTATGGATCAATTTTATAACTCCAGTGTTGATCTCAATAGGTAGAGTGCCTTTACTAACAAGATCTTTCTAGATCAAGAGAATGAAGGGAATTAAGAAGTCATCAAGAGCAATGAAAAAATCATTGGGAAGGCCATCAAGGCCAGGTGTTTTGAGGGGTTTCAATTTGCCTATGGTTTCTTTAATCTCACCAATAGTGAGGGGCAAGTCTAGCAGGGTAGCCACGTTGGTAGGAAACATTTTTTCCCTTTTAAGAGCAATGGTGGCTTCGCTGCCATGGGTATCCTCCCCCCACTTGGGAGTACTAGAGAAAACATCAATAAAGAAGCGGGAAGCCTCCTACAAACTCACCTCAACATTGATAGCAAGACCACTAAATGTTTTCATCAACATCAGAATGAAATCCTTACTTTTTTTCTTATTGAGAAATGAGAACATACTTTTGTTAGGTCTATCCAAGTTCAGGGCCCAAAATTCTCTTGAAGAAGAGAGAATGTTACTAGCTTCAATGTACTCCTCATATTTGAATCTATCTTGAAGAAGCAAAATTCTATCCATTTTGTTGGCACCTTGGGAGGCAAGGATACTATCAGTTTCATGGGATATGCTTTGTTTCCTCCTAGCCTGATGTTCCTCCTAAGGTTTTTGAAATAGGTGAATAAATCGTCAACATCATTAATCGATTTGGACTAGGCAACATACGGGCTATTGCAAACCCTAAAATGGTGGGTAAAGATTGGCTTAGTTGTTTCTACGACATAGGGGAGATGCAATAGGGAGGGATCAAGGTAAGGTCAGCCAGCCTTAAAGGTCGGACAGTTGTGCTTCAAGGTTATGGACAAGGTCATATGATTAGATATACAGATGGTCTTATCAAGGGAGACTTTGACATCCAAAAAACATTGAAAATAAGGGATAGTAATGTGGCACATGTCAATCTCAGCAGCCTAGAGATTTTCTCCATTCTACTAGTTATTCAAAGTAAAACTTGAAAGATAGAAAATATCACTAAGATCATGGGAAATTACTAACCTAAGCCAAGCTTTCCACTCTTGACCATAAATAGTGTTGCCTTTTTTATTGAATATATCATTTAGGGAAGTGACCATGTTGAAGTCCCCCACTAAAATGATGGGACCAGCTATATTAATAATCTCCTCCTAGCATTTAGTTCTAGGGGAGGAGCGGTTCGAAGCATAGAGGCTAACTAACATGCACGAAAAAGGTTTCATGAGCACTATCCCAACCCATTGGCGGGTACGACTAACAATGGTATCCTACACGAAGTGAGATAAGGACTACGAAACCCCTAACAAGGCTCCCCCTACCTTGAGGGTGATGAATATGATGCCAAGTATGCTTGTTAGACACTATATTAAGGTGCAAATTAAGTTTAGCACCGGAAACCTTTAGTTCTTGCAGGCAAATAAAGTCAGGCAAGATAGAAATATCATGCATCGAATTCTAAACACACTTAGCTCTTACCGGATCCAAAACACCTTTTATGTTACAAGAGAGAATGTAAATGCTATTCATCATAAATAGAAAATTAATGAAAGCCGCATACAGAAGACCCTTCATGTCTTGATGTTCTTAGTTAACTTATTCAAAGAAACTAAATTTTCTAGGACATTTTTTCTCTTGGACTTAGAGATAGCCTCTTTTCTCCTAGCTTTGGTGACTTGTTGACTTGGAGGAGCTTTAGTTTCCTTCTGGTTCATAGGAAGATCCTCCAACTCAATGCCTTTGTGTTACAGGTCCCTAATATCAGCATCATCTTGATTTGATAGTTCTATATTAAACCGGTTAACCTCAGGAGCCAAGAGATTATCAATATGTAGTGATGGGTTCTTATCAGAGTTCACATTTTCCAAAGTATGAATACTAGGACTCTTTTTCCTATTTATTACAATTTTCCACCCTTCACTTGCATCATGTTTGTGAAACGTTACCCCCTATTCTATGGGATGCTCTGATTTTTCTTTGCAACCAAGGGAGTTGCTAGATGTATTGGCCAAACTTTTGTCGTGTTCTATATAAAAGTGCTTTTCCTTTGATAGAGGATTAAAAACATCTTCAAGCAGAACATCATCAGAGTTCAACAAGCTCTTACCTTTCCTTTTAGTTTGTTTTACTGCTGCTTTTTAATTTGAGTACTAACGAAGTACTTTTTGGTGCTTGCTTAACATTAGAATTCTTTGATTCAGAAGCATGCACTTCTTTCCTAAGAAAAGGACAATCTTTGATTCAATAATCTTGGATGTAGCACTTAAAACATGCATTCGGAATGTTTGTGTATAGTACCTTCTGCTCATGAAGATAGAAACCTTCAAAATCTTGAAGTTTCTAAGAGGTTTTAACAGGTCTACTAATATCAATTTCAACTAAAACTTGTGGGTCCCATTTAGGATTGACATTACCTCTAGCTTTCTTACCCAAAACCTTACCAAGGGGGGCACAGAGGCCATCAATCCATGGGTAGTATTCCACTGGTAGGTGAAGGAACTCTACCCACATGGGGACCCTAGTGGGTTTGGGTCCCCTAAGGTTGAAGCCAGGGTACCATCTGAAAAACGATATGGGTGTAGCTTTAATTAACCACTGTCCCTCCCTGATCACTCTCAATGCACTATTAGGATCCTCAAAAAAGAACAAATAATAGCCATTAGGTAGGTATTGAATCTACTTAACAAAAAGCCCCCTACTTTCCCTGTTAGGTCTAATCCATTGTTGAAGGACTTTTTGCAGTGGGCTAGGTCCATGACAGAAGGCAATCACTACACGATCTATTAATTCACTTTGCCACTGGTTGAAAGAGAGCTTATCTATAACTAACATGGATTCGTCAGTAGCACTAACTCTCTGAGTGTCACCATTTATAAAGCAATCAGGGGTGAAACAAACAACAGCTTTACCTTTATTATGTAGGGTTTGAAGGAGCTTACCTTCTAGATTGAGTAGACCAAAAGATTTGTGCTCGACGGCTAGAGCCTCCGCGAATGATTTATAGGGAGCACCATCCACGGAAGTTTGTGCCAACCTGCATAGTAGTAGGATTTTCACCACAATATATATTTCCAACATAATCTTTGTTAATCGGGGTCAGATTTTCACCTTCTCACATCACAAGGGGAGTGCTTTGAACCTACAACATAGACAAGAATGTATCCATTCCTTGGTCTTCGACAACGTGTGCAACAGACACAGATTTGTAGTAGTCAATCCCCCCCACAAGGGGACAGCGAAGCTCTTTCCTCGAACATAGACAAGCAAAACTCAAAATCATCGCTTCAATAGATGAAGGAGGGGTAGTAACTAGCCCACGATGCATGCATGAAGGGGGTTTCAGAACACGGGCCTCAAAAGCCTCGAAACCTCATCTCAAGGTTTTAAATGTTTAATAAACTATAAATAAAGTAGTAAGAAAAGGAAAAATAACAGTAAAAAAATAAGCATGATAGAATGGAAACAAATGAAACTTCATTTGGTAAGAATGGAAATACTAAAACCTTCACAACCAAGTTCCACTGTAAAATGTTGTGGTATTCAATAAACTATTTCAAAGTAGAACTCTCAAGGACTCTTTGTGCACACAAGTGGGCATGACAGTGTTGTGTAGATCTAGGCCTACATGTTGGGTGTTCACAGTGTTTCTGAATGGGACTAAACTATTACGCTCAGTTCTCCTGCTGACGTTGCAAGGATGAGACAATGGTGTTCACTTTGGGAAAATGTAGGTGATAAAAAATTTATTGACATCAATCTCAACATCAATAATGCATACAAGGTGAAGGAGACTTTATGGGACTTGGATCTTCAATCTAAATGTTGTATGATCACTATCATGCTATGAAATCTTCTTGACGACAAGGTTGGTTTAATACACCTTTGTACTGTAAACACTTCAACATTGAGAATAAAAAGTAATATAAACGCTCAAGACATCTGAATCAAGTAGAAGCGATCCTAAGAACTTGACGTAGGTAGAGACGAAGATTACCCGCTATAATTACTCACGAATTGACAATGGATACGCACTTTCATATGTTCAGATAAATCTTTGTACTGTAATTCAATCCATACTAACCATTAAATCACACATGTCATCAAAAGCAGCAAGTAATGTCGATCCCTTTACAAATACAGTTTATCATTCCATAAAAGAGGATGGAAGCTTCTACGTTGCCGTTGACAGAAACGGCATTCACTGCATCAGATGCTGGGAGAAATCGGAGTAGAAGGAGAAGGTTGGAAAGAATGGGGGAGTCATAAGTAGAAGAGATGATGGAGTTGGCGTTGTCGAGGCAAATAGATGTCACAAGTGCATAAATGAATGACCAAAACGTCAGGTTGAGGTGGGTGATGGCATCACTGACGGTTCGGATCTCAGGGAACGGTAAACCTCTAGAGGTGTCGTACGACAATGTCGATGGTGTCCTCCATCAATGTCCGATGATGAATGGCTCTTATCTTGTCAAAAGTATCTCGCATATCCTCTGTGCGTTGACGACGTGGCATTAGATAAAATGTAAAACTCTAAAAGTAATCAATAGAAGTGTGCACGTGCTCTACGCCTCACTGCGCGGCTTATCCGAACACATCGTCTCTCTCTCTCTATCTCTCTTTCTCTCTCTCTGTGCGTGTGTGTAAATATCGTCCGTATATGCACAGCGCCATAGCTGCGTTGATTACCAAGGTGGTATTAGAGCATACAGTTGAAAGGATACAGGTAGGGAGTCTCTCGTTGGAGCAGCATTCACAGTAAAATGGCGAGAGAGTATAATCAAGGTCAGAAACCACAAGGCAAGGAAGGAAAGAAGCCGTTGAGATGATGCCGAGTGCTTCCTTTGTCACGTCTCCTTCTGTCATTCCACTCCGCATGCCCAGCTCAACAAGACTCTAAAGTCGACAAGACTCCTTGCGAAAACGGACAATCACCATGCTTCTCGAGCTCTGCAGTTGCAGCTTTTACAAGTACCTCGACGATTTCAACTGTGGCGAATGCCATGTAGGTCGATAGATGGGATTGTGTCGTGACGACGGATCTGGAGGATCCTCGATGGGTGTATAGAGACACACAAGAAGCAGCAGCTGACGCGAGACACTTGAGGGCAGAAAATATAGATGACAGGCATGGATTCAAGGGACTATGGCAATCGCGTGAAACAGTCGCAACGGGAACCGTGGTGGAGAATGCATGTGTGGGACAAACAATGACGATCGGCAAACACAAAATAGATTGGAGTGCAGGAACAAAGCTTATTGGAAGTTCTATATGAAATTTATGGGTTTTATCTAAGGTACATATTTGATTTCAGTTTTCATTTCGATTCCATATGGCAGGTGACGTATGTACACTCTTGTGGGTTCTTGGTTGGAAATTACTCACACGCTATGAGATAAATATATGTATTTTTGGGGGTCCTTAATTTGGACAACTCACATGCCTTGTGAGGTTATATTACCCTGTTGATAACCTTGAATTAAACAAAAACTAAGGGACATTGTGAGGTTTTTAGGTGGGATATTCTTGTCTCATGGAGATACCTTGGTGATATAGGTGGAAATCCAAAGAGAAGACAATCCAAAGACCTCATGTATCGGTCATGGGATGGATGTATGAGATTGTGGCCTCTTGTCAAAAAACATTTGCTTACATTACATGATTTTTTGATGCTTTTACCTAGACTTTGGGTTTCTGAGTGGACTTATTATAGTTGATTTGGATCATATAATCTTATGACAAAGGACACTCTGCTAAAAAATTTCGGAGAGGTCGTAAATGAGCATATAAGTGCATAGGGACACATGGAGAGCTTAGAAGAAGAGGAGAACATATATCAGGAAATATAGATGAAATGCTACCAAATATTTTCTAGGTCTCGCCATAAGATTGCCATAGCATAGAGAAGTGCTCAAATTGCAAGAATGGGTGATAACATTGCAGAAATAGTGGGCAATAAGGTTAAGAAAGACAACTACCACATATGGTCATATAGGATGGAGAATTTTTTGATGGGAAATGGATTATGGGGATTTGTGAATGGAGAGGACGAGTGTCTAAAATTACAAGATAACCCCAACGTAGATCAGCAAAAGCAGTATAAAAGATGGATAGAAAAATCTAGAGAGATTGTCCATTGGATTTCGATTTGTATTTCTGAGAGCCTTATCCCACATATTATGAAGGCTCACACACCAAAAGAAGCTTGGAACATCATTCATAAATATATGGTACATCCATAGAGGCTAGAAAAAATCATCTAATGATAAAATTACATAGCTTGTGGCATGACAATGGATCCATAACGAGTTATGTGGTTGAGATTATAAAGATGATGATATGGTGTCAATTATGCTGAATGGTCTAGGACCACAATATAAGAGCTTAGACACTTCTACTTCAGTAATAATATGTTTGCAGTAGAGCATGTGTTGAGTAGCACAAGAGAAGGTCTCCTCGTAGTCAATCCCTTAGGTCTCAGCCAACCCTCTAGCCACAAGCCCTGCTTTGTACCTATTTATTGAACCATCTGAATTCTTTTTTACCTTATAAATCCACCTAGATCTAATGATCTTCATGGATTATTTCTTGGGAACTAAGTCCCAAATTTGATTCTCTTGGAGTGCTTGTATCTCTTCCTCCATTGCTTCTTTCCATTCTGATTTCTTGTTTGCTTCTTCAAAGGTTGATGGATCCTCTGACTTAATATCTTGAGCAATATACATTCAATGTTTAGTGACCAGAGAAGTGTTAAATCCATACCTCTCTCGTTTCCTGTTTTCCCTAGTTGATCTCCTTATTGTTTGTTGAGAAGATTTTGCAATCAGCTCCCTCAAGTATTGCATCTTCTCTTTACCTTTATTGTTCCATATTTGAACTTCCTTCTTAGTGTCTTCTGATCATCATGAAAATCACTTGAATCTTCATGTTGTTGATCAGTTGCCTTTTGGAGTGTTTGAAAGTCCTCGTCTAGGTCATAAGGGAGCTTGACCTTTGTGCAATCATCTTCAAACCACAAGTTGTTTTCATCAAAGAGAAGATCTCTACTAGTAATAAAGCCTTTAGTACTTGGATTATACAGCCTGTACCGCTTTTGATTTAGATCATATCCTATGAACACACATTTCTCTACTTTAGGATCCATTTTACCTTTCATTTGTGATGGAACATGTGCATAAACTATGCACCCAAATATTCCGCAATGATCTAGGCTAGATCTCCTTCCATTCCAAGCTTCATATGGTGTGATCCCATCCAATGCTTTAGAGGGGAGCCTATTGATGAAATAAGTGGTTGTAGAGATAGCCTATGCCCATAGATAGTTGGGTAATTTTTTCTCATTAATCATTAACCTTGCTGCCTCCATAATGGTCCTATTACTCCTTTCTTCTTCTCCATTTTGTTATAGAGTATACCTAGTAGTGATCTCTCTTTTCATGCCTCTATATTCGAGATATGCATCAAACTAGTGGGAGACATATTCTCCCCCTCCATCTAACCTTAGCCTTTTCAAGGTTTTCCCTATTTGGTTTTCAAAAAGAGAAAGATATTTTTTGAAACAATTGAACACTTCATCCTTATGTTTAATAAAATATACTATAGTCCATCTGCTACGATCATCAATGAATGATACACAGTACCTGGATCCTCAAATTGAAGGGTCGTTGCTAGGTCCTCAAACATCTGTGTGGACTAGCTCTAGTAGGTCACCATGAATGTAACCTTTCTTCATAAATGGTTGTCTATGAGACTTCCCAAATTGAAATGCACTGCACTTAGATATCATGTGTTGCTTGGATATGTTTGGCAACCCAAGCACACTCTAATCCTTGCATATTTTCTTCAAAGTCCTTTCTCCTATGTGAGCTAATATTTTGTGCAAAGTTTATCCTCCATAATTGAAAAGTGCTATATTTCTAGTATGTTAATCTTAAAAATGCTTTTCTAAATGGTTACACTGCAAATGAGGTATACATGGAACAAATAGAAGGATTTAAAGAGCTAAATGGATCAAGTTATCTTTGTAAGCTCAAAAGAGCTGTATGTGGTTTGAAGCAGGCCCCAAGGGCTTGGAGCTAAAGACTTGTGAAATTCTTGAATGAACTTTGATATGAAGCATCAAAGGTAGATAGTAGCTTGCTAGTGAAAGCAAGTGAAAATGGGTACATATACGTTTCTATCTATGTTCATGATATTATACATACAGGTATAGATACCATAGGAGGCCAAAAGCTCAAAAATCATATGGAGAAAGAGTTCAAGATAAGTGTCTTGGGAAATTTATCTTATTTCCTAGGCATGCAAATCATCGACACTCAACATGGAGTGTATGTTAGACAAGAAAGGTATTTGAAGAATCTTCTGTTAAATTTTAACATGGAAAATTGTAGAATCTCAACAAACCTATTGGAGATAAATCATAAGCTAAGTAGGTATAGAGGTGAAGATTTCAGAGATATGAAGATGTATCAACCTTGGTTGGTAGTGTAATGTATGCTACCTTGAAAAGACCAGATCTTTTATATGTAGTTGGTGTTTTGTCACAATTCATGCATTGTCCAAGGAAAACACATACGATTGTAGCACAAAGAGTGCTAAGATATATCAAAGGGACATGTAATGAATGTTTGTACTATGGTTTCATTTGTGACACTAAAATCAAAGTATCTAGCTATATTAGGCAAGTAGTATAGATGATAGAAGATCTAATCATGGATACTTATGCCATGTTGGAGATAAGATAGTATCATGGTGTTAAATGAAGCAACACACAGTTGTTTTTGTTACAAATAAATAAGCAACATCGTATATATTTCGCAAAAAAGATTTTGCTCAAATAGGAGTGTTAAAAATAAAGAAGTAAGGTCATATATATTTTGCAAAAAGGATTTTCCTCAAATAGAAGGAAAATAAAAAAACAAAAAATGGAAGCATTTACTTCAACAAGTAGTGGAGGCCAAAAGAGAATCAAACAAAAGAGAATCAATCCAAAAACTGAACCGAACATGAAGAGTGGCTGCTCAAAGTTATGGAGGAGTTATGGAGAAGAGCTCACGAAGTCATCATGAGAGCTCCTGGTAACTTGGCTACAAACGAGGCAAGGGAGGACACTTAAGTATAGAGGAAGAAGTTTTTGAAGGCCCCTTGTAGGTAGTTCACTTGGTTTCGATGATTTTGTTTTCTACAGTTTCATAGACTATGTCTAGCCACTGATCATTTTTGTGTAGCTTAATTGCTAGAGTCATATCTCTCATTGCATGTATCTCTTTTTAGAGTTTAAATATTAATTGAAAGCTTGTTTCTTGTAATTTAGCTTTCCAAAACAAGTTTTTCAAATTCATCATGCTCTATGAGTTATTCAGTTTCTAGTGAAGCCTAATTTTCAGCCTAACTATGTGGACATGCAGCTTGCTTTGAGGCAATCAGTTACCAAACCAAAACTAATCCAAATTGAGTGTTTGATAGCTCATGTGAAAGCTATTAGTGATACGTTTGAGTGACAAAAGTCTCACGTTCATTGTCTTCTTCAATTGATACTAGTTTTCATTTCAAAGTTCATCTATATGTAAAAGGCTTGATCTTGAGAAGGTTTTCTACACTTTCTACGACACATAGGAGAGGAATTCTCCAATTCTTGGTATCAAAGCTTAACAAAGAGCATTGGAGCTTGAAGAGGCAAAGCATTGAAACTGAACTAAATCAAAGGAGAAGTAACAAATCAAGGGGGAGCTTTGTAAAGTCAAGAAAGAGCACCACAACATATCTATGGTAAACTTCAAACTTGGAAGTCTTCAATGGCTAATTTAGGACAGCAAGTTGAGAAGTTAGATAGAGTTAATTTTCAGACTTGGGGGTATCGAATGAAAAGTTACCTTAAAGGTAAAGGTTTATTGAGTCTAGTTACTCGAGATTGACAACGAATTGATCTTCAAGATCCGAATATCACTCTAGCACAAAGGAGAAAATTTGCTAATTGGGAAGAGAGGAATCAAAGGGTGATGTTTCTCATTTCACAAGTTATTTCTAACACTATGATTGGTCATGTGCGAAGCTTAAAGATAGCCAAAGAAGTTTAGGAAGTATTGGAGAAGGTGTATGCTACCTAAACAAGGTCTCAAAAGATGCAACTCAAGAACGAGCTCAACAACATGAATAAAAGCTCAAACCAAAGCATTAGTGAGTATACATTGAAGATCAAGGAGCTTCGAGATTAGCTAGCATCAGTTGGATGCAAGATAGAAGAGGAAGACATTGTCCAAATAGCCCTTAATGGATTGAGGAGTGAAGAAAAGTAGAAGCCCCTCATCACAAACATTATTTATAGAGATCCTCTACCAACATTCCAAGAGATTATACCAAATCTTGTGGCTAAAAAGGCTACTCAATAAGGAGAAGGAAATAAAGGTAACGACAGCCATAGCCAAACGTTATATGCAAGTCGAGGTAGAGGAAGGAACTCCAGAGGAGGTTGGAGAGGAAGATGAGGAAGCTACCAAAACACAAATTCTAGCCAACACAACTCGGAGGACAACAAGGACAACTCAAATGACAACACATGGAAACGTTTGAGGAAGAAGTAGAGGAGGACGTCGAGGTTCATACAATCCTCATAAACGTTTAACATGTTATCATTGTGGTAAAGTAGGAAATTATGCAAATGATTTTTGGTAAAAAAATGGAAGGCTGAATGGAGGAAACCAAAGGAGCCAAAACAACTATGCAAGTACACCAAGTGAAGGAGACAAGCGAACCATGTTTGCAATGAAGCATGAGTATAACAATTGGAAGAGTGATGATAAAAAATGGTTTATAGATTCAGGTTGTAGCAATCATATGACATGCCAAGGAGATTTGTTCACAAATCTACAAGCTCCAAGTGGAAAAGTATGTGTGGAAACTGGTGATGAAACTCAACACACAATTGAGCATGTTGGAGAAATCAAACTTGGAGACAAAAAGGTATTGATTGATGTTCCTCATGTTCTAGCTACTATTGCAAAGAATTTGATATCAATGAAAAAGGTTGCTTTATAAAGAATCCAAAAGAAGGACTCAAGGTCGTTTCTCAAGGAAGGAAAGAAGGATGTTCACTTTGGACATTCAACAACCACATGGAAAGGTGATGTATATTGAGTTTCGAAACAAGAGGATTGCTGTGTTGGAGTTTATTGATCTCCAAAGTACAGCTAGAAGTAGGTGAAACCCAACAGGACCTAGTTGACTTTTTCACAAACTTGTATGCACAAACCAGTTTTCTTGCAGAGCAAACTGCTCTTTACTCACTTAGAATTTTCCAAAAATATTTCACATACATAAACTAGTCTCTAAGAGCTTTCCAGCAAGCTATAGAACACCTCAAATGGATAAATACATAATGAGCTATGACCTCTGCAATATGCAGCTTTAATGGAGACCTTGAAACAGAGATGAACCCGAGAACACACATCACTTGCAGAGACTACTGCTCTTAACTCACAACTCCAATGAATCTTAAACTTTCCAGAATACATTTAGACTTTGAGATCTTTCTAAGAAGCCAAAGAACACATGATTTGGATACATACACAAGGAGCTATGACCTCTGTAAGTTTGAGGTTTAATGGAGACCTTCAGCAGGGGGTAAAACTAGAGAACACACACTACTTGCAGAGAGTACGGCTCTCAGCTCACAAATGCAATGATTATGAAAATTTAGAGGAAGAACGTAGACACTAAGAGCTTTGAAATGAGCTATCAAACATGTAATTTTGATATATAATGAGGGAGATACAAGCTCTACAACCTCTGCATACAAAACTACAACAACATAGAGATACACATATGCCTCTCTTGGACTTCCCACAAGTTCACGATTTTTCTCCTCTTTTTATAGCATGGGAAACTAATCTAAAACCTTCCTAATACATCTAAATTCGTGGTAGACACTTGGATGGAGGTATTATATGACTCAAGTGCTCAAATAAGCAAAGTATTGATGGACTTTGAGAACTAGCCACATCGACCTTCCACTAGGACACCACTGTAGCTCCCTTGTGACTCACTAATTTGACTCACCATGTTCTAGAACTCACGTGGTATTTTTGCTACATTTTATGAATAATATGAGCCTTCTTGAAGTATTTGAAGACTTCCCAAAGGTATTTACATAATTTGAAACTTGTACCCTACATAAAACAAATGTTCGCAACATTCTCCCTCTCAAGTTTCAAAGGGTATTTCCTTCATGCCAAGAATATAGTTGAATCTTTGAAGCTTTGGTCCATCCAAGGATTTGGTGAAGATAACTGCAACTTGATCCTTTGTTCCCAAAAAAGAAACTTGTACTTCATTGCTTATGGGGTTCTCTCGAACATAATGATAGTGAACCTCTATATGCTTTGTTCTAGCATGAAAAATAGGATTTGAGGTCATATGAATGCTGCTCAAGTTATCCCCATATATCAGTGGTACATCAACCTGCACATTCAAGTCATGAAACAACTTTTTAAACCACATAACCTCATTAGTAGCCAATGCTAAACCTCTATACTCAGCCTCTGTAGAAGATAAAGCAATTGTAGGCTATTTTCTTGAACTCCATGTTAATGTCTTGTTTCCTGCTATTACCACATATCCACTTGTGGATCTTCTGTCATCTTTGCTTCCAGCCCATTCTGCATCACTAAAGACTTTAAGAGTTAGATCAGCATCATGACTATAAGATAATCCTTGGTTCATGATACCTTTCAAATACCTAAGCACTCTTTTCACTGCATGCATATGAGGTACTCTAGGTTCATGCATAAACTGTGACAATACTCCCACTGCATAGCATATATCAGGTCTAGTTTTTGTTGCATAAATCAAAGATCCTACCATGGATCTATATACATTCATATCATGCAACTCATCACCTTCCTTTGCACTCAGCTTTACATTACATTCCATTGGAGTAGAAACAAATTTACATTCCTGCATACCAAACCTTTTCAGCATATCACATATATACTTTCTTTGTATCAACCACATACCTTCATTGCTATACACAATTTCAATCCCAAGAAAGTATCTAAGCAAACCAAGATTTGAAATTTTAAATTCCTTTCCTAAATTACCTTTTATCTCATCAATTTCTTTTGCATCATTCCCTGTATTCAACAAGTCATCCACATAAATGCATACATAGACACACATGTCATCTACATGTTTTACATAAAGTGAAGGATCAGCATGACTCGCTGTGTATCCTTGCAGCATAAGATACTTTACCAATCTTGCATTCCATGCCCTTGGCGCCTGCTTAAGACCATACAATGCCTTCTTTAACCTGCATACATGATTAGGACATTTTGCATCCACATAACCATCTGGTTGTGACATATACACTTCTTCATTTAACTCACCATTAAGAAAGGCATTCTTTATATCGAGTTGATATATATTCCACCTTTTACTTTCAGCTAAATCCAACAAAGTTCTTACCGTTGCCATGTTTGCTACTGGACTAAATGTTTCCTCATAGTCCACTCCTTGAGTTTGATTATATCCTTTTGCTACAAGTCTAGCCTTATATCTTGACACACTACCATCACTATTTCTTTTAATCTTAAAAACCCACTTGCAACCAATTATCTTTTGTTTTGGTGTCTTTGGAACTAAATTCCAAGTCTTGTTATCCTGTAGTGCTTCCATTTCTTCTCTCATTGCTTTCTCCCACTTTTCATCCACTTTTGCCTCATCATAACATGTGGGTTCATTTTCCTGATCAACTTTTGTCATAAAAGCATAATGAGTATTCATAAAAGATTCATAAGTATACCTTTGAGGTTGCTTACTCACTCTTGAAGTTCTTCTTACCTCCAATGTAGATGCTCTTCCTTTCTTATTAGGAACCTTTGATGATTCTCCATACTCACATACATCCCTAATTTCCTCTCCTTCATCATTAACTTCAACAAGTTTGAGTTGAACTTTACTTTTAACACTTGGAGGTGACTCTTGCCTTAATCTTCCATTAAAAGGTGATCCTCTTTCTTCATCCAAACCACTCCTTTCATCATTTAAACTTCCTGATGGCTGAACTATGCATTCATCTCCTTCAACCACACCTTCTTCATTTTCATCCATGACCTGCAAACTTTTCTTATCTACATACCATGAAAGTGATTCATCAAAATTTACATCTCTTGAAACAACCACCTTATTGGTATGAGGATCATAACATCTATACCCTCTTTGAGTATCTGCATAACCAATAAATATACACTTTTCTGATTTCACATCAAGTTTTGATCTCACTTCTCTAGGTACATGTACATAACATACACAACCAAATACTTTCAAATGACTTACACTTGGTTTCCTTCCATGCCATACCTCATATGGTGTCAAATGATGAACTCCGGTAGTAGGTACTCTATTCATAATGTACACACTTGTGCTAACATCTTCAGCCCAAAAATAATTAGGCAAACACATATCATTAAGCATGCTTCTAGATGCTTCTACTATGATTCTATTTCTTCTTTTTGTGACTCCATTTTGTTGTGGAGTATACCTACATGTAACTTCTCTTTTGATACCTTCAACATACAAAAAATCAGTAAAAGCTTGAGAGAAATACTCTCCCCCTTCATCAGATCTTAGCTTCTTAATATACCTTCCTGTTTGCTTTTTGACACATGATTTGAACTTCTTGAAACAATCAAAGACCTCACTCTTATGTTTAATGAAATACACAAATGTCATTCTACTATGATCATCAATGAATGATACATAGTACTTATTACCAACCAAGGATGCCTCTTTAGTAGGTCCCCACACATCTATGTGTATGAGATCTAGCAAACCATCACTTACATAGCTTGAATGCTTGAAAGGTTGTCTATTCTACTTACCCATTTGACATGCTTCACAAAGATGCACCATATGTTGCTTAGTAAGATCAGGTAATCCTTCAACAATCCTCTTCTTTGATAGCTCCTTTAACCTGTGTACATTCATGTGTCCAATCCTTTTGTGCCATAGATCAAGCTCTCCTATTCGATGCATACCATAAGAGAAATAGTTTGTATGATTTGGGTTTACCTTGAATGTAAACAATCTACCTTGTTTTTTGACCTCTAGCAATTAACCTCCTTTGCTTTGGATCCTCAATGAAGCAACCTGCATGATTAAATCTTATTTGCAAACCTTTTTCTACCATTTGACCAACTGACATCATATTCTTAGTGATCGTTGGCACATAAAGTACATCCTTCAAGCAATTTGTCTTGCTCTTATCCTGCATAATGACATCTCCAACTTGCATAATCTTATGTGTTGTATCATCTCCTGTTTCAACATGACCTTTACATGAAGGATTATGCATATTAGAAAACCATGAAGCATCATGAGACATGTGATTAGAACAGCCACTATCTACATACCATACATCACCATTGCAATTCATCTTAGTTTCTACGTTCATCATAAGAAGAGAATCATAATCATCACTTTTACCTTCAACTGCATAATTTCCGTGTTGTTTACCTCTTCTTGAATAGCCTCCTCTTCGATTACCACCTTGATTATTTTCATTTTGATAACAATCTTTGGCATACTGTCCATGCCTTCCACATATATAGCAATTGCTCTTATCTTCACTCCTTTGTCTTTGATTGTAGTTGGAGTAGCCTCTCGTACCTTTAGCACTTGATCTTCCTCTTCCTCTTGTGTTGAAGAAGCCACTTGAAGTCCCTTGATCATCGCTCCTTCTTCCTCGACCTCTATTTGAACCTCTTCTACCTCTGTTTCCACCTCTTGATGATCCTACATAAAGAGCTTGTCCTTGAGATCCTTTTTGATTTGAAGTAGAACCATTTAGATTCATCTCCTCCGTGACCGTGAGGGCAATAAGTTGATCAAAATCAGGTAATTCTCCTCTAACATAAACTAAAGTAATGAATGGTCTCCATCTCTCATCATCCTTCAGTCCGTTGAGAGTATGTGCAACCAAGTCGTCGTCCTCCACATGAGCTTGAATTGATCCTAGTTGATCTGCAATCTCTTTAACCTTCAACAAGTAATCATTGACCGATGTCCTTGTATCTTTCTTTATGTTATTCAACTCATTTTTGAGTTGAATCTTCCTTGCTCTTGTACCTGTAGCATACAACCTTTCCAATGCAAGCCAAACATCTCTACTTGTGTCTAGATCTTGTATGTGTCCTACCATTGAATCTTGAATATTTTGTGATAAAATGAATATAACCCTTTTGTCTCTTTCATTCCAAAGTCTAAAATCCCTCAATTTTTGTTGATTTGGATCCTCTGGTAATATAGGTTTGATATCCGTTCCATCAATCAAACCATACAAGCCTCTACCTTGCAAGTATGTTGTGATTCTAAATCGCCATGCTTGATAGTTGTTCTTATCAAGCTTCTCTATTTGTGCATGTTGATCGCTCATTGTGTAAATACTAAACTTCCTCCTTTAACCCTCCTTTTTCATATGTGTGATAAGAATAAGTATGAGATTTACCTTTGTTATAAAGTTTATGCACCTTTCTTTGCTTGGATGTTGCTTGAGATGCTTCCTTGCTATCTCCTTCTACCTTTGTGTAGTGTCGATGATGAACCTCTTCTCCAATAGCTTCAAATTCTTCATCAAGGTATTATAACCTTCTCCAAGCTTCAATTCCTTGCACTGATACCAATGTTGGAGTTTATTGATCTCCAAAGTACAGCTAAAAGTAGGTGAAACCCAACAGGACCTAGTTGACTTTTTCACAAACTTGTATGCACAGACCAGTTTTCTTGCAGAGCAAACTGCTCTTTACTCACTTAGAATTTTCCAAAACTGTTTCACACACATAAACTAGACTCTAAGAGCTTTCCAACAAGCTATAGAGCACCTCAAATAGATAAATACACAATGAGCTATGACCTCTGCAATATGTAGCTTTAATGGAGACCTTGAAACAAAGATGAACCCGAGGACACACATCACTTGTAGAGACTACTGCGCTGAACTCACAACTCCAATGAACCTTAAACTTTCTAGAATCCATGTAGACTTTGATAGCTTTCTAAAAAGCCAAAGAACACATGATTTGGATACATACACAAGGAGATATGACCTCTGCAAGTTTGAGGTTTAATGGAGACCTTCAGCAGGGGGTAAAACTAGAGAACACACACTACTTTCAGAGAGTACTGCTCTCCACTCACACATCCAATGATTATGAAAATTTACAGGACAAAAAATAGACAGTAAGAGCTTTCAAATGAGCTATCAAACATGTAATTTGGATATATAACGAGGGAGATACAAGCTCTTCAATCTCTGCATACAAAACTACAGCAGCATAGAGATACACATATGCCTCTCTTGGACTTCCCACAAGATCACGACTTTTCTCCTCTTTTTATAGCATGGGGAACTAATCTAAAACCTTCCTAATACATCTAAATTCCTGTTAGACACTTGGATGGAGGTATTACATGACTCAAGTGCTCAAATAAGCAAAGTATTGATGGACTTTGAGAACTAGCCACATCGACCTTCCACTAGGACACCACTGCAGCTCCCTTGTGACTCACTAATTTGAGTCACCATGTTCTAGAACTCACGTGGTATTTTTGCTACATTTTATGAATAATATGAGCCTTCTTGAAGTATTTGAAGACTTCCCAAAGGTATTTACATAATTTGAAACTTGTACCCTACATAAAACAAATGTTTGCAACATGCTGAAATCAATTTGTGGCACAAAAGGTTTGGACATATCAACATTCCCAAGCTTAAGGATATGAGCAACCATGAAGTGGTAAGAGGTCTTCCAAGATTCAATGATTCTAGACTATATGGGTTTCGTGAAGCATGACAACTAGAAAAGCAAATCAGACAACCATTCAAGAAGAGCAACTATGTGGCAAGGAATGTCCTCAACTTCATACACATGGATGTATGGGGACCATCACAAGAACCATCGATTGTTGGTAATAGATATTTTCTCACTTTTATTGATGATCATTCAAGAAAAGTATGGATGTTCTGCATAAAACAAAAAACAAATGTGTTCTATATGCTCAAGAGATTTAAAGCATGGGTAGAACAAGACATTATGTAAAGACCTTGAGGTATGATGGAGGAGGAGAATATTTCTCTAAAGAATTTTTAGATGTTCTTTATGCAACTGGCATCAATTGACAATTTACATGTAGATACATGCCGTAACAAATTGTGAATGCTAAAAGGAAAAATAGACATAGGATAGAAGTTGCAAGATGCATGTTCAACGGGATGAAGGTTTCACTAAACTATCGGGCTCAAGGAGCTAGTACAACTATTTATTTGATGAACAAGTGCACAATAGTTGGAGTGCATAATTCAACTCTTGAGGAGGTTTATTCCATTAAGAAACCTAACCTTACACATCTCAAAGTTTTTTATGTGTGTGTTATGTTCACATTCTTCAAGAACTAAGGACAAAGATGGACCCATAGTCCAGAACATGTATGTTCATTGGATATTCATTGGAGAAAAAAGGATATAGTTGCTACAATCCAATGAAAAAGGAGCTATGAGTTTCATGAGATGTGGTATTTGATGAGCTAATATCATGGTTTGGAGACAAAGGGAAAGAGAAGATTCTTGAAGAAGATTATAAAGACGATGGAGGTGTTGTCCAAGATGAGTTTCAACAAACAAGCACTCAAATATTAGGCCTTTAACCTTGTACATCACATGGAGAAAGCTCAACATGGAAGGGGGAGATTAAGGAGTCATTCTTCATCACCAACATCAGGTTATGAAAGATTTGAGGCTGAATGTGTTTCCCAAAATAGTGATTCGAATGCGAGGAAGAGTATGAAGAGGTGATTACACAAAAGGTAAAGTTGAACCGGTTGAAGAAGCAATATTCAAAATGAAATGAAAGGAGGTCTTCAGGAGCAAGGTATCCAGTTCAAAGGAGAGCTATGATAGATAGAGAGAAAGAGAGAGAGAGAGGGAGAAAGAGAGAGAGAGAGAGAGAGAGAGAGAGAGAGAGAGAGAGAGAGAGAGAAATCGAGGGGGAGGAGAGAGAGAGACACACACAGAGAGAAAGAAAGAAAGAGAGAGAGAGAGAGAGAGAGGGAGAGAGAGAAAGAGAGAGAGTTTTGATGGCTCCACTCAAGTATAAACTACACCTTGTTAGCCGATGGATCAGCTTAGTATTTGCAATGGAGTCTCATGATAGATTAAGTAGTGAGTCAAATCACAAATACACCAAACGGGATCATGTACCTCCCTAAACCACTATGTGAAACGATGTTGTGTGGCAACGATAGTGATAGAGAGGTATCAAAGGGCATGACATAGAAGACAAGAGAGAGAGAGAGAGGGAGAGAAAGAGAGTGAATATTCTAGAGAAGTGTAATATGCAAAGATGCAGATGGCAAGATTGATGTGGGTAGATCTCATATCAAAGAGAGGAATAGATATATTATTGATATTTGGGAAGGTATTGAATTTGTTGAAGAGTTTGCTCAAGATGTTATCTTCCTTAAGATTGACTTCGACAAAGCATGTGATATGCTCAACACACGTGGTAGAAGACAAAGAAGTAGATGCATATGAAGAAGCATGTTTTATTGCAAAACATTTTGCATATATGACACACATGGTCAAAGACAAAGAATCAAATGAAAATGAAGAAGCATATACACAGAAAGAATGGCAACAAGCTGTGCAAGAAGAGATAATTGCTCTCAAGGATAATCACACATGGGAGCTAGTTCCAAAGGCTGAAGGTATGAATATTGTTCCAAATAAATGGGTTTTTAAAATCAAGAGGAATGCTAATGGTTCTCTAGCTAGGCATAAAGCTAGACTAGTAGCAAAAAGATTCAAGTAGATTCATCGACTATGAAGAGGCTTTCAACTCGGTTGCAAATATGGGAACAACCAGAACCTTGATTGCAATGAGTGCAGCAACGACATCACCATTATACCAACTTGACATAAAAAATGCTTTTTCTCAATGGTGAACTTCAAGAAGAGGTATACATGAGGCAATCGATTGGATTTGAAGATAAAAAGCATCTAGATTTTGTTCGGAGACTCAAGAAAGTTTTGTATGGACCGAAGCAATCACCACATGCTTGGAACCAAAGATTGGTTGAGTACCTCACAAGGTGTGGGTATAGTTGAAGTAGTGCAGATCCTTCTCTCTACATGAAGAAAGAAAAAGGCAAGTAGGTATATATATGCATATATGTTGATGATCTCATCATAATAGGAAGTAATGTTGTAGGAGTACAAGAGATGAAGAGAAAATTCGGTAAGGAGTAAAAAATTTTTTATCTTTGTGAGTTGAAATATTTTTTAGGCATTAAGGTAGTATATAGGAAAGATGGCATCTACTTGATGCAAAGAAAGTACCTATTGGATGTTGTTTTCAGATTTGGAATGAGTGAATGCAGACCAATCACTCAACCTATGGACACAAATGTGAAGCTATGCTCAAATGATGGAGAGAAGTTGCATGATGTAACTACATACAGGATTACTATAGGTTGATTGATCTATGTTTATGATCAAAAGACAAGATTTGTGTTTATCATTGGAGTTCTTTGTCAATTTATGCAAACTCCAAGTGAACATTCAAATTGAGAAAAATGAGTGCTAATATATGTGAAGCACAGAGTCAGTCATGCCTTGTTTTATAGATATGATGAAGAATTACAGGTTAAGCACTTTACTGATGCTGATTGGGTTTGTCTGAAGGAAGACAAAAGATCCACTTCAGGTTATGTATTCATGATAGGCAACAAACCTATCAAATGGAGCTCGAAGAAGCTACCTAGTGTTGCACTATCAACTATAGAAGCTGAATATAGAGGATTAGGATTTACAACTTGTGAAGCTATGTGAATTAAAAAGCTCTTCGCTAATCTTGATGTGCAGGTAGAGACCATTCCAATTTATCGTGACAACATCTTAAACATTCACTTGAAAAACAATCCAATGTTTCATGGACAAAGTAATCACATAGAAGTGCATTATCATTATGTTTGAGAAAAAGTTTTGAGCAAGGATGTGGATATAAAGTTCATTAGAACTAACGACCAGGTTGTAGACATGTTTACAAAGTCCTTAGATGATTCTAAACAAAAGGGGTTCAAGGATGAAATCAATTTGTAGGATATGGCTAAAGTTGCAAGCTCACAGGTGAGCTTGAGGGGGATTATTAAAAATAAAGAAGAAAGTTTCTATATATTTTGCATAAAGGATTTTCCTCAAATAGAAGGAGTGTTAAAAATAAAGAAGCAAGGTCGTATATATTTTGCAAATAGAAGGAAAATACATAATGAAAAATTGAAACATTTACTTCAACAAGTAGTGGAGCCTAAAAGATAATGAAACAAAGAGAATCAATCCAAATACTAAACCGAACATGAAGAGTGGCAGCTCGAAGTTATGGAGGAGATATGGAGAAGAGCTCACGAAGTAATCATGAAAGCTCATGGTGACTTGGCTACAAACAGGGCATGGGAGGAAACACAAGTAAAGAGGAAGAAGGCACTAAAGTTCCCTTGTAGGTGGTTCATTTGGTTTAAGTCATTTTGTTTTCTATAGTCTCATAGCTTCCATGTTCGACCGCTCATCATTTTTGGGTAGCCTGATTGTGAGAGTCATATCTCTCAAGTCATATATCTATTTTAAAAGTTTAAATACTCATTGGACAGCTTATCTTCTTTACACACTTTTTCTCAAAGAGTTTTGTCAAATTCATCATCCTCGGCGAGTTATTCAATTTTTAGGGAGGTCGAGGTTTTAGCCTAAACAGGTAGCGTGTTTTGAGACAAAGAGTTGTCAAACCAAAACTACTCCAAATTGAGTTTTGGATACCTCATTTGAAAGCTATTAATGTCTAGTTTCATTGACCAAAGTCTCAAGTTCATTGTGTTGTGCATTTGATACTAGTTTTCATTCTAAGATTCAGCTACAGGTAAAAGTCTTGACCCGTAGAAGGTCTTTTATGCTTTCCATTGCACATAGTAGAGGAATTCTGCAATAGCTTTGTTATCTAGAGAAGCTGAGTATAAAGGAATGATAGAAGCAGCAAAGGAAGTCATATAAATAAAGAATTTGATGAGGAGTCTTGGAATTGATCAAGGGATTCCAATTTCACATGGTGACAACATGAGTTCACTTTATTTGGCAACTAATCCGATTTTTCATGCCAGGACTAAACATGTTGAGATTCAATATCATTTCTTGAGAGAAAATATAATTGATAAAGAAATCGAAGTCACATATACGCGAACAAAAGAACATGTAGTAAATATGTTAACCAATAGTCTAGATGGACCTAAGCCACAAAGATTCATATAGATGGTAGGAAATAAAGAAGAAGAGCATAATAACAATTAGCTATTGAGGGGATCTATTGGTACAGACTAATCACAAATTGATGTTTATGAAGATTTAAGAAAAAAAAACAAGAGTATGAATGAAGAAGCGAAGGTTGATGCAGATAAAGATCAAGAAGAATGAAGGAAGTAATGGATAGAAAGCATATGACATGACTAAGCATAAATTCACTTCAAAGGATCCTAATTAGTGTATTATAGTTAGTAAAAAAAACAACAAGTGAATGCCAATGTATTAATTATGGTCCACTACAAATTCATGAACATATAAGTCAATTTTGACTTCGAAAATGTAAGAGAGTTTATTATCATCCATTAATGTTTTGATGATATCTCAATGATGCATGTAAAGTTTTGTGTGTTTAAGCACCTAAAATCTAAGTTGAGAGGTAACTAAAAGCATTTTGTAAAACAGGTTGTAGTTTGAGAGACATCAAAAGTTGAAGGTGTCTATGTCAAAGTTGCCATTTTTGAGTATTTGTTTTAGACATACTTTTTATCTTAGTGATTAATCAAAGTTCTAATCAAATAAATAGAGGTTTATTATATCTCAAGTTGCACAAGGATCATACAAAGATTGTTATGCAATTTGTAGCATTAGAATCTTGGACATTTTTAGGTAGTGATGTAAAGTCTTGTCTACACTTGACATAGAGGTGTTCTTAAGTTGGGATAGATTTGATATTGGACATTTGAAGGTCTCCATCAAATAGCTCTTTTTCTTGACGTAAAAGCCATCTTTCTCAACTTCATTGCATTGTGGAGGAGGTTCAAAGAGCTACAAGGCATCATAAATGATCCCAATGCTCAGATTGAGAAGCTCAAAAAGGAAAACTACCAACCATGATAATTCAAAATAAGAAATTTTTTGATGGGGATTGGTTTGTGGAGACTTGTGAGTGGTGGAGAGAAAAAACCCTACATAGATGAATTAAATCCAACCAATGAGTAGAGAAGAGTAGGAAGAGAGTGTGATGAAAGAGATAAAAGAGTCATGTTTATTTTGTCTTAGCATATTAGCAACTTCATGATACAACATATTCAAGATTTGGATACATCAAAGAAGGTTTGGGAGTGCTTGGAGAGATTGTAATCAACCTCCACAAAAGCTAGAAAATTTAGCTCAAGAATGAACTAAATAATCTTAGGAAAGGACCCTCTCAAGGTGCTAATGATTACATATAAAAGGTTAAAGAACTTGCAGATGCACCAGGGTCAGTTGGTTGTGCCCTAGATGATGAGGATCTTCTAGTCCATACCCTAAATGGACTTAGGGATGATGAAAAATGGAGGGTCTTCACAACTTCAGTGTATGTAAGGGACTTTTTTCGTGATTTTGATCAACTAATCACTCTCGTGGTGACAGAAGAGATGAACCTTGGTGGTCATAATGCCAAGGATAGCCAGTGGCAACCGAGGTGCTACAAGAGGAAGACACAATAGATGATGAGGAAGACAGAACTAAGGTGCTACAAGAGGAAGAGGAAGATATCAAAGCAACCAAGGAGGTTAAAGAAAACAAGAAATTGTAGATCAAAGAGGTGGAAAATCAACAAATAGAGGAAGAGGTGGAAGAGTTGTTTGAAGAGGACAACCCACTTCAAATGGATGCTTTGTTTGTGGTAAGCCGTGTCATTTTGCGAATGACTGTTATCATAGATCTCAAATACCAGGGATTCAAAGCAACAAAAAAAATTATAGAGGGCAAGCTAACTATGCAAAGACATCATCCAGCCAAGGGAGTTATTATTTACTTGCCATGAGGTATGGGGAAGATATAACTCAAGCTAGTGAAGATGTATGGTATCTAAAACGTGGATGTAGCAATGATATGTCATGTCGTAAGGATCTCTTTAGTAATTTGCAAGTCCCAAAGCATCAAGGATATGTGGAAACACATGATAACTCAAACCATACTATTCAATATGTGGGAGATATCAGTTTGGAAAGAAATAAAAGGTCAAAGTGCTTATCAAAGGTGTTATATGCCCTAGCATTGCAAAAAAACTTGATGATATCTGATCTTGGAACACCAAAAATACTTTTTGGGAATAGAGGTAATCTATGCACACATTGGCATCTTCGTGATTCAAAAGAAGTTTTGGATGTGCTACACAACTTTGCTATGAGTGGCTATAAGACACTTCCTCAACCCATGGAGCCCAATAAAACAAGGAGAGGCTATTCAAGATATTACACTATGTAGAAGCATAATTGGTTCATTAATTTATGCTACATTCACTAGACATTCATCTTGACTCAATCATAAGATACAATTAATTTCATGTCTTTGGTACATTATAAATTTCATGTTTCTCTCATTTCAAATTATAGTACTTGGATGAGAAGAGTAGGATGATCCAAGTAACCTTGAAAAGACTAAAGAGATGGGAAACCACTATATTTTTTTCCACAACACCCTTTTCAAGGTTTGAAAAGATCAGTCCATGTTTGCATTCGTGATGCGTTCAAAGAAAGGGCATTCAAAGGCATGGCTAATGAAAAGTTCTTCATTGCCATGTGGAAAGCTAAGAGATATCATGATTTATGACATGGTTCTCATATCACGAGGACCAAAGTTTGATCCCCACAACATGATCATAATAGATGTTGGAGTTTGAGGTCTACGGAAGCATGTGAACAAGACAAAGAAGAAGAAGAAGCTTGTAGCACAACATACAATACAGAATGTATTACCAAGTGAATGTAAAAAGATAAGTATCCCATTAGGGATATAGATGTATATAAGCCAAGAGAAAAAAAACTTCCTAAAGAGGGAAAAAAGTGCCTCAGCTATCCTAAGTGTGTTCACACACATCACTACCCAAATATGTCAAAAAATCACCCCTAGAAGTGTTGCGGTGAAAACGAAGCTGGCACTCATATATAAAGAAGTACCAAGATACGTGGAATCAATCCACAAAAGTAAGTAATCCCAAACCTTCAGAACCTCTCTCTGACATAATGATAGTGCACCTCAATGTGCTTAGTGTGAGCATGGAACACAAGGTTTCTCACAATTGCCAATGCACTCTGACTATCAATAAAGATGGTAGTGGCATAAGACTCACCAACACCCAAATCAACCGAAACGCTTCTAAGCCACACACACTCAATGTTTTCTATATAAACAATCCTTTTGTTATCAAGATCTTTCTCACATGCACATGGAGGTTACGAATGCAGAAAACACACAGAAAGATAGACATGCCAAGAGACAGGACATAACGTAGTATTAGGTGCGATCTCCCCCCATGCACTCTGTTTCCAGAGTCGACAGAGTGCATGTATTTATAGGAATTTTGGATTATGTCAAAATAGTGGTTGCATGAGAGAGGCTTCAAAAAACATGCATGAAGGTAAAATGGTAACTTTCATAGAAATCCTTTGTTTTTAATATCAAAAATTGGGGTTTACAATGACCCTTATTCTAACCACTACTTTTCTAACTCTTTCTAACAATAGGACCTTCTATGCACATTTATTTACAAACAAAATTATAAGTCAGCTTATTGATGTTCGACCTTTCACACCTTCCATGCCCTCATGAACCTTTGGCTGCTATATCAAAAACAGCAAAACACATTAATACATTAATAAATTAACACTCCAATAATGCCTTGTTCAACATATTACATAATTTATAACATGCCCCTTAGTTGAAAAAGCAACTGACCTCAGTTTATAAAATAAAAATAAAGATGGATGGCCAGTCACATGTTCCATCACTCAATGAAAATAAGCATGTTCCATGTGAAAAAAACATGCATTGAAATGTTCATGGAGGAATTACACTAGTGTGTTTGTGTATGATATGCAAAAAATAAGTGTTCATAATGAGGTGTTAATTGTGTTTTATCTATCCATTGACATTCTTCAATAGAGTGATTTTTGTACTTATTTAAATATGGATGATATTGAGTACCTATGCATGTGGTTATGACATCATGATCGATTATTTACTCAAGAACCAAGATTTTAGAAGTGGAGGGTCATCAAGAAGTGGAGTGAGTGGTAAAGTTACTTTAAATGGTTTAAGTAAACTAATATGAAAAGATTTATGTATATTCCAATGAGATGGTATATCTGTTGGAACAAATCCATTACAAGCCTAAGTATTGGCTTGAGTTTCTAAGAGAAGACTATGTATGGAAATCTAAGAGTTCACTTGTGAACTCACCGTTGTAATTGTTTGATCATTTACTTGATGTAAAAGTAAGAGGAATCAAAGTAGTTGAGGTCACTTGATAAGAATAGAGAGAGAAGCCATGAATTCTTGATCCGGAGGTTGGAGAAATCTCTATAAATTAGGAAACTACTTTTAGGTGAGCAAGATTCAAATTCAAATCTTGGCTCCAAAACTCTCTATATATACATGGCAGTTTAGTCGTGCTTTGAGAGGCGTCCATAAACTGAGATATATGCTATATCAAGTGTGGATACAAGGCACACACATGTATCTATATCTACAATCAATATACATTCATATTTATGATCATACAAGTTCATATCTCCATGGTTGTGTGAGTTAACTCTTCACTCTTATGCTTCTTTGTTTTTTTTAGTCAGATCATAGAGATCATTTCGCTCACTTTGGTGAATCATTTTGAATGATTTAACTTGCAAACGTTTTCTTTCCAAGTCCACTATATGCTCACAAAATTCCATTGCTATTTAACTTCTCAATCCTGAGTTATGTTCAGTTGAAGTCAACCCTATCTGTTCATATTCACTTCTCTCCAAATTTTTGATTTTTTTCAGTCAACTTGTCAAAGCCGGTTCTCCATGTGTACTTCATTACATTGCATGGTTCAAATCTTATTGGATTTAAAATGCTATCTATTATCAACATACAAAATTTCATAATCATTGAGTATTGGAATCTTGAGTTATGATTGTTTTTGTGCTCATTGGTCTAAGTACTTTTGCAGCGTGTGAAAATCATGATGATATCATAACTTGTTAAGCTTCATTCTCATTGTGTGATTCACTATTTCTGATGTGATTACTCTTGAAAGTTAGCTCTCTATGTTACCCAAAAGGATTTAAGCTAGTTGCGACTGTGCTCCGAGAATTATTCAAAACATTGGATAGGTGTATGAATCAGAATAGCAAGTTTTCACCTCTAAATTAATTCCAGCTCATCTGTTTTGATCTATCTTTTTGAGATTGATTTTCCAAGGTACATATGGTGTCTAACACATCAATTGACAATCTAAAAGGGTGCACCACATACTCTTGGAGTTCATTTGGCTGGTGTAGAGCAAGGATTTGAAGCACCACTTTATCTTCAAGCACATATCTATCCATCTTCACAGTGGCATCAGAGCAAAGATGGCAGATGGATTTCCTTCATCCATTGACAAATTGAGTCGAGGTAATTATTGAGCTTGGTCATTAAGGATGGAAGCTTATCTCCAAGGTAGAAGTTTATATGGTTATGTGGCTGGAGATGAAGTTATGCCAAGTTTCGGGAAGAAAAGTCAACCAACAGAAGAAGAGCAAGAAAGATTGAGCACATGGTGCTCCAAGGATGCACTTGCAAGGTCTTATCTCCTCAACTCTATCTTAGATTTTTTGCTGCCTCACATTAGAAGTTGTAAGATATCTCAGGAAGTGTGGGATGCACTTGAAGCCTTCTTCTCTTCGAGTACCAAAGCTAGGAAGCATCAACTATGGCTGGATTTCACAACTCTCAACAAAGCTCCCAAACAAAATGCGACTGATTTTGTCACAAAGCTTAAAGACATAGAAGATTAGTTGGAAAGCATTGGAGAGGTAATAGATGAAGAGCAAATTGTAAGGCAGGTCATCAATGGCTTGAATGTAGATGACAAGTCGGAAGCAGTCACCACAGCTATGATCTATACATGGACATGCATGTACCTGATTCAATACACTCATTGGACAATTACTCACTCAAGAGGCAAAACTTATCAAGATTGGAGAAAGCTCTAAAGGTAATCAATCTTCAGCTTTATACACCGATAAAAGCAAGGCCAAATAAAACAAAGGAAAGTCAAAGAAAGTGGATGATGAAGCAGGAACATAATGAAGCTAACTATGGAGGTAGAGGAAGACATGGTAGAGGTAGAGGAAGAGAAGGTAGAAAAGGTAGGGGAAGATCCCAAGACTCCAACCAATGTTTTATTTGTGAATTAACTAATCATACAATTGAAAATTGCTTTTGGAATTATGGGAATCAAAGAGGCAGAGGATACAACAGAGGAAGTTATGGCTACTCAAGAGGAAGGTTCAACAATTACCATGGCAACTACAACAACTACAATCATTCAAACTATCAAGGAGGATACAAAGGAAGGAGAGACTTCAATAACTACATAAAAGACTCAAACAAAGAGGATTCACTATTAATCATGAACATGGCTATGCCACAAGGTAAATCTGATGAGCATGTTTTCTACATAGATTAAGGTTGTTCAAATCATGTGGCAAGAAATGTGGCCCTCCTATTAGATTTAGAAGATTCAAGGAACAAGCATGAGGTACAAACACGAGATGATACAAGACACCTTGTCGAGAAAATATGAAATGTCAAAGCACCTGATGGAAACATCAACCTACTCAGTAAGGTACCCTATGTCCCTACCATTACAAAGAATTTGATAAGTGTTGGGCACATAGTAGATAAAGGATTGCAAGTTAGGTTCACAAGAGGAGGAGCATATGTGGAAGACCCTGGCCAAGGGTTTAGAAGAATAGAAAAGGGAGAAAAAATAGGTAGATTATTCACCTTTGAGTTGCAAGACACAAGGAACATAGCTCTCTTCAACTATGGTAATCAAACACTCACAGAACTAGAGGTATGTCACAAGAGATTGGCACATATTGGTGAAAGATCATTAAAGCAAATTTGGAGGGACCAAAAAGTACTTGGACTCCCTAACTTTTCAAAACAACACATAATTTATAAGTGTAGTGCATGTCAATTTGGAAAGTCTCACAGGTTACCATTCATGAAGAAAGGTTATATGCATGGAGATCTCTTGGAGTTGGTTCATACAGATGTATGGGGACCTAGCAAGGATGCTTCAATATCTGGATCAAGGTATTATGTCTCCTTTATTGATGATTGTAGCAGATGGACTATCTTATTCTTTATGAGACACAAAGATGAAGTTTTTTCATGCTTTAAAAGATATTTCGCTCTTATGGAGAATCAAACAGGTAAATCACTAAAAAGGCTAAGTTCAGATGGAGAGGGAGAATACTTCTCCCATGAATTTGATTCTTTTCTTCAAGAAAGAGGGATCGAAAGAGAGGTAACTACAAGATACACTCCTGAGTAAAATGGAGTGTCAGAAAGGAGGAATACGATAATTGTTGAAGCTACAAGGTCCATGTTAAATGAAAAGCATTTGCCTAATTATCTATGGGCCAAGGTTGTATCTATAGCCACTTACTTGATTAACAGGTTGCCTTCAAAATCCCTTGATGGGATGACTCCATACGAGGCTTGGAATGTAAGAAGACCTAGCGTAGATCATTGTAAAATTTTTGGATGTATTGCTTTTTCTCATGTTCCTTCCAAAGAAATAAAGGTGTGTATTCATTGGTTATGACAACAATCAAAAGGGTTACAGGTTATACAACCCTGCCAACAAAGGATTCTTGGTAAGTAGAGATGTAATTTTTGATGAGAACAATTCATGGTATGAAGATTCATGCAGGAAGGTCAAATGGCCATATGACCTTTAAGAAAATTTTCCGAAGCTTGGCAGAGATCATCAACCAAAGATTGAAGAACAAGATACTTCAAAAGATGATGAAGAAATGGAGATGCAAGACAAAGGCTTTCAACCAAGCAAGGCAGATCCTTCACTTTTTATTAAAAAGAGTAACTCTGAGGTCATCTATCTATGAGTATATGTAGATGATATTATATTGATAGGAAAGGATGCAGATGGTATGAAGAAGATCAAAGATCAGATGAGAGAAAAATTCAAGATAAGTGATAGTTCACTTACCTACTTCCTAGGTTTGGAAGTTGTTTACAAAGATCATGGTTTATTTCTCACTCACAGGAACTATATCAAGGATATGTTAGCAAAGTTCAAGATGGAGGATTGTAAAATTGCAAGTACTCCAATCGAGGTCAATCATAAATTGAGCTCAGACGAAGGTGAACTCATAGAGGACATCACATCATATCAAAGCCTTGTGGGTAATCTCAACTATGCCACATTCACAAGGGTGGATATATGCTATAGAGTGAGTGTGCTAAGTCAGTTCATGCACACACCAAGGAAGCCACACATGGATGGTGCTAAGAGGATACTCAAATATCTCAAAGGAACCATAAATGAAGGACTTTATTATCCTTATGTGTCTGATTTAGGGTTGAAGCTAATTTCTGATGCAGATTGGGCTGGCTCCAAGGAAGATAGAAGGAGCACTTCAGGTTATCTTACCTTTGCAGGTTCAAAGCTTATTTCATGGTCATCCAAGAAGAAACCCACAGTTGCTCTCTCCTCTACTGAAGCTAAATACATAAGTCTTGCCATAGCTACACAAGAAGCTATGTGGATGAAGACATTATTCAAAGATCTTGGATTGGAGTTTGGAACTCCAACTATTTTTTGTGACAACATGAGTTCTATTCATTTAGCTGCTAACCCTATTTTTCATGCAAGGAATAAACACATTGAAGTTCATTATCACTATGTAACAAAAAAAGTTTTAAGCAAAGAGATCCAAATATCATATGTGTTCACCCATCAACAATGTGCAAATATTTTAACCAAAGCATTGGATCGTACAAAACTTTGCAAATTCAAGGCTATGATTGGATTGTAGGTTATTCTTGAAGATTGAAGACCTCAAGCATACTTGACTTGAGGGGGAGCTGTTGGAACAAATCCATTACAAGCCTAAGTATTGGCTTGAGTTTCTAAGAGAATACAATGTATGGAAATCTAAGAGTTCACCTGTGAACTCACCCTTGTAATTGTTTGATCATTTACTTGATGTAAAAGTAAGAGGAATCAAAGTAGTTGAGTTCACTTGATAAGAATAGAGAGAGAAGCCACAAATTCTTGATTTGGAGGTTGGAGAATCAATCAATCTCTATAAATTAGGAAACTACTTTTAGGTAAGCAAAATTCAAATTCAAATCTAGTTGGCTCCAAAACTCTCTATATATACATGGCAATTTACTCTCACTTTGAGAGGCAGCCATAAGCTCAGTTATATGCTATATCAAGTGTCGATACAATGCACACACATGTATCTATAAGTTCATTGTATTCTACAATCAATATACATTCATATTTATGATCATACGAGTTCATATCTCCATGGTGGTGTGAGTTTACTCTTCACTATTATGCTTCTCAAATTTTATAGTCAGATTACAAAGATCCTTTCTACTATATGCTTGCAAAATTTCATTGCCATTAGAGTTCTCAATCTTCAGTTATGTTTAGTTGAAGTCAACCCTATCTGTTCATATTCACTTCTCTCGAAATTTTTTTTTTCTCAGTCAACTTGTCAGAGCTGGTTTGCCAGGTGTACTTAATCAAATTACATGATTGAAAGCTTTTTGGATTCAACATACTGCTTATTATCAGCATACAAAATTTCATAATCATTGAATATTGGAATCGTGAGTTATGATCATTTTTTTGCTCACTGGTCTAAGTACTATTGCAACCCGTGAAAATTGGGATGATATCATAACTTCTTAAACTTCATTCTCATTGTGTGATTCACTATTTCTGATCAGATTAGTCTTGAAAATTAGCTCTCTAAGTTAGTTACAGCTCCCCAAAGGGAGTTAAGCTCATTGCTATTGTGCTCAGAGAATTATTCAAAACACTTGACAGGTGTATGAATCAAAATATCAAGGTTTTCACCTCTGAATTAACTCCAGCTCATCTCTTTTGATCTATCTTTTTGAGCTTAATCTTCCAAGGTACATAGGGTCTCTAACACATCCATTGGCAAGCTAAAAGGGCCCACCACATACTCCTGGAGTTCATTTGGCTCGTGTAGATCAACGATTTTGTAGCACCACTTTATCTTCAAGCACATATCTATCCATCTCTTCAAAATATCTAATCTAAATGAATTATCATTAATTTTCTATATAATGCGAAACGGTCTATAATAGCATGGTGCAAGTTTAATTTTAAGACGCTGCAAAATATTTTTGAGACGTGGTTTAATGATACGCAACCACACAAGATCCTTTTCCTTGAATTCCTTAGCGAATCATTTTGTATTGATCTTACATGTGTATCGCTCTTGACTTTTCCTAATGTGCCCATGAACACCGTGAAGTATAGAAATGTGATATTGAGCAATAGAATTAGCCATCGAAATGTCAGTTTGGGTAAGTGACATGGGAGTGGGAAGCTTTTTGCCATAAACAATTTCAAAAGGTGCATGACCAATAGTGGTGTGTGTGGTGTTATTGTAAGAAAATTGAAGCAATGAAAACTTTTCACCCTAGTTAGTGGGACTATATAATGAATAACAATGGAATAAATTAAGAATAGTACTATTTGTAGCCTCACTTTGTCCATTACTTTCGGGATCAAATGCAGAGCTAAAATCTATTTTGGAACCAAAGTGTTGAAATAAAGCAACCCAAAAATGATTGCAAAATCTAACGTCGCGATCACATAACATTACTTTAGGAAATCCATGATGTGGGGAAATGCATTTAATGAATAATTTTGCAGCGTGAGGTGCAGACAAAGTGTTTCTACATGGAATGAAATATGCATATTTACTAAACCTATCAACATTGTCCAAATCATATCATTATGTGATCAAGTGATGGGAAGACCTATGATAAAATCCATAGAAATCTGTTCCGATCGTTCGTTTGGAATCGGAAGCGGCATTAATAATCCAAATGGTTTACCATGATGACATTTTACATGCTAACATACAATGCATTGAGAAACATAATGTGCAATATCTTTCTCCATGTGTAGCCAAAAGAACAAATATTTGCTTGCAGAAATGGTGCTTTGTATGCCTCTATGACCCATGTAAGATGGTTCATCCATTTCTTTGATGAAAAAATATTTGAAAGCTTAGGTTATCCATAATCTATGTTTGAAAATAAAGAAAACCATTATGAAATGTATAATGTTCATAAGATAAAGATCCACCATTGTTGAAGTCATGCCATGCATGTGAGAAATACAAATCAGATGCATAAGTGGAAACCATTTCTTAAAGAGAATGTATTTGGATGGGAGAAATATTATTCAAAACAACAGAATGTGAAGGAAATCAGTTAAGAGGATCAACTTGTTGGAGTTAGACGTCTGCGGAAGCATGCGAACAACACAAGGAAGAAGAAGAAGCTTGGAGCACAAACACACAATACTAAATGTATTACTAAAGAATGTACAAAGATAAGTAGCCCATTAGGGCAATAGGCGTATATACAAGCCGGGGGAAAAAAACCTCCTGAAGAGGGAAAAAAGTGCCCCGGCGGTCCTAGTGTGTTCACACACATCACTACCTGAATATATCAACAAATCCCCCTTGGGAGTGATGCGGTGAACAAGGAGCTGGCACTCATGTATAAGGAAGTGCCAAGCTATGTGGAAATCACTCCACAAAAGGAAGTAAGCCCAAAGCTTTGCGGAAAACTTCAAACTTCTCCCTAGGCAGAGCCTTCGTGAAAAGGTCTATAATGTTCTCCTGCGTGGGCACATATGCCAAGCTGATCTCCCCAGCAGAGAACCTCTCCTTGACATAGTGATAATGCATCTCAATGTGCTTATTGCAAGCATGGAACACAGGGTTCCTCGCAACTGCCAATGCGCTCTGATTGTCAGTGAAGATGGTGGTGGCAGAAGACTAACCAACACCCAAATCAACCATAAGGCGTCTAAGCCACACACACTCAACAGTAGCTGTGAAAGCGGCCCTATACTCAGCCTCACAACTGGAAGTGGCCACAGTCATGAGCTAAAAAGCATTAAGCAATAGCCACTAGTGGACACACGAGTGTCATAGCAACCAGCCCAATCAGAGTCAGAAAAAGTATGCAGATCTAGCGGTAGGGATCCCCCTTGGGATAAAACAACCCAAGTAGTTGAGTACCACTCAAGTAGTGAAAGATGCGCTTAACTGCATGCCAATGCTTGACTCCTGGGCAATGCATAAATCTGCTCATCTGTGAGACAGCAAACTGAATATCAAGGCCGAGTAATGCATAAGTAAATCAAGCATCCAACAACCCGCTGATAGAGAACAGTATCAAATGCATCTCCAGCATCATGAAGACTCAATCGTAAACCTGTCTCCATAGGAGTGGCAATAGGCTTATAGTCTTCAAGGCCAAAACGCTGCAATAATGTGTCAATATATTTCCTTTGACACAAAGCCATTCCACCATCAACTTCCATAAATTGAATGCCCAAATAGTGATGCAAATGCCCCTAATGAGACATCTCAAATGAGGCATGCAAATCAGCCTTGAAATCAGCAATATGCTTCTCAATAGGACCAGTTAGCAGCATGTCATCAACATAGATGACAATGATCAGAAGCACATCATTAGCACGCTTAACATATAAGGTCCTTTCAGTTGGACTGTTCTCAAAACCATGTGCAACCAGATAGGCATGTATCTTCTCATACCAAGCACATGGTGCTTGCTTTAAACCATATAATGCCTTCTTTAACCTGCACACCTGGTTTTCATGCCCTTTCTGCACAAAGCCACGGGGCTGAAAAACATACACTTCTTCATGTGAGTCACCATTCAGAAATGTTGTTTTAATGTCCAAATAATGTACATTCCAACCATGATGGGCTGCAAGTGCATAAATGCTCCGAACACTAGTCATACGGCATGTAGGTGCAAAGGTCTCATCAAAATCAATGCCTCTTTCCTGCGCATAACCCTTTGCAACAAGCCTAGCCTTATGCCTGTCAACTGTACCATTAGGTTTACGCTTCAGCTTGTATACCCACTTAGTGCCAATGGCCTTCTTGCTAGGAGGCAAGTCACATAAAGACCATGTACCATTCTTCATTATAGCATCATATTCAGATTGCATAGCAGCCATCCAATTTTCTGAATTTTGTGCTTCATCAAAAGAAACAGGCTCATTCTCATCACAGAGACTAGACACCGTCATAGCATAGCAATCTGATGCAAAGGAGGCACTATGAGATCCTGAACGAGTACGATATGACAAAGGTGCATCTAATTTGCTGTCACGCAAAGTTTGTACCAGCCATTTTGGCATAATTTTTGCCTCCTCAATATCAGTTCTCTCATCAACAAGTGTATCATGTAAATCTGCATCAGAAATGGAATGATCTACATCATCATATGAAACCTGCAAAGGCTGAGAAGTTGCCTCATTAGGACTAGCACTAGACTATCCACCTGTAAAAAGAGGCATCAAAGTATCATACATGTCTTTGGAGCTAACAGATGTCTCCTTAGTACATGAAAGCAATGGTTGAATAGCATCTTCCACAAATACGGCATCACGACTAAGCAGAATGCATTTAGTCTGTGGATGATATAGACCATAGCCTTTACTTTCATAACTGTATCCAACAAAAATACATTTTACTACTTTATCATCCAATTTTTTGAGATGTTGTTCAGGCACTAATGCATATGCCAAACAACCAAAAACACGCAGATGAGAAACAGATGGCTTGCGGTCATGCCAAGCCTCATATGGAGTGATAGACTGCAGCGCTTTAGTGGGACACCTGTTCAGTACATATGATGCACACATGACAGCCTCAAGCCAGAAACTATGAGGTAAAGCCTGACTCTTGACCATACACCTCCCCATCTCCATGAGAGACTTGTTCTTGTGTTCAATAACTCCATTCTGTTGAGGTGTATACGGCACTATACGGTGGTGTTTTATCCCATGTTTAGCCAGAAATGCATTAAAATCAAAAGACATATATCCCCCCCCTCGATCAGAACGGAGGATGCACATTTTACATGTTGACAGATTTTCTACCAAAACCAAAAACTATTTGAAGCACATGAACACTTCGCACTTTGCCTTCAATGGATATACCCATGCATGCCTGGAAAAATCATCAATGAACGTCACGAAGTAAAGATAATTTCCAAAAGAGGGTGTCTACATAGGACCACAGACATCACTATGTACAAGCTGCAATTTTTGAGTAGCCCGAACTGAACCATCTTTTGGAAAGGACGAACTCTGCATTATTCCCAAAATACAGCCTTCACAAACATGTTTTCTAGGTGCCTCAAGTTTGGGCAAAGAGGACACCATTTTAGATTTCTGCAGGCATAGCAAACTAGCAAAATTCAGATGACCAAAGCGTGCATGCCAAAGCTTTGCATCTGACATAGCCTAAGAATCTGTTACTACACATGCCAAATCATTTACAGATATTTTATAGTCTATGAACTTATACAGCCCACGACATAAAATGGCAGAAGCAATAATCACATCGCCATTTGACAGATCATGAACTGTACACCTGTCATCAACAAATTTCACAACCAAGCCAATCTTGGCTAATGCCGAGACTAATAACATGTTCTTCTTGATCTCGGGCACAAATAAAGCATCTGACAAAGTGAAAGAACTACCATCAACAGTAGTCAAAATGATCTTACCAACTCCCATAACAGGATAAGAGGAGTTGGTGGCGCATGTAACAGTATTCCCTGTAGGGGCAGGCTCGAATGGAGAGAAGAAACTCTGCTGCGAGGTAATATGTTTGGTTGCCCCACTGTCAAAATACCAAACATCTGAGTCTATTGCAGACATGCACTGATCATGAGAAGATGGATCAAAACTGCAAACAGTAGTAAACGCCCATTCTTCTTCCTGCACAAGATTAGCAGACTCCGTTTTTGGTGTAGAGGCTTCTACAACAACCATTCCAGCCTCTTTCTTCTTTGCCTCTTTTGCAACCAGTTTTGGACAGTTCTTTATGATGTGATCATTCCCTTTACAGTACTTACAAAACAATTTTTGCTTTTTTGATTTTTTCTCATCTTTGTCTTGGTTCTTTGAATGTGCAGCATTTGCAGATTTTTGCTTACTAGTAGAAGAGCTCCATTTTCCTTTGCCCTTCTGACTAGCTAGGAAAGCTTGATCTGCAACACGCATAATGGACCTATTCTGCCTGGACTGATCTTCCTGCAATAGAACAGAGACTAACTCCTCAAATGACAAGGCATTTGGATTGCCTTTCATCATCAACCGAAGAGTAGAAGCAAAACTCTGATATGAATCAGAAAGACCATTCAGAATGGTCTACACAAGTGAGCTATCTGGTATAACCTCATCAACAGAAATCAATTGTTCCTTCAAGTCTTTGATCTTTGTTAGGAAACTGTCCATAGAATCACTTCATTCATGTGCTCACTCTCCAACTGTTTTCAGAGGTAAGCAACACGAGCCTTATTCGTAGCTTGGTACAATGTGGTAAGTGTATGCCAAGCATCCTTAGCTGTTCTACAAGAGCGAATGTGAGGAATAATGGCACGTTTGACAGACAAAGCTATCAATGCATGTGCCTGGGCATCTCTTCCATCCTAGCAAATCTGCTCTACCGTAGGTGTAGCAGAAACAGTAGCACGAACAGGAATCTACGGAATATCATCTTCAATACCATCTTCATCAGCCCCAGCACCTATATTTGTAGTACCTGTAGTGAGAGGTGTTACAGGACGTCTTTCAACACCCTGCACAATGTTCCATAATCCTTTTGCAACCAATACATGTCACATCATATAAGCCCATAATGGGTAGTTGGTACCATCCAACTTATCCTCAAGAGCCAACATACTAAATACATCACTGCTTTCAGCCATGGCCGGTGACTAAAATACCTTGATGTAGAAAATTGACTGTATCTCAAAAAGTTGAACATAACTGCCCCGATGAATTCTGCTAGACTTGTAGGAGACTTCGAGATGCTTATACTGGCGAACAGAAACTGGTATATACCTTTGGCACAAAAAGATGAAATAGCCTACACAAGCACTGTGATAATGCGTTCGAAGGCCGAAACGAGCTTAGATCGTGATTTCGGCACCACAAAGCAAAGTTGTTTTGTTCTTTGAAACACCCTGAGTATGCTCACCAAATTTCGTACGAATCTGAGATTGCAAATGGAGGAGTGTCGACGGCGCCCTAGATGAAGCGACGACCTGCTCTGATACCAATTGTTGGAGTTAGACGTCTGTAGAAGCACACGAACAGCACAAGGAAGAAGAAGCTTGGAGCAGAAACACACAATACTAAATGTGTTACTAAAGAATGTACAAACATAAGTAGCCCATTAGGGCAATAGGCATATATACAAGCCGGGGGAAAAAACCTCCTAAAGAGGGAAAAAAGTGCCCCGGCGGTACTAGTGTGTTCACACACATCACTACCTGAATATATCAACACAACTACAACATTAGCTTTACTAGGATGATATTGGATCATGGGTTGGAAATTTTGAATGAATGATGCCCATTTAGGATGGCGACTAGAGATTAAGGGCTGATTTACTAAATGCTTAATAGCCGGTTGATTGGTTTTGATTAAGACCTCAGAGCCCATAAGATAGTGTTTCCAAATTCGCAAAGCATGCACAACCGCTAACAATTCTTTATCATATGTACTATAATTCTTTTCTAAGGGTTGAAGCTTCCTACTCTCAAATGCAATGGGATGATCATTTTGAATTAAAACAACACCTATTCCTGAACCATTAGCATCAGTAACAACATGAAAGGGTTGTGAAAAATTACGTAACTATAAAAGAGGTCTTGTGAAAGTGCATGTTTGAGTTTTTCAAAGGATTGTTGTTGGGTAAGTCCCCATGCAAATTTTATTTTCTTTTTTATAAAGAAGGTAAGAGGCAATGCTAAATTAGATAAATTTCCAACAAACATCCTATAGAAACTAGCCAACCCAAGAAAAAAACGAATCTCATTGAGTGATTGTGATGTAGGACACTCTACTATAACTTTAATCTTTTCTAGATCCACGTGCACACATTCACTTGAAATAATATGTCCTAGATATTCTATCTTATGTTGAAAGAAGTAACTCTTTTCAGGATTAGCGTAAAGTGTGTTCTCTCATAGTAAATGAAAAACCATTTTAAGATATTTCTCATGCTCATTATCATTCTTAAAATAAACAAGTATATCGTCAAAAAATAAAAGAAGAAAAGCTTGGTAATCAAGAAAAATGTTGTTCATCATTCATGCAAATATAGTAGGGCCATTAGTAAGTCAAAAAGGCATTACTATAAATTCATAATGGTCTATTTGAGTTCTAAATGCAGCCCTAAAAATATCACTTTGCATCATACGAATCAGATGGTATCCCGATTTCAGATCAATTTTACTAAAGACACAAGATCCTCGTAATTTATCTAAAAGATCATCTATTCAAGGAATAGGGTATCTGTTCTTTATTGTAATCTTGTTAAGGGCTCTATAATCAATGCACATTTGATAATTTTTATACTTCTTATCTACTAAGAGAAATGATGCTCCAAATGGGGAAGAACTAGGCCTTATAAGTCCTTTCTGTAGTAGGTCTTCTACTTGGTTTTCTATTTCGTTTTGGTGTAGTGTGCTATGTCTATAAGGTGCTTTATGAGAAGGAGAACTACCAGGGACTAAGTCTATGCTATGGTCAAAGGATCCTAGAGACAATGGTACTTCAGAGGGATACTCACACATAAAACAATCCTTATAAGTATTCATGAAAGGTTTATGTGCATCAAGAAGTGTATGAGTATATTCATAGATGACATTGAAAAAAAACAATGCATGAATTGAATCCTTTCCTACATGCATGTTTTACTTGAGTATGACTAATCAATGGAAATGGCTAGAATTCATGCCATGCAGAAAAAGTAATGATTTGACCGTTAAATTCAAAGTTAAAGGTATGTGTATGGTAGTCAATGTGTGGGTTATAATGATGATGAAAATGCATAGCTAGTATAACATCGTAAGAATGCAAAGGTGCAATTAAAAATATTTGTTAATCAACATATGGTCCTATGCTAATCATAACATCTTGCATTTCTCATGTTACATTATAACGATTACCTTGAAATCTAGCTTTTACTTTATACAAGGAAGGAAACATTTTTTATTTAAGTTTTTGTACTAATAAATGTGAAATGAAGTCATGTGAACTATCATCGTCATGTAAAATTTTAATGATTTTGTTATTTATACTACCTTCCATGCAAAGTAGAGAATGAAGAGAGATATCATTACCCAAGGTACTCAAGTCCTTCGCCAATGATTCCTCTATCCAAAGAGGAGGAATTTCTTCATTATGGGCCTCCATGTTATGTAATTGAGCTGCAAGTAGTTTCATGTTAAGAGGTCACAATCGGCACTTCATTTTTGTATGTCCAAGTTCACCACAATTCTAGGAGGTGATTCATGGTCACTTCTGTTGGGCATCCATCACTGAAGTTTGTAGAATAGGTGGTTTGGTAGGTTTGAGAGATGAAGCAATAGGTGTAGTTGAGTAGTTGGATTGTGGTGGACGAGGAGAAGTGGAGTAAGATGGGGCATTAAAATTATGTTTCATGGGAAGATTTGGTTTAACAAAAAATGGTCGTTGGCATGGTTGTTGTAGATGGATTGACTTGGTTATGGACTAGAATTCTTTCTCTGCATTATAGGCAAAAGATATAGCCTCGTTGAGGGTTGATGAATATAAAACTTGTTATTGCCACTCATAAATTAAAATTTGTTCGCACATAGCCAACAATTGCCAATGATCACCAAGGGAGCCTTGGGTGCCAAAGAAGCCAAAGTAATGCATTAGTGATGCCTTGAAAACGTATTTGTAAATGTAGGTTCTCCTTTTGGAACTGGAACAAAAATAGAAACTAGAAACGAAAACTAGAACAGTAATAGGAATCGGAAGCAGAATTTGAATAAAAAATGAAAATAGAAATGGGAATCGAAAACGAAAACAAAAATGGAAACAGAATCAGAAATCGAAACTCGAATCAAAATGAGAATCGGATCGCAAATAGAGAATAGCAAAATAGAGATCAATTGCCAAAACAAACAAAAACAGATCCCTCTATAGTGATGCATGCAAGGCTCTCATACCAATGTTATCAGGATCCTGCTCACACACACATAAAAGTTATGTATGCAAAAATATTACAAAAACGTAGACATGTTAGGAGATGACACAAAATGTAGTATTGGGTGCAGTCTCCCCCCATGCACTCTATTTTGATACTCCACAGAGTGCATGCATTTATAGGAATTTTTTATTATGTTGAAATTGTGTTTACATGAGAGCGGCTTCAGAAAGCATGCGTGAAAGTAATGATAGGTAATTTTTGTAGAAATCCTTTGCTTTCAATATCAAAAGTTGCAATCTACAATGACCCTTATTCTAATCTCTACTTTTCTAACTCTTTGTAATAATAGAACCTTCTACACAGATTTATTTACAAACTAAATTATAACTCAGCTTATTGATGTTCTCCCTTTCACGCCTTTCATGCCCTCACATCTTTTGCTACTTCAGTGGTACCCATACATTTGGACTGTTTTATCCCAAGGGGGGATCACTACCACTAGATATACATGTTTTTTCTCTCTCACCTAGATTTACATGCTATTTTTGACTTTGATTACGCTAGTTGCTATGAAACTCATGTGTCCACGAATGGTTTTTGCTTCATGCTTGGTAGCTCATGCATATCTTGGTTGAGAAAGAAGAAACCTATTGTGGCCACTTCTATTTATGAGGATCAGTAAGGGTGTCATAAATTATGGAATATGTTGAACAAGGCATTGCTCGAGTGTTAATTTATTAATGTATTAATGTGTTTTGGTGTTTCGATATAGGCAATGCATAAACTTGTTCATCTGAGAGACAACAAATTTAATGTCATGCTAGGTAATGCATAAGTAAATCAAGCATCCAACAGGATGCTCCTAGAGAACAACATCAAATACATCTTGAGCATCAGGAAGACTCAACCCTAAACTAGTTTCCATAAGAGTGGAAATAGGTTTGCAACCTTCACGGCCAAAACACTCCAATAATGTGTCAATATATTTTTTTGGGCATAAAACTATTCTAAGTATTTTCAATATGAATTATGTGAATGAGATTGTTTTGAGTATATTCTTTTGGGCTGAAAACATACAATTCTTCATGAAAGTCACCATTAAGGAATGCAATTTTAACATCCAACTAATGTATATTCAAATCATTATGAGCTCCAAGTGTACAGATACTATGAACAATAGTCATTTTGCATATTAGAGCAAAGGTCGCATAAAAAACAATGCCTCTTTCTTGAGCATAATCTTTTGTGAAAAACCTAGCTTGTATACCTAGGTAGTGCCAATAGCCTTCTTTGAAGGAGAAAAATCACATAGAGATCAGGTACCATCCTTCATAATAGCATTATATTTTGATTTCATTACAACCATCCAATTTTTTAAAATTTATGCTTAATCAAATGAAACAAACTCATTCACATCATAGCGCCTAGACGTAGCAATTGCATAGAAATGCAAACAAAGCACTATGAGATCTTGAATGAGTACAACATGACAAAGGTATTTGCTCTCTTGCGAAGTCTACACCAGCCATTTACACATAGTTTTTTCCTTCTCTATATGAGCCCTCTCATCAAAAAGTGCATGATGTAAATCTACATAAAACATGGAATGATTTGCATCATCACATGAAACTTGTAAAGGGCAAGAAATTGCCTCTATTAGATGATCACTTGAGTATCCACCTATGAAAATAATCAACAAAATGTCATACATGTCTTTGGGGCTAATTGATGTCTCCTCAAGACATGAAAGTTATGGTTGAATTGTATCTTCCATAGAAGCAACATCATGGCTAACCAAAATGTGTTTAATCTATGGATAATACAGATGATAGCCTTTGCTTTCAAAGTTTTTCCCAACAAAAATACTCCTTTATCATCTAGATTTTTTCTCTATTGCTCAAGCATTCATGCATGTGCCAGACAACCAAAGACACATAAATGTGCCAGTCTATCACTCCATGCCAAGCCTCATATGGAGTGATAGACTAAAATTCTTTTGGTGGGACGCATGTTAAGTACATATGCTTCACACATAATAGGCTCAAGCAAGACACTATGTGGTAAAACTTGAATTTTGACCATACACCTTGATGGAGTATATCCACTCCTAGTTGTAGTAGAAGAATGATAGGCCTTCCCTAGGACCAAATAGTTCACTACCACAATCCACCAAAAATTCAATTGCTCTCTCGACCTGAGGACTAAACTTATGAAATTTTGCACAGTAAAAATAGACTCTCTAACCTTTCCAATAAGCCATGAATCACTCAATTTGGATATTTTTACTTATGTAAAACTCCTTGCAAAAGAGAGACCAAAATCTTCCCAAACTAGTAGCTTGCACCTATGTGTACCTTCCAACACACATATACTTGGGAATATGCAGAGATCAGACTAGAGAGTTTCAAGATTAATATACTCAAGGTTAATGAATGCTTGATATTAATATTACATCCAAAAGAAAGCTAGCAATCATAGGAACAAAATGAGCTATCTCGCAAATGAATCGGCCCACTACACAAAGAGATATGAGTGATCAAAGATCACTTCCTATGAGAAAACTCCAGCAAGCAAGGGGCTTGCTTAGCTAGGGGCTAGCCTAGAACTAGAGTAAAAACTCCTAATGAGATCCTACAAGTGCTCAAATTCTAAAGGAGGATGGCCATGACTTTTCTCCATGTGTTTTCTTATATAATGCTCAAAAAGATAGTCATAGATTTCAATTCAAAAATACCCTCCAAATGATCCAAAATTTTCTCCATCAATTAGGTGAGTGAAGACCTAAGAGAACTCATGGAAAATTGGTTGTATATCCTAAGAAAAAGTGAGTGATGTGGCACTTGAACTTAGCATGAATTCCCACACTTGACATTGCTAAAATTCTACGATTCCCACTCAAGCTTAAGTGTTAGAATCCATTGATCTCCTTCAAGTTCAGATCGATCTTGAACTTCTCCAACTTGCTTGCATCCATAAACTTGGTCATGATATCTGCTAGCTCATCCTTGGTGTTGATGTACTTGATTTCCACTTCTTTTGCTAGTACCTTCTCTCTAATGAAGTGATAATGGATCTCGATGTGCTTGCTTCTTGCATGGAACATAGGGTTTCTTGCTAGATGAATGCTTGATATACGATCTCCAAATAGAGTGAACTCTTTGACCTCCACATCCAAGTCTTTGAGAGCTTTGAGACACATGATGTCACATGTATCAAGTGCCATATCGCACCATTGAAACTCAGTAGATGATAACGCATTGGTAGGTTGCTTCTTGGACATCCCTAAAATGACTCTTTGACCTAGCATGAAGACATAACCAGATGTGCTCCTTCTATCCTCCTTTGAACCATCCCAATCAGCATCACTGAAGCCTTCACGTTGTAATCCATCTCCATAAGGGTAGTACAACCCTTGGTTGATAGTGTGCTTGATGTACCTAAGCACTCTCTTGGCTGCATTCGTATGAACATTAATTGGTGAATTTAGAAACTGAGAAACAACTCCTACAACATAAGACAAGTTAGGTCTTGTGATGGTAGCATAATTAAGGCTTCCAATTATGCTTCTATATGCTGAGATATGTTCAAGAGGTTGTCCTTCACATGCACATAACTTAGTGTTTGGATCCATAGGTTGTGTGAGTGGTTTACATCCACTCATACCATACTTATAAAGTACATCTAGCAAGTATTTCCTTTGAGAAAGGTAAATACCATATTTAAAATAAATTACCTCAATCCAAAGAAAATATTTAAGAAATCCAAGATCTAAAATCTTGAATTCATTTCCAAGCTTGGCCTTGATCCATCTGATAACTACATCATCATTTCTTGTTATAATCAAGTCATCCACATATATGCATACATAGAAAACTAAACCTCCCTCCTTCTTGAGGTATAAGGAAGGATCTTCATCACTTGGCTTGTATCCACACCTGCACAAATACTCCATGAGCCTTTGGTTCCATGCCATAGGAGCTTTCTTTAAACCATAAAACATTTTGCTAAGTTTTAAAACAAAATCTAGATAATTAGGGTTCTCAATCCCTAACGATTGATTCATGTAGTCTCGAGATATTTTTAACTCCTTTGTATTAGGGTTATAACATTTGTAACCTTTTTGCTCCATAGCATAAGCAATAAAGATACATCATTCAGCCCTGGCATCCATCTTACCTCTCAATTCTTTTGGCACATGTGTGTAGCATATACACCCAAAGATTCTAATGTGTGGAAGGTCTAGTTTCCTTCCACTCCATGCCTCCTCGGGTGTCATGTCATGTACCCCTGATGTAGGACACCTATTCATCAAGTACACAATACTAGATACAACATTTGCCAAATATGTTAAATGCACATTCATTTCATTTAGCATAATCCTAGCAAATTTCAGTAATATACCTATTCTTCCTCTCTGCCACCCCATTTTGTTGGGGAGTATAACCTGCAAGTGATTTGCCTCCTTATTCCTTGGTCCTGCAAGAACTCGCAAAAGGCATGGAAGAAGTATTCTCCCCCTCCACTGATGTTAGGTTTTCTGATGTAGCAACCTATCTCCTTTTTAACTTGTGCCTTGAATCTATTGAATACATCAAACACATTTGATTTATGCTTTATACAATACAACCATAATTTTCTTGAGTAGTCATCTATGCACCAAAAATTGAATTTCTCTTTGGACCTGAGAAGTGAACTTATGAAAATTTGCACACTAAAAATAGAGTATCTAAGCCTTCCAAGAAGCCATAGATCACCCAATTTGGAGAAGTTTACCTATGTCAACATCCTTGCACAAGATAGACCAAAATCTACTCAAACTGGAAAATCGCACCTATGAGTAGCTTCAAACACACATATACTTGGGAATATGTAGAGATCAAACTAGAGAGCTTTCAATATCAATATAATATAAATTAATTAAAGCTTGATACTAAGATTACATCCAAAAGAAAGCTTACATTCATAGGAACAAAATGAGCTATCTCCTAAATGATTTGAGCTACTACAGAAAGAGATATAGGTGATCAAAGAACACTTCCTATGAGAAAACTCCAGCAAAGTGCTCAAATGCAAAAGGTGGGTGGCCACAACTTTGCTGCATGTGTTTGCTTCTATAATGCTCAAAAAGGTAATTGTTGATTTGAACTCAAAAATGCCCTCCAAATGATCCTGACTTTTCTCCATCCATTAGGTGAGTAAAGAGCTGAGAAAACTTGTGGAAAAGTGCTTGTATATCCTAACAAAAAGCATGAGTGATGTGGCACTTGAGCTTAGCTTGAGTTCCCATACTTGAGATTGCTAAAGGTCTAACACATATCCTCATCTCCATGAGTGACATGTTCTTTGCTTTAGCAACTTCATTCTATTGAGATGTATATGACAATGTACATTGATGTTTTATCCCACATTCAACCAGAAATGCATTAAGATTAGAAGACATGTATTCTCCCCCTCCATCTAAACGTAGGGTGCCCATTTCACATGCGCATAGATTTTTAGGAAAAACCCAAAAAACATTTGAAGCACATAAACACCTCCGACTTTGATCTTAGTGGATACATGCATGCATGCCTCTAAAAATCAACAACAAAATTCACGAAGTAAGGGTAGTTCCCAAAAGAGTGTGTCTACATAGGACCATATACGTCAGTATGAATAAGGTGCGATTTTTGAGTAGCTTGAATTGAACCATCTTTTGGGAAGAAGGATGCATTTTTCCCCAGATAAAGCCTACATAAACATGTTTACAAGGTTCCTCAAGTTTGGATAGAGAGGACACCATTTAAGATTTTTGTAGGCATAGCAAACTAGCAGAATTTAGATGAACAAAGCATGCATGCCAAAGCTTTGCATCTCACATAGCATGAGATCCTTGAATTGCACATGTTGAATCATTTAGAAATTTTCATTATCTATGAGCTTATACAACCTATGAGATAAATTGGGAGAAGCAATACTAAAATTGTCATTTGCGAGATGATGAATTGTACACTTGTCATCAATAAATTTCACAACCAAGATGATCTTAGCTAATGATTAAACTAATAACACATTTTTCTTTGTCCCTTGCACAAACAAAGCATCTATCAATGTGAAAGAACTACCATTAACAGTAATGAGAATGATCTTATCAATTCCCATTACAAGATAAGAGGAGTGATAATACATGTGATAGTATTCCCTATAGGGGTAGAGTCAAGTGAATAGAAGAATCTACACTATAGGGTAATATGTTCGGTTGCCCCACTATCAAAGCACCAGACATTTGAGTTTATTGCAGACATACATTGTTCATGAGAAGATGGCTCATAATGACAAACAATAATAAATACCTGTTCTTCATTCTATATAAGATTAGCAGACTCTGTTTTAGGTGTAGAGGCCCCTACAACAACCATTCCAACCTCTTTTTTCTTTGCCACTTTTGCAAAGAGTTTTGATTAACTCTTCATGAGATGATCATTTCCTTAACAATATTTGCAAGAGAACTTTTTCTTTTCTATTTTCTTCTCACCTTTGTCTTCATTTTTGGACCATGCAAAATAAGCAGATCTTTGGTTGCTAGTAGATTAGCTCCATTTACCTTTGCTCTTCTTACTAGCTAAGAAAGTTTTATTTCGTACACACATGATGGACCTATTCTATCTAGACTGATATTCCTACAACAAAAAAGTGATGAACTCCTCAAGTGTTCAGGCATTTGGATTTCCTTTCATCATTAATCAAAGAGTAGAAGCAAAAATCTGATATGAACTTAAAAGATCATTCAGAACAGTCCACACAAGTGAATTTCCTATCAAGACTTCATCATCACAAATCAAATTATCTTTCGAATCTTTGATCTTTGTTAGAAAAAAGTCCAAAGAATATCCTTCATTCGTATGCTTACTCTCCAATTGTTTTCGGATGTAAGCAATAGAAGCCTCATTTCTTGCCTCGTACAAAGTGTTAAGTGTATCCCAAGCATCTTTTGTTGTTTTAAAAGAGTGATATGAGGGGTAATGGTGCATTTGATAGACAAGGTTATCAGTGAATGTGCCTGACCATCTCTCCCATCCCAATAATTTTGCTCTGCTTTAGTGCACCAAAAAATCATAGCACAAACAAGAACCTGAAGATCATCCTCTTCAACGCCATCTACATCACCTTCAATAATTGTATATGTAGGTGTAGTATGTGAATTTGCAACACCTTGAACAATATTCCATAGTCTTTTTGCAACAAGTACATGATGCATCATATATGCCCATTATGGGTAATTGGTATCATCAAATTTATTTTGAGTAGCCAACATATGGTATACATCATTGTTTTCAGCCATGTCCACTGACTAAAATACCCTAATGCAAAAAAATTAGTGTATCTCAAAAACATTAATAAAAACTCCTTGTTGAGCTCCACTAAACCTATAAGTAACTTCAAAGTGCTTGTATTGGTGAACCAAATCCTATACATATGTTGGGCACAAATGGAAAAAATTGCTTGCTGAGGCACTATGATAGTGTGTTATGTTGATATATTTTAGGAGTGATTTGTGTGGACACATTTAGGACTACCATGGCACCTTCCTCAATCTTGAGGAAGTTTTTACCTATGGGTTGTTTATATGCCTGTAACCCTAATGGTTCACTTATCTTTGTACATTCACTTCGTAATACATTCAATATTGTGTGTTATTCTTCAAGCTTCTTCTTCTTCCTTGTGTTGTTTGGCATACTTCTACATACCTCAAACCCCAACAACTGGTATCAAAATAGCTCACCACTTCATCTAGGGTGTCATCAAATCCCTCCAAACGCACTATCACAGTAATTTGCTAGGAAATCTTGTCCTTTTGTGCCAAACATATATTCGAAACATTTTGCGTCATTGGTAAAGCTTGACAAGCTAGTTTTGTTCAACTTTTTGAGATACATTGATTGTTCTAAATCAGGGTATTTTAGTTAGTGGCCATGAATGAAATTCATGATGTATTCCATATGTTAGCTATTGAGGACAAGTAGGAAGATAAAAAATTTAAAGGAGTAGTTGATTTTTGCTAAAGAATTCTTTCCAGAAAGTTCACTTTTGTCGATTGTTTTGAATAGTCTTCTAGATTCATATCAAAAGCTTCTGCTCTTTGATTGATGATGAAAGGAAATCCAAATGCCTTGACATTTGTGGAGTTATTCTCTGTTCTGTTGCAAGAACATTTATCTACGCAAATAAATTCCATTATGTGTTTTGTATATCAAGCTTTCTTAGCTAGTACGAAGGGTAAATGTAAATGGAGCTCATCTAATAGTAAGTAGAAATTTACCTATTCCACACAATCTAAGAAGGATGAAAAAGATAAGAAGAAAACATAAAAGAAAAAGTTATTTTGCAGAGAATGTTAAGCAAATGATCATGCCATAGATAGTTCTTCAAAAATGGCTGCAAAAGAGGCAGCTAGAATGTTTGTTGTAGAGGCCTCAACACCTAAAATAGAGTCTGCTTACCTTGTGCAAAATGAAGAATGGGCATTTACTACTCTTTGGAGTTATGATCCAACTTCTCATGAGTACTGTATGTCTATATTAGACTCTATGTTTGATACTTTGATGGTAAGACAACCAAACATATTACCACACAGTGTAGTTGCTTCACTTCACTTGAGCCTACCCCTACAAAGAATATTCTTACATGTGCCAACAAAAATCCTCTTATCCTATCATGGGAGTCGATATGATCATTCTAACTACTATTGATGGTAGTTCTTTTACATTATCAACTGCTTCATTTATGCTAGGAATCAAGAAAAATTTGTTATGCATTTCAACAATACCCAACATCCTCTTGGTTATGAAATTTGTTGATGATGTATGTACATATCATTGTTGGAGTTAGACGTCTGCGGAAGCACGCGAACAGCACAAGGAAGAAGAAGAAGCTTGGAGCACAACACACACGACTGAATGTATTACTAGAGAATGTACAAAGATTAGTAGCCCATTAGGGCAATAGGCGTATATACAAGCCGGGGGAAAAAAACCTCCTAAAGAGGGAAAAAAGTGCCCCGGCAGTCCTAGAGTGTTCACACACATCACTACCTAAATATATCAACAAATCCCCCCTGGGAGTGATGCGGTGAACAAGGAGCTGGCACTCATGTATAAGGAAGTGCCAAGCTATGTGGAAATCACTCCACAAAAGGAAGTAAGCCCAAAGCTTTGCGGAAAGCTTCAAACTTCTCCCTAGGCAGAGCCTTCGTGAAAAGGTCTGCAATGTTCTCCTGCGTGGGCACATATGCCAAGCTGATCTCCCCAGCAGAGAACCTCTCCCTGACATAGTGATAATGCACCTCAATGTGCTTAGTGCGAGCATGGAACACAGGGTTCCTCGCAACTGCCAATGCGCTCTGACTATCAGTGAAGATGGTGGTGGCAGAAGACTGGCCAACACCCAAATCAGCCATAAGGCGTCTGAGCCACACACACTCAACAGTCGCTGTGAAAGCTGCCCTATATTCAGCCTCACAACTGGAAGTGGCCACAGTAGGCTGCTTCTTGCTCAACCAAGATATACATGAGCTACCAAGCATGAAGCAAAAACCACTGGTGGACACACGAGTGTCATAGCAACCAGCCCAATCTGAGTCAGAAAAAGCATGCAAATCTGGCGGTAGTGATCCCCCCTTGGGATAAAACAACCCAAGTAGCCGAGTACCACTCAAGTAGCGAAAGATGCGCTTAACCGCTTTCCAATGCGTGACTCCTGGGCAATGCATGAACCTGCTCATCTGTGAGACAGCAAACTGAATATCTGGCCGAGTAATGCATAAGTAAATCAAGCATCCAACAGCCTGCTGATAGAGAACAGCATCAAATGCATCTCCAGCATCATGAAGACTCAATCGTAAACCTGTCTCCATAGGAGTGGCAATAGGCTTACAGTCTTCAAGGCCAAAACGCTGCAATAATGTGTCAATATATTTCGTTTGACACAAAGCCATTCCACCATCAACGTGCATAAACTGAATGCCCAAATAGTGATGCAAATGCCCCAAATCAGACATCTCAAATGAGGCATGCAAATCAGCCTTAAAATCAGCAATATGCTTCTCAAGAGGACCAGTGAGCAGCATGTCGTCTACATAGACAACAATGATCAGAAGCACATCATTAGCACGCTTAACATATAAGGTGCTTTCAGTTGGACTGTTCTCAAAACCATGTGCAATTAGATAGGCATGTATTTTCTCATACCAAGCACGTGGTGCTTGCTTTAAACCATATAACGCCTTCTTTAACCTGCACACCTGGTTTTCATGCCCTTTCTGCACAAAGCCACGGGGCTGAAAAACATACACTTCTTCATGCAAGTCACCATTCAGAAATGCTGTTTTAATGTCCAACTGATGTACATTCCAACCATGATGGGCTGCAAGTGCACAAATGCTCCGAACAGTAGTCATACGGCATGTAGGTGCAAAGGTCTCATCAAAATCAATGCCTCTTTCCTGCGCATAACCCTTTGCAACAAGCCTAGCCTTATACCTGTCAACTGTACCATCAGGTTTACGCTTCAGCTTGTATACCCACTTAGTGCCAATGGCCTTCTTGCCAGGAGGCAAGTCACATAAAGACCATGTACCATTCTTCATTATAGCATCATATTCAGATTGCATAGCAGCCATCCAATTTTCTGAATTTTGTGCTTCATCAAAAGAAACAGGCTCATTCTCATCACAGAGACTAGATGCAGCCATAGCATAGCAATCTGATGCAAAGGAGGTACTACGAGAGCCTGAACGAGTACGATATGACAAAGGTGCATCTAATTTGCTGTCACGCAAAGTCTGCACCAGCCATTTTGGCATAGTTTTTGCCTGTTCAATATCAGCTCTCTCATCAACAAGTGCATCATGTAAATCTGCATCAGAAATGGAATGATCTGCATCATCATATGAAACCTGCAAAGGCTGAGAAGTTGCCTCATTAGGACCAGCGTTAGCCTGTCCACCTGTAAAAAGAGGCATCAAAGTATCATACATGTCTTTGGAGCTAACAGATGTCTCCTTAGTACATGAAAGCAATGGCTGAATAGCATCTTCCACAAAGACAACATCACGGCTAACCAGAATGCGTTTAGTCTATGGATGATACAGACGATAGCCTTTACTTTCAGAACTGTACCCAACAAAAATACATTTTACTGCCTTATCATCCAATTTTCTGCGATGTTGTTCAGGCACTAATGCATATGCCAAACAACCAAAAACACGCAGATGAGCAACAGATGGCTTGCGGTCATGCCAAGCCTCATATGGAGTGATAGACTGCAACGCTTTAGTGGGACACCTGTTCAGTACATATGCTGCACACATGACAGCCTCAAGCCAGAAACTATGTGGTAAAGCCTGACTTTTGACCATGCACCTCGCCATCTCCATGAGTGACCTGTTCTTTCGTTCAGCAACTCCATTCTGTTGAGGTGTATACGGCACTGTACACTGGTGTTTTATCCCACGTTCAGCCAGAAATGCATTAAAATCTGAAGACATATATTCCCCCCCTCGATCAGAACGGAGGGTGCCCATTTTACATGCTGACAGATTTTCAGCCAAAACCAAAAACTGTTTGAAGCACATGAACACTTCGGACTTTGCTTTGAGTGGATATACCCATGCATGCCTGGAAAAATCATCAATGAAAGTCACGAAGTAAAGGTAATTTCCAAAAGAGGGTGTCTGCATAGGACCATAGACATCACTATGTACAAGCTGCAATTTCTGCATAGCCCGAACTGAACCATCTTTTGGAAAGGAAGAACGCTGCATTTTGCCCAAAATACAGCCTTCACAAACATGTTTTCCAGGTGCCTCAAGTTTGGGCAAAGAGGACACCATTTCAGATTTCTGCAGGCGTAACAAACTAGCAAAATTCAGATGACCAAAGCGTGCATGCCAAAGCTTTGCATCTGACATAGCCTGAGAATCATGAACTGCACATGCCGAATCATTCACAGATCTTTCATAGTCTATGAGCTTATACAGCCCACGACATAAAATGCCAGAAGCAATAATCACATCGCCATTTGAGAGATCATGGACTGTACACCTGTCATCAACAAATTTCACAACCAAGCCAATCTTGGCTAATGCAGAAACTGATAACAGATTCTTTTTGATCCCTGGCACAAATAAAGCATCTGACAAAGTGAAAGAACTACCATCAGCAGTAGTCAGAATGATCTTACCAACTCCCATAACAGGATAAGAGGAGTTATTGGCGCATGTGACAGTATTCCCTATAGGGGCAGGCTCGAGTGAAGAGAAGAAACTGCGCTGCGAGGTAATATGTTTGGTCGCCCCACTGTCAAAGTACCAAACATCTGAGTCTACTGCAGACATGCACTGATCATGAGAAGATGGGTCAAAACTGCAGACAGTAGTAAACGCCCATTCTTCTTCCTGCACAAGATTTGCAGACTCTGTTTTTGGTGTAGAGGCCTCTGCAACAACCATTCCAGCCTCTTCTTCTTTGCCTCTTTAGCAGCCAGTTTTGGACAGTTCTTTATAATATGATCATTTCCTTTACAGTACTTGCAGAACAATTTCTGCTTTTCTGATTTCTTCTCATCTTTATCCTGGTTCTTCAATTGTGCAGCATTTGCAGATTTCTGCTTACTAGTAGAAGAGCTCCATTTTCCTTTGCCCTTCTGACTAGCCAGGAAAGCTTGATCTGCAACACGCATAATGGACCTGTTCTGCCTGGACTGATCTTCCTGCAACAGAACAGAGACTAATTCCTCAAATGACAAGGCATTCGGATTGCCTTTCATCATCAACCGAAGAGTAGAGGCAAAACTCTGATATGAATCAGGAAGACCATTCAGAACGGTCTGCACAAGTGAGCTATCTGGTATAACTTCATCAGCAGAAATCAATTGTTCCTTCAGGTCTTTGATCTTTGTAAGAAAACTGTCCATAGAATCACCTTCATTCATGTGCTCACTCTCCAACTGTTTTCGGAGGTAAGCAACACGAGCCTCATTCCTAGCTTGGTACAAAGTGGTAAGCGTATCCCAAGCATCCTTTGCTGTTCTGCAAGAGCGAATGTGAGGAATAATGGCACGTTTGACAGACAAAGCTATCAATGCATGTGCCTGGGCATCTCTGCCATCCCAACGAATCTGCTCTGCAGTAGGTGCAACAGAAACAGCAGCACGAACAGGAATCTGCGGAATATCATCTTCGACACCATCTTCATCAGCTCCAACACCTGTATTTGCAGTAACTGTCGTTACAGGTGTAACAGGACGTCTTTCAACACCCTGCACAATGTTCCACAATCCTTTTGCAACCAGTACATGTCGCATCATATAAGCCCATAATGGGTAGTTGGTACCATCCAACTTATCCTCAACAGCCAACATACGGAATACATCACTGCTTTCAGCCATGGCCGGTGACTAAAATACCTTGATGCACAAAATTGACTGTATCTCAAAAAGTTGAACAGAACTGCCCAGACGAGTTCTGCTAGACCTGTAGCAGACTTCGAGACGCTTAAACTGGCGAACAGAAACTGGTATATACCTTTGGCACAAAAGGACGAAATAGCCTGCACAAGCACTGCGATAGTGCGTTCGGAGGCCGAAACGAGCTCAGATCGCGATTTTGGCTCACCAAATTTCGTGCAAATCTGAGACTGCAAACGGAGGAGTGTCGACGGCGCCCTAGAAGAAGCGACGACCTGCTCTGATACCAATTGTTGGAGTTAGACGTATGCGGAAGCACGCGAACAGCACAAGGAAGAAGAAGAAGCTTGGAGCACAACACACACGACTGAATGTATTACTAGAGAATGTACAAAGATTAGTAGCCCATTAGGGCAATAGGCGTATATACAAGCCGGGGGAAAAAAACCTCCTAAAGAGGGAAAAAAGTGCCCCGGCAGTCCTAGAGTGTTCACACACATCACTACCTAAATATATCAACAATCATGATCTGCCAAATGGCAATGTTAATATTGGTTGTGGCATTGTATGTTATTTGTTGTATAAGCTCATAGATAATGCAAAATTTGTGAATGATTCAACATGTGCAATTCAAGATTCTCAAGCTATGTCAGATTCAAAGCTTTGTCGTGCACACTTTGGCCATTTAAATTATACTAATTTGCTATGCCTGTAGAAATCTAAAATTGTTTCCTCTATGCAAACTTCAGGCACTTTGTAGAAATATTTATGAAGGCTGTATTTTGAAACAAATTTAGCATTTTCTCCTTCCCAAAAGATGGTCTAGTTTAAGTGACTCAAAAATAGCAGCTTGTTCACAATGGTGTCTATGGTCCTATGCAAACACCTTTTGGGCACTACCTTTACTTCATGACTTTCCTTGATGATTTTTTCATGCATACATGGGTGCATCCACTAAAAGAAAAGACTGACATGTTTATGTGCTTCAAACAGTTTCTAGTTTTGGTTGAATATCTCTCAGCATGCAAAATGGGCACCCTCTCTTTTGATTAGAGGGGCGGAAGGGATACATGTCTTTTGATTTTAATGCATTTTTGGATGAACATGGGATAAAACATCAATGTATAGTGCCATATACACCTCAATAGAATGGATCTGTTGAAAGAAAGAATAGGTGAGTCATGGAAACCATGAGGTGTATGGTCAAAAGTCAAGCTTTACCACATAGCCTCTAGCTTGATCCTATTATGTGTACAACATATATACTTAACATGTATCCTACCAAAGCATTGTAGTCTATCACTTCATATGAGGCTTTGCATGGTCCCAAGCCATCTATTTCTCATCTATGTGTCTTTGGTTTTTGGCATATGCATTAGTTCCTAAACAACAATGCAAGAGATTAGATAATAAAGCACTTCAAATGTACTTTTTGGGTATAGTTTTGAAAGCAAATGCTATCATGTGTATCCTCTATAGACTAGATGCATTTTGGTTAGCCATGATGTTGTTTTTGTGGAAGATGCAATTCAGCCATTACTTTCATGTACTAAGGAGACATGAGTTATCTCTAAAGATATTTATGTCACTTTGTTGCCTCTTTTAGAGGTGGACACTCAAGTTCTACTCCAAATGAGGCCATTTATTAGCCGTTAAAGGTTTCACCTGATGATCTAGATCACTCCATTTTTATGCAAATTTACATCATGCAATTTTTCATGAGAGGGTTGAAATAGAGGAGGCAAAAAACATGGCTAAATGGTTGGTGCAAACATTTTGAGATAGATAATTAGGCACATCTTTATCATGTCATACTCATCCATGCTCTTATAGTGCTTCCCTTGTGTCAGACTACTATGCCATGTCTCCGTCTAGTCTATGTGATGAGAATGATCGTGTTTCTTTTGACGAAGCACAAAATTCAAAAAATTGGATGGATGCTATGTAATCAAAATATGATGTTGTTATGATGAACGGTACCTAGCCTTTATGTGATTTGCCTCTTGGTAAAGATCCCATTGGCATTAAGGGGTATTTAAGTTGAAATGTAAAGGTGATGGAACAATTGACATGTGCAAAGCTAGGCTTGTTGCAAAAGGTTATGCTTAAGAAAGATGCATTGATTTTGATGAGACCTTTGCACCCACATGTCAATGACTAATGTCTGCAGCATGTGTGCACTTGGAGACGATCATGGTTGGAATGTACATCAGTTGGACATTAAATTATATTTCTGAATGGTGACTTACATGAAGAAGTGTATATTTTTCAGCCCCATGATTTTGTTCAAAAAGGGCATGAAAATAAAAAGTGCAGGTTGAAAATGACATTATATGGTTTGAAGCAAGTACCACATGCTTGGTATGAAATTATATGTCCCTACTTGATTGCAAATTGTTTTGAGAACAATCCAACTAAGAGGAACTTACATGTAAAGCATGCAAATGTTCTACTTCCGGTCATTGTTGTCTATGCCAATGATATGCTCCTCACTGGTTTAATTAGAAGCATAGTGAAGGTTTTAAGACCGATTGCCATGCCCCTTTTGGGATTCTAGTTTTCGGGCATTCACAACATTGTTTGGGCATTCAAATTATGCAAGTGGATTGTGGAATAGTTTTGTCTCAAATGAAATGTATTAGCACATTATTATAGTGTTTTGGCCTTGAAGATTTCAAACCTATTTCCACTCCTATGGAAACCGGTTTAGGGTTGAGTCTTCATGATGTTGGAGATGCATTTGATGTTGTTCTCTATCAAAAAGTTGTTGGATGCTTGATTTACTTATGCATAACATGGCTTGATATTTAGTTTCCTATCTGATAGATGAGCAATCTTATGCATGGGCCAAATATCAAGCATTGGAAGGTGGTTAAGCTCACTTTGTTCTACTTGACTGATACCCAGCTACTTGGATTGTTGTATCCCAAGGGGGGATCAACACTGCAACATTTACATGCTTGTTTTTTTTATTTTGAGTAGCCTAAGTGCTATGAAACTTGTGTTTCCACTAGTGGTTTTCCTTCATGCTTGGTAGCTCATGCATATGTTGTGTGAGCAAGAAGCGGCCTACTATGGACACTTCTAGCTATGCGGCTCAGTATAAAAAAACTTTCACAATGACTATTGAGTGTGTGTAGCTCAGATGCATTTTGGTTGACTTGGGTCTTGGTGAGCCTTCTACCACCACCACCTTCAATGAAAGTTAGAGTGCATTGGGAGTTGTGAGAAATTGTGTGTTCCATGCTTGTAGTAAATAAATTGAGGTGCACTATCAGTATGTTTAAACATTCTGCAGCTGTCGCAAGTGATGGTCCAAACAATCTAAAGGAGTCTCCTTGTGAGAACCTGAAAACAAAGAGAAGTCATCCATGAAGATTCTAAGTGATTCCAGCAATAAGGGGCCAAAAATGAGATTGACCGTTTTGTTAAAGTTGGCTGGAGCATTTCTGAGCCCAAATGGCATTTTTACATACACATATGTTCCCCAAGGTGTGATAAAAGCAGTCTTTTCACGATCCTCTGGATGTATTGATATTTGATTGTAGCCACTGAAGCCATCCATAAAGCTATATAATGCATGTCCAGCCATTTCTTCAATGACCTGCTCTGCAAATGGCATTGGGAATCCATTGGGATTGTCACCTTGTTGAGTGCTCTAAAGTCGACACAAATTCTGATTTTATTGGTATTCTTCTTTAGCACTATAACCGTAGGTGAGAGCCACTCTGAGTGTTCCACAGGAATAATGATTCCTGCATCCTCCATCTTTTGTATTTCTACATAAATAGCTTTGGTATATTTTGGGTTAAGTCTATAAATCTTCCCTCGTATTGGTTTGGCTCCCTCAACCAGAGGGATTCTATGCTCTCCATAATTGGCAGGCAATCCTTCTAAGTCTTTAATAATGCTAGGCAAAAACATCTGTATAATGATTCAAGAATGATCTTACCTTTTCAAGGAGCCCTGGGTGGTTCCACAACCAAGTGGCCACCAAAACTGGCCGATTATTGTCTTGAGTGTCTAATTGTATTTCTTTGACAGGATTTCTCTCTACCATATTATCTTCGTGCTCATCTCCTTCCTTGTCTTCGTCCATTAGCTTTTCATGCATTGCTTCATAAGCAGGTGTATTTTGGATTTCAATGTGTTCCTCCTTGTTTTGCATCCATCCTGCACGTATTTCTTGAATTGGGAAAGAACACTCTTCACTAGAAACTTTTACCTTGCCTTTAGCTTTAATAACTTCCTTATTTGTGGTTGTCATATGCTCCTCCAAGTTGTATTTGAGAGGTGTCTTCCTGCCCCTTCAGTGGTCTGTGATGGGCTCTCCCAATCCATCAACCTGGACTTTTCCTCATCCTCATCATATCCTTCAGTCGTGCAAGAATTATTAAGAAAAATTCCAAAACAAGAGGAAGAGTTGCCTGCTTGGAGCCAATTTAGAATATCCTCTTCTTCCTCGAAATCTATTTGGGATTGATCCTCTGATTCTGGCTCCATGCAAATGCCAAATGTTTGCATCATGCTGGTGTTTCCTTGATTATCTCGGCCCTCTTCTAAATTAATCTGTGTCAGCTCTTGCCCTTTCTTTTGTACCCACATAGTGTCCTTGCCCCAGTCATGAATGACTCTTGCATGTCTCAGCCATGGTCTTCCAATTAAGAGGGGAAATCCTCCTTCAACCTGGGGCAATCTTAAAACCACAAAATCCAGAATGAATAGATTACCTTGTACTTCAAGTGGAACTTTTGGGATCACTCCCAAGGGCCTTACTTTGCTTTGATCTGCCAAAGTAACAGTGAAATTTGGAGGCCTTGAAGGGTGGAGTCCAATCTTTTCCATTGTATGTTCAAGCATCAAGTTAATGCCAGAACCACCATCTACAATAACTCCTTGAAATTCATGACCTTTGATAGATACTGTCAGCCGAGGACTTTTATAATCTGTAAGGGGTGCTTCCCCTACACTTTTTCCTTTATGTAAAGTAGCAGTCTTTGCTACCAAACTTGTAGTGGAAGCCTCATCAATTATCTACAATAATTTTGACTTGAATTTCCCATCCATCTTTATTAAATAAAAAATACTAACCTCCTTTTTCATGGACTTGAGTAGTTTTGAAGCCTCTGATTCCTTAAGAGCATGGGCTCCAATTGACTTACCAAACTCCTCTTGAGCCTTGTTGAATGCATGCCGAATGGCATCACTGGTACCTATGGGATCTCCTTTTTGCCTTGTATCTGCACATGCAGTGGCCTTGTCTTCAGATGTCTCTTTGTCTTTGTTCATTCCATCAATTCTTGGTTGTTGAGCTATATCTACTTGAGCCTTTCTTTTATTTCTTGTCTGCACTGTAAAAGATTCTATTTCTTCTAAGTGCACCACCCTGGTAGATGGTGATGGCTCATTGACCTGATGTAATATTTCTTCTTTGTGTACAGAAATCATTTGAATATGGGGCCCAGATGGAGAGGCTTGATTCTTAGGACAACAATTTGTATAGTGGTCTCTGGCCTTTGGGAAATTTCTGCAAGGGAGGGCATTTTCTGGTAGAGTCCACCTATTTGATAGTGCCAACATTCCCCGCATCTGAAACAAATGATTGGCCTTCTAGGCCCATTTGCAAAGTTATTCCTCTGTCTAGGGTTGTAAGTGTTACCTTGATTGGGTGCAGCCACCATTACATTTGTTGGTGGTACGGGTCCTCCTTATGTCCAATATGTTGTTGCAGGTATTCCCCTTGATTGGCATTCCTGGGCCTCATGACCAGCAGTCCTGCATAATTGGCAAGTCACACTTAACAGAGGACATTCACTTACTATATGCCCTTGCTTACTGCACATGGAATACCAAAGTCCACTCTTGATGCTACCCCCTTTGAGTTCCTACAGCCCCTGTCGCAGTTGGGCCAATTCCTCTACTTGGGCTTCCTCCTTCTTTTGGAGCTTTAATGCTTCAATCTCCCTTCGCAACTGAGTGACATCATTCTCCTCCTCTTTGTGGGGATTATTCCTTTTTAAGCCCTCCAGCTCCTTCCTTAGCTGGATTACTGGATCCTCCATCTCTGTAGAATATCGTAGTTGAGAAGAAGTTGCTCCATATTGTTGCCTTATCTGTTCCAATCTTGTATCTGTGTTGATGAATTCCTCTATGGAAGCTATAGGCAACACTAATTCCTTGATTTTGCATTGGGTGGCCATTGGAAGTGGCTTAGCTAACCATTTCTTAACAAAAAAATCATGTGGTGGGTTTGGCAATTTAGCCATTAGTGCCTTGGCCCTAGTCACAAACTCTGGGAATTTTTCACATGGACCCAATCTCAAATTTTCTAGTTCTTTTATGATGATCTCTGCAATATTCCCATGCTGGAATTGATTTTTAGATGCATCTTTCATCAGGTCCCAAGTTGTAAAATGGTTCTCAGCAAACTGACTGAACCATTTATCTGCTAATCCTTCTAATGTGGCAAGGAAGAGTATCAAAAAGGCATCCTCCCTACCCATTAAGCCTCTAGTTTTGCATAGTGCCAAAAATCTTCTAATATGCTCGTCTGGATCTTCATGAGCTAGGGGTTTGAAAGAAGGAAATTTTATATTTAATCTTGAGAGTAAGGTTTCCAAGTCTACCTGTCCCGCCATGGTCCTTAGTGATGAAGTTGATGAAAGTGGACTAGAGGATCTTCTAACAGCCTTCCTTCTTGTTTGCTTGCAGGTGACCCTCAATGTTTGGGACCGGGTTGCGGTCATGGGCTGTTCATATTCCTCTTAGTATGAGTTAATTGATAAGAATATGTATCTCTTAGTCCACTGAAGTAGTATTGTCGACACTTGAGTATTGCTTCTCCAACTGCAATATATCTTCTCCTATGATCAACTCTCCTTGGAAGTCCCACCGTGCGTGCCAAATTTTGTTGGGGGATTCTTAGACAAGAAGGGATTTGAGTGTTTGTAAGAGAAAAGGGGAAGACCAGAAGAGAAAATACACACTCGAAGCCTCTGTCGATTGATTACAGTAAGACAAATAGAAGGTTGAAGCACAATACAACCAATACTTCTGTGCAAAATCCCACAGAGTGCTCAATTACAAAATACCAAATACCCAAGGGACTTGTTGCTACCTCCTCTGCACCAAACCTCCACCTTCTACAAGCTTGCTCTTATGCACACCTTGCACCAAGCTTCCACTAAGGGGGAGGGATGGATACCTTCTGTCGGCGCGCACACACTTCAGTAAGACCTTGGGATCCTTGGGGGAAAAGCTTAGCACTCCTCTGCACACTTCCTTGGTCCCTCTTCATGCACACCTTGCACTTCACTTCTTTGCGTCACACACTGTGTGTCTCTTGCACTTCTCTCTCTTGCTCCCCTTAGACTATGCTCACTCTTGCTTACACTTAGGATTGTCCAAGAATGGTCCTTTCCTTGATTTGAGTGTGTCGATTCACGTACGCTCCTAACTGCAAGAGTATCTTGGTGCTCACTTTGATGTCCCAAGATTGGCTTCACAAGTGGCAGCTAACGACTCCCTGTTTTGTCCTGTAGTGACTTTAGACTAAAACCAAAAATTTTAATTGGGGACCATACTTTCACTTCTACGTACGCTGTCGCTTCACATTTTCCTTTTAACTCTTCACTTTTGCACATAAGAGAGGGTTCACCTGAACCTTCCAAAACACTTTAAAAACACTTTGAACCTTAGGGAAATTAGAGAAAATACCTCTGCTACTTGCAACCCACTTTCTCTAATTTTACCCTTTGTGGACAATTAATTGTGCACTACCTGTGCACTTTGACACATGCACCTTAGCACTTTGACTTTGCACAAGTTGACTTTGACCTTGACTTTGTTGACTTTGACCAGTTTGACTTTGATCTTTTGACTTTGACCGTGGTTGACTTTGACTGTGGTTGACTTTGACTGTGGTTGACTTTGACTATAGTTGACTTTGACCATTATGACTTTTATGGGCTCAACACATACATACATAAACACACATACTCATATCCACATATATATATACATAAAAGCAATGCGTACCGTGCATTATCGTGATGATGAGCCATAAGTGTCCGCATCTCTTTTAGACACCACTTATGCGACCATCCTGTCCCAAACTCTGTCTCAAGTGAACTAAGTACGTATTTTTTATCCCTCGCATCATGCTCACTACAAAAATAAAAAACAATCATGTAAATAAAACATAAGATATTTAGTTCAATGTATATGTAAAATTTATACTTACCTCCACTGTAAGTGGACAAGGCGCAAGTAAGAGTCGCATAATGCGTGCATTCTTCTCTTGAACTCCAATCCATTCCCTATGTACACAATGTTGCCCTCTGGCTCTATATCGCACTCTAGCCCTAAGGTGCCTATGCATGTCCTCATACGCAGCTCTGCTCTACTACCATGATCTGGAGGTGGTATAGGTGTCCTGAAAATAGATAGATAAAAATAAATAAAAATATTTGTTATAATATCATTAAAAAAGTTTATGAAAAAAACATACCTATGAGCAGATAGTTGTCTTCTTGCATGTGGAGCTACGGAAGAGCCCTCCTCTGATTGCTGGGTAAGCATGTGGATTGTATAATCTAGCTCATCATCAGGCATCTCTGAGTACTCATGCATGATGACCCCTAGAGTATCAGACGAAATTCTTACTCTCATAAGACTTTTTATGAGAGTAAGTTTTGCCTTTCTCTCTCTACTAGGATCCATAATACCTAACATATAAAACAAAATGGGTTAGAAATCAATATATATAGGTGTACATATGTATGTGTGTATATGTGTACGGTGTATATGTGAGTGTGTGTATGCATGTAAACATGTATGTATGCATATGCATGTGCATTATGTATGCAAATGTATGCATGTGTGTGTATGTGTGTGCATGCATGCATGTAAGTATGTATGTATGCATATGCATTATGTATGCATATGTATGCATGCATGTGTATGTGTGTGTGTATGTGTCCATGTGTGTATATGGATCTGTGTGTATGTGTGTATGTGTGTATGCATGTAAGCATGTATGTATGCATATGCATGTGTACGTGTGTGTGTATGTGTGTGTGTGTCTATGTGTGTGTATGCATGTGCATGTGTGTGTATGTGTCTATGTGTATGTATGTAGCTATGTGTGTGTATGTGTATGCATGTGTGTTATGTATGCATATGTATGCATATGTGTGTGTATGTGTGTGTATGTGTCTATGTGTGTATGTGCATGCATGTATCTATGCGTATGCATGTGCATTATGTATGCATATGTGTGTGTATGCATGTAAGTATCTATGTATGTATGTGTATGTGTGTGTGTACGCATATTTGAGTGTGTATGTGTGTATGTGTGTGTGTATGTGTGTGTGCCTATGTGTGTATGTCTATGTGTGTATGTGTGTATGTGTGTGTATGTGTGTGTATGCATGTAAGCATGTATGTATGCATATGCATGTGCATTATGTATGCAAAAGCCTGTATGTGTGTATGTGTATCTGTGTATGTATCTATATATATGTGTCTGTATGCCTGTGTATATGTGTGTAAATGTGTGTGGATGTGTGTGTGTGTAAGTGTGTGTGTCTATGTGTGTGTGTATATTTGTGTGTATGTGTATGTGTGTGTCTGTGTGTGTCTGTGTCTATGTGTGTATGTATGTGTGTCTATGTGTGTATGTGTGTGTATATGTGTGTATATACATGTGTATCTATATATATGTGTCAGTGTGCATGTGTATGTGTGTGTGTAAATGTGTATGGATATGTGTGTGTAAGTGTATATGTGTCTATTCGTGTGTATGTGTTTATGTTTGTGTATGTGTATATGTGTGTGTATGTGTCTATGCGTGTATGTGTATGCATGTATGTATGCATATGCATGTGCATCATATGTGTGTGTATGTGTGTTTATGCATTATGTATGCATTATGGATGCATTATGTATGCATATGTGTGTGCATGCATTAAGTATGTGTATGTATGCATTAAGTATGTGTATGTATGCATGTGCATTATTATTGCATATGTGTGTGTATGCATGTAAGTATGTATGTCTGCATATGCATATGCATTATCTATGCATATGTATGCATGTATGTGTATGTGTGTGTATGTCTCTATATGTGTGTGTATGCATATATGTGTGTGTATGTGTGTGTACATGTGTATGCATGTGTATGTGTGTGTATGCATCATTATGTGTGTAAGTGTCTATGTGTGTATGTGTCTGTGTATATGTGTGTGTGTATGTGTCTATATGTATATGTGTGTGTCTATGTGTATGTGTGTGTATGCATGTAAGTATGTATGTATGCATATGCATATGCATTATGTATGCATATGTATGCATGTATGTGTATGCGTGTGTATGTATGCATATGTGTGTGTATGCATATATGTGTGTGTCTCTGTGTATGTGTGTGTATGTGTGTGCGTGTATGTGTGTGTATGTGTGTATGCATGTGTATGCGTGTGTATGCATCATTATGTGTGTATGTGTCTATATGTGTATGTGTCTATATGTGTATGTGTATGTGTATATGTGTGTGTGTATGTGTGTGTGTGTGTCTATGTGTATGTGTGTGCATCTATGAGTGTGTATGTGTTTATGTGTGTGTATGTGTCTATGTGTGTGTATGTGTCTATGTGTGTATGTGTGTAAGCATTATGTATGCATTATGTATGCATATGTGTGTGTATGATTATGTATGTGTATGTATGAATGTGCATTATGTATGCATGTAAGTATGTATGTATGCATATACATATGCATTATGTATGCATATGTATGCATGTATGTGTATGTGTGTGTATGTATGCATATGTGTGTGTATGCATATATGTATGTGTATGTGTGTATGTGTGTGTGTATGTGTATTCGTGTATGTGTGTATGTATGTGTGTATGCATGTGTATGTGTGTGTATGCATCATTATGTGTGTATGTCTCTATGTGTGTATGTGTGTGTATATGTGTGTGTGTATGTGTGTGTGTGTCTATGTGTATTTGTGTGCATCTATGAGTGTGTATGTGTTTATGTGTGTGTATGTGTCTATCTGTGTGTATGTGTCTATGTTTGTATGTGTATGCATGTATGTATGCATATGTGTGTGTATGCATTATGTATGCTTTATGTATGCATGTGTGTGTATATGCATTATGTATGTGTATGTATGCATGTGCATTATGTATGCATATGTGTGCATATGCATTATGTATGTGTATGTATGCATGTGCATTATGTATGCATATATGTGTGTATGCATGTAAGTATGTATGTATGCATATGCATATGCATTATGTATGCATATGTATGCATGTATGTGTATGTGTGTGCATGTCTCTCTATGTGTGTGTGTATGAATATATGTGTGTGTATGTGTGTATGTGTGTGTGTGTGTCTCTGTGTGTGTATGTGTGTATGCATGTGTATGTGTGTGTATGCATCATTATGTGTGTATGTGTGTGTGTATATGTATGTGTATGTGTGTCTGTGTGTCTATGTGTATGTGTGCGTGTCTATGAGTGTGTATGTGTTTATGTGTGTTTATGTGTCTTTGTCTGTATGTGTCTATCTCTCTATGTGTATGCATGTATATATGCATATGCGTGTGTATGCATTATGTGTGTGTATGTGTGTGTGTGTATGTGTGTGTATACATATGTGTGTGTATGCATTATCTATGTGTATGTATGCATGCGCATTATGTATGCATTATGTACGCATATGTGTGTGTATGCATATATGTGTCTGTGCATGTATGTGTGTCCATGCATGTATATGTGTGTGTATGCATCATTATGTGTGTATGTGTGTATATGTGTGTGTATGTGTGTGTGTCTATGTGTATGTGTGTGTGTCTATGTGTGTGTGTGTGTATGCATATGTATGTGTGTGTGCATGCATGCCTGGCTTCAATGACAAATGCTTGCTCTCTCTCGCTTTCTCTCTCTCTCTCTCTTTCTCTCTCTCTCTCTCTCTCTCTCTCTCTCTCTCTCTCTCTCTCTCTCTCTCTCTCTCTCTCTCTCTCTCTCTCTCTCTCTCTCTCTCTTTCTCACGTTCAAATCCCGGCACAAATGTGCTCGGAGAAATTGAATTTTTTTTTTTAACATTCCAAAGCGACACTTATGCGATGCTTTGGAGCATAGGACGTCACTTATGCGATGCTAAAACATCGCAGTCAGTTTGCCAATGTCGCAAATAACATCGCTAGTTAGTGACGCTATTTTTGACACATATTTTTACCATCGCTTATGCGACGAAGGCTCTAAAAAAACCCAAAAATAATACCGTCGCTTAAACAACGCTAGCATCGCATAAGCAATGAATCCCATTTTTTTTTCAATTCAAGGGCGTCGCTATGCCTCCCTATTTCTTGTAGTTTCTACACTCCTTGCCTACGAGGCTATTCAACCAACAACAAGTGCAGTGATCATACTTGCTCTTGTTGGAGATAGACATCTGCGAAAGCACGTAGACAACACAAGGAAGGAGAAGAAGCGTGGAGCACACAATACTGAATGTATTACTAGAGAATGTACAAAGATAAGTAGCCCATTACGGCAATAGGCATATATACAAGCCAGGGGAAAAAAACCTCCTAAAGAGGGAAAAAAGTGCCTCGGCAGTCCTAGTGTGTTCACACACATCACTACCTAATTATATCAACAGATCCCCCCTGAGAGTGATGTAGTGAACAATGAGCTGGCACTCATGTATAAGGAAGTGCCAAGCTATGTGGAAATCACTCCACAAAAGGAAGCAAGCCCAAAGCTTTGCAGAAAGCTTCAAACTTCTCCCTAGGCAGAGCCTTCATGAAAAGATCTGCAATGTTCTCCTCCGTGGGCACATATGCCAAGCTGATCTCCCCAGCAGAGAACCTCTCCCTAACATAGTGATAATGCACCTCAATGTGCTTAGTGCGAGCATGGAACACAGGGTTCCTCGCAACTTCTAATGCGCTCTCACTCTCAATGAAGATGGTGGTGGCAGAAGACTGACCAACACCCAAATCAGGCATAAGGCATCTAAGCCACACACACTCAACAGTTGTTGTGAAAGCTACCCTATACTCAGCCTCACAACTGGAACTCGCCATAGTAGGCTGCTTCTTGCTCAACCAAGATATACATGAGCTACCAAGCATGAAGCAAAAGCCACTAGTGGACACACAAGTGTCATAGCAACCAGCCCAATCAAAGTTGGAAAAAGCATGCAAATCTGGCGGTAGTGATCCCCCCTTAGGATAAAACAACCCAAGTAGTCGAGTACCACTGAAGTAGCAAAAGATGCGCTTAACCGCCTGCCAATGCTTGACTCTTAGGCAATGCATAAATATGCTCATCTGTGAGACAACAAAATAAATATCTAGCCGAGTAAAGCATAAGTAAATCAAGCATCCAACAGCCTGTTGATAGAGAACAACATCAAATGCATCTCCAACATCATGAAGACTCAATCGTAAACCTGTCTCAATAGGAGTGGCAATAGGCTTACAGTCTTCAAGGCTAAAATGCTGCAATAATGTGTCAATATATTTCGTTTGACACAAAGCCATTCCACCATCAACTTGCATAAAATGAATGCCCAAATAGTGATGCAAATGCCCCAAATCAGACATCTCAAATGAGGCTTGCAAATCAGCCTTAAAATCAGCAATATGCCTCTCATGAGGACTAGTGAGCAGCATGTCATCAACGTAAACCACAATGATCAGTACATAAACCAGATTGATCAGAAGTACATCATTAGCACGCTTAACATATAAGGTGATTTTAGTTGGACTATTCTCAAAACCATGTGCAATCAGATAGGCCTGTATCTTCTCATACCAAGCACGTGGTGCTTGCTTTAAACCATATAATGCCTTCTTTAACCTGCACACCTAGTTTTCATGCCCTTTTTGCACAAAGCCACTGAAAAACATACACTTCTTCATGAAAGTCACCATTTAGAAATGTACTTTTAATGTCCAACTAGTTTCCATTCCAACCATGATGAGCTGCAAGTGCACAGATGCTCCGAATAGTAGTCATATGGCATGTAGGTGCAAAGGTCTCATCAAAATCAATGCCTATTTCCTATGCATAACCCTTTGCAACAAGCCTAGCCTTATATCTGTCAACTGTACCATCCGGTTTACGCTTCAGCTTTTATACCCACTTAGTGCCAATGGCCTTCTTACCAAGGGGCAAGTCACATAATGACCAAGTACCATTCTTCATTATAGCATCATTCAGATTGTATAGCATCCATCCAATTTTCTGAATTTTGTGCTTCATCAAAGGAAACAGGCTCATTCTCATCATAGAGCTAGATGCAACCATATCATAGCAATGTGATGCAAAAGAGGCACTATGAGAGCTTTAACGAGTACGATAAGACAGAGGTGCATCTAATTTGCTGTCACACAAAGTCTGCACTAACCATTTTGGGATAGTTTTTACCTGCTCAATATCAGCTCTCTCATCAACTAGTGCATCATGTAAATCTGCATCAGAAATGGAATTATCTACATCATCACATGAAACATGCAAAGACTGAGAAGTTGCCTCATTAGGACCAGCACTAGATTGTCCACCTGTAAAAAGAGGCAGCAAAGTATCTTACATGTCTTTGGAGCTAACAGATGTCTCCTTAGTACATGAAAGCAATGGCTGAATAGCAAAACAACATCACGGCTAACCAGAATGCATTTAGTCTGTGGATGATACAGACGATAGCCTTTACTTTCAGAAGTGTACCCAACAAAAATACATTTTACTTCCTTATCATCCAAATTTATGTGATGTTGTTCAGGCACTAATGCATATGCCAAACAACCAAAAACACGCTATCGGGAAGAAGGAGGTCAAGCGAAAGGGAAGAACAGGCACGGGGTTGGATCAGGGCCCCTCTAGTGTGCGTTGTTCCCACTGTCTGGCGAGCGACGTCTGCACGCTAGGTGCCTCACCTAAACTCTCTAGAGTGTGGCAATCCTCGTACGGCCGTGCCCCTTGGAAGTGACGAGACGTGTGTGCATACGTGTGAGACCGTAGGCGCCGAAAGAGAAAGAATCCAAGTACAACCCTTTGATACACAGAATGGCTGTGCGTACAAATCTCAATGATAGGATAGAAATGAAATTGAAGTCCTCCAATAAAACTCAATGAAACAAATATGCCCGCTACAGTGCGGGTGGATGGTACAATAAAACCGCTACAGTGCAGAAGAGGTGAATATAAATATATGCCACCCCTACAGTACAGATCGGCTGGATATGACGTAGGCCTCCCGCAACAGTGCAGGAAGTCGCCCTCCTGTCTTGACAGTCTTTAGAACTTTTGCGGATAGGTCTTTTCTTCCAATCTTCGGTCCAAGCTCTACCTCACATCTTCGTCCAATAATTCTTTTCACTTCATAAACTTCAATAGCCTCCGATCACTCAATAACCTGGAGAATAGATGCACCAAGAAGATCCACGAGGTATAATGCTTTGCTTCAATCTTCAAAATCTTTTCTTCACTTCATATAAGCTCCAAAATCATCAACTGGCCCAACCTGGTAGGAAGATCCACAAGCAAGACCCACGGGGTGGGGTTAGAACAAAACATCATTAGTATATCACTCATTAAAAAGGTCAATTTCCTTGAATTTCTTATTTATTTTTATTTATTTATTTTTCCTCCTTTTATTATCAAATGGAATCAATTTTATCGACTTCTCTTTTTTCTTTATTTCTCTCATTCTCTCTCTCAAAGGTACACAACAAATCTTTGCCATGCAAGTTACATGTTTGATCATATTTGTCTCTTCAATAATTCTTAGAAATATAATGCCGTAGCTTAAGATATCTATTCTTGAAATATATGGAAGCCATGTTATATCACTCAATATCCACATAGGTAAGTACCGTAGAATAATTCCTTCATCTTTATTGACCATAAAGATGGACTATGGATTATGATTCGAACTGAGGCAATCATAATGAGGCATATCTATGCCTGAAGAGTCTTCCTTGGCCAACTATGACCAACCCATGGAACTCAAAAATCCAATTTATTTTTCATTCAAAACATCTGGTGTGTCCACATCACTTCTTTCTCTTTGTCCTTCTTTTATCTCTTACAATGCCAATTAATAACATATATGCTTGACCACCAATGATCGAGTTCATCTATCTGAGATATAATACATAGAAGTATGCAAGTTTTTCCATTCTATCTCCATCTTCCTTTTCTGAAAACTAAAAGATCCTAGCAATATTATCATGTCCAAACATTGAATATGTTAAATATGTGCTGTAAAAAAAACTCGTAAATCATATGATATGATGCCAATCACATTTCAAATTACCAATCACATTTCTCTCTGTCCCCCGAATTGGTCTATGCGGCCTCTCTCTCCTCTCTCTCTCTCTCTCTCTCTCTCTACATCCTGTTGCGAAGATCATTCCTGCCCTTTCAAATTACCAATCACATTTCTCTCTGTCCCCCGAATTGGTCTATGCCCTTTCAAATTACCAATCACATTTCTCTCTGTCCCCCGAATTGGTCTATGCGGCCTCTCTCTCTCTCTCTCTCTCTCTCTCTCTCTCTCTCTCTACATCCTGTTGCGAAGATCATTCCTGCCGACTCTGCGCTACCGTGTATCTCTCTCTTTCTCTGTCTCTCTCTCTCTCCATCCACGTTTTTCTCTATCTCTCTCTCTCTCTCAATTATGCATGCACTGCGGACTGCCGTCTCTCTCTCTTTCTCTCTCTGCATGAGTTTTTAGCAGCGCTAGATTCTCCGTGAGTCTCTCTATATATCTCTCTCTCGTTCCTTATATATCAGTGGCACCGCTATACCTCTCATGAGACGGAGGCCTTCAGAAGCCCTCGCCTCCATCGACTACCCGGAGCACGCATCTCTCCATCTCTCTCCCTCTCTCTCTCTACTACACTGTGCCACGCCATCGATAGCAGCCACCGTCCATGCGCATAGCCCATCTAGATTCTGCAACGCCCGCGATCAACCTTCGGTCTCTCTGTGTGTGACACAGTCACCGACAGCATAACACCAATCTCTCTCTTTCATTCTATCTCTTGCGAGCAACTAGTCAGATTGCAATTCGCTTCTCTCCTTCTGCGATTCTCCGCCAGCTACGCACCGCCAATAGCCATTCACTCTCTCTCAACTCTCTACAGTTGTGCCGCCATCGCACCATTAATCTCTCTCTACAAGTTCTATGTGCATGCCACCAGACCATCTCCTCTCTCTCTACCGCGCCACCCGTTAGTTTCTCCATCAATGCCCGGATGCCTCTACGTGCGCCACTACATCTCCCTCATCACGCGTCTATGCAACTGCCGCCACAGTATCTCTGATGTCGTCTATTTCTCTCTGACTGCATGGCAATACAGCAGCCAACCTCTGGCGACTGTGCCATGGTTGACTCTCTCTCTCGGAGTCTATTTGCACCCATCCAAAGACCTTTGTCAGCGATCGTCTATCTCTCTCAACACTGCCACGTAGCTAATATACATGGGTGAATCCAAAAAGATGAACATCCTCAATAATAATAGTCTGCATAAGAGAATTTGCAGCTTACCTTGGGCAAAACAATCCATTGTTTCTTCCAACACAATAGGGTTTTTGTTTTCCATGTACAACACCAATCGTTATACCTAGCCATCCCGTGCAAGTTCAAATAGAACAACAACAACCATCTCCTTTTCTCTCTGGTGACTAATGGAAAGACCTTCTCCCTCTCGAGGCATCCCCATGGAAGTATGAAAAAGGAAGCAAAACATAAATGAGCAAGTAAGGTCAAGGAGCATACCTGGAGGCAAGTTCCACAAGTAAGATCCACGAGGAGGAAGAAATGAGTTTAGGCACCTATTTATAGGCCCCTTCCCCCCCTTGGAGTTTCCTCTAGAAACTTCTAACCTCCTTATTTCAAGTTTCTAATTCCAGATCATCTTGCATGTTCATCTGCTATTTTGGAAAAATCCCATCTCTTATTTCTATTTCTGGTGTTTCTCTTTTTATTTTTCTAATTTTCTTCTTTCAATTTTTGGGTCTTTTTCTTTTTCTTTTTTTATTTTTCTTAAATTAAGGTTTGCTTTCACACTTTATACACAAATTAAATCAAATTCAAAGATTAGACTTATGATAAATGGGATTACTAAGGTTCTATCCTAGGATTTTCATGGGATAAAAGTTAGCTATTTACACACACAAGTCTAACGTACATCTCTAACATGGTTTCGCATCACACAATCAATCAAATTGGCCAAATCATACAAAGAATGTCACTTTTTCAATCAAATCATCACACAAAACGCATAAAACAATGAACTTTGAAAAAAAATCAATGCACACTCCGTTGTGAGATTTCATCCCAACATTCGCCCCCACTAAACCTGCACATCGTCCGATGGGCCAACGTGCAAAATCTAACAGAAGCGTATCAGGGTTCTTTTGAAACACTTTTTGCTTTTTAATGCTTTTCTTTTCAAAAATCAAAGCATGATCTCATGCAGTACATGCAATTTTTTATAAAGATTAGTATAAATTTTACAAAATTATGCATATTCAAGCTTTACAAACATCATACTATGTTTTTGTGTCTGCAATCTGACAAGTAATCACATGAATAAACCCTTGGCTTTCTAGATCTTCTGTTTGTTCAACTGGTTCAGATCCATCAACTCATTCTAAGTACTAGCATATACATATGTTTCTACTAACTCAGTTTGTAGAATATACCTCAATTCCCACTATTTTTCCCCTTCTTGTCCAACTCTCCATTAGATCTTTTCTTTTTCTTTTTCTTTTTTATTTTTTCTTTTCTTTTTCTTTTCTTTTTCTTTTCTTTTTCACTTCATCTTAGCTCAACAATTTTCTTTTTATCTTTATTTCATAAATTGGCCTATGTCAAAATCGGGTGCGACTCATGGACTTGTCCGCCTGGCCAAGTTTACTCCATCTGTCTGCCGACCCGACATAGCGCACGACATACACAATGTCAATCGTACATGAAATCGACGTCAGCTCGTGGCTCTAACCACTCGGCCAGAGTGACTCCACCTGCCTACCGATCCATGCAGGCACCTGACAACAAATAGGTCAAGCCTACGACAAAACTAGTTACGACTCGTGTCCTATCATGATCTATCATTCTTCATTAGCATCAGCCTCAGTGTCATCAACATCCTCCAACATCACCATCAATAATCATCATCATCAATCATTAACATCATCAATCACTAATCATTAATTGATCTTCATCATCATCATAAACCATCATCATCATCCATCACTAATCATTCATCAATCATCATAAACCATCATCATCATCATTTACTAATCATTCATCAATCATCATAAACCATCATCATCATCATTTACTAATCATCCATCAATCATCATTTAATCATCATAAATCATCATTATTTATCATCATCATTCATCGATCATCAATCTTCATCATTCATCAATCATCATCATTCATCAATCATCAATCTTCATCATTCATCAACATTCAATAGCTCTTGATCATTCTCATGCATTTTCATTATGATTATTCTTCAATCATCATTCAAGATTTACAAATATATCTTGAAACGTTAGACTCCTACTTCTCTTATTCTTTTTCAAAGACTTAGAAGACTTTCGAGAGGTTTTTACATTCCCCTCAATTTGCATAATAATATCATCAAGCAATTGTTTTTCTGCTTTGTTAACACGTTTATCAGATTTTCTATCTTCTTGAATTTCTTCTTCGCTCTTTTGATGTTCAATCTATTTGTCAAAGTTTAATTGGGACTGTAATTTCGTTATTTTCTCTTGATCAAATAGATCCTCATTAATCAAAAAGTTTGGATCAAATGAAACAAATATATCCTGCTCTTTCTTTGATTTCTCTCGAATTTCTCTATCAAATTCTCTTCTATGATCAATTTCCATTTGTTCTCTCAATATCTGTTCAATATTATGTTTTTCAACCTTTATCTGTCTACCTTTGGTTTCTTCAAAAGGTTTATCTTGACTCTCAATAGATGTCATACTCTTTTGTTCCTCAGATTTACTATTCTTAATTCTTTTTGGTTTCCACACTATTTGACATAACTTTGATCTAGTTTCCACACTCTCAAAATATTCTTTCATCCCACCTTTTCCTATATTCAAATGCAAAGGTGATTCGTCTTGATATTTACAAATTTTTCCTTCATGCTCACTTACAAGTCTATGTCTCCATGCACTCTCATATGCTATGTAGTCCCAGAACATATGTCCAAACTGATCGCACCAAAAGCAACGTATAGGTCTCTTCTCAACCGGACTTGATTTCCTAGGTATCACTCTAGGCGTGGGTCTTTGAAGACCTAAAGACTGTTTGTGTGCAGATATGCCTTGGACTTTTACCTCATGCTCATTATCACATTTCAATACTTGTAGGTCATTAACTTGGTTTTTCAATAGGTCAACCTTATTTCTCAATTTAGAAATCTCAGAATCCATTTCATTTTTTAGGTTTTTAATACTTATGCCCATTAGCTGAATAGTGTCAGATATTGCATTTATTGTTTGCATTAGGGTCATCACAATACTAAATTTTGACTTTAGAGATTCACTCGCATTAATTTCCATTTCCCTAAATCGATCTTCATATTTCCTAAAGTGTTCCTCAATCGTTTTGTTCATGTTAGTATTCCTCTTCTTATAATCTAAGTTGAGAAGTAGATTCTTAATTTACGCATCAATGGAAAAGTGCACAATCGTATGATCAAAACTGATGTAAAAAGTGGATGATCAAAGTCAGGCAATCAAAAGCAATCTTTCTATTTAAGTGTGTGGAAGGATGCAATAATTCAAAGAACCTGAAATGCTAGTACCTAGAGTCTCTGTCCGATGCCGAGGTTCCTGCTTGTCTTCTCAAGGAGTAGGTGGCGTGTCGAGGATCACCGGGCAACCGCCTCGCTTCACGTTGGGTTCAAGTGTCGGGAAGAAGGAGGTCAAGCGAAAGGGAAGAACAGGCGCGGGGTTGGATCAAGCCCCCTCTATTGTGCGTCGTTCTCGCTGTCTGGCGAGCGGCGTCTGCACACTAGGTGCCTCACCTAAACTCTCTAGAGTGTGGCGATCCTCGTAGGGCCCTGCCCCTCGGAAGTGACGAGACGTGTGTGTGTGTACGCGTGAGACCGTAGGCATCAGAAGAGAAAGAATCCAAGTACAACCCTCTGATACATTGAATCGCTGTGCGTACAAATCTGAATGATAGGACAAAAATGAAACTGAAGTCCTCCAATAAAACAGAATGATACAAATATGCCCGCTATAGTGCGGGTCGATGGTACAATAAAACCGCTATAGTGCGGAATAGGTGAATATAAATATATGCCGCTGCTACAGTGCGGATCGTCTGGATATGACGTAGGCCTCCCGCTATAGTGCACGAAGTCGCCCTCGTGCCTCGACAGTCTTCATAACTTTTGCGGATAGGTCTTTTCTTCCAATCTTCGGTCCAAGCTCTACTTCAGGGCTTCGTCCAATAATTGTTTTCATTTCATAAACTTCAATAGCCTCCGATCACTCAATAACCTGGAGAATAGGTGTACCAAGAAGATCCACGAGATATAATGCTTTGCTTCAGTCTTCAAAATCTTTTCTTCACTCCATATAAGCTCCAAAATCATTAACTGGCCCAACCTGGTAGGAAAATCCACAAGCAAGACCCACGGGGTGGGGTTAGAACAAAACATCATTAGTATATCACTCATTAAAAAGGTCAATTTCCTTGAATTTCTTATTTATTTTTATTTATTTATTTATTTATTTTTCCTCCTTTTATTATCAAATGGAATCAATTTTACCGACTTCTCTTTTTTCTTTATTTCTCTCATTCTCTCTCTCAAAGGTACACAACAAATCTTTGCCATGCAAGTTACATGTTTGATCATATTTCTCTCTTCAATTATTCTTAGAAATATAATGCCGTAGCTTAAGAAATCTATTCTTGAAATATATGGAAGCCATGTTATATCACTCAATATCCACATAGGTAAGTACTGTAGAATAATTCCAACATCTTTATTGACCATAAAGATGGACTATGGATTATGATTCGAACTGACGCAATCATAATGAGGCATATCTATGCCTAAAGAGTCTTCTTTGGCCAACTATGACTAACCCATGGAACTCAAAAATCTGATTTATTTTCCATTCACAACATATGGTGTGTCCACATCGCTTCTTTCTCTTTGTCCTTCTTTTATCTCTTACAATGCCAATTAATAACATATATGATTGACCAGTGACCACCAATGATCGAGTTTATCTATCTGAGATATAATACATGGAAGTATGCAAGGTTTTCCATTCTATCTCCATCTTCCTTTTCTGAAAACTAATAGATCCCAGCAATATTATCATGCCCAAACATTGAATATGTTAACTATGTGTTGTAAAAAAAACTCGTAAATCATATGATATCATACCCTTTCAAATTACCAATCACATCTCCCTCTGTCCCCCGAATTGTTCTACGCCACCTCTCTCTCCCTCTCTCTCTCTCTCTACGTCCTGCTGCGAAGAACATTCTTGCGGACTCTGCGCTACTGTGTATCTCTCTTTCTCTGTCTCTCTCTCTCCATCCACATTTCTCTCTCTCTTAATTGTGCGTGCGTTGCGGACTGCCGTCTCTCTCTCTTTCTCTCTCAGCGTGAGTTTTCAGCAGTGCCAGATTCTTCGTGAGTCTCTCTATATATCTCTCTCTAGTTCCTTCTATATCGGCGGCGCCGCCATACCTTTGACGAGACGGAGGCCTTCAAAGGCCCTCTCCTCCATTGACTACCCGGAGCACGCATCTCTCCATCTCTCTCCCTCTCTCTCTCTCTACTACACTGCACCACACCATCAAATAGCAGCCACCGTCCATGCGCATAGCCCATCTGGATTCTGTAGCACCTGCGATCAACCTCCTGTCTTCTGTCTCTCTGTGTGTGACACAGTCACCGACAGCACATAACCAATCTCTCTCTTTCATTCTATCTCTTGCGAGCAACTAGTCGGATTGCAATTTGCCTCTCTCCTTGTGGGATTTCTGCTATTTTGGAAAAATCCCATCTCTTATTTCTATTTTTGGTGTTTCTCTTTTTATTTTTCTAATTTTCTTCTTTCTATTTTTGGGTCTTTTTCTTTTTCTCTTTTTATTTTTCTTAAATTAAGGTTTGCTTTCACGCTTTATACACAAATTAAATCAAATCCAAAGATTAGACTTATGATAAATGGGATTACTAAGGTTCTATCCTAGGATTTTCATGGGATAAAAGTTAGCTATTTAAACACACAGGTCTAACGTACATCTCTAACATGCTTTTGCATCACACAATCAATCAAATTGGCCAAATCAAACAAAGAATATGTCACCTTTTCAGTAAAATCATCACACAAAAATCATAAAACAATGAACTTTGAAAAAAAACAATGCAGATGTGCAACAGATGGCTTGCGATCATGCCAAGCCTCATATGCAGTGATAGATTGCAGTGCTTTAGTGGGACACCTGTTAAGTACATATGCTGCACACATGACGGTCTCAAGCCATAAACTATGTGGTAAAGCCTGACTCTTAACCATCTCCATGAGTGACCTGTTCTTTCGATCACCAACTCCATTCTATTGAGGTGTATAAGACATTGTACACTGGTATTTTATCCCACCTTCAGCCATAAATGCATTAAAATCAGAAGACATATATTGCCCCTCTCGATCTGAACGGAGGATGCCCATTTTACATGCTGACAGATTTTTAGCCAAAACCAAAAAATATTTGAAGCACATGAACACTTCGGAATTTGCCTTCAATGGATATACCCATGCATGCCTGGAAAAATCATCTATGAAAGTCACAAAGTAAAGATGATTTCCAAAAGAAGGTCTCTGCATAGGACCACAGACATCACTATGTACAAGCTGCAATTTCTGGGTAGCCCGATCTGAACCATCTTTTGGAAAGGAGGAATGCTGCATTTTTCCCAAAATACATCCTTCAAAAACATGTTTTCCTGGTGCCTTAAGTTTGGGCAAAGAGGACACCATTTCAGATCTCTGCAGGTGTAGCAAACTAGCAAAATTTAGATGACCAAAGCGTGCATGCCAAAGCTTTGCATCTGACATAGCCTGAGAATCATGTACTACACATGCCAAATCATTTACATTTCTTTCATAGTCTATGAGCTTATATAGTCCATGACATAGAATGCCGGAAGCAATAATCACATCGCCATTTGACAAATCATGAACTGTACATCTCTCATCAACAAATTTCACAACCAAGCCAATCTCAGCTAATGCAAAAACTCATAATAGATTTTTTTTGATCCCTGGCACAAACAAGCATCTAACAAAGTGAAAGAACTACCATCAACAGTAGTCAAAATGATCTTACCAACTCCCATAATAGGATAAGAGGAGTTGTTGGCGCATGTAACAATACTCCCTGTAGGATCAGGCTTGAGTTAAGAGAAGAAACCGCGCTGCGAGGTAATATGTTTGGTCGCCCCACTCTCAAAGTACCAAACATCTAAGTCTACTATAGGCATGCACTACTCATGAGAAGATGGGTCAAAACTACAAATAATAGTAAATACCCATTCTTCTTCCCGCACAAGATTAGTAGACTCCGTTTTTGGTGTAGAGGCTTCTCTAACAACCATTCTAGCCTCTTTCTTCTTTGCCTCTTTAGCATCCAGTTTTGGACAATTCTTTATGATATGATCATTCCCTTTATAGTACTTGCAAAACAATTTCTGCTTTTCTGATTTTTTTCTGATTTTTATCTTGATTCTTCGAATGTGCAACATTTGCACATTTCTGCTTACTAGTAGAAGAGATTCATTTTCCTTTCCCTTCTGACTAGCGAGGAAAGCTTGATTTGCAACATGCATAATGGACCTGTTCTTCCTGGACTAATCTTCCTGTAATAGAACAGAGACTAACTGCTCAAATAATAAGGCATTTGGATTGCCTTTCATCATCAACCGAAGTGTAGAAGCAAAACTCTGATATGAATTAGGAAGACCATTCAAAACGGTCTACACAAGAGAGCTATCTGGTATAACCTCATCAGCAGAAATCAATTGTTTCTTCAAGTCTTTGATCTTTGTTAAAAAAATGTGCATGGATTCACCTTCATTCATGTGCTCACTCTCCAACTGTTTTCGGAGGTAAGAAACACGAGCTTCATTCTTAGCTTCGTACAATATGATAAGTGTATCCCAAGCATCCTTACCTGTTCTGTAAGAGCAAATGTGAGGAATAATGGCATGTTTGATAGACAAAGCTATCAATGCATGTGCCTCGAGATCTCTGCCATCCCAATGAATCTCCTCTACAATAGGTGCAATAGAAACCGAAGCACGAACAGGAATATGCAGAATATCATCATCTTCGACACCTTCTGCCTCAGCTTCTCTACCTACAGTTGTAATAGTTGCAGGTGTGATAGGACGTTTTTCAACACCCTACACAATGTTCCACAGTCCTTTTGCACCCAATACATGTCGCATCATATAAGCCCATAATAGGTAATTGGTACCATCCAACTTATCCTCAATAACCAAAATACGGAATACATCATTGCTTTTAGCCATGGCAGGTGACTAAAATACCTTGATGCAAAAAATTGACTATATCTCAAAAAGTTGAACAGAACTGCACAGATGCGTTCCGCTAGACCTGTAGCAGACTTCGAGACACTTATAGTGACAAACAAAAACTGGTATATACCTTTGGCACAAAAAGACAAGATAGCCTACACAAGCATTGTGATAGTGCGTTTAGAGGCCGAAACGAGCTCAGATCGCAATTTTGGCACCACATGGCGAAGCTGTTTTGATCTCAAAAACACGTTGAGTATGCTCACCAAAATTGATGCGATTTTGAGACTGCAAATGGAGGAGTGTCGACGGTGCCCTAGATGAAGCAACGACCTGCTCTAATACCAACTATTGGAGATAGATGCCTGCGGAAGCATGCGAACAACACAAGGAAGGAGAAGAAGCTTGGAGCACAACACACAGTACTGAATGTATTACTAGAGAATGTACAAAGATAAGTAGCCCATTAGGGCAATAGGCATATATACAAGCAGGGGGAAAAAATTTCCTAAAGAGGGAAAAAAGTGCCCTGACAGTGCTAGTGTGTTCATACACATCACTACCTAAATATATCAAGAGCTCTTATCTTTGAATTGAACCAACATTAGGCATCCATATATAATTCAAGGCCAATTTCTTCAACATGTGGGATATCGGCCGCATGCTTGAAGGAAGAAGAGAATGACACCTTCGTTCAAATCTTCTCATAGACCAAGTCAAACTTTATTTTTGAAACAAATTTAGCCAATTGAGACCACAAAATTTCTCTCTTTTGTGCCTATCCTGGTCATTCAAGCTCTAAATTAATAGATTTTTCTTGCAATAGATTGCTCTCTCAGAGCTCTTTCTAAAGAGTGGATGTGGCTTCAATCTACATCATCTTTGAAGTTTGGAGTATGCCCATTCATATTCAACAACCCTCTTTTCAAGCCTTATTTTGAAGCATCAACTCTCCGGGGAGTATTTGCACGTTATTTTGATGAAGGGTGGATCATCTTTAGCACTTGTGCACACCTGGAAGTTATTATTTGAACCTCTAGATAAGTCTTTTTTCAATTTATATGCATTATTGCTCTCTTTTTGCATCAAATTACATTTCGCACATGTAAGTTTTGTATTGTACCTAGAGTATATGCATAGTTTAAACATGGTTTGTCTTGTATGGTGCATGTATTCGTCTTTGCAGGGATAGGTAAGTATTTTTCTTGCAAGTTGATGAGGTGAAAAAATATAAAATTATCAAGGTATGTAATCCCCTTTCGGTCTCTCTATAGATCATATGCATTTTTCAAAATTGCACCGTTATGTTGCCAAAATTGTGCCGTTATGCTGCCAAAATTCTTAGCAAATTAGTATGCATATGCATTCAAGTATATAGACATTCACTTTTGGATTGCATTTAGACTTAAACCCTCCTTATCATTCACCATCACATTATATTCCAGTTTTCCAATTCCATGCATGTGTTTTTACATGGAACATGCTTATGATTGTTCAGTGATGGGACATGTGATTGGCCATCCATGTTGATTTTATCCTTATCAACTGAGGTCACTTGCTCGACAACTAGGGGGCATGTTATACTTTATGGAATATTGGAATGAAGGTTTAATGCCTTGAGGATTTTAATGTGTTTTGTGTTTTGATTTAGAAGGTGAAGATGCATGGGGTGTGAACGTGCACGGACACTTTTGGAGATATTTAGAAGAATATTTTTAGAAGTTAGAAGATAGTTATTTTTTAGAAGAAAAGCAAAAGTAAAAGCAAAAGCAAAATTAAAAGCAAAAGAAAAAGCAAAAGCAAAAGCAAAAGCACACTTTTTGAAAAGCGTGTTCCTCATGTATCTTCTTTTCATAACATAATAAGATATACCTATAAATACACATCTATGATAGAGTGTCCATCAGAGTATGTGGGGGGAGATTGTACCCAATCTTGTGTTATCTCTTGTCTCTCTTTATCTCTGAGTACTTTTGTGTGATTGTGTTTCTGTACTCTCCTCTACGTTCGTGCATCTACGGGATCCACGCGTCAACACTTCATGCAAGTCACCATTCAAAAATGCACTTTTAATGTCCAACTTAGGTATGTTACAACCATGATGAGGTGCAAGCCAACAAATGCTTTGAGCAATAGTCATTTGGCATGTAGGAGCAAAGATCTCATCAAAATCAATGCCTCTTTCTTGAGTATAGCACTTTACAACAAGACTAGCCTTATACCTATCAACACTTCCATTAGGTCCATGCTTCATCCTGTATACCGACTCTTAGTGCTAATGGCCTTCTTGCTAGGAGGCAAGTCACATAAAAATCGGGTACCATTTTTCATGATAATGCATATTTTGATTGCATAGCAGCCATCCAATTTTTGAATTTTGTGCTTCATCAAACAAAACAGGCTAATTCTCATCACAAGGACTAGAGGGAACCATAGCATAGAAATGTGATGCACTATGAGATCCTCAACTAGAAAAATATGATAGAGCTGCATCTAATTTGCTATCTCACAAAGTGTATACCAGCCACTTAGGCATAGTTTTTGCCTTCTCTATATCACTTCTCTGATCAATAACTGCACCATGTAAATATACATCTAGAATGGAATGATCTACATCATCATGTGAAACCTCTTAAGTCTAAGAAGTTGCCTGATTGTGACTAGCACTAAACTATCCACTAGTAGAAGAGGTAGCACTACAACATATCGGGGGTATACCGAGGCTTCTACCGAGGAAAATGAACGGGTGCAATTTTGCCCTGACGCCAGTGTAAGGGTCGGTGTAGGCGTCGGAACCAAAGCACCGGTATAAGCCTCGGTATAAGCGTCGGTATATGCGTTGGTATATGCGTCGGTATAAGCGACGGTATAAGCGACGATATGCCCCTGGGCAGAATAATTGGTATAAGCATCGGTATCTGCCTTGGGATATCGATGCTTATACCGTCGCATATACCGACGACCATATCTGCAAAAATGTTTTTGGCAGAGTATGTTGTCTCTTGCTACAACAACATTCCCATGCTGCTGTGTAGCAAAAGACAATATAGTCTGCCCAAGAAAAACCGAAGAACATGTGACATGTATGATTGGCAACAGAAACATGATTTGTTAAAGCAAAACATACTGTCAAATACAAAAGACATGGGAGAAATCAATCATGAACCATGTACAAAGAAATGAGACACATTGACATGATATTTATAAACAACAATCAGAACACATGTATATGTGTGTATGCCTATGTATATACATGTGTATGTGTATTGTGTATATTTGTATATGTGTAAATATTTGTATGAATTTTTAAAAACCCTAGAACCCTAATCCTAATGACCTAGACCTAAAACATGTGTATGTGTGTATTTTTGTGTATATATACGTGTATGTGAATATATATATATATATATATATATATATATATATATATATATATATATATATATATATATATATATACATATATATGTGTATGTGTGTGTATGCATATGTGTGTCTATGTAAAAACCCTAAAACCCTAAACTTGAAGACCTAGACCTAAAACATGTATATGTGTATGCATGTGTGTATATAAGTAAAAGCCAAAAACCCTAATCTTAAAACCCTAATCTTAAAACCCTAACCCTAAAACATGAATATGCATGTATGTATATGTCACATGTGTGTATGTATGTATGCATGTGTGTATATATCTATGTGTGTGTGTATGTATGTATGTATGTATGTGTGTGTGTGTGTCTTTGTGTGTGTATGTGTATGTGTGTGTATGTGTATACGTATTATGTGTTTATATGTGTATATGTGTGTATGCATGTGTGTATATATGTAAAAGCACAAAACCCTAATCCTAAATCCCTAACCCTAAATCATGCATATGTGTGTATGTATATTTGATGTGTGTGTATGTGTATGTATGTATGCATGTGTATATGTGTGCATGAGTGTATATGTGTAAACATCAAAAACCCTAATCCTAAAACCCTAACCCTAAAACATGTATATGTGTGTGTGTGTATGTATGCATATGCATATGCATATGCATGTGTATGAAATATGTATGCATGTGTGTGTATGTATCTCTATGTCTCTCTCTTTCTATCTATCTATATGTTTCTCTTTATCTCTCTCTCTCTCTTTCATCTCTCTCTTCCTCTCTCTCTCTCTCTCTTTCTCTCTCTCTATTATTATCTCTCTCTTTCATCTCTCTCTCTCTCTCCCTTATTCTCTCTCTCTTTCATCTCTCTATCTTTCATCTCTCTCTCTCTCTCTCTCCTCTCTCGTATTCTCTCTCTTTCATCTCTCTCTCTCTCTCTCTCTCTCTCTCTCTCTCTCCCTCTCTCTCATTCTCTCTCTCTTTCATCTCTCTCTCTCTTTATAAGAAAGAACAAAACAATCACTTACATTGATGTAATTTTTTTTATCGCTCTCTTCAAAGCCCAATCGATGTCGTCTCTTGTCAAATTCCAAAGAATCGATGCCAAAAGGCTCCTGCAAAACAAAAGAAAAAGCTCCTGCAAAACAAAAGAAAAAGCTCCTGTGTGTATATATCTATGTGTATGTGTGTATGTAGTATTCATGTGTGTATGTATGTATGTGTGTGTACAATCAAATATGTGTGTATGTATCTCTCTCTTTCTTCATCTCTCTCTCTCTCACTCTATGTCAATTGAAAACAAAACAATCACTTACATCCATGTAATTGTTTGGAGCGTTGTCGTCAAAGTCCACTTAATGTTTTCCTTTGTCGAATTCCAAAGAACTGATGCCAAAAATCTCCTGCAAAACAAAAGAAAAGAGAAATTCATAAACCCTAATCCTAAAACCCTAACCCTAAAACATGTATATGTGTGTATATGTGTATGTGTGTAGGTATATGTGATGTGCGTGTATTTGTATGTGCATGTATTCATGTGTGTGTATACATATGTGAGTGTGTATACATATGTGAGTGTGTATATATATGTGTGTGTGCATGTAATATGCATGTGTGTATGTATGTATGTGTGTGTACATGCATATGTGTGTGTATGTATGTATGCATATGCATGTGTGTATGCACATATGTGTGTGTATACATATGTGAGTGTGTATGTAATATGCATGTGTTTATGTATGTATGTGTGTGTATGTATGTATGCATATGCATGTGTGTATGTATGTATGCATATGCATGTGTGTATGTATACATGTGTGTGTACATGTGTGTGTACATGTGTGTATGTATATGTGTGTATACATGTGTGTATGTATGTGAGTATGAGAATGAATATGTGTGTGTATGTATATGCATGTGTGTATCTAATATGCATGTGTGTATGTAATATGCATGTTTGTATGTAATATGCATGTATGTATGTATATGTGTGTATGCATGTGAGTATGTAATATGTATGTGTATGTATATGCATGTGTGTATGTAATATGTATGTGAGTGTGTATGTAATATGCATGTGTGCATGTAATATGTATGTGAGTTTGTGTATGCATATGTGTGTGTATGTATGTATGCATCTATCTCTCTATGTCATTCTCTTTCTATTTCATCTCTCTCTCTCTTTCATCTCTCTCTCTTTCACTCTCTCTCTATCTTTCTCTTTCATCTCTCTCTCTTTTTTTTTCTCTCTCTCTCTCTCTCTTTATGTTTCTCTAGATCTCTCTCTTTCTTTCATCTCTCTCTCTCTCTATCTCACTCTATATCAATCGAAAACAAAATAATCACTTACATCGATGTAATTGTTTGGATCGTTGTCCTCAAGGTCCACTTAATGTTGCCCTTCGTCGAATTCCAAAGATTTGATGCCAAAAAGCTGCTGTAAAACGAAAGAGAAGAGAAATTAGAAAAGGGAAAACACAAAGAAAGAGAAAGAGTGCTACAGTATGTGCAATTCTTAAAAAAAGTTCAGATCTAGAGAAATAGAGATGTAGAGAAAGAGAGAGAGAGAGAGAGAGAGAGAAAGAGTGAGAAAGAGAGAGATGTGTGTACACAATAGGCGCAGAATGTAGTTCGCACGCGCAAACGCGACAGTAGCAAACTTTGGTTCAAAATGCAAGCAAATGTCGAATTTTTGCTCTCGGGCCCGGTTAAAACATTGCCTCAGTATAAGCGCCAGTATGAGCGTCAGTATAAGCATCGGTATAAGCGTCCGTAATTTAGAGTAAAGTACCAACGCCTATACCAGCGCTCATACTGACGCCTGTATACCGACGATTAAATGACCGTCGGTATTGCATCCATGGTTTTTCAAGCATTTTCAACGGTCATACCGACGTCGAGGCGTGACCGTCGGTATTGGCAACGTCGATATGCCCTTGATATGTTGTAGTGTATCAAAGTGTCATACACAACTTTGGAGCTAATTGATATCTCCTTAGTACATGAAATTAATGGATGAATAACATCTTCCACAAAATAAATATCATATCTAACCAAAATGTGTTGGTTGATAAAGATGATAGCCTTTGCTTTTAGAATTGTACCCAACAAAAATACAGTTTAGTGCTTCATCATGTGATTTCTTGCATTGGTGTTAAGGCACTAATGCATTTGCCACACAACCAAAGACACATAGGTGAGAAAGAGATAGCTTGCAACCATGCCAAGCTTCATATGGAGTGATAGACTGCAATGATTTAGTGGGACACCTAATAAAGTACATATGCCGCATAGCCTCAAGCAAGAAACTATGTGGTAGAGTCTGACTCCTAACCATACACCTTAACATATCCATGAGTGAGGTGTTTTTTGTTTCAGCAAATCCATTCTATTGAGGTGTATATGGGACTTTACACTAATGTTTTATCCCACATTTGTAAATAAATACATTAAAATCAAAAGACATATATTTTCCTTCTGCCCAATCAGAATAGAGGGTGCCCTTTTTTCATGCTGACAAATTTTCAGCCAAAACCAGAAACTATTTGAAGCACATAAACATTTCAGACTTTGCTTTAAATGGATGTACCCATGCATGCCTAGAAAAATTTTCAATGAAGGACAAGAAGTAAAGATAGGTCCCAAAAGAAGGTTTTTCTAGAGGACCACAAACATCACTATCAACAAGCTACAATTTTTCAGCACCTCGTACTAAACTATCTTTTGGGAAAGAGGAACATTGCATTTTTTTCCCAAGATACAACCTTCATGGACATGTTTGTCAAGTGCCTCAAGTTCGGGCCAAGAGGACACCATTTCAGAATTTTGCATGCATAGCAAACTAGCAAAATTCAGATGACCAAAGCATGCATGCCAAAGCTTTGCATCTAAAATAGCGTTCGAGACTTGAATTGTAGATGTTGAATCATTCAAAAAGTTTTCATAATCTATGAGTTTATATAGCCCATGAAATAAAATTCTAGAAGCAATAATGATGTCACCATTTGAGAGATCATGAAATTTTCATCTATCATCAACAAATTTAACAACCAAGCGGATCTTGGCTAATGTTGAAATTGATAACATACTTTTCTTCATCTCTCACACAAATAAAGCATTCAAAAATGTAAAAGAACTACCATCAGTAGTAGTCAAAGTGATTTTACCAACTATGATAAGTGGATTTGTTGGTGCATGTGATAGTATTCCCTATAGGGGCACACTCAAGAAACTACACTAGGAGGTAATATGTTTGATTGCCCCACTATCAAACTAACAAACATCTAAGTCTCATAAAGGTATACTCTATTCATGGTAAGATGGGTCATAACCTTAAATAATAGTAAACATCAACTTTTCATTTTGCACAAGATTTGTAGACTCTAATTTGGGTGTAGAGGATTTTGCAACAACCATTCCAATCTCTTCTTTGTTTGCCTTGTTTGCAACTAATTTTGGACAACTTGTTATGATATGATCATTTCCTTTATAGTATTTGCAAAACAATTTCTGCTTTTCTCTTTTCTTCTTGGCTTTGTCATCCTTCTTTGATTGTGTAGAATTAGGAGATTTCTCCTTACTAGTAGATGACCTCAATTCACCTTTGCCGTTTTCACTAGCTAGGAAAGCTTGATCTGCAATATGCATAATGGACGCATTCTACCTCGACTAATCTTCTTGCAATATGCATAATGGACGCATTCTACCTCGACTAACTCCTCAAATGTTAATGCATTTGGATTGCCTTTCATCATTAATCAAAGAGTAGAAGAAAAACACTCATATTTTTGTCAAAGATCATTTAGAATAGCCTACACAAGTGAACTTTCAAGCAAGACTTTATCAACACAAATGAAGCATGCCTTCAAGTCTTTGATCTTTGCCAAAACATTATCCATGGAGTCTCCTTCGTTCATGTGCTCACTCTCCAACTGTTTTTGTAAGTAAGCAACACAAGCCTCAATTCTTGCCTAGTATAAATGATAAATGTATCCCAAGCATCCTTTGCTATTGTTTAGGAGCAAATGTAAGGAATAAAGGCAGCTTTGATAGAAAAGTCTATCAATGCATGTGCATGAGCATCTCTGCCATCCCAACAAGGTTGCTTTATAGTAGGTGCATTAGGAACTACCACAAGAATAGGAACTTGAAGAATATCACCATCTTCAAGGCCAGCTACATCACCTTCAAAAACTATATTTGCAGTTGTAATAGGACGTTTTCCCATACCCTACACAATATTCCATAGTCCTTTTGCAAACAATACATGACGCATCATATAAGATCATAATGAGTAATCAGTAACATCCATCTTATCCTCAATAACCAACATATGGAATACATCACTACTTTGATCCATGGCAACCGACTGAAATACCCTGATGTAGAAAAATGTTTATATGTCAAAAAGTTGAGCAGAACTACTCTATTGAGTTCTTCTAAACCTATAGTAGACTTTAAGGAGCTTACACTAGCGAACCACAACCTATATATATATATATATATATATATATATATATATTGGCACAAAAAGACAAAATTGCCTACATAAGCATTGCAATAGTGCATTTAGAGGTTGAAATCAGATCAAATCATGATTTTGACACCAGACAACAAGTATGCTCACCAATTTCTATGCAAGTCGAAGACTATGATCGGAGGGGTGTCCATGATGTCCTAGATGTACCAGTGACCTACTATGATACCATAAGCTGGATTTTGAGGTATGTGGAAGTATGGTAACAACACAAGGAAGAAGAAGAAGCTTAAAGCACAACACAAAATAGTGAATGCATTACCAAGAGAATATACAAAGATAAGTTAATCATTAGCTTTATAGGCATATATACAAGTTGGAGGAAAAAAACCCCCTAAAGAGGGAAAAAATTACCCCGATGGGTCTAGTGTGTTTGCACACATCACTACCTAAATATATTAACAATTTCATCATCCAAATTCAATGTATAACACTTTTTCACCAAACATACTTTCCTTCATTGTCATATTTATACATAGAAGTGAGTCTCTTGAGCTTGATCATCTATGCAATTGTTGTATTCCCTCTTCCTTTGTATCCTCCTCAATATTGTTTTTTGTAGTTGTTGTACTCATATTCATATGAATTGTTGTACCTATGTCTAGAAGCTCCATAAGCACATTTGTTGTATGATCTTCCTCTTTGATTCCTTGGGTTTTTGAAGCAATGCTCTATGATGTGTTTTGATTGACCACATATAGCACATGTTGAGGAGCTTTGAGCTCTCAGCCTACTTGTCTTCGTTGTCTTCCTCTTGCTTTTGAGCTTCTACCTCTACTTGCAAAGTTAGCTTAAGAGGTGCTTCCTTCAGCATCAGATATTTTGCCTTTTCCAATGTTATGTTGCCTTTAGGATTATTTCTATAAAAGGAAGATGATTGGTTACCTTTTTGGTTCTCAACACTCTTCATATGTTCGTACCCATGAGTGAAGATTTGTCCCATGACAATGTTGAAGTGTGGCACTTGTATATCCATGTATAGATCCATGGCTATTGTAGAAGCTTCCCACTCTTCATCAGCCTTGATACCATTGATGAAGTGCCCCACAATCTTCTCTTCATCAATTAGTTTTCCAATCATCCCAAGTCCCTCTAAAACATCCTTCATCTTGGTGACAAATTCACTCACATTTCTTGCACATCTTCTTGAGTGTTGTGAACTCCTCCACAAAGGCTCTTCTTGGCTTTGGTACTTGAGGAGAAGAATGCTTCCAAAGAATTCCATGTATCTTGATAGGTCTTGCAATTCCTAATATGTGGAAGTAAGAAATCAAAGATAGTGTTTAGAATGTATGACCTTGCCAAAGCATCCTTTGCAGATCATGTGCTTAACCTTTCTTGCTCCTCTTGAGTTGGTTGACCTTTGTTTTTTAGTATAGGCATCAGTTTATCTATTGACATATTGCATACAGTATTCTCCCTTGCAGATATACCTCCATCCTTAGATAGCATGCTTTGTAGTTTATTTCATCCACTCTTTCAATTTATGAGGGGAATCCATCACCCATAATGTCTAGTCTATGGCTATGCTCTGATATCTCTATGAGGAGTGATGAATAATGCATTTTGCCTCTATAAGCTCCAAAATTCATTAGTTAAAGAAAAAAATTCTCTGCCTTAAGAAAAGGAGAGTTCATCTAGAAGAAGCTAATGTTTGCAAGTTATTTCACTTGAAATGATAAACTATGCTCAGATAATGATGCTTAGAAAATCAAAGATGCATCTCGATATTTTAGGAAGCTAACAATATGCAGACTAGAGGGAAATGTTTTGCACATACTTGAGATTGGTTTATGCAATTAAAATGGAGCTTTGTAGTAAGAAGATACATATTGTATTCAATCTATAACAACTTAAATCACTACAAAGGACCATGTACACACTAAGAATTAGATCAGAGAAGTTCACTGTTCTGAGTGATACATGCCAGAGTAGAAGAGACGAGACATGGGAAGATTATATGCATTAATGCACATATGTTACATTGAAAATTTGCAATGAATGATTGCACAATATGACGGCAATAGTAGAGCTATAATGTGAGATCAATATGCCACACATATTCCTCTAAAATATCTGCCATATCATCCCTATCATCATACCTATCCATGTGACGATAGTCCTCTTTTATACCCTTTTGTTGGAGCCAAGATTCAAGTTTGAATTTGAATCTTGAAACAAAATTGTTCCAAAGTTTTAGGAGTTGATTTGCCATAAATCCTAACCAAATAGGTCATGGAAAGATTCTTTTATGAACTCGTGATTAGAAGTGATTGCACATATGTATTTTTACAAGGAGTAAAAATCAATCTTTTTCAAGAGATCATTCATGTGCTAATGAATGAACATATGAACTCTAGGATACATGATCAAGCATTTATGCTTGGAGTATTGCACCAACAATTCCATTTTTTTGTATCTAGAAGGTGTGCAGACACAGTCAACTTCTCAAATTAATATCTTGCGATTTACGGAACCAAACCTCATGAAATTCATATGTAGATACTAGATAGTTCATTCTAACTATCCCAAGTTAAAGTATAGATAGTGGATCACACATAGAGAAATTATTTGAACAAGTTAACTCTATTCATGAAAGTACTAAAGCAGAACGAGTGGAAGAATTTACTCAATGTAATGTTAGAAATATGAACACTATTGCACATATGTACATAGGGACTCTAGGGGACTACAACTAGATGGTGTGAGCTCAATTAAGGCTCAATATTGTAGCTCAATCCGTCTCAAAGCTACTCTCTCCCCGCGACTAAGATCCATGTGTTTTTATAAACATTTTTTGAATCGGAACTTGGTAGATAGCTCACCTAAAAGTGATCCTAAATTTGGTGAATGATTTAAATTAGATTTCAACTACTATAGTCGTGGCCTGGCTCCCTCGTATGACGAGACTTATGTGTGTATTCCTCAAAACTTAGCAAAACTCTTAAGCTTGCTAATCGCACCAATAGAAACATGTCAATTGACACGTAAATGTTTTCTTTGTACCTTTCATATGGGAACTTTTATATATCATGCTTCCCTTTCATATATATATATATATATATATATATATATATATATATATATATATATATATATATATATATATATATATATATATATATATATATATATCATGCTTAGCATTATATATATATATATATATGTATATATATATATATATATATATATATATATATATATATATATATATATATATATATATATATATATATATATATATATATATATATATATATATGTACACCAGACCTCCACCTGCTTCAAGCTTACCCTTGTGCACACCTTGAACCAAGCTTCCACTAAGGGGGAGGAATGAATACCTTCTGTCGGCACGCGCACACTGCAAGGAGACCTTGAGATCCTTGGGGGACTAGCTTAGCACTCTCTGCACAATCCCTTAGTCACTCTCCATGCACTCCTTCACTTCCACTTCTCTGTGTCGCACACTGGTGACTCTTGCACTTCCCTCTCTTGCTTCACGTAGACTATGCTTCTCTTGCTTACACTAAGATGGTCCAAGAATAGTCCTTGCCTTGAATTGAGTGTGTCGATCATGTACGCTGCTAACTGCAATAGTATCTTGGTGCTCACTTTGATATCCCAAGATTGCCTTCACAAGTGGCAGCCAACGACCCCTTGTTTTGTCCTGTAGTGACTTTAGACTAAAACCAAAAACTTTTAATTGGGGGGCCATACTTTCCCCTGTGCGTAGGCTACCGCTTCACATACCTTCATATTTCCTTTTAAGTCTTCACTTTTTGCACATAAGAGAGGGTTCACCTGAACCTTCCAAAATACTTTAAAAACACTTTGAACCTTAGGGAAATTAGAGAAATACCTCTGCAACCTGCAACCCACTTTCCCCAATTTACCCTTGGTGGGCAATTAATTGTGCACTACCTGTGTACTTTGACACCTGCACTTTAGCACTTTGACTTTGCACCTATTGACTTTGACCTTGACCTTGTTGACTTTGACCATATGACTTTGACCTTTTGACTTTGACTACAGTTGACTTTGATCAATATTACTTTTATGGGCTCAACAGTTGCCCACCACCTAATGTGCTCTCCGTCCTGGAGAGCTACAGCCAAAACTCGGAGGAGATATGACACCATAATGCTGGAGTGGCAAGATCTTGAGGTAGGACATTGAACAGCTACCAAGTCTTCAGAAATAGGAGAGAACAAGCACTAGAGAAGAACCAAAAAGTGGAATTTCTGCATGGAAAGCAAAGGAACGCAATGGAAGGGTAGAAAGGAGAGGTAGGGGGAGGGATGAGGAGGCTGAGATGGATGGGGTTGGGAGGGTTAAGGATGTGGCTGGGCAGATTGGCAAAGGAAGGGATTGTGGTTATGATCATGGAGTCTGGAGAGGGTAAAAATGATCAAACAGTAGGGCTACAGAGGGTGCATATGGGACATTAAGAAACATAAGGTAAGACAAGGAGGGAGTAGACCATGTGGACAATGAGGGGAAATAAAACCAGGTGATAAATGTGCTCAAAACATTTGGGTTTTGACCAAAAGTCATAGAAAAGTGTGGATTTTGGAAAACTTAAGTAAAAACATGAATCCAGAGGTGCCAAAATACATGAAAATGACTCCAAATTTGAAAAACATGGCCATCCGAGGCGCAATATAGAGCCAAAAGGGTTGAACCATACAATTTTAAAAAATAAATATAAAATATATTTTTTTTTTGTTTTTAATATATACCGCCTGCGTTGGCAAGTCTCAATAAATAAACAAAAATAAATTTAGAAAAAATAAAAGTAATAAAATAAAAGAAACTAGAATAAAATAAGAAAAAATAAAAAATAAAAAATAAAAAATAATTACAAAAAAAATTGGGGGGGGGAGGGGGGGGTGGTGTGAGAACGGGGGGGGGGAGGGGGGGGTGGTGTCAGAACGGGGGGCGGGGGGGGGGGGGGGGGGTGGTGTCAGAACGGGGGGCGAGGAGGGGTTGGTGTCAGAACGGGGGGCGGGGAGGGGAGAGAGAGAGAGAGAGAGAGAGAGAGAGAGAGAGAGAGAGAGAGAGAGAGAGAGAGAGAGAGAGAGAGAGAGAGAGAGAGAGAGAGAGAGAGAGAGAGAGAGAGAGAGAGAGAGAGAGAGAGAGAGAGAGAGAGAGAGAGAGAGAGAGAGAGAGAGAGAGAGAGAGAGAGAGAGAGAGAGAGTGTGTGAGTGAGAGAGAGAGAGGGGAGGATTTTTGTTTTTTTTTTTTTGAATCCTCAAACTCGAAAAATCCAGGCGGGCCCCTTTTTTTGTGAAAAAATATCCAAAAAATAGAGAAAATTAGAGAAAAATCCAAAAAATGCCAAACAAAATCCAAAAAAATCTAAAACAATTCTTTGAAAATTTCTACATGGTTAGGCCCAACTTCCTTACTCAAAACCACAGAGAGCTTCCTTTATTCCTCAAATTTGGCAAGAAAATGACACATGAAAAAGGAGAAAAATGCTAGAAAAATTCTAAAAATGCTTGAAAAATTCTGAAAAAGAATTCCTAAAAATTCCAAAAATTGTACCTTTGCAAAGTTTATGAAATGGCTGCTAAATTTTCTAAAAACTCAAGAAACAAGCATGAAATGAATAAAGAAAACTACTAAAATCTAAGCAAAAATGATGGGAAAAGACTATGTACAACCTGGACAAATTTTGCAGGTTCCAGGTGATCCATAAATCTTCAGTCTTGTTGATGATAGGCCTTGAGCCTTGTATTGTTGACTCAGAGAAACTCCTCCATAATCTCCAATTGTACTGCACTTCATTGGTTTTGTCTTCTCATTGGGCACATTGGTCATCTGATAGGGGTACCCTAAATCTTTCATTAGAATGTTATCTCCTCCAGCAACTTTATGACTTAATCTACAAAATTTTATTTTTATTATTCCGACGTCTTCATCTAGTGGAACCCTCTGTTTCCAAAGACTGGCAGGTACACCTTACACATTCTTGTAAAGCCCTACACTTGCTATTATAAGAATTGACATAACAGATGATAGACATACCAGTATCCATAAAAAAATGGCCATTGACATATGAATTGGAGTAGCTTCATCACTGCTGCATGTAAGGGCTTTGCTTTTCTTCTCTTTGCTATTGTCTTTGACTGAGACTGTTTCAACCTGAGTGATTTCCTCTTTTTCTTCATATGCTTCTTCTCTACTTGAGTTTGGAAAAATTTTCCATAGGAGGAAGATGGGTCTTCTGCATGGAGCCAAGCCAACATGTTTTCATCTTCATATAAAACTACTCCTTCAAATAGATCTACTTCTGGGTTGTCCACCCCTTCTTCTTCCATACAAATACCAATTGTTTGCATCATGCTACTATTTCTCTGATTGTCTGGTCCTTCTTCCAAAAGTATCTGCTGCAACTCTTTTCCCTCTTGCTTTACCCACATTGTGTCCTTGCCCCAGTCATGCAGCACATTGGCATGCCTTTACCAAGGTCTCCCAATTAACAGGGGGAAGTTTCCTTCTACCTGTGGCAGCCTTAAAACAACAAAGTCCAAGTTAAAGATGGTACCTTGTCTCTTGACTGGAACTCTAGGGACCACTCCCATAGGCCTTACTATGCTTTGGTCTGCCATTGTTACAGTGAAGTTGGCAGGTCTTGAAGGGTATAGTCCAATCTTTTTCATGGTATATTTAGGCATCAAGTTAATTCTAGAATCACCATCCACAATAACTCCTTGAAACTCATGACATTTAATAGAGACTGTTAGCAAGGGCTCTTGTAATCTGTGAGGGGTGCTTCCCCTAGACTTTTATCTAAATGCATAACAACAACCTTTGCCACTAAAGTTGTTGTGGACATTTCATCAATTATCTGCAAGAGTTCAGACCTGAACTTCCCATCCATCTTTATTAAATAAAAAATACTAACCTCCTTTTTCATGGACTTGAGTAGTTTTGAAGCCTCTGATTCCTTAAGAGCATGGGCTCCAATTGATCTACCAAATTCCTCCTGAGCCCTGTGGTGGATATTCACAAGAGATGAATTGGTGTAGCTAAAACCTACTTCACACTTGCTACGTGATGGCTGGAGAGTGTTGCGGGCCTCTTTAGCTAGCTAAAAAGCATAAATAATCATGTATCTTGCTTGGAAGATGATCCACTAATGATACGATCAAAATAGATAGGTAGACATATAATCCAAGGTCTAAAAACTTGTTATTTTGGTTGATACACATATTCAATGTTTTGAAGCATTCTCTAAGTACATCAACAATTGAAAAAACTCCTTTTGGGGAACTCTAATAGGCTTAACATGCCACCAATCATGAGTGATATCATAAAAAATGATGGACTATACATAGAGAAATATGTTGAGAAAATCAACCAAGCATTCCAACATTTATGGTCCTTGACAGTCACAGACCAGTGAGCACAGATTGATTAATATCTCATGATCGCGAGAGGCATTACTAATGAAACTTTGCAGGATTAAAATAGACGGTATTTTGGATCTAGCATGCTTCAACTCATTGGAAATGATCAATTATAGAGTGAGAACAAGCTCTCACAAGTTCACTGTTCTGATGGAGTTATGATAGAGATATGAGAATAAGAAGTAATGATCATGTATGTATTAAATCATCTAAAAGTAGAATGTCATTGGAAATAAAACATTTCTCAACGAGTGAGAAATGAGTGAGCTATCATTTGAGCTCCTCTTCACAATGAGTGTACATAAAAAATGATCTTTGAACCTCGAGATTGATGCGGGCCTTTCATATCCTCTTTTTATAGTTTTGGTTGGAGTCAAAGGATTTGAATTCAAATTCAACTATCTACCTGAAAGTGAATCTTAAAGTATAGGAATGATTCTCTCTTCACTCGACTACCAAATGATATGACATTATATGCTTCGTAACTCCTCGTGGGTATATTCCACGTTTACAACGGGACTTGTGAAGCAAAGTTACAAGAGGTTGTACATATGAAGCCTTCCAAGTGCTTTGCCAATACATCAAGCTTACATGAGATGATCAAGTGTGTAGGCTTGGGCTTAATTGCACCAACAATAAATATTGATACACTCTTAGGTTATACCAATCATTGTACTTTGGTACCACCATGGATGGTTTGGGACTGCTTGGGGACTACTTGATGTCTAATGAGCTTGAAGAATTTTGGGCTCACTACTAGGGGTCAATTTATTCTTTCAATATGTGATATTATTTCTAAGGAGTCAAAGAACCTGAGCAAATGATTCATCTCAGAATCTTTTGCTTTATTGGAATGCTTTTTCAAAGAAATGTTTTATTTTAGAACAAGACTCTCAAAGCTCAATTCTTGGAATAGTGCTCATTTCTAGGCTACCAAATTAAAGGATCATCTTAGGATGTGGTTTCCCATTTTGTGATGAAATTTTAACCATAACTCTCATTTACATGTCTTCCTATTCTTCAGTTTGAAAAGCTTATTATCATTGTTCAATCATGTGATGTTACTAGATTACTTTAAACATAATTCAATAATCGAGTTTGATTGCATATTTTAAAGTACAAATATCTTTTGATGATTGAACCAATGTATAATAATTATACCATGAACACTTCATCGTCTTCTTTATCACTTATGAATCATGAAGATTCTTTTCTAGAAGTGATAACTTACCAAGATCTTAGGAGACCTCAATGATTGAGCTTTAGAAATTACTTGTCCAAAAGATACACTTTTCAATCTCAGTTAGTGCACGCTATTGTGTTGCTCCTTGTACATGGTAAAGAACCACTTTTAGGGTTAGGCATCCCATTCTTTTCTAGATTTTAGCATGTCAAAATCTATTTTGTAGATAGCTTTCTTGAATAAAAATATATATCTTAAAGACTTTTGTTCTTTAGCACACACTTAGGTTTAATAATTTTGTATCTTTATATGCCCTAACTTTACTTCAAGCAGTCCTTGAGCTTGCTATGCATGCATCCATGGACAAACATTCTACTTTCTACCTTCCAAAAAGATATGACCATGTATGTGCACAAACTTGAGTGCATCTAATATGTTTTTCAAGCATAAAACACTCTTTTAGAGACAAAAATGCACCAACATTCTTTCATTCAATGTGATGATTCATATATGTGGCTTGTGAATACATCTATGCTCTCCCATAAAGCTTTCATTAATTAGCATCAATATTATCAAAAATGACAACTTCTACCACACTTCATTGATAATAAGATGCACTCTATCAAGGAAGCATTAGGATATGTAAAGGAAATAACTCAAGGATATGTAGCTCATTCACAAAGTCCCAGAACCCGGGAGTGATAGGTATGGATAGCTCATCTATAGATGATAGACAAGATCCCACAACCTGGGATCATAAGTATGAAATGAGATATCCGGACTACAAAATTGCCCTCAAGGAGATGAACTAGATACAAGAATCAACTTGACAAGACCTTGTACTACAAGATATTAATAAGACACAATAGGATGTCCAAGATACTAAACTAGACAAGGCTAGAACAAGGATAAGACTAGAACTTAAACTGGAACTTGGAGAGTACTTACTTGTTGTTCATGACTCGTTGAGCTCCCAAGACTGGCATCCATAAGACTGAGCATGTATAATGGCCAACACATCCTTATGTAGGTGTTCAAAGGAGGTTATCAAAGGTGGTTACGAGCTAATGATGTGATCGATGATATAATCAATCCAAAACAAGAACTCTAAGTGTCAAAATCAGGCAAATAGACAGTCGATCTAAGGGTTTTGGCATAGTCGTGATGTGATGGAAACATTAGATTCTGAAAATTCTGAACCAAACATGAGATATAAAAAGCAACATGGAATCTAAGGTTAAGGATCATTTGCTTTGTGTCCATGACATCAGCTCTCCCTCAAGTGACAAGTTGCACAAGGAGAGGTCATGTTCTCTAGCTTGGGTTCATTGGATTCTTCTTATGGAATTCACAAACCTTGTTTTTTCTCTCTAAAGATTTTTTGTAGGTTCCAAAGTACAATCACTAACATCATTCCCTTTCCAATGAATAAGGTATTCCAATCTTTCTCTAGAGATTCTTGAATCTAAAACATGATCAACCTCAAATTCTTCATGATCCTTAATCTTGATAGGTGTGAAGGATTAGGTCTCTCTTGAACTTCCTTGGGTTCTTCATGTGATAGATGCCTTGATCTTCTAGTGCTACATTGTGGTGTTTCCAAGATCTTTGATGGACAGCTTTAACTAAGCACACGTACATGATTCAACATGAACTCCTCCTTATCTTTTACCTTCTTGTTATCTTCATAATATGTATATTCCATATCATTTGTAATGAATTCTTGGGACTCAAAGATTCTTGATTCAGGTTTTGGCAAAACACTACCTTGATTACTCAACGTTTTTAGCTCTAGACTTGTCTTTCTTTGAACAATTGAATCTCACATTGAACTCCTTGATTGATAACATTATCCAAGGTATGTTCTTGAGTCATGGATAGCAAGAGATACTTCACTTCCTCTTTGAGGCCAGTTTGACATCGATTAATCATGTAGACTTCTTGATATGTAGATCCATGAAATAATATCTTGATATCTAAGGCATAGGTTGAAACTGATTGATCATATTGTTGTAATATCCTTTCCAACTCTTTGAGTTTTTTACATATATCATCCAAAGAAAATTCGATATTTTTGAGAATGGATATGGAATCCATCTTTCTTGACTTACCTTGATGTGATAGTCTTGCCAAGGGGAAACAATACAAGGATATGGGGCTCATACACAAAGTCCTAGAACCTGGGACTGATAGGTATGGGTAACTCATCTAGAGATGATACACAAGATCCCACAACCCGAGATCGTAAGTATAAAGTGAGATATCCGGATTACAAGAACTCCCTTTAGGGAGATGAACTAGATACAAGATCTCATACTATGAGATTACAATAGGACACAATAGGATATCCAAGATACTATACTAGACAAGGCTAGAACAAGGACAAGATTAGATCTTGAACTAGAACTTGGGGAGTACTTACTTGGTGGTCACGACTCATTGAGCTCCCAAGACAGGCATCCACAAGATTGATGTATGTGGCCAAGGCCTCCTTATATAGGTGTTCACGGGTGGCTATCAAAGGTCATTACGAGCTGATGATATCATCAATGATGTCATCAATTAAAAAAAGGACCTTCGAGTGTCACAATCAAGTGAATAGATAGTGGATCTTAGGGTTTTGCATGTTCTGCATGTGATGGAAACATAATATTTTGCAAATGATGAACCAAACATGAGATATAGAAATCAAACTAGAATCTAAGGTGTAGGATGGTTTCCTTAGTGTCCATCACACTCTACATGAAAGCCAAGAGCAAAAACAAGTATGGAAGACAAGCATTAACTTGGAAGAGACTTATCTCCTATTTGTGCTATGTCCATCCATTGTCAAGAGAAGAGTTGTACTCTATCCTTTGGACCTAGGGAAGGAGCCGAATTCCATCCTTCGTAGCTACTTTGAATCTCCTTTCCACATGTGATGCGAAAAGATCACTTCCTTGGAACTCGATACGAAAACCACGTTCTCTGGTTGCTTCCCATGGAAGATGAAAGAATAAGAGGCCTCCATGTGAAAGATTTTCCCTTTTCAAAAGGACGCCAAGATGGATAAAATTAAGCAATATATCGAAAAACTACATGCTTTCACCATTAAGACAACTTCTCTAGCCCGAAATGGTCTCGGGATCAGATCATGCTCTTTACGAACGCATTGTCAACCGTAGAGGATGGCTTTTGTGTTGTGGTGCTATTTTAAAATAATTGTTATGTTTCAAATGAAAACAAAAAGAATCGAGCCAACCGCCTTGGCTATGATGACGCTTTCTTGCAATAGGGTTTGAGTTCGAACCCTGTGTTATATAGTACATGGAGTTTTGATAGCTCGCTAGAAGCGAGAAAGATATTTAAGTTACTATATAAAACCATTCTTCCACTGTATTAGGAAGCTGGTTAGCCTGAATCCGACGCCATAGAAATGACGAGGGTTTGAATCCATCATTCCTTTTACTTCACTCTCGATCATGAAAAAACAGGCACAATTATATATACAAGATAAATTAGAAATTTGCATACTGACCATAGGGAATCACATGACGAGACAAGTGTGACAACAGGAAAAGGTGGTGGGTCCAGCATACGGATGCAACCATATGAATGTGGATGATGCTTTTGCTTCTGAGCTTGGGGTGTTTCATTGAAGAATAGAATAAGTTATCCAAAGCAATTGAATGCTATTGAGGACGACTCCCTTCGTGGTTAAGGTGAAGGAGCACTATCTAAAATGTGGAGAGATCAATTCCTAGAGGTTGCGCACGTCTGCAACAACTCATCTTTTGCAATTTCGAGGCAGAATGTGTGTTTCTTATAACGTTGTCATGTGCAAACTTATCGGACTACACGCAAGTATGTGGATGGAATGGATATGATACTTGCTTCTATCTATAAAGCTGGAGGATTCAACTCTCATGCGTCTCATAGCCTAACATAACATGCCGTTTTGCTATTCTAAACAGCTTCAAAAGAAAAAAGAAACACATGTGAGCGAAAGAGCTCGAAAGAAGCTCGAAAGAAGATAGTTTACATGCTCTAGAAATAAGAAGGTTATAGTGGAGGTCTCCATGGATCCTCAATCTAGGAGTTCTGATACCAATGCAAGGAAGTATAACAGAATTGAAATTACAACCTCTCTCTTAGGATTGTGATGGGCTAGCCACTTGCTCCAAAAGCCATGGTTGAGGATTACTTTATAATCCTCTTTTTTAGGGTGTAGTTCAACCATCTCCTATTTGTCAAAACGATGTGGTTCAACCATTTCCTACCTATCACTTTATTACACCTCACCTTTTCTGTGGAAAGGAGCGCTTCAAGAAATCTCTTCTACGTTGGATATTCCCTTATGGAATCTTGTTATAGCAAGGATTACCTACGTAATTTCGTTTGAAATGAATGTGAGGGTCTTTTGCATTAACCAAATTTATAGTCATTTGGTAGAACTAATCAATAGACTATATATGTAGGTCCTAAACATTGAGAGAAAAAGTTTACCCTAGACGAATTCAATGTCGATATCAGATAAGATTACTAGAAGCTCGAAAAAGCATGGGCGCGCTCTCAAACACTCATGGAAGAAGTAATGCTTTCTTATGCCCATTTAATAATCGTTTTTTAATCTTTTGTTGCATCAACCTTGTTTAATTGTCTCTCTAGGACCTTTGACTGATGTAAACTTTTAGGCCATCAAATTGATGTTCTATTTAATGAAGGATAAAGATGCAAGGCTTGAGGTAGAACATACCTTATTTTCTACTCATTGGATTCATGCCTCATCCACCTCTGCAACATGGGATATGTCAGGGGAGCGCTAGAATGTACCCTCTGACTAGATTGGATTATATTTTGTTAATACATGTTTGATTAAAAGATCACACATAAAAGGAAAATAGTATAATAATATAAAACTATTTCAATAGTTCCTTAACCCAATATTGATAGGTATGGATGAAAGGACTAGATAGGATAAGAAAGATCTCACAACATAGGATAGTAGGTATGAAACAATATATGTGTATTACAGAACTCCCTTGAGGGAGTTGTACTAGATATAAGAAAGAACTCGATAGGATCTCATACTAAAAGGAAAAAGATCGGATGCACATAATACTATACTAGACAATACTAGAATAAGGTAAAGACTAGAACTTGGAAACTACTTATTCCGAGTTTGCTACTCCTTGGGCTCCCAAGATTGGTATTCCTAAGACGGAGGATATATGTGGCCAACTCCTCTACATATATGTTTCAAGGGTAATTATGAATTATTTATTTTATCTATGATGTAAAAAATCTTGATGAGGACCTGGGAATGTTAGAATTGAGTAAGTAGACAGTCAATCTAAGGGTTGTCCCATGTTCCAAATATAATTGTTCTATTCTATTCTTCAAGTTATGAACAAATAATGTGATATAGTAAATCCATTTATAATCTAGGCTTGGTCAAGGTTTCTTTGTGTGTCTCAACAATATTACCTCCCCCTCAAGTCATGAGCTGTATGAGGAGTGGCCATGCTCTCTTAAGATATTTTTGGACTTCAACATTGATACAAGTTCTTGGTCTTTCAAGATTTCATGCTACATGGTAATTGAACACAATGATGGTGGATAACCACGATGAAATTGGAAAAGGTATGTATTATACCTAGGTGTAGAATCAATAACATGTGTTAAAAATAAAGAAGTAAGATTATATATATTTTGCAAAAAATGATTTTCTTTATAAAAGGAAAATACAAAAATGAAAAATGGAAGCATTGGAAGACAAAAGAGAATCAATCAAAACACAATCAAATCCAAAAACTGAACTAGAAGAGGAGTGACTTCTCAAAGTGGTGGAGTTATGGAGAAGACCTCTCAAACTCATCACGAGAGCTCGTGGTCATTTGACTACAAAAGAGGCAAGGGAGGACACACAAGCACAGAGGAAGAAGGCATTGAAGCCCCCTTATAGGTAGTTCATTTGGTTTCCGTCATTTAATTCTCTTCAGTCTCATAGACTATGTCCACTTGCATACCAATTTCTGGTAGCCTGATTATGAGAGTCATATCTCTTAATATATGTACCCATTTTTAGATTTTAAATATTCTTTGGAAAGCTTATCTTGATTTCTTCCTCTCTCTAGAACATGTTTATCAGATTAGTTATGCTCTTTGAGTTATTCAGGTTTTATTGAAGTCATGCTTTTAGCTTAACTAAGTGGAAAGGCAGCCTATTTTGAGGCAAAGAGCTGCCAAACCAAAACTACCCCAGCTTGAGTGCCTGATAGCTCCTTTGAAAGCTATAGTGTCTAATTTGAGTGACCAAAGTCTCAAGTTCATTGTATTCTTAAATTGATACCAGGTTTCATTTTTAGTTCATTTGTAGGTAAGTCTTGATCCTGAAAAGATCTTCTACACTTTCCACTATGAATAGGATACAAATTCTCCAACATTCGGTATCAAAGAATTGGAGTCTGAAGAATTGAAGCATTGGAACTGAAGTAAAGCAAAGGAGAAGCCACAAATCAAGGGGGAGCTTTGTAAAGTCAAGGTAGAGCACCAAAACATAACTAAGATAAACTTCAAACTTAGAAGTCTTCAATGGCTAACTTAGGACAACAAGTTGAGAATTTAGATAATGATAATTTTCAATCTTGACGGTATAGAGTGACAAATTACCTCAAAGTTAAAGGTTTATGGAGTCTATTTACTGGCAACGATCCATAACCAGTGGACCTTCAAGATCCCAAAATTACTCTACCACGAAGAAGATAATTTGCCCATTGGGAATTGAGGAATCGAAGGGTGATGTTCCTCATTTCATAAGTTTTTTCTATCACTATGATTGGTCATAAAGCATAGAGATAGCCAAGGAATTTTGGGAAGCATTGGAGAAGGTGTATGCTACCTCAACAAGGTCTCAAATGATGCAACTCAAGAACAAGATCAACAAAATGAAGAAAAGCCCAAACCAAAGTATTAGTGAGTATACATTGAAGATCAAGGAGTTTCGAGATCAGCTAGCATCAATTAGATGCAAGATAGAAAAGGAAGACATCATCCAAACAGCCCTGATTGGCTTTAGGAGTGAAGAGAAGTGGAAGCCCCTCATCACAAACATTCTTTATAGAGACCCCCTACCAACATTCGATGAGATATTACCAAATTTGATGGCTGAAGAGGTTGCTCAACAAGGAGAATGCAACAAAGGTAAGGATAGCCATAATCAAATGTTATATGTAGGCCAAGATAGAGGAAGGATCTCAAGAGGAGGCTCACGAGGAAGAGGAAGAAGCTACAACAACAAGAATTCCAGCCAACCCAACTCCGAGGACAATAACACATATGGAAGAAATCGAGAAAGAAGTAGAGGAAGAGGTCGAGGTTCATCCAATCCTCATAAGGATATAGCATGCTATCATTGTAGTAAAATAGTACATTATGCAAATGATTTTTAGCAAAACCATGGAAGACTGAATGGAGGCAACCAAAGGAGACAAAATAACTATGCAAGTACATCAAGTGAAGAAGTCAAGAAAACCATGCTTGCCATGAAGCATGAGTACAACAGCTTGAGAAGTGATGATCAGAAATGGTTTATAGATTCAGGTTGCAACAAACATATGACATGCCAAGGAGATTTATTCACAAAGCTACAAGCGCCAAGTGGAAAAGGATGGTTGGAGACCGGTGATGAAACTCAACACACAATTGAGCATCTTGGAGATATCAAGCTTGGAGACAAGAAGATATTGACTGATGTTCTTCATGTTCCTATTATCGCAAAGAATTTAATTTCATTAGGACAAATGATAGAGAGAGGATATCATTTATCTTTAATGAAAAAGTTTGCTTTATAAAGAATCCAAAAGAAGGATTCAAGATCATTGCTCAAGGAAGGAAAGAAGGTAGGATGTTCACTTTGGACATTCAGCAACCACATGGAAAGGTGATGTATATTCAGTTTGGAAACAAGAGGATTGCTAAAGTCGATTTGTGGCAAAAAAGGTTTGGACATATCGACATTGCTAAGCTCAAAGACATGAGAAACCATGAAGTGGTAAGAGGTCTTCCAAGATTCACTAACGCTAGACTACATGAGTTTTGTGAAGCATGCCAACTAGGAAAGAAAACTCGACAACCATTCAAGAATAGAAACTATGTGGCAAGGAATGCCCTTGACTTGATACACACGGATGTATGGGGACCATCACAACAACCATCGGTGGCTTGTAATAGATATTTTGTCACTTTAGTTGATGATCATTCAAGAAAAGTATGGATGTTCTGTGTAAAACAAAAATCAGATGTGTTCTCCATGTTCAAGAGATTTAAAGCACAAGTAGAAAAGGAAACATGATGCTAATTTAGCAAACAAGCACTCAAATGTCACATTTAGAGGCCTCTACATCACTGGAAGAAAGCTCAACATGGAAGGGGAGACTAAGGAGTTATTTCCATCATCAACATCAGGTTATGGAAGATTTGAAGAAAAAGTCGTGCCCAAAATAGTGATTCAAATGCAAGTGAAGAAGAGTATGATGAGGTGCTTACACCAAAGGCAAATTTGAACCAGTTGAAGAAGCAATATTCAAAAGGAAATGAAAGGAGGTCTTCAAGAGGAAGGTATCCAATTCAAAGGCTGAGCTATGATAGTTTTATTTCAAAGCATTTTGCATCTATGATAGTGGTGGTCAAAGACAAAGAACTCGATGCGTATGAAGAAGCATGTACACAAAAAGAATGGCACCAAGCTATGCAAGAAGAAATAAAAGCTCAAGGACAATCACACATGGGAGCTAGTTACAAAGGCTGATGGTATGAAGATTGTTCCAAATACATGGGTGTTAAAAATAATGAGAAATGTTGATGGTTCTCTACCTAGGCATAAAGCTAGACTAGTAGGAAAAGGATTCAAGCAAACTTATGGCATCCACTATGAAGAGACTTTAAGCCTGGCTACAAAGATGGGAACAAATAGAACCTTGATTGCAGTGAGTGCAACAAGGAGATGGCCATTGTACCAACTTGACATAAAAAATGCTTTTCTCAATGGTGAACTTCTAGAACAAGTATAGATGATTCAACTCATTAGATTTGAAGATAAAAATCATCCAGATTTATTTTGGAGATTGAAGAAAGCTTTGTATGGGCTGAAGCAAGCACCATGTGCTTGGAACCAAAGATTGGTTGAGTACCTCAAGAGGTCTGGGTATAGTCCAAGTAGTAAAGATCCCTCTCTGTACATGAAGAAAGAAGAAGGAAGGTAGTTATGCATTTGCATATATGTTGATGATCTCATCATAACAAGAAGTAATGTCACATGAATATAAGAGATACAAATAAAACTCCGTAAGGAGTTTAAAATTTCAGACCTTGGTGGGTTGAAATACTTTTTAGGCATTGAGGTAGTCTGTGGGAAAGATGGTATCTACTTGGTGCAAAGAAAGTACCTGCTAAATGTTCTTTGCAGATTTGGAATGAGTGAATGCAAACCACTCACTCAACCTATGGACACAAATTTGAAGCTATGCTCAACTAATGGAGAGAAGTTACATGATCTAACTACATATAGGAGTATTATAGGTTCATTGATCTATTCTATGATCACAAGACCAGATTTGTATTACATCCTTGGATTTCCCTCTCAATTTATGCAAACCCTAACAAGAGAGCATTTAAATTCAACCAAACAAGTACTAAGATATGTGAAGCACACAATTAATCATGCCTTGTTTTAGAGATATGATGAAGAATTTCAAGTAAAGGGCTTTAATGATGTTGAATGGGCTGGTTCAAAGGAAGATAGAAAATCCACTTAAGGTTATATGTTCATGATAGGTAGCAAACCTATCACATGGAGCTCGAAGAAGCGACCTACTAGTGTACTATCATCCACAGAAGCTGAATATAAAGGATTAGCCTTTACAACATGTGAAGCTATGTGGATTAAAAAGCTCTTGGCTGATCTTGATGTGTAGGTACAGACCATCCCAATTTATGGTGACAGAAAAACAATCCAATGTTTCACGCATGAAGTAGGCACATAAAAGTGCATTATCATTATGTTCAACAAAACGTTTTGAGAAAGGATGTGGATATGAAGTTCATTAGAACTAATGAACAGGTTGTAGACATGTTTACAAACTCCTTAGATGCTCTAAGCTAAAGAGGTTCAAGGATGAAATCAACATGCAAGTTATGGTTGAAGGTGCAAGCTCACATGTGAGCTAAGGGGGAGTGTTAAAAATAAAGAAGTAAGATCATATATAATTTGCAAAGAGGATTTTCTTCAAATAGAAGGAAAATACAAAATGAAAAATAAAAGCATTTAGTTCAAAAAGTAGTGGAGGCCAAAAGAGAATCAAATCCAAAAATTGAACTGAAAGAGAAGAGTGGCTACTCAAAGTAGTCAATGAGTTATGGAGAAGACCTCATCATGAGATCTCGTGGTCATTTGGCTACAAAAGAGGCAAGGGAGGACTCTCAAGCATAGAGGAAAAAGGCATTGAAGCCCCCTTGTAGGTAGCTCATTTGGTTTCTATCATTTCCTTCTCTTCAATCTCATAGACTATGTCCAACCTCATACCGATTTCTACATATCCTGATTGTGAGAGTCATATCTCAATATATTTATCCATTTTTAGAGTTTAAATATTCTTTAAAAATCTTATCTCAAGTACTTCAGTTTCTAGAATATTTATATCACTTCGTCTTTCTAGAATATTTTTATCAGATTCATTATGTTGTGGGAGTTATTAAGGTTTTAGTGAGGTCCAATTTTCAGCCTAATTGAGTGGACGCGCAACATATTTTGAGGCACAGAATTGCCGAACGAAAACTACTCCAAATTGCGTGTTTGATAGCTCATCTGAAAGTTATTAGTGTCTAGTTTGAGTGAGCAAAGGCTCAAGGTCATTTCGTTCTTCAATTAATACCAGTTTTCATTTTAAGGTTCAGCTTTAGGTAAAAGTCTTGATGGTGAGAAGGTCTTCTACACTTTCCACTGCAAATAGGAGAGGAATTCTCCAACAACATGCTTCTAATGATGGGATGTATTCATCTTTTGACTCTCTTTATGCTTTTATTGATATTTAATGGTGAATTTGGACTCCTATTTCGAGCTTGTTTCTTCTTCTTAAGATATTTCAACATTCTATGATTATGATTTCCAAACTAAAAGCATAATCAATTTTCTTTGTCATGTTTTCTTTTATTTGGTGTAAGTTATTGTTACCATTAGTGTCCAGGCTAATGGCCAAATGGCCACCAAACACTTTTGTATATGTTCTTGAATAAAACATATAGTGGCTTGGTCAAGAACAAACTGTAAGTTGGACCAGATTTGTAACACCTAAGAAGTCAGTGTTCATGCTCCTTGTGTAGTGTGTTTTTATGCGTAATTGTTAGCCTCTATGTGGAGTACTATGCATGACACTTGGAGCTCGGTTTTCTACTCCAAAGATATTATCTTGGAGCTGTTGAGAAGAAGAGCACAGTGTGGTGCATCACCATCTACATACTTCACTAGTATCAGAGCATCTCAATGCAAAAGCTTTGTTCCCTTTGTGCGAGCAAAGTCAGCACTTGTTGTCGAAAGGATTTCATCACTCTACCCGGCATTCAAAAAAATAAAACAATTTCTTCCAAAGTATTCATCTCTAAACTCTTAAAAATCTTTTTGATATGAATTGTTGAACTTACGAAACCTCTCTTATGAGTGCCTGCGGGTTGAAAAAGTTGAATATGTGCGTTGATCAAAATAGGAGGAGATCAAAGAACCTTCATTGGAACCTTCCAATGTATCTTTATTTGCCCCTTCTATGCATAAAATTATATATATATATATGAAAATGGAAAAACCCATGTGTACTCTAGCTTTAGGTAAATATATTTCTTTCTATAGGTGCTTATGAGTCCCAAAGACGGGCAACCCTACATATTAGTAAACTTGTGTGTATGTTAGCATACCCTATGTGCCTAAGTATTATGTGTAGGGTACCTTATGATATTGTAAGTGTGTACATGTCTTAACTAATGTGATTCTATGTGAATCCTTAACTGTAATATCTCTATGTCACTATTATGTGCCAACTTCCCTGGGTATTGATCACCCCAAGAAATTATGGACGTCTGAATAATTGTGAGACCATCTATGTAGTTTGATTGAAAGTATGGAACCTTATGAATAAGTGTGAAACCTTATGTATTTACTCAAAATGTGAGTTATAGTAAGTGTATAAGATTGTGTGCGTGAATAGTAACCTACACACTAATATATGTGTAAATGCTTGACCCTATATGCTAGAAGGGAAGGGTATAAACTTTATGTAGGTAAACCCTATTCCAATGTATGTAAGTGTGGCCATATACAAATATGCGCATAGGTAAATATGTGGCTAGGCCTTGTGGGGGTGTGTGCCTATGTAATCCTATGTGTGCGTATGTGTATAGTCTTGTGAATGTGAATATGTGATTGAGTCAATGTATAGATGAAATTGAACGTATGTTTGTGTATGTGTCTATTCAATATATGTGTGTGAATGTAACTTAAAACGAAACAAAAAAAGAGTGTAATTAGGATATGATAATATGAATATTAAAAACCTAATGTTTCATATAATAAACTTAATAAGTTCCAAAAATAAATAATAAAAATAAAAAGACAAGAATAAAATCAAAACAAAAGACATAAAAGCTTTAAATCAATTAAAATAAATAAAACAGAATGAATCCTATGTATACATTAAGTCACTAACTATGTTTGTGTATCTATTTATAGGTATGTGTGTATGAGTATAGTATGCATAATTTATAATTGACATGTGTATTTATTTAAAGTAGAATATGTACACGTGTGTCTTGTTTTGTGTTTTGATTTTCCTCAGGATCCTGTTTGTAGAGCATTGAAGAGCACCTCATCTTGATGAACATTACAAACAAAAAGATGAAAAGTGATGGAGTAGACACTAATTGAAGTTGCTATTTCTCAAGTACTTTGATCCAGATTATTCTAACAGATGAAATTTAAATCAAATTTCCTTAGAATTCAAACTCTTACTTAAATTTCCATAATTTGTATAGGGTTATTTTGTCTTGAAACTTAAAGATTGACTTAGAACTCTTTCTTATATCTGCCTACTTTGTATATAGGGTTATTTTGATTATACTAGTTTTTATTTCATCTTTGCAAACATAACTATTACCATTTCATCCAAAAAATATATTTTTGCATGTCCTCTATACTTGATAAAATAGTAGTGGCTTGCTTCTTATACCTGCATGTAATAGAAGCACTCCCAAGTGAGAATAGAAAGCCACTAGCAGATTTTGTGTCTATAAAACTACCAACCCACTCTTGATTGATGTATGCAGGAGCTTCATAAAAAATGCATGATCTAAACCAGCACTCACATAGTGTAGGGTGCGCCTGAAAGCATCTTAATGTGATGTCCTGGGAACCTGCATAAATTGACTCTCATGTCTTAAAATGTAGTTTAGACTAGGCCTTTTAATTGTGTGATGTATCAAACTTCCCATGATTCTCTTGTACATAGTAGCAATTTCCAACGCTTTAATTGATGTATTATCCAGATTCAAATTCTGATCTAAGGTTATAAATTGGCTCAATTATCCATATCATACTTTTGCAGCATACTAAATGCATATTACCTTTTGCAAAAGCCATATATCTATTTATGTATGTAAAAAAATCAATGCCAAAAAAGTAGTGCAACACACCAAGATCTTTCATGTAGAATACCTACGTAATGTGTTTCTTTACCTTTATGCTGCCATCAATGTTGTACTTTACCTCCATGTCTTATGTTTTTCAAGTGCAGCCATCTCCTCATTCATAGCTTTCTCCGAATCTACATTTCCAATTGCATCTTCAAAACAAGACAATTGGTCATCCTATATTACCTTGTTCATGTAGGCACAATGATGAGCCATGTAACTATCATATGTTAATTGTTGTATTAAATTCCATATCCTCCAATTCCTTCTTGGTCCTGGGTCACTTCTTCTTGGTTTATCATTGGCATATGCCTTTCTTACTCTTGTCTTTATAGAAGGCAATCCAAGCTCCTCATGAAGGTTCTTTTTTGAATCATTTGATTATCCATCAATGTCTACAAAACTTATAGATGTTTTATTACCAATAGATGTTGGAGTTTGCGGTTTGTGACAACACGTGAAGAGAACAAGCAAGAAGAAGTGTTGATATATTTAGGTAGTGATGTGTGTGAACACTCTAGGACCGTTGGGGCACTTTTTTCCCTCTTTAGGAGGTTTTTCTCCCCCGGCTTGTATATACGCCTATTGCCCTAATGGGCTACTTATCTTTGTACATTCTCTAGTAATACATTCAGTCTTGTGTGTTGTGCTCCAAGCTTCTTCTTCTTCCTTGTGTTGTTCGCGTGCTTCCGCAGACGTCTAACTCCAACAATTGGTATTAGAGCAGGTCGCCGCTTCATCTAGGGCGTCCTCGACACTCCTCCAATTGTAGTCTCAGACTCACACGACATTTGGTGAGCATACTCAGGGTGTTTAAGATCAAAATAGCTTCGCTGTATGGTGCCGAAATCGCGATCTGAGCTCGTTTCGGCCTCTGAACGCACTATCATAGCGCTTCTGCAGGCTATTCGTCTTTTTTGTGCCAAATGTATATACTTGTTTCGATTCGCTAGTATAAGCGTCTCGAAGTCTGCTACAAGTTTAGTAGAACTCGTCTGGGCAGTTTCGTATAACTTTTTGAGATACAGTCAATTTTCTACATCAAGGTATTTTAGTCACCGGCCATGGTTGAAAGAAAAGATGTATTCCGTATGTTGGCTATTGAGGATAAGTCGGATGGTACCAACTACCCATTATGGGCTTATATGATGTGACATGTATTGGTTGCAAAAGGACTGTGGAACATTGTGCAGGGTGTTGAAAGACGTCCTGTTACACCTACGACTACAGGTACTGCAAATACAGGTGCTGAAGCTCATGGAGATGATGTCGAAGATGATATTCTGTAGATCCCTATTTGTGTTGCTGTTTCTGTTGCACCTACTGTAGAGCAAATTTGTTGGGATGGCATAGATGCTCAAGCACATGCATTGATAGCTTTGTCTGTCAAATGTGCTATTATTCCTCACATTCGCTCTTGTAGAACAGCAAAGGATGCTTGGGATACACTTACCACATTGTATCAGGCTAGGAATGGGGCTCGTGTTGCTTACCTCCAAAAACAATTGGAGAGTGAGCACATGAATGAATTACCTTCATGGACAAATTACCTCCGAAAACATGAATGAAGGTGATTCTATGGACAAATTCCTAATGAAGATCAAAGACTTGAAGGAACAGTTGATTTCTGCTGATGAGGTTATACGAGATAGCTCACTTTTGCAGACCGTTCTGAATGGTCTTCCTGTTTCATATCAAAGTTTTGCTTCTACTCTTTGATTGATGATGAAAGGCAATCCAAGTGCCTTCTCATTTGAGGAGTTAGTCTCTGTTCTGTTACAAGAAGATCAGTCCAGGCAGAATAGGTCCATTATGGGTGTTGCAGATCAAGCTTTCCTGGCTAGTCAGAAGGGCAAAGGAAAATGGAGCTCTTCTACTAGTAAGCAGAAATCTGCAAATGCTCCACATTCGAAGAACCAGGATAAAGATGAGAAGAAATCAGAAAAGCAGAAATTGTTTCGCAGTACTGTAAAGGGAATTATCATATCATAAAGAAGTGTCCAAAACTGGCTACAAAAGAGGCAAAGAAAAAGGAGGCTGGAATGGTTGTTGCAAAAGCCTCTACACTAAAAATAGAGTCTCCTAATCTTGTGCAGGAAGAAGAATGGGCGTTTACTACTGTTTGCAGTTTTGACCCATCTTCTCATGAGCAGTGCATGTCTGCAGTGGACTCAGATGTTTGGTACTTTGATAGTGGGGCGACCAAACATATTACCTTGCAGCAGAGTTTCTTGTCTTCACTCGAGCCTGCCCCTACAAGGAATACTGTCACATGCGCCAACAACTCCTCTTATCCTATTATGGAGTTCGTAAGATCATTCTGACTACTGTTGATGGTAGTTGTTTCACCTTGTCAGATGCTTTATTTGTGCCAAGGATCAAGAAGAATCTGTTATCACTTTTTGCATTAGCCAAGATTGGCTTGGTTGTGAAATTTATTGATGACATATGTACAATTCCTTATCTGTCAAATGGCGATGTTATTATTGCTTCTGGCATTTTATGTCGTGGGCTATATAAGCTCATAGACTATGAAAGATTTGTGAATGATTCGGCATGTGCAGTTCATGATTCTCAGGCTATGTCAGATGCAAAGCTTTGGCATGGATGCTTTGGTCATCTGAATTTTGCTAGTTTGCTATGCCTGCAGAAATCTGATATGGTGTCTTCTTTGCCCAAGCTTGAGGCACCTAGAAAACATGTATGTGAAGGTTGTATTTAGGGCGAATCGCAAAGTTTCTCCTTTCCAAAAGATGGTTTAGTTTGGGCTACACAAAAATTACAGCTTGTACATAGTGACGTCTGTGGTCCTATGCAAACACCTTCTTTTGGAAACTATCTTTTCTTCGTGACTTTCATTGATGATTTTTCTAGGCATGCATGGGTATATCCGTTGAAGGCAAAGTCCGAAGTGTTTTTGTGCTTCAAACAGTTTTTTGGTTTTGGCTGAAAATCTGTCAGGATGTAAAATGGGCACCCTCCATTCTGATCGAGGGGGGGAATATATGTCTTCTGATTTTAATGCATTTCTGGCTAAATGTGGGATTAAACACTAGTGTACAGTTCCCTATACACCTCAACAGAATGGAGTTGCTGAACGGAAGAACATGTCACTCATGGAGATGGCGAGGTGTATGATCAAGAGTCTGGTTTTACCACATAGTTTTTGGCTTGAGGATGTCATGTGTGCAGCATATGTACTTAACAGGTATCCCACTAAAGCGCTACATTCTATCACTCCATATGAGGCTTGGCATGATCGCAAGCCATCTCTTGCTCATCTGCAAGTTTTTCGTTGTTTGGCATATGCACTAGTGCCTGAACAACATCGCAGAAAACTGGATGATAAGGCAGTAAAATGTATTTTTGTTGGGTACAGTTCTGAAAGTAAAGGCTATCGTCTGTATCATCCACAGAGTAAAGGCATTCTAGTTAGCCGTGATGTTGTTTTTGTGGAAGATGCTATTCAACCATTGCTTTCATGTACTAAGAAGACATCTCTTAGCTCCAAAGACATGTATGATACTTTGATGCCTCTTTTTACAGGTGGACAGTCTAGTATTGGTCTTAAGGAGGCAAATTCTCAGCCTTTGTAGGTTTCATGTAATGATGCAGATCATCCCATTTCTGATGTAGATTTACATGACGCACTTGTTGATGAGAGAGGTGATATTGAGGAGGCAAAAACTATGCTAAATGGCTGGTGCAGACTTTCCGTGACAGCAAATTAGATGCACCTTTGTCATATCATACTCCTTCAGGCTCTCATAGTGCCTCCTTTGCATCAGATTGCTATGCTATGGCTGCATCTAGTCTCTGTGATGAGAATGAGCCTGTTTCTTTTGATGAAGCACAAAATTCAAAAAATTGGATGACTGCAATGCAATCTGAGTATGATGCTATAATGAAGAATGGTACTTGGTCTTTATGTGACTTGCCTCCTAGCAAGAAAGCCATTGGTACTAAGTGGGCATACAAGCTGAAGCGTAAACTTGATGGTACACTTGACAGGCATAAAGCTAGGCTTGTTGCAAAGGGTTATGCACAGCAAAGAGGCATTGATTTTGATGAGACCTTTGCACCCACATGTCGTATGACTACTGTTCAGAGCATTTGTGCACTTGCAGCCCATCATGGTTGGAATGTATATCAGTTGGACATTAAAACTGCATTTCTAAATGGTGACTTGCATGAAGAAGTGTATGTTTTTCAGCCCCGTGGTTTTGTGCAGAAAGGGCATGAAAACAAGGTGTGCAGTTAAAGAAGGCATTATATGGTTTAAAGCAAGCACCACATGCTTGGTATGAGAAGATACATGCCTATCTGATTGGACATGGTTTTGTGAACAGTCCAACTGAGAGCACCTTATATGTTAAGCGTGCTAATGATGTGCTTCTGATCATTGTTGTCTATGTTGATGACATGCTGCTCACTGGTCCTATTGAGAAGCATATTGCTGATTTTAAGGCTGATTTGCATGCCTCATTTGAGATGTCTTATTTGGGGCATTTGCATCACTATTTGGGCATTCAATTAATGCAAGTTGATGGTGGATTGTCTTTGTGTCAAATGAAATATATTGAGACATGATTGCAGCGTTTTGGCCTTGAAGACTGTAAGCCTATTGCCACTCCTATGGAGACAAGTTTACGATTGAGTCTTCATGATGTTGGAGATGCATTTGATGTTGTCCTCTATCAGCAGGCTGTTGGATGCCTGATTTACTTATGCATTACTCAGCCAGATATTCAGTTTAGTGTCTCACAGATGAGGAGGTTTATGCATTACCCAGGTGTCAAGCATTGGCAGGCGGTTAAGCGCATCTTTCGCTACTTGAGTGGTACTTGGCTACTTAGGTTGTTTTATCCCAAGGGGGGATCACTACCGCCATATTTGCATGCTTTTTCTCACTCAGACTTGGCTGGTTGCTATGACACTCCTGTGTCCACTAGTGGCTTTTTCTTCATGCTTGGTAGCTCATGTATATCTTGGTTGAGCAAGAAGTAGCCTACTGTGGCCATTTCCAGTTGTGAGGCTGAGTATAGGGCAGCTTTCAAAGCTACTATTGAGTGTGTGTGGCTCAGACACCTTATGGATGATTTGGGTGTTGGTTAGTCCTTTGCCACCACCATCTTCACTGACAGTCAGAGCGCATTGGAAGTTGCGAGGAACCCTGTGTTCCATGCTCACACTAAGCACATTGAGGTGCATTATCATTATGTTAGGGAGAGGTTCTCTGCTAGGGAGATCAGCTTGGCATATGTGCCCATGCAGGAGAACATTGTAGACCTTTTCATGAAGGCTCTGCCTAGGGAGAAGTTTGAAGCTTTCTGCAAAGCTTTGGGCTTACTTCCTTTCGTGGAGTGATTTCCACATAGCTTGGTACTTCCTTATACATGAGTGTCAGCTGCTTGTTCACAGCATCACTCCCAGGGAGGACTTAATGATATATTTAGGTAGTGATGTGTGTGAACACTGTAGGACGGCCGGGGCACTTTTTTCCCTCTTTCGGAGGTTTTTCTCCCCCAGATTGTATATATGCTTATTTCTTTAATGGGCTACGTATCTTTGTACATTCTCTAGTAATACATTCAGTCTTATGTTGTGCTCCAAGATTCTTCTTCTTCCTTCTGTTGTTTGCGTGCTTCCGGAGACGTCTAACTCCAACAAGAAGAATCTTAGAGCACAACAGACATTATTGAATGCATTAAAAAGTGAATGTACAAAGTGTTGGGAAAGATGGATGGACACTCCAAGAAATGAGTAGGTACTGCCAAATCCTGCTTTGTACAAGCCCCTTCTTGCTTCAGAGTTGAGTTGTAGGTTGTCTTAGCTTTCGAACAACACTATATAAGTGCCTATTTACTTTGGAAATGAAATGATTGGACCAAAATAAACTACTTCGAAGATAAAGGATTAATGAGAACCTTGTATTTTTGTTCACCCATCTGCTTTTTGTTATGCTCAATGCTTCCAGTACGTAGGAATTAGAAAAAATCCTTTTGGAGATATCAAATTAGCTTAATGAGCTAATGAGTCCAAGTGGAATCACTTAAAATGATGCACTATACACAGAGCAATCAATTTAGCAATCAAATCACTACCCCCAATTTTTTAGGACCTTTGCAGAGTTTGACTAGTGAGTGCTTCGACATGCTTTTCTCCAAATTGGCTAAATAGATTATCTTAAAAATTTGTGATCATGTAGAAAACTTGGAGCTGATTCCATGAAGATATAGAACATTAAAAATGGTGAAGGAATAACTGAGATATGATTAGTACAAGTTGGATGTTATGAATGACTATGACAGAGAGACCATAGATGAGAAGTATTGATCTATTGTATTAGAACACAATGTTGTACAAGATCATAGGCATGATAATCAATGCCTAATGACAATGAGTAGTGTAGGCTATAATGTAAGCCTCACTCTCTTACAAATCTAATCATCAATAGCTCGGAAGTGAAGCAATCTAACCCACGCATTTTTCAAGCATCTTTTATAGATAAGCCATTTGAATTTGAATTTGAAATCTTCATTGACTCTCACTAAAAAGTGATCCTCTAATCTAGGAGATATTCCCTCAAGTAGATTAGTGATGTTTCCAACGAACAAGTCCCATAAATTTAGTGGTAGTTACAACTATTCTTTCAAGTAAAAGAAAAAATGACTTTTACAAATGGTAAAGGATAAAAACTTCCTAGCAATGGTTTCCATGGAGCTTCAATTTTACATAAACTCTAGCCAATGTGTAGGCTTGGTATTTGCACCAACAACTCCCCCCTCAAGCCAAGCATTTTGGCTTGGTCTTCTTCTTCAATCTTCTTGAATGTCCTGCAATCCAATCATAAATTTAAACCTGCAAAGTTTTGTACCATCTAATGCTTTAGTCAATAAGTGTGCACATTGCATATTAGTTGAGACATAAGCCAACTGAATTTCCTTCCTCAATAGCTTCTCTCTCACATAATGATAGTGGACGTCTATATGCTTGGTCCTAGCATGATATATGGGATTTGCTGCTAGATGTAGTGAGCTTGTATTATCTCCAAAAATCATTGGAGATGTAGTATGCAAACCCAAATCTGCATATAACAATCTGATCCATATGACCTCTTGAGTAGCATTGGCTAATCCTCTATACTCTGCCTCTGTAGAAGATAAAGCAATAGTAGGTTGCTTCTTTGAAGACCATGATATAGGTTTGTCACTTGCAAAAGATAGATATCCTCAGGTATTTCTTCTAGCATCTTTGCAACCTGCCCATTCTACATCTGAATATATCTTGATATCCAAGCCTGAAGTATACGGAAAATAAAGTCCTTGATTTTGAGTGCCCTTAAGGTACTCCAAAATCCTTTTGGCAGCTTCTGAATGAGGTGCCCTAGTTTTGTGCATAAATTGACTTAGAACACTTACTCCATAAGCAATATCAATCCTTGTCAATGAAGCATAGTTCAAGCTTCCCATTATGCTTTGGTAACCTGCAATATTCGCAAGCACATCACCTTCATGAGCACTTAACGTTTGGTTTACCTCCATTGGAGTACTTGGTACCTTGGCATCCTGCAATTGAAACTTCTTTAACATATCCTGTATATACTTTCTCTAAGTAATATAAATTCCAGAGTTAGTGTAGACTAACTCAAGTCCAAGAAAATATTTCAATGATCCAAGGTCACTAATGTTGAACTCCTGCATCATCTGATTCTTGATCTGCTTGATGCCATTAGCATGATTACCTGTGAGTATGATATCATCAACATATACACATAGGTATATTACCTATGAATTATTCCTCTTAATAAACAAAGAAGTATGTGCTTTACTCATGATGAATCCTTGGTCCTGAAGGTACGTAGTCAACCTATGGTTCCATGCCCTACATGCTTGCTTCAATCCATAAAGAGCTTTGTTCAGTTTACACGCATATGTTACCTTGCTTGGATCCTCATAGCCAAGAGATTAAGACATGTACACCTCCTTTGAAATCCTACCATTTAGAAATGCATTTTTTACATCCAATTGATACATGTTCCAATTCTGATGCAGCCATACTTACCAATACCCTGATGGTTGGAATTTTGGTCATAGGTGAGAAGGTTTCTTCATAATCAACTCCTTGGGTTTGTGCAAAACCCTTAGCTACAAGTCTAGCTTTGTACCTCCTTATTGATCCATCAGAATTCCTTTTCATCTTATAGATCCATCTAGAACCAATTACCTTCATAGACTCCTTCTTCGATACTAGCTCCCAAGTATCACTTTCCTTGAGTGCTTCAATTTCCTAATCAACAGCTTCCTTCCATTCTCCCTTGGTCTTTTCCTCTTCATATGCTGATGGCTCTTCAAATGACAAGTCTTTGGCTTCTTGCTCTCCCTTTGTGATATTCTGATTGCTTATTTGGATGATTCAGGTATATCCTCTAACTTCTTCATCTTGGCTTTGCCTTTGGACTTCCATGCCTTGAATTCTTCTAAATTAATGATGTCTTCACCATCTGAATTGATGTCTTCAATCTGATTAGGCACCTCCTAAGTGAGGCTTGGAAACTCCTCTTCCAAGTCATCACGTAGCTTTACTTTCTTGCATTCACTTTCAAACCAAGAGTCATTCTCCTCAAAGACAACATCTCTAGTGATCATGAATCCTTTGTTTCAAGGATTGTAGAACCTGTATCCTTTCTGATTTAAGTCATACCCTATGAAGATGCACTTCTATGCCTTAGGGTTTATCTTACCTTTTATTTGAGAAGGGATATGCACATAAGCAACACATCCAAAGATTTTGCAATGATTAAGTGAAGGTCTTCTACCATGCCATGCTTCATAGGGGGTCATCCCATCAAGAGATTTGGATGGCAACCTATTTACGATATAAGTAGCAGTAGGTACACTCTCTGTCCACAAGTAATTAAGTTATTGTTTCTCATTTAACATTGACCTAGCTGTTTCAACAATTAGTCTATTTCTCCTCTCTACCACCACATTTTGCTTAGGATTATACCTTGTTGTAATTTCTCTCTTGATTCCTCTTTCTTGTAGGAATGCATCAAATTCATTTGAGAAGTACTCACCTCCTCCATCTGACCTTAGACTCTTTAGATTTCTTCCTATTTGGTTCTCAACAAGTGCAAGATACCTTTTAAAACAACTGAATACTTCATCTTTGTGCTTCATAAAATATAAGACAATCCACCTATTGAAGTCATCAATGAAAGACACATAACACCTTGATCCAAAAATTGAGGGATCCTTACTTGGTCCCCATGCATGTGTATGGACAAGCTCTAGGTAGTCCTCATGCATGTAACCTTTCCTTGAGAAGGGTAACCTGTGAGATTTTCCAAACTAACAAGCACCACATTTATAGATCGTGTGTTGCTTGGATACATTAGGTATCCCAAGCACACACTGATCTCTACATATTTGTTTTAAGGTTCTTTCACCAACATGCCCTAATCTCTTATGCCAAAATTCAAGTTCTGATAGTGTTTGATCTTTGTAGCTATAAAGTGCAATGTTCCTTGTATCCTCAAGTTCAAAAGTGAATAATCTACCTGTCTTTTCTCCTTTGGCAATTCTCTTGAATCCACGTTGGGGATCCTCCACAAATGCTCCATATTGATTGAATCTAACCTACAAACCCTTTTCCACAATTTTTCCAACACTCATCAAATTCTTGGTAATTGTAGGTACATATAGAACCCCCCTCAACAGATTTCTATTTCCATCAGAGGTCTTAACATTTGCTACTTTAATCACTAAGTGCTTGGTGTCATCACTTGTTTGTACGTGATGCTTACCCTTTGATTCCTCAAGGTCACAGAGAAGAGCCACATTGCCTGCCACATGGTTTGAGCATCCTGAGTCAATGTAGAAGAGGTGTTCATCATTTATACCCTGGTTTTGAAGTCATATTCATAATCACAAGAGAATCCTCTTGCTCCTCTGTATAGTTGTTGTAATATTTCCTTGACTTGTAGCCTCCTTGGTAGTTGCTATTGTAGTTGTTGTTGTAGTTGTTATTGTTTGCTTCATGGTGATTGAATCTCCCTCTTGATTGTGTATATCCACCTCTCTGATATCCTCTACCTCTATGATTCTTGAAGTTCCTATAAAACTCATCTATAGTATGATTTGATAATCCACAAATATTACATGGTGAGGAGTTATGAGATTTCCCCCTACCTTGCTTACCTCCTTTGCCCCTTCCTCTTGCGGTTCTACCTCTTTGTGCATAGTTGGCTTGGGAGGTAGCTCCTTCATCCTCAACCTTCTTGTTCTTCCCTTTCTCTTTCGACTTACTTTTATTAATGTATAGGGTAGAAGAGAAATTACCTCTTGATGAGTCTCCTTTTTTGTTGAGCTTGGCTTCATTGGTGAAGAGTTGCCCCATGAGAGTGGTAAGGTCTAGAATCTGCATGTCCATGTACAAGTCCATGGCAGTTGTGAAGCTTTCCCATTTGTGATCAGCTTTAATACCATTGATTACTTGTCTTACAATCTGCTCTTCAATTTCTTCTCCTATGCTTGCCAATTGATGAGCTACATCTTTGACTTTGGTCACATGCTTTGAGGTGCCTTGCTTGGGTTGCTTTCTTCGAGTGGTAAACTCAATCCACAATTGGTTCTTCCTAGCCCTTGTGTTGGGAGAGAAATATGAAGACAATGTTTCCCAAGTCTCTTGGGATGTCTTACAGTTCCTAATGTGTGGAAGAAGAAAATGAGAAATTGATTTAAGTAAGTAAGACCTTGAAAATGCATCCTTGGGACACCTTGTGTTGCATCTTTCATGCTCCTCTCTTGTAGGTTGTCCTTTGCTTTTGAATATGGGCAACTCCTCATCTCCTGAGATGTATCCATAGAGGCTCCTTCCTTGCAAGTATGTCTTCATCCTCAAGGACTATGCTTGATAGTTGTTCTTGTGTAATTTATCAATGAAAGAAGGAAAACCATCTCCCATTTCACCTTAGCTTTGCTCTGATACCATTGTTGGGAAAGATGGATGGAAACTCCAAGAAATGAGTAGGAACTACCAAATCTTGCTTTGTACCAGGCCCTTCTTGCTCTAGAGTTGGGTTCTAGGCCCTCTTAGCATTCCAATGACACTATATAAGTGCCTATGCACTTCAGAAATGATGTGAGAAATGATTGAACCAAAATAGACTACTTCCAAGTTGAAGGATTAATGAAAACATTCTATTTCTGTTCACACACCTCCTGCTTGTTATGCTCAGTGCTTCCAGTACAGTAGGAATTAGAAAAATTCCTTTTGAAGATATCAAATTCGCTTAATGAGCTAATGCTTCCAAGTGCAATCACTTAAAATGATGCATTATACATAGAGCAATCAAGTCACTACCCTCGATTTTTTAGGACCTCTACAGAGTTTGACCAGTGAGTGCTTGGACGTGCTTTTCTCCACATTGGCTGAATAGATTATCTTTGAAATTTGTGAGCACGTAGAGCACTTGAAGCTGATTCCACAAAGCTATAGAACATTGAAAATGGTGGAGAAATGACTGAGTTATGAGCAGTACAAGTTGACTATTATGAATGACTATGACAGAGAGACCATAGATGAGGAAGTATTGATCTATTGTATTAGAACACAATGTTGTACAAGATCATAGGCATGATAGTCAATGCCTAATGACAATGAGTAGTGTAGGCTATAATGTAAGCCTCACTCTCTTACAAATCTAATCATCAATAGCTCGGAATTGAAGTGATCTAGCTCACACGTTTTTCAAGCATCTTTTATAGATAAGCCATTTGAATTTGAATTTGAAATCTTCATTGGCTCTCACTAAAACGTGATCCTTTAATCTAGGAGATATTCCCTCAAGTAGATTTATGACTTTTCTAACAAGCAAGTCCCACGAATTTACTGGTAGTTACAACTATTCTTTCAAGTAAAAAGAAATGACTTTTACAAATGGTAAAGGATAAAAACTTCTAGCAATGGTTTCCATGGAGCTTCAATTGTACATAAACTCTAGCCAAATATGTAGGCTTGGTATTTGCACCAACACAAAGATAAGTGACCCATTAGGGTTATAGGTGTGGTGTATATTCAAGACCAAGGAAAAAAACCCCTAGAGAAGGAAAAAAGTGCCCTACTAGTCCTAGTGTGTTCACACACATGACTACCAAAATATAACAAATCATCCTCCCAATTGGGAGTGATGCACTGAAGAAGGAGTTGGCACTCATGTATAAGGAGGTGCCAAGCTATGTGGAAAGAGATCAATCACAAAAGGAACTAAGCCCAAAGCTTTGCGGAAAGCTAACTTTTCTCAAGGTAGAGCCTTTGTGAAAAGATATGCAATGTTATCTTGTGTGGACACATATGCTAAAATCATCTCTCCAATAGAGAACCTTTCCTTGACATAATGATAATGCACCTCAATGGGCTTTATGCAAGCATGGGATAGAGGGTTCCTTGCAACCGCCAATGTGCTCTCATTCTGAGTCAAGATGGTGATGGCAGAAGACTAACCAACATCCAGATCAACTCAAAGGCATCCAAGCCACACACACTCAACACTCGTTGTGAAAGCTTCTGAATACTCAACCTCACAACTACGGATGTCCACAGTAGGCTTCTTCTTTCTTAATGAAGATATGCATGAGCTACCAAGCATGAAGCAAAAACTATTAGTGGACAAACGAGTATCATAACAAGGAGCCTATTTAGAGTGAGAAAAATCATGTAAATCTGGTTCTAGTAATCCACCCTTAGGATAAAATAGCCCAAGTAGATGGATACCATTTAAGTAGTGAAAGATGAAGACAACCACCTACTAATGTGTGAGACTTGGGAAAAGCATAAACTATTCATCTAAGAGACAACAAACTAAATATCACATCGAGTTATGCATAAAGTAGCAAAGTTTCATGCACATCAAGGATAACCAAAATGTGTTTACTTTGTGGATGATGAACAAGATATCCTTTGCTCTCAAAACTCTACCCAACAATTCACTACTTTATCATCCAATTTCTTGCATTGTTGTTTAGGCAGTAATGCATATGCCAGATAACCAAAATTATGCAGATGAGAAATAGATGGCTTGTGACCATGTCAAGCCTCATATGGAGTGATAGACGGCATTGCCTTTGTGGGACACCTATAAAGAACATATGCTTCATACATAATAGCCTCCAGCTAGAAGCTATGTGGTAATGCCTGACTTTTGACCATACAACCCTCCATCTGCATGAGATACCTATGCTCTCTCAAAAACTCCATTTCTTTGAGGTGTATATGACACTACAAATTGATGTTTAATCTCACATTTGGCTATAAATGCATGAAAATTAGAAGACATGTATTCCCCTCCTCCATCAAAATGGAGGAGGCCTATTTTACATGCTAACAACTTTTTAGCCAAACCAAAACCTTTTGAAGAACATGAACACTTGGAACTTTTCTTTCAATCAATAAACTCATGCATGCCTGGAAAAACCATCAATAAAAGTCACAAAGTAAAGGTACTTCCCAAAAGAAGGTGTCTACATATGACCATAGACATTATTGTGAACAAACTAAAATTTTTGAGTAGCTCGAACTGAACCATGTTTTTGGAAGGAGAAATGCTGCATATTTCCCAAAATATAGCCTTCACAAACATGTTTACCAGGGGCCTCAAGTTTGGGTAGAGAAGACACCATTTTAGATTTTTACAAGCATAGAAAACTAGCAAAATTCAAATGACCAAATCTTGCATGCAAAAGCTTTGTATATGAGATACATTGAGAATCTTGAACTACACATGTTGTATGATTGATAGATTTTGAACATTTTATGAGCTTATACATGCAATGACATAAAAGAACAAAACCAATAATGGCATCACCATTTGAGAGATCGTGAACTCTACACCTCTCATCAATAAATTTGACAACCAAGATCATCTTGACTAATGTGGATATCAACAACAAACTTTTCTTGATCTGAGGCACTAACAAAGCATCTGAAAATGTGAAAGAACTACCATCATCATTATTTATAATAATCTTACAAACTCCCATTACATGATAAGAGGAGTTGTTAGCACACATAATAGTATTCCCTATAGGGGCAGGTTGAAGTCAATTAAAGAATCTATGTTGCAAGTTAATATTGTTTGTTGCACCACTATCAAGGTACTAAGCATCTCAGTCTACTATAGACATGCATTGCTCATGAGAATATGGATCATAACTGCAAACAGTAGTGGACACCCATTCTTCATTCTATAAGAGATTAGTAGACTTTATTTTAGGTGTAGAGGCCTCTATAACAACCATTCCAACCTCTTATTTATTTGCCTCTTTTGTAGCTAGTTTTAGAAAACTCTTTATGACATGGTCAATTCCTTTACACTATTTGCATAACTATTTCTCATTTTCTATTTTCTTCCTATCTTTGTCTTCCTCTTTTGATTGTGCAAAACTAGCAAATTTTTGCTTACTAGTAGATGAGTTCAATTCATGTTTTACCTTCTAACTAGCTAAGAGAGCTTGATTTGCTACACACATAATGGACTTGTTTTTCCTCGATTGATCCTCCTCTAGCAAAACAAAGACTAAATTCTAAAATGTTAAGGCATTTGGATTGCCATTCATCATCAACCAAAGAGTAGAAGTAAAGCACTAATATGAATCTAGAAAACCATTAAGAACAATTTGTAGAAGTGAACTACCTAGTAAGACTTCATCTACACAAATCAACTACTCTTTCAAATCTTTGATCTTTGTCAAAAACTATCCATAAAAGCTCCTCATTCATATGCCCACTCTTCAAATATTCTTGAAGGTAAGGAACACGAGCCTTATTTCTTGCTTTGTACAAAGTGATAAGCGTATCCCAAGTATCCTTTGCTATTTGCAATAGAAAATGTGAGGGATGACGGCATGTTTCATACAAAAAGCTTTCAATGCATGTGCCTGAGCATCTCTACCATCCCAACAACGTTGCTCTACAGTAGGTGTACTAGAAACTGCAACACAAATGAGAATCTGAAGATCATCATCATTAATGCCATCTACATCACCTTCAATAACTATATTTGTAGGTGTATTAGGTCCTTTTCCAATACCATGCACAATATTCCATAGTCCTTTTCCCACCAATACATGACATATAAGCCCATAGTGGGCAATGGACACCATCCAACTTGTCCTCAACATCCAACATATAGAATACATGAGTGCTTTTAGCCATGGCCACTAACTCAAATATGCTGATGCAAAAAAATGAATGTATCTCAAAATGTGACGTAACTACCCTATTGAGGTTTGCTAAACTTATAGCAGATTTTCAAGTGCTTGTACTGGAAAACTAAAACCTTTTATATTTGTTTGGCATAAAAGGAAGAAATCTCTTGCACAAACATTGTGATTGTGCACTCAAAGGCCAAAATGAGCTCATATCAAAATTTTGACATCAGAAAGCAAAGCAATTTTGAACTCCTAATCACTTGGAGTATGCTGATAGATTTTTTCACATTCTGAGACTCTTACCAGAGGGGCGTTGATGAAGCCCTAGATGAAGCAACCACCTGCTCTGATACCAATTGATGGAGTTTGAGGTCTGCAAGAGCATGTGAAAATCACATGGAAAAAGAAGAAGGAGAAGCTTCAAGCAAAACCACCTATAATCATGTATTCAAGCCTAGCAAAGAGAACCACCTAAAGAGGAGAAAAAGTAGCACGATGGTCCTTCTATGTTCACACACATCTCTATCAAAATATATCAACAACATAAACCTTTTCTTAAAATATCTTGGATGAATTTGACGAATTTGATGGCATGAAATTTCCATGCAATCTTCCACTCCACATGTTTGAGTTGAAATACTACTTGGTGACATATTAGGCCCACTTAGAACTCGAGATTTTTCACCTATTTTTTCAACATTTCCTCTCTCATTTGAGTCAAGATTAATTCCTTCTTTGGATTTGCACAGAAGCTTGATATTTCATCAAAGACCACACCTCTCCTTACCTTCATTTTTCATGTGAGTCAGTTTTAACATTTGTATCCCTTTTGCTCAAGGGAATACCCAATGAAGATATATTTTACTACCTTTGGACCACTTTCAATCCTCAACAAACTAGAGCATGTACATATGCAATACAACATAGTACTTTCATGTGCAATAAGTTTAGCTTGTTACCATTAAATGTATCTTTAGGTGTAGCTTGATGTACAACAACAGTCAAAGTTGTATTCATGATGTATAGAGGCATATACATAGCTTCTGCCTAGTAACAATGAAACTTATTTTTCTCATCCATGAAAGCTCTTCTTATTTTTGCAATATGTATATTTTTGTTTTCAACAATACCATTCTACCGTGGTGTGTGTCTGCATGAAAACTCCCTTTGAATTTCGTGAATTTTAGAAAACAAATCAACTTATTTCACATGTTTTCACCTCCTCCGTCATATGGTAGTTTTTGTATATACTTGCTATCTCCTTTTCCACCATAGCCTTGACATTTTGAAACTGAATAAACACCTCACTCTTCTCTTTCATGAAGCATACCCATATGTTTTGTGTATGGTCATCAATTAAAATGACATTAAACCTACAACCTCCCATAGATGTTGTCTTTGTAAAACCCCTAACATGTGTATGTACTATTTCTAGCACATTCTTACAAACATTCTTGTCATGTAAAATGATGCCCTGATGGTTTAAAAAATTGACATGCTTCACATACCTTCTACATCTTTGTAGCCTTAAAACTTGGTAGTCCATAACTAAGCTCCTTTGAATGCATCAAAATTAGCTTCTACACATTGGCATGTCCAATTTGCTTGTTCCAAATGTCTATATCAGCCATAACACCTACATGTTTTAAAACCATGGCTGCATTTGTTTTTGGAATTTTCAAATTCAAGGTGAACATCATACCCACTTTGGTGCCTTTATAGACCATCACCATTGAACGTGACTTGTAATGCCTAATCAACTATTTGTCTAGCATAAACAAGGAACAGCGAGTCGTAACAAACGAGAACTATGTCGTAAAAAGAGAACACTCTCGTCAAAAATCAAGCAAATGGCAGCTTATGTTTGATATTCCTTTATACCAGTATACATATATTACAAAAATGAGGTGAAAACATGTGATTTTTGACATTTTTGGTCATTTTCTCATTAAAAAAGAGCTCAAAATGTAGTCAAAATTTCACTATATAAGGCATTGACATGTCCCAAAATGTATATGATAAGACATTGACATGTCCAAAATCTAAATGATAGGACATTGACATGTCTAAAATCTATATAAAGAATGTAGAACTGAATAGTTCTTATACAAAAATAACATTTTAGACATATTTTTAATGGGTGGATATCTGATTGTTAGTCAAAATTGCTACAAAACATGGTTTCATTAACCAAACTACTTCGAGGCATTTACAAAAGCACTAAAAATGTCTGAGAGCTTCAATGCATCTCACAACTTTGTCGATCTATGTCTACACCCTCATCATCTGATGCACTTGATTCAGTCTCATACTGTTGAGAGCTCTCTTCTTCTTCTTCTATATCCACAAGAGCTCTGTCTTCATCCACGTACATACCAAATTCTGCAGGATCATGCACAACTCTTCTTGTTTGCCTATGATTTCCTGTACCACATACATCTGGAAGCTTTTGTTTTATCATGTTGATGGTTGCTTTCCTCAAGTGACCTGTTTTTGTCAAGGAAAAATCATAAACAAGAATATCTACATCATCCATTTTAAGAGTGGATGTGCTTCGAATATTCTTTTTCTTTTTTGAACCTGTTCGTTTAGTATCGCACACCATTTCTAAGTTATATTTACCTGTGAATGCATTACTACTTTTAGTGTAATACCAATGCACCATCAAAGCCTCTATTCTTCTCTGATCAATATCTTTAGTTATCTCTAAAACCTTTGCAATCCAAAATGGTCTGGTAGCCTCATCACCATGAGCAAGAACTGCAATAAGTGTTCCAACATTTATCTCTATTAAATTTCCTTGCCATCTTGCTTCTGCCTGTTTTGTCATCCTTGGGCCTACATAAATATTTCTTTCTGGTGGATGTATAAAACTTTGAAGTGCATCTGCATTACATGCTTGGGCCACATTCACGGATCTTTGTGTACAAAAATCCCATGTGAATGGAACATCAACTGGCCAGTGACCTGCAATTGTATACTGTATAATCTCTTCTTGATGATTGAAAAAGTCCTCCCACCAAGATACATCTTGATCTCCAGCATATTTTTTTGCACGCTCAATATGTCTCTTCTTTTCAATGAGTGCATGCATCCAACTTTTACTTTGATCAACCACATTTCCACATCTTTCTGTATTGTTTTTATCTTCATATGGTGATTGTTCTGCACCATACACTGTCACAGTAGACAAATTAGGCACCTGCAATAAGAATCTGCATCCCTCTTTAGGCTCCCACCCAAGAGAAGATGAATACTGCTTTGCAAATAAAAGGGTTATTTCATCAACCCTCCTCATCAAGAATACATGGTTGAAACTAATATTGTGCAATGGAGCCAAAACCTTAGCACTGTTATCAAGGCCCATTGAGCAAAAGTGCTTAAAGTCATAAATCTGTGTGAGGTGTTGAACTTCTGGTTTTGGAGTATATGCTTCTGAAATCAACTCAGATAAAATCGGAAGAGTAAAAGCATTGTTACGTGCCAACTTCTTAGAGAAAGTACTGAACATTTGATCAATGTGATCATGAGTGTGGCCAACCAGAAGGAAATTTACCTTAACCTTCTGAAATACCTGTTTTTCAACAAGCATGCTTAAATATCCAAAGACTGTAGAATTTTTATTCTCTCTTGCAGTATTATCTAGTTGCAAATATAGAGTTGGTGGCAAAAGACCCTTCCATGATTGCAAAACACGATGAATGATAGTAACTATAAGGTTTGGATCATTATGCACATTCGGATATGTGAAGAAAACCTTGGACATTATAGTTCCATTGTATACCAAAGCACCAACCAAATGCATTTGCACAAGGCACTTCATCTCCAATGTCCTTAGGGATGCGATAAAAATGTGGCAAACAAGTTTTTTTTTAATCCATACTATCGATCAACAAACACATATAACGCTCCGGATTTCTGAGTGCTTTACTTCGATGATGAACTGCTTTCTTTCTCTCTAAAGCTTGACTCTCACGATGGTTGTTAAGAAGGTTTTTAAAATTATTCTTTTCCTGTGGTGTTGTAGCCCCTTTTGCCATGTTTTTCAAAGTGGCGCAAACTGAACATTCACCCATTCTAACTTTACGAGGAATAGAAACATTGTTAAACTCTTCCTTCCATAATCGAGTAAAGTGACGATACAACACATACTTCTCATTTCTATTTTCCATGTCTTCTCTATATATTTGAAATACCTCTCGACGAGTAAAGTTATCTGACAAGTGCAACCTTCCAATTGTAGGCATAACCTCACAATGCAAGCTAAAATAGTTCATCATCCAATTCATTGCATGACGTCAACAGATCCTTTGGTCCCAACATGGAATGTATCCAAAATGAGATCCCCATTCAAAAGCCCTTGTTGAACCCTATGTATTCTAAAATTTCCCACACCCATTGCAATTTTAAATGCAGCCCTACAACCTCGCATCCCTTGACTAAAGAAATATTCAAAACCAACACGTGTTACTGACATGTTATCCTCAATCATTTGCATGCGAGAAACAAGGTATATATCCTGCCTTTCACTATCTAAATGGAGGAATTTTTCTCTTAGGTGCTTTAGTTTCTTCATTCCTAAATTGTACAAACATTTCAAACCACAACAATGCTTCACAATATCCAATGCAATTTGTCTATCTGAAGTAAGAAATTTAAATCTTTTTTGACTTACTTCACGAGGCCTTCTTTTAAATTGTAGATTGAGCTTGCTTTGCTTTTTCGTTGCTCCACATGCACTTGAGTCAGAAGGGAGATCAATGGTTGGATCAGATGGGAGATCAAGAGGTGCATTTGGTTGAGCAGCATTGCACTGTGAATTGGATAACTTAAATGACTCAACAGAAAACGTGGAACCATCAGCACGTCCTAAATCATAGGGATCATCACTTCTGTGGAAAGGATCAACTGAGAACAATGAATCCGAAACTGTATCAATATGAGCAGAAGAAGCTGATGCCCAAGCATCCACTGAAAAGATTGAGCTCATCTTCACTGAGTTCAGAGAAGACTGAAGATGAATGACCTTTTTAAATAAGTAGAAATCCGAGATCAAGTGAAGATGTCACATCAAATGTCACATCAAGAAGATATGAAATCAAAAGTTTATTAAAGTACATTAAATAACATTAAACATCAAATTACATCAAATAACTTAATTACTCAAATATACACTAATAAGGGAACCAAAGATTTGATTCACTTTTGAAATGAGAAACACAATTGATTTCTAACTAGATATGAGTCATTGAGTCTTAGCATTGTCAGTGAATCAAAATATATCCAAGTTGAGTTCCAACTGGATTATATATTAAAATTGTTTGTAGTAGTGCCATTGAAGACTATACAAGAAGAAATTTTACCCTTGGTACTAAATAAGATTTCAAGGATTAGGTTTCATTGTAGTCTTGGCTAGATCTCAAAGAGGTAGATGAAAGTATATTAAAAAAGAATTATGTGTAAAAGAGGTACTTGGAATGTTTATTCATACATTGATTTTCCATTTCAGTAATGTGTTACAAGATAAATGTGAATATGAATTAAAGTGAGGAGGATAACACTATAAAGATGTCATTAATCTCCCATATTCAACACAACTTAGACTTGAAGTGTAATTTCCATGCAAATGTACATAAATAGTTGCAAGGTTCTTTACTTGAATGTTTATTCATACATTGATTTTCCATTTCAACAATGTGTTACAAGATAAATGTGAATATGAACTAAAGTGAAGAGGATAACACTATAAAGATGTCATTAATCTCCCATATTCAACACAACTTAGACTTGATTTTCTCCCAAGCAAGAGATTCTAAGAAAAAATTTCTACATGAGATTAGACATCCTCATGTACATACCATACTCTTGCCATTGAAGTGTAATTTCCATGCAAATGTATATAAATAGTTGCAATGTTCTATGAATATTTCATTAAAGTGGCTCTGAAACAGCCTATTTGTGTGAGTGGTATTCCCTGGTTAGATTGGTTGACAGATATAGTTAGCAACTGGACTCATTCAGTTAGATCCAGTTACTCTCTGGTTCAAGTTACCCAATTGCCTATAAATAGCAGAGGAGGAGATCATTCTCATTTTCAAAATCCACGAGCAACAGAGAGCAACAGAGCACAGACAGCTATGGAGCACAGAGCTCAGCATACAAGCAAGGCAACTATGATGGAGAAGAAGAATGTTGGCAAGAGTACCAAGAGGTAGGCAAAATCATACCATAAAAAAAGATTCCTAAAAGATTCCCTTTGTATGTTTGTGTAAAGAGTCTGCTTTCTAGGTTTTTATTTTTCTTAGCTCTAAAAATACAGATCCAATGAGGGTACAGCTCGATGCCTGGCATCGACTTTTAGGTGTAAGTCGATGCCAGGCATCGACTTGAGGCTGCAAGTCGATGCCAAGCATCGACTTGCACGTGCAAGTCGATGCCAGGCATCGACTTGAGGCCTCAGGTCGATGCCTGGCATCGACTTGCACCTGAAAGTCGATGCCAGGCATCGACTTGCAGGTGCAAATCGATGCCTGGCATCGACTTGCACCTGCAAGTCGATGCCTGGCATCGACTTGCAGCGTCATGTCGATGCAAGGCATCGACTTGCCTGGCATCGAAGTTTGCCTTAAAGTCGATGCCAGGCATCGACTTTAGGGTGCAAAGTCGATGCCAGGCATCGACTTTTGGGTGGAAGTTGATGCTAGGCATCGACTTTTAGGTTCAAGTCGATGCCAGGCATCGACTTTTAAGTGCAAGTCGATGCCTGGCATCGACTTGCACACAAAGTCGATGCCTAGCATCGACTTGCACTTAAAAGTCGATGCCTGGCATCGACTTGAACCTAAAAGTCGATGCCTGGCATCGACTTGGGCCTTTGAAAACCACATTTACGTATGAGCTGATTATTCCAAGCGCCTTTAGGGATGCGGAGTCCAAGAGTGAGAGGCCCTTCAAGAAACTGAAAGTCACCATGGGCTCTGGTGATCAGCAACGTGACAAAGGCATTGGTCACCAAGCGAAACCAAAGAAACTTATTGTATCCTTATCCTCTGAGAAGGCCAGCAACCCGCTAGGAATATCCTCAGGTGGACAGAGTAGCATCAAAATTCCTGAGGATGATCCAACTATGAAGGATAGGTCGAGGGACGCTGAGGTTTTAAGGACAGATCGTCCACTGCGGGACATGACAAATCTGGAGTGGTGCCTTCAGTATGTTGAAGAGAAGAATGCAGTCCTTCTTGTGTTCGCAGGGGCATATGGGAGAGGAAAGATCACGACAACACAAGGTTTTCAGTATGGCCTTGTGTACAAACTGGATTATGAAGATGAGGATTCTGACAACCTCCTTTTCTTGGTAGAGACATCGAAAGGTTTGAGAAATGTTATATGCAAGATGGATTTCTTGTGCCCAGAGTGCTGTGTTCCAGATCGTCTAGCTGAGATATGCAGGGACTCAGTCAATCTTATCAAGGACTTGATGCCATGGATCCAGGGTAACATCATGCCAACACAACAGAAGATGACAACCCCTGTAAAGGCAAGGGGTAAGCAGAGCGTGCAGAAAAAGCTTCAAAAGAAAAAGAAGAGAATTTCAGAAGAGGAGTCTTCTGACTCAAGCTCTAGCTCTGAGGATATAATTGTTGCACCTGGTGGAGAGCTTGCCTCGGGTGTTCTTGGTACTGAGCAGAACAAGATGAGGGAGGATATAGCTAAAAGAAAAATTGTGAAGAAGGGGCAGTTGTTCCACCTGCCAATCAATATCATCCACAGGCCACCAATAGATCCAGTCACAGGGAGGAGGCCCCTTGAGATCAGGGAGCCACAAAATTTGCATGTGCAGAATCTTAAGAAGAAAATGAGAATAAATCCTCATGCTACTGTTGTGCCATTCCTTGTGATGGTGGATCCGAATGAGTGCAGCTCTGTGGAAGATTTCAATAAGGGTTTATTTGAGGAGTATACTTATTATGTGATTGGAGGTTCACACTCTACAGAGGCCCGTAGACAGCTAATGAAGGAGCACCCTACCACTTTTTTCTTTAGGTATGCAGAGTGTAAGATATATGCTGGTCTTACAACTGAGGAAGCCAAGCTTCTTGCTTGGGATCACAACAATGACAATGACTACAGGCAAAAAATGTCCTCCATAGAGAGAATTCGGTTCTTCCACCATGAATATGAAGATTGTCTTGTTAAGGAAGCTGGAAGAATACATCCCAATCTACGAAAGCAATGCCTTATTGAGGTTGGAATTGCACTGGATGAGAATTCAGATCAGGTGAGATCTGGGATCTACAGGATAAAATTTTCACAATGTGGGAGAACAAGGAGGTCAAGGGCCAGAAGCAACGAAAGTCGAGGCCAGACCCACAGGTTGATCTGAAGGGAAAGGGAAGGAAAGCTGACCTCTCAATTGAAGAGGCTCCCGAGGACATGAAGCTGACACCATGGAGGGCCCTTCAAGGAATCAAGGATGATACATTGATCATATCAACTTTGTCAAGGGTAATCTCCAAGGACTTAAGCCTGGAGGAGATGGTGACTGAGCTCAATAAGTATGTATGTTATTCTCAGATCCTTTTTCCCTCCTCCCATGTTTCTGGTCTAACCTAGTCTCTTTTTAATTTCTGTGACTGTAGTCATAAAGTTTACATGAAGATTCAGGAGGTCATGATGAAGAGGCTGGGTTGCTTTTCTTGGACAGAGGTCCAAAGAGACTATCCAACCACATCATCCTACAAAGCTTTATCAGAATATTTCATCCTTTTCCGTGATTGGGTAGGTTCTCTTTCTGAGGTTGTGCCTGGTTTGCCATTAGGTTAGATGCCTTGATTCACCAAACCAATTTACTGCCAGGCTTTTAGTACGAATTCGATGCCTGGCATCGACTTATGGCTAAAGTCGATGCCTAGCATCGACCTACAGCCAAAAGTCGATGCCTGGCATCGACTTGGGGGCATAAGTCGATGCCCGGCATCAACCTACAGCATAAGTCGATGCTTGGCATCGACCTCGTGGCATATGTTGATGCCAAGCATCGACTTATGTCCCAAAGTCGATGCCAGGCATCGACTTTCAGTAGAAAGTCGATGCCTGGCATCTACCCCCACATGAAATCGATGCCATTCATCGCTTCCTTATGTTCTGCTTGCTGTATTGAAGAGCTCATTTAGTTATCTTTCCACTTTTTTCTGCAGAAACCAAAGAAAAGTAAGTGTGCGGAGCTACTAGATGATTGCCCCCCTGCATTCCTGGCTCACATTCAAAGAGCAAGGCATGAGAAATCTAGGCTGAAAGCCAAGGAGATGGATTTTGATGATGAACCTGATCTGAAATGTTTCTCCAATCCCCTAGACCCCCTTAGGCCTGTATATTACAATGTATAATGTAGTGACGTAAATAATATTTGTTCTGTTGTGCCTAGAAAACATTTCTCCCTTCTCATAGCGGACATACCCTATGGATTTAGGATGTTGGGATCAGTTAATGATGATGAATCCTTCAAACACCCTCAGATTCGGAAGATGGTCACTGATTTTGCAGAGTTGAATATGTCTCCTCTTTGGAGGATAGTAATTTTCCATAGCAGAGACCAGTCCTTCTCTGTTTCAACTGCTCTGAAGGCAAGATGTCATGCTGTGGAGTGCCTCACGTGGTAAGTAATCTTCTTTCTATCTCCGTGGCTTTAATGATGCTCTCTGTGACTCATAGTTCTTGTTTGCAGGGTGAAGACAAACGTAAATCACACTCCTTTGCATAGGTTTGTGAGCTCCACTGAATGCATTGCAGTTGGCTTTTATGATGAAGTAAGCAAAAGGAGAGTCAGGGAGCATTGCAATGAGAATGGGATCTCAAATGTGCTCATGTTCCCAGCTGTTACCAAGAAACTTCGTCATGTAGCTGGGGACATGACATTGGTTAACCCCTATCAGAAGCCACAAAAACTCATAATGAGATTGCTTCAGCTATTCTCCAATGATGATGACTGGGTCCTAGACCTTTTTTCGGGCACAGGTAATTTCAATTTTCACAATTTTCATTAGTCATGGTTGATTGACACCTCTAAGTGGTTTTCTGCTGTTTCAGGAACGACTCTGGCTTGCTCCTTAAAGATGTTCAGGCACTGCATAGCTGTGGAGAAGGATGATGCTCAAGTGAGCTTTATTAGAATGAGAATCAATGGGCTGAATGAATGCCCAGATGAAGACCAAGACGTTGGAAGGAAGCACATTGCCGACACAGAGAGATTCCAACCGGCTTCAAGGGAGCCTGTTCCCCCACTTGCAGATGAACCGGGGGACATGGCTGACCTTGAAGAGCCAATCTTGGAGCAAGAGAGGCAGGATATGTGTTATAATGTTCCAGAGGATCCCAATATCCTTGAGCCTGAGGAAAGCTATGATCAACTTCTATTGTAGATTCATATTACTCTTGTACTTACACAGGAAATGTAAAACATCATTTTAATATAAATATAATGTCGAGTTCTGCTTCCACTTTGTGTTCAACTTGATTTATCTTGAGCATTTCTCTGATCATGTGTGAATGTTTCTTAGTATAATTTTGTTGATTATTATCTTCTCTTGGGAATGCTTTTGTGAAATGTATTTCATATTCTGTGAATATGGCCATGCATTCAATGAGGATCTTAACCATACAAAGGGGATGATCTTAATTGCCTTGATAAAATGTTCCGATTTTTGCAACACATGTACTCTAATTTTCGAGTAACTTTTAATCAGCTATAATCTGTGCTTGTTGAGGTTATGGATGTAAGGAAGGAGCTTCCCGAACTCTTACTTGTACCTTAAACACTAATCTATTGTCAAAGATCATGATGTGGGATTCTTGATCGGCTGAACAACTAGTTTTCATGGCAACAAGAATTTTATTATTTCTATCTTGACTACTTGGGATATGAGATCAAGGTTCTAGTGACAATATTTACAAGCAAGAACAAGTGATGCTTTCTAGATATTGTAAAATGCTCACTTTATTGCTTGATATAATGGTCTTTAGGTAAAAAGGAAAAGAGAACATGTCTTTGTTCTCCTTTGTTGTGACTCAGTGTTAAGGTTCTTTGTTATATTAGGAACATGGAGTGCATCAACAAGATGTTTTACCTTCCCATCCTCCATGGATAGTTCCATGTTTCCTATATGCGTGGTAGGATGTGATGTATCACTGCCAATTTAAAAATATCCTTGAATAGATAGTTTTTGCAAACTAAATGGTTTAGCATGGTTGGTTTTGTGATTTGAGGCAATTGAATCAACATACAAAATATTAACATTCAATTCTAAAACATGAGGAGACATTGTTTTCATCATGTGATGTTGGACCATGAATAGCTTCTCCAAATAATCTACAGTTGTGGATGCATAGTTGTTTTGTTTCTTTCTACCATTTTCATTCTTTAACCTGTAATCATGTTCAAAGTGACCAAATTTACCACAATTCCACCATCCCTTAGTATCATTACTTGAATCATGTCTTTGGAAATTTTTGTGTCCTCTTTGGCTTTGGTTACCTCAAAATTGTCCTCTACCTCCTACATTATTCTGTTTTAGACCTTTGTCCTAGATTTTGTTTCCTCTTCCACTTAAAAAGTCTCTTCATGCACCTCTTCTCTATTACAGAAGAATACTTGCTCAAAATCAGATTTTTCTTTGGATTTTGGGTCTTCACTAAGGCTCTTTTTATCAATTATTAACATGGATACAATCAACAAAATGTGGAGTATTCACTCTAGTCTAAATAGAAGTTCTAAAGTGTAAATATGTACATCCTAAACCAACAAAGCGTACTTCTATCTTATCTTTATCATCATCTACATTGGATCCAATAGATACAAGAAATTTACACATGCTTTTGATGTTAAGGATGTAGTCACTTAGTTTTTCTCTACTCTATGTAGCTCATTCTTAAGTTTCCATTTCCATGCTTTTGTATTGGTCTCATAGAATGAGACCAAAATATTCCAAGCCTCTTTTAGAGTTTTAGCATCTTGTATGTGCCCAATATTTCTTTCCTCTCTGCTAACATATAACCAATACATTGCCTTCCATACGCCTTGATTCCACTCTTCATATGCTCTTAATGAGGTTATAGTCTAATTCCTCGATAGTAAGTGTAGAGAATTTTCATTATCTCCTTACATGTACTTCTAGTAGCCTTTTCCCATGACGAAAAGCTCATTTTGAATATCCAATCATGAAAGTTCTTCTTGTCCAACTCATCACTTCAAAATTTAGTCATTGCATTAGCATTTTCCATTTCTATAGCAATCCACAATGCTTCAAAAACACTAGAAGGAGTACCTCTACTTAAGCACTATCACACTATGACTTAATAATGATCTAAAAAACACAATTTTCATGTATCAATAGTACATGGAATCACTATAAATTCTAAATATAAATATTTGAGAAATGCAGATATAACTTACACTTTTTCAAATTGACCAACTTATTGGCCACACATTCTACCTTCACACCAAATTTTATAGCAATAAGATCCTTTGTCAATGATGCATTCCCCAGGCCTTCTCAAGTAATATTCACCATTTGCCTTCTCCATGGCCTCCCTATAACAACACTCGCTCTAATACCATGTCAAGAGGAAGGAGATAATGAACAGAGATGTGACCAATAGATTGAGGCAAAGAAGAATGATCTTCTTCTTCTTCTTCTTCTATTACATAAAGAGAATATACAAGAATGACCTAATACAAGAATAGAAACCAATACAATATTTAAAGAGAAATACACAAAGAAAACCCTAATTTTCATGAATGAGTGAGTTGGAAAGAAAAGAAATATGTAGTCCCTCTTGGTACATAAATCTGGTATAGCTCACTAAAAGTGTCTCTAACATATATCAACATAACCACTACATGTTTGAGAAATGAAAACATGGTACATGTCACCCTTGATGATCACAAGTTGATCTTGATATCTCAATAAGTGTGTGATATGTTTGTTTAGGTGCTTCAAATCACATGATTGAACATGCAAAGTGGTTTAGTAATTTGTAGAAATTGCTAGTTTTGAGATTTAATGAAACAAGTAATGAAACATTACATCCCATTGAATATACGTGAAACATTGTTCATGTAGGATGCAAGGATAAAACATCTTGGTTATGTATCGCATGTTCCTAATATAAAAGAGAACCTAACTGTTGCTGGAAAAATGATTAACCAAATATTATCAAATTTTTTGTTATTTCTAATGGTTTATAAATAGAAGAGTACAAATAGAGTTGAACGCCACTAACTAAAATACCCTAAGCAGAAAAATGATTGTATCTCAGAAAATTGAACAAAATTACTCTAATGAGTTCTCCTAAACTTGTAGCACACCTAGAGGCACTTGTACTAGTGAACCAAATATATATATATGTATATATATATATATATATATATATATATATATATATATATAAATGTGTATATATATGTATGTATATATATATATATATATATATATATGTATGTATGTATGTATATATATATATATATATATATATATATATATATATATATATATATATATATATACATATATATATATATATATATATATATATATATATATATATATACATATATATATGTATGTATGTATGTATGTATGTATGTATGTATGTATGTATGTATGTATGTGTATATATATATATATATATATATATATATATATATATATATATACATATATATATATAGAGAGAGAGAGAGAGACAGAGAGAGAGAGAGAACAAAAAGAAGAAACTCCTCGCACATGCACTATGAAAGTGCATTTGGAGGTCAAAATGAGCTCAAATCATGGTTTCCACACCGCACAGGAAAATTGTTTTGAACTCCTAATCGCCCTAAGTATGCTCACCATTTTTTGTGAAATTCTCAAGACTTGCCCCAAGGGTTGTTCTAGATGCCTTGGATGAAAGTCTGACCTACTTTGATACCAATTGTTGGAGTTTGAGGTCTGAGGAAGCACATGAAGAACACAAGGAAGAAGAAGAAGTTTAAAGGACAACACAGAAAACTAAATGTGTTGAAAAGTGAATGTACAAAGATAAGTAACCCACTAGGGTTATTAAAGAGGGGAAAAAGTGCCCCAATGTTCCTAATTGTGTTCACACACATCACTATATATCAACAATCAGAGGAGCTCAAGTGAAGCATCAGAAACTAAAAATGGAGGAGAGGAAAAGATAAATATAAAATAATTCTTCATGGGCATAAAAGATATCCAAGACAAGAGAAATATTGGAAAAGCAAGTGGAAGAATCTCAAAAGGTATTACAGAAAACGAGCTCAAAAGAAATCAAAAGAAGATGTTTCAAAGCAAATGAAACAGTACAAGCACATGCAAGTCTTATCAAAACGAATAGACACTTTAACCAAGGGATCGAAAGTAAGATTAGAAGAAGGACCCATTCTAACTAATCAAAAGAAAGTATGTCCAATTTCGGAAGTAGAACGAGAGAGAATGCAAATGTGTAAAGAGATCATAGAAAAAACTCAACAATTCCTAGAAGAAGATCCACTAGAAACCAACCCTACAAACATAGGAAATTTGCAAGAAAGAGTTGGGAAGGATTTCTTTAAAAGAAAATTGGAAAAGCACCAAAATGATCAACTACCTTACTTCAACATACAAGATTGAAGAAAACCATTTCCAAAAACAAACCTAGATACCATTGCAAATGGAGGCTAGGTTGAATGATTAGTCGAAAATCTTCTGTCAACGATCTCTAAAGGATATACTCATATACAACCATCATCTATAGAAATTTCTGAATCGAGAGAGAAAGAGAATTCAATGAAAAATCCCATAAGCATAGCTACACAGTCATTCATGCATGGAGATAAATAAACCAATGCCATTTTCGATAGTGGAGTTCCAATAGCCATTATCACTAGAGAAACTTTAAAGGAATGGTGTTCTCAACAACTCAAAGCTTCTAGAATGAAAGTCCAACTTATAGATGGACACATATAAACACCTTTAGGTATTTGAGAAGAGATAATCCCTAAAACTTGTGGAATAGAAACTCAACATACCTTTTCAATAGTTGAATTTTTTCATGTTACCTCATATGAGATCATCTTAGGAAAACCTTTGATGATACAACTACATGTAGTTGAAGACTAGGGATAGGATTACCTTTATCTAAAAAACCTAGGAAATGTTACTAAATTCAATCTAAGGAGGGGAAATTATTATGATATATCTCTAATGGAATGGAAGAAGGTCCATAGTTAACATGATAGTGTAGTTGAATCTAATGAAATATTATTAGCTAAAGGGGAGAGGAAGCACCACTTTGCGCCTTTGGTCAAATAAGAAGAAAAATAGAAAAAAGGTTTCTTCTAAGAAAGAAAGATTTTATAATTGACGCAAGAATAAAGGATGAAAGATATATATCTTCACAATTCAATGCTAAAGATTTTGAAACCTATGGATGGAATCAAATGTTGTCTACCTTAGATGTAGTCAATGAAGAGAATGTGAGCTAAAATTTCAAAAGGAGGAAGGATATGGTATCTTATATATAGTTTTAAGAATGATAATATTGGAGGAGGGGAAATTAGCATCAAAGAGAAAAGAATCAAAATTGGAAATAAGCAACAAAACATCATATCTAGAATTTGTGCAAGCAAATGATGCTATCAAATAGAAAATCTTAGGAAAAAAATCAAAATCAAAGATCATGGAGAACAAGGAAATCAAACCCAAGCAAAAAAGCAAAAACCAAAAAATCTCAGTACTCAGGCTGAAGAATGAGAAAAAATTGATGTTCCATCAAACTTCAAAAAATATGAAGTGAATACAGATTATTGCTAAACGTGAAACCATAGAGGCATATGCAAAAGGGAGAGATCTTTGACAATCAAGAAGAAACAAAAAAGATAGTAATAATCCAAGAGGCGAGAGAAGACAAATATATAGTAATAGGAAATGATATGACAAATAAAGAAGACCTGGCCTTAATCACACATGCTAGAGAGTTTGAAGATTTGTTTTTCTTCAACAAAAAAGGATTGTTAGGGTATAGATCTTAACATCTGTGTACATAGAATACCTGAACTAGAAGATGCAAAACCTAGTAAGCAAAGGATTATACATATAATGATAAATATTGTGCAATAATTAAGGAGAAAATAGATCAATTATTGGTTGCTAATTTCATTTATGGAATTTAGTTATCTGAACGGATATCAACAATAGTTGTGGCTCCAAAGAAGAATGTAAAACTTAGGTTTTGCATCAATCTTAAAAAGGTCAATGTAGCAACTATTAGAGATAGCAGTCCATTTCCAATAGTAGATCATCTATTGGAGAGAGTAGTCGGAAAAGAAGAAAAGAAGTGTATAGTTTTTTGGATGGTTTCCCATCGCACTAAAAGATCAACATAAGATTGTATTTAAAACAAAATGGGGTGTATGTGCATTTAGGCTTATGCCTTTTGATTTAACTAGTGAACCACCCACATTCCAAAGGTTAACATGTTATGTGTTTAAAGATTTTCTAAGAAACATAATGGAAAATTAGGTAGATGATCTATGTACTTTCCTAAACCAGAGAGAAGATGATCTACAAGAACTAAAAAATATATTTTAAAGGTGTATAACTTATAGATCTTGTCTAAACCCTACAAAACGTGTCCTGTTTATGAAGCAATGAAGAATGTTAGGACACATAGTCTTAAGAAATGGTATCTCTATTGATGAAAAATAAACTAATCTCTCATCATCTTGAGTTTATTGCCCAATTCTAGTTTAAGTGAAATGAATGGTCTTCTATCTTTAATGCAAATGTATTTAGCACATCTCCATGTGATAACGAGGGTCATTTGGATTGGGTAGCATGACCTCGTGTCATCTTGATTCTCCTAATTGTTTTTCTAGTTCATTGCATATTATGATCTTACTCAATCATATGAGCATCACATTCATTAAGGGTTCCTAATAGATCTTCACTGTCCATTCACTAATATATCTTGGTAATGCTTCATCTTCTATCGTGGCTAGCTGAGGAGAACTTCTCGTGGAAATTGTACTACTTATCATAGGTCCATGAATACATTTACCTTTCTTATGACTACGTTGTTTCAATGTGTATGTCAATACTATATTTCCAACTTTTAATGTGTTTGCCTTAATATGAGTATCAGAATATGCGTTCTTTTAACTAAATATATCCTTACTTTTGTGTGTAATGTCATATCTTCTAATTTTTCTAGATCCATAATCCTAGTGGATGCTCATTTATGGTAAATGTGTTAACCTTCATCTTAAAGTAGGGATCATAAGATCTACGTGTATCACTTCATTTGTCCAAATACTATCTAAAAAGGGGTCGCACTGAGTACCAACTTATAGGCCACTTGATATTCCGAAACAACATGATAAAGATGCTTGTTCCACTTAGAACAGTTTCTATCTAAGAGCTTTGTTAATACAATACATAGGATCTTATTTGTACTCTTTATTTTAACATTAGTTTGTAGATGATAAGGGGCTTACGTCTTGTGTATCACCACAAACTCTTGAACTAGATATTCAATGACTTAGCTTAATAAGTGAGTGCCTCTACCCCTAACTCAATCAATGGGTGGTTGTTGTTAGAGTCTTAACCTTCACAACAAATCAAGCTAATTACTCTAAGGAAATTTACTAGCAAGCCCACTCTAGGGATAGAGATGCACCTTTCCAACAACAAACCCTTCCAATCTATAGCTTCATTTCGAAAGGGGATAAGTAAACAACACGATAGCATGTGTACCTTCCATCACATGGGTTCCTAGGGAGCTCACATGGTTTTCAAGCTTAGGAAGTCACATAACATCATATGCCGCCTAAAAAAAGACCTCCAAGATCTCACGTACAAGTCAAGAGAGTAGGAGAAGCTTTGAATTAATCCTTAGTTACTAAACCTTATAGACATCAAACCTAAGATTAAAGGACACTTCAAATAAGGGTAAAAACACAATATATCTTAAGAGATCCACACCTAGAAACTCAAGGGTTCTACCCCTTAGACCCATTTAGTTATATAATATTCCCTCATTAAAAAAGTTTCCATTTTCATAAATTAGTGAAGATATATACCTTGGTTTATTCCCTTGTGACCCATGACTAGTCTTGCTAATTATGGTTGTTATGTTAGATATGAGGTGGGAATCCCCTTATATATAAACTAAGGATGTATGGACACTTGGCACACACTCAATTAGTAGTTTTGAAAGAGAGATATTCATACTTCGCATGTGCAAACCTTCCCTTTCTACTTCTTGGCTACTTGCCTGCGGACTTGCCTTGTTTGCGATGATATATAGAGTGACTTTCTCAATTGCCCTTCTGTTGTCTAATAATAAGAAGATCATATGAATGAACTCCAAATCATAAAAAAATATAGTCTCTAAGACTTATATCCCATACCCTATGTTCTACATCTATGTAGAATACAAAGTTTGAGGTCCCATTCCACCAAACTTTATACCCCACATAGATGCGTGTATGGTATTAGAGTCAAACACTTTTATCAAAACGATAGGATAAATTGGTGAGTACTCACAACCATAAATAATAATAATGAAATCACAAAGTGTTCCTTAAGTATTTCATTCCCTCTCTGGAAAGGATAGAGTTATTCCTATGACTCTATCACTCATAACTATCTCTAACATCAACTCATCTTGACTTGAGAAATAAGAAATTATATAATAAATCAATTCAACTAGAGTTGTGAAGGATGCAACTTGATTCAAATAACAACTCATGAGACTTGAATCAGATAAATTGGAATTTCGACAGCTTGTAACAATCCAATTATATGAAATGAGAGCAACTACTACAGTTCTCTTGTTCCATGCTCTCCACACACTATATATATTTTATGAAAATTTTGACCCAAGCTCCTCTGTCCTACTAAGAATGGTTTCCATAAACCAATGATCAATGAATATGTATCTAGGGCATGTCTAGCCCATGGTGATCACACCATATCAAATGCATATCATAAAAACCTATGGAATTTTTTCCTTTCAAGAACATGTCCTACATAAAAAAATTCCAAGAGTAGACGATTACATCATAAGTGTAACTAACTTCTACTAATGAAAAACTTATGAAACTTTACACCCTTATAAAGCTTTTTTCAATTTTTATGAGGATCAAAAAGCACTTGATTTGGCATTTTCACAGATTTTTCTCACTATTTCATTAGCAGGGTCGAGCACTTGACAACAAACTCTAAAAATGTATAGGGTCATCCTCTTGAAGCCCTTAGAATGATGAAACAAACTCCGAAATTTCATTTTCTTTGTTTCCAAATCTAGCTCAACGTATCATGTTAGATTTCACAAAATGGAAACTTAAAACTCAACCAAATACTCACTCAAATGTATCATTCTATCTCTACTACACCTGCACCTAGGTGAGCCTAAAAACAATGCAGCTGCACTTTTAGAATATCTTCTAACTATGCAAATAAGCTCAAAATTTTTTGACTTTTAGTCATATTATAGGGTCTATATGGAAGTTGGAGCTCCAAGAAAAAGTTTTGATATTGGACCTTCCCATATGAAATAGCCATGTGTTCATCACACACATGTACCACTCTTTGGCAAATCCTCACTAGAGATTATTTTGAGAAAGTTAGGTCATTTGACCTACCAATTGATGTCTACATTCTTCAAAATTTTACTAGAATATATCTACTACTACCTTATGGTATTCATATAAATTTCATAGTATGTGGACATCTGAGGTTTTCATAATGAAAAAGATACTAAGCCTCTACACCTACAATATTTCAGCAATTTGTAGAGCCAAACTTTGACTCTTTTCTTTATATCTTCTAACTAGAGAGATATTTCATCTTGATATTTTGTAAGCACCATTTTAAATTGTTTATCTAAGGTTAGAAAGAAAAATCAGCCAAATTGAGTAAATGAGATAAGAGAACCAATCAACTCTAGGTGACATGGCCTTTGGTCATTTCATAAATTCCAAAGGATACACTTTCATGTGCAAACATCCTTTGAAACATCAAACGATCTTCATAAACGATGAAACTATTGTGGACAAAGTGCATCTAACAAGCATATGTATCCAACAAAAATCATACATTGTGGATCTACAAATGAAGAGAAATGACCTTTCTACTAGGCCTATCTCACTTGTTTCATGCCTCTACCACTATCAGCAGCACTTATAGTGCAAAGGTCATTTGACCTATGTAAAAGTATCCAAATTACTTGCTCTCCGAATTTCAATACATTTGGGCATTCCTTCAACGAGCCACATACAAATCTCTATGAGGTTGCTACCTCACTAACTATTTTCTCAATTAATATCTTCTTTTAAACCTAAAAATGATGAGACATGTTAATCGTTATGACAACACACACTCATTCATTCTCTTGGATGGACTATGAGATGGAGACATATCGATGCATATAAGTATCATCCACATCAAAGCAAACTAATGAACAATCCAAATCATCTCGTAGAAAATTGATTCTTTATAGTATCCACTTTTCAATGAAAGTGAATATCTATGGATGTCATTCTAGTCAATGTCTTTCTTGCACGTTCATTAATCTCATGACAAACAATCACAAACTATTGGAATCAATTTTGAACAATGATCAAGAAACTAAAAAACTATTAGCATATGAATTTTATCTTTTCATATGTCTATAGGCAAAAGGTGTTGGGCGCCATGGCTACACTAACATGTTGTCTTACGTGCCACCTAGGTTCAAATCCTGGGAATATCAACATTGCATTGTGACCTTTTTTTGGAATCAAATTTTCGTAATTATTTTTTTATGCTGATTATTTTGCAATTGTTGATGCTTTTACAATATTTTTTAGTTTGGCAATAGTGAGCGATTGGCTTAGCTTTTGTATGTCCTTTTAGTAGATGCTTTTGGAGGGATCATTGAAACTATATATAGAGGCCCTTGGTTCACTATGTATTATCACACAAGCAATCCTCTCAAGGAGATCAAGGAGGATTCGTCGACACTTTGAGGAGGTGATCAATCATCTCAAGCTAGGAGGAGATCTTGGAGGCCATCTTGGAGCAGGAGTTCTGATACTCTTAGAGGAGTTGTCTTCTACTTCAAGAGATATCTCGAGGAGATTCTGTGAGCTTACCATCAACATCTATTGTTGATATATTGTGAATAGAAAGTCTATCTCCATTCTTACTTGTTAGGTCACTCATTTTTCATTTAGGTTGATCAAAATTTGGGTCTACTATACAAAAATTCTAAACTCTTCTTATTCTCCATATTCTCTCACACACTCTTTATACATCTTAGGCACACAATCTCTTCCATCTAGTTCCTATTTTTTTCCTAGAAATGGACATTGTTAGTTTGTATCATATACACACATAGTAATTTTACATTCAAATATAGATAGTGTAGATGAGCCTCAAAGCTTGGCATTACACATGAAATCATATATATTCTCTCTCTATCTCTCACTCATCTTCTTTTTTAGTATTACGGTGCGTATGTTAAGGTTCAGCCATTAGAAGATCCTATAGCATGTGATATATTTTATTGTGGCCCATCGCACTACAAACGTTTGGTATTAGAGCCTACTTGACATACACCGTTAACAAGATGAGTGACCATAGACTTGAGAATGAAGATAAGCTAAAGGACATGTCTAACTATCAAATGTGGAGTTTTATGATGATGAATCTGTTAGTATCTAAGGACTTATGGAATACTATCAATGGCACTTATCCAAGGTCAAGACAAGTCAGAGATGATGTTTCTTCATCTTCTAGAAGACATGCTATTCCTATTTTTGCTCAATAGGAGGTTAGTGAAGAAGAAGAAACTATTTCATCATTAGGAGTCCACACTACTTCCAAATTACTTACTATAGAAGAGCAATCTAGATGGGATTCAATGGATGCTCTAGCACTTTCATATATTGCTATATGAGTCAAGAGGCATATTATACCCTAGATCATGTCATGCATAAGTTCCTACTAGGAAAGCTCATCTAAGGAGACAACTAGCCAACATAGGGATGAAAGTTGGTGAATCAGTATAAACACATATTTTGAATCTCAAAGATTTATGAGATTAATTACTCAATGTTGGAGTCAACATTTCAGATGAAGAGATGGCCAACACACTTCTAAACTCACTTCCTCTCTACAAGAGATAGAGAAATTTCATTTGAAGAGCTACAGTTCTTGTTATTCAAGATGAAGATCAACAAAAGGGTATGGAAGAGAATGATAAAGCTATGTTATCATCATCAAAGGGAAAGAAGAAGAAGGAGACAAAGAAGGAGAAGAAGAGTCAACAATCCAAGAAGAAAAGTAATTCTTTTAATCCTAAGTCTTCCAGTCCTTTTCTTAATGCTTCTTCTAAACCCAAAGAAATTTCTTCCAATACATCTGATTCAAAGAAAGGAGTATGCCATTACTATAAGAAACCACGTCATTTTATAGTAGAATGCAAAGCAAGGATTTAATCAAAATAAGTCATGCTAATGTTGCTAGGTCTACTACACCTACAAAGAACATAAAGTTATGGCATGCTAGATTTGATCATATCACTTACATAGCTCTCAAGCATATCAAAGATCAAGGTATGTGGAGAGTTGTCCAAATTTATTTCCCCGATGATGTAGAATCATGTGAAGAATGTCTTGAAGGAAAGCTTCACAAACTAGCATTCAAGAAGCATGGAGACACTTCGGTCACAAGGAAGTTACAGATCATACATTCAGATGTGAATGCTTTGATGAGAACAAATTCTATGAAGGTTTCACGTACTTTGTTATGTTCATTGATGGTTTTTCAAGATACTCATGGATTTATGGTCTTAAAGTGAATTCAAAGGTTTTTCCTACTTTTAAGAGGTTCCTAGCTATGGTTAAAAACGAAAGTGAGTCAGAGATCTTGATTTTGAGAAGTGATAGAGGAGGAGAGTACATCCCTAAATACTTTAAGTCTTTTCTTGAAGACAAACATATCTCTCATCAACTCACTATTTGTTGTACAAAACAGGATGGTGTTGCAAAGAGAATGAATAAGATACTTGTTGCAATCATGCATACTATGATATCATCCAAAAAACTTTCTCCCATGTTTTGGTTTGATGCACCACATTTAGCTAATCACATTTTGAATATGTCTTCCACAAAAGCTTTGAAGTTCATTACACCCTATGAAGATTATTATGGGAAAAAACCCAATGTGATTTATTTCAAAGTTTTTGGTTTCTCATCTTATGTTCACATTGACAAGAAGGATCATGGTAAGCTTGATGTAAAAGCCATTAAAGCTGTCTTTATTGGTTATGCAATTGAAAGCAAAAAATACAGATTCTATGTCCCAGATATAGGTGATATCCTACTGCATATATTGTAGAAAGTAAGATTTATGATAAGAAGGAAGAGGTTCTAGATTTCATCAAAGCAAATGACTATACATTTTTCAAAAGGAATTTGGATACTTACATTCAGCCATACAAGGGGGGTGATGAACCTTCTCAAACCCAAAGAGATACGGGTGACGAGAGAATTTCATTAACTACATTAATACCTTGTCCATTATCAGTACTCTCTTGAAGTTTCAACTTATGAAGTTGGAGAAGGTCCCAAAGTTCTAGAAGAAAGAGATACTGAAGAACTAGAAATGATACCACCACTTTTCAAGAATACACGGAAGTGGTTGTATCAAACTTGAAAGTATAGTGGTATAAAGGAATACACAAGAAGAGCCAAAAGTCAGAGCAGGAGACAACAAGGAGACCAGGTAAATTATGCAAAACATTTTGAGATTCATAAGTTGAGAATGAAATAGCTAGTGTTCAAGATGCACGATGCAGTCTTGTATGGAGGAAAGCTATGCAAGAAGAGATTGATTCTATCCATAAAAATCAAACTTGGAAGCTTTGTGAGTAACCCAAAGATAAGAAGCCTATTGGTGTTAATTGGATCTTCAAAATCAAAAGAAAAACATATGGTATTATAGATAGGTATGAAGCAAGCTTTATTGTCATATAGATATCATATGTAAGATATCCATGCAAGAAAGTAGTTTTCACATCCATTTGGACTAGCTCTAAGTCCTCCATTGCAAGGAATCCAAGCAACATGCATAGGGTAGTCATCTTGACCACTAGCGAGAAGATTTCCTTGAAATCAACCCATGTTATTGCTTAAAACCATTTGCAAGGAGTCATGCTTTATACTTTGGAGAAGCACTATCTAATGTGAATTTCAGCTTATATACCCATTTACATGGTAAAGCTTTCTTGCCCTTTGGAAAAGGTACTAGATCTCAAGTACCATTCTTGAGAATAGAATCCAACTCAAAACTCTTCATGGCATGCTGCCACTTGACATGATCTTCTCTCTGCATAGCCTCTTTGTAGCAAGGAGGCTCACCAACATCTTTTAGCATAACAAAATCTAAACCTGGAACATATCTATCAGGTGGATGTGAGACACGTGCACAACGTCTCAATGGTTGCTGAATAGGAACATGTGCAGAATAATCTGAATGGACATTCTCTTGAACATCCCTATGTGCAACATTTTCATGCATGCTAACCAGAGGACTAATATCCTCCAACACCACTCTTCGCACTTCAACCTCCTTAAGGAGCTGTTTATGCATCTTAGACTCATTGAAAATGGCATCACTACTTCTGATCACTATCTGTGTTTCAAGATCCCATAAGCGATATCCAAATTGTCCTTCTCGACCATATCCAAGAAAAATGATTTCATTTGACTTGTGGTCCAACTTTTGTCTAAGATTCTTGGGTATATTAACATATGCTTCACACCCAAAAACTCAAAGATGATCATAATATGGTGGCTTCCCTGTCCACAACTCTTGTGTCACTTTCAGACCTTTGGTAGTACTAGGTGAAAGGTTAACCGCATGAACTGCAGTCAATACTACTTCTGCCCAAAAGCCTTGTGAGAGGTTTGCATGATGCAACATAAAGATTACTCTATCTTGAATAGTTCTATTCATCCTCTCAGCTACATCATTCTATATTGGGGTATAAGGAGTTGTAAAAATCTCTAGGATTCCCTCTAGATTGACAGAAAAGGCTCAATTCATGTGAGGTATACTCACCCCCGTTATCTCAACATAAATATTTAAGCTTAGTTCCTTTTTCAATCTCAAGTGAAGCAAGGCATTTTTTGAAAGTAGGGAATACCTCATCCTTCGATTTGATAGGATATAACCAAACGTTTCTAGTAGCATCATCCATGAAAGTGACAAAGTATAGAGAGCCACCTAAGGACCTAGTGGACATAGGACCACACACATCTGTATGAACGACATCTAAAGGCTGAATTGAAGAGCCAGTGTGCATTCTATGCACATTTCTAGTTTGCTTTCCATATTGACAATGCTCACAAAATGAAAAATTGGAGAATGATAACACAGGTAAGCAGCCAGAACGAGAAAGATTTTCCATTCCACTATGATATATATGGCCCAAACGACCATGCCAAGTACAAGCCATAGGTTGTCCAGTAATAGCGAAACAGTGTTCTTGCTGTGATACAAATAAAGGATAAAGTGATCCAACTTTTCTTCCTTTTGCAATAACCATATTGCCCTTTGATATGTGAAAGGACTCAGCATAGAAGACCACCTTGTAACCAAGGTCATCAAGTTCACCAACTAACATCAAACTGCATGATAACTGAGGTACATGGCATCCATAATGCATAGAAATTTTTGAACCATCAATGAACTGCACAACCACATCTCCAATCCTCACACCATCACACTGGTAAGAGTCACCAATTCTCACGGTACCAAGAAACTTTGCTGCATAATTAGAGAACCATTCTCTGTGTGGTGTCACATGGAAAGAAGCAACAGAAACTAGCACCCATGTCTGGGAAGGAGAATCAGTCATAAGCACCTCAATTGGCACAGTACTATCAAGTGTCAACACATCAGCATCATCAGAAATAGCATTAATTTCTTCAATCTTCATAGTTAAAGTAGATGGTACAGGTAACTGTTTAACATGCCCATCAATGTTCTGTCCTTTACCTTTAGCAATCTTTAATGCATAACACTCCTTTTTCATATGTTCTTTCTTATGACAATAATGGCATTCGATATCCCTCTTCCTTGATTTACTTCTATTCTTATTCCGCTGACCATTCTTTTCCTTGTTCTTGCTCCCGCCACGTTGGTGATTCTTTCCTTGGTGAGAATCACCACCATTATATGCATCTCCACTCTGAGTGCAAACCATAGATTTTCTATGCATCTTCTCACTCAAGAGTGCTCCACATATGTCATCATAGATGATTTTACCACCAAGTGCACTATCACTAATAGCTGTGCAAAATGTATCCCATGATGATGGCAGGGTGCATAACAACAATACTGCTTTCACGTCATTATCCATATCCATTTTTTGAGCATATAACTAGGAGAATACAATATCAAACACATTTAGATGAGCAGCAACACTATATGTGTCCTTCATGCAAATTTCATATAATTTTCTCATTAGATACACTTTATTTGATGCCTTCTCTTTTTGATATGTATTGCATAACTTCTTCCAAACCTCCTCTGCACTTTCACAATCTAATATTATAAAGTAAACATTATCTGCTAGGTAAAAGTGAACGGTAGACGGGCCCATTTCATGTAACTCATCCAATTCATCTTCATTCATGTTAGCAAGCTTCTTTGAAATCCCATTTACTAGCTTCCAATGGCTCCTTTGAAACAGCACATCTTTGATCTGATTCTTCCATAGAGCAAAGCTTGTGCCATAAAATTTTCAGATCTCAAGATGTTCTTTTCCCTACAAGTTATAGCTCCTCCTTGAAACACTTAGACCCTGATCCACCCGATGTGCCTGAGACCTCTGATGCCATGATGGTAGAGAACGAAATAGAATAATAATGGAGCTAGAAGAGTCCAAACACCAACAAATAAGTGTATCAAAGAGTAGATCGACCACTGTATAGTTGATTAAACCAAAATTTGGAGAACTTTTGCCAGAGTCTCCTCTGCAAAATGAGCATATGACCAATGTCAAAATATCATAAAACCACAAGTACTGACATGTTTACCTGCATACTGAATCATTGACTCCACTACATATAATCAGTTACCCAATAGAAGCCAACTAGGTTTTATCAAGCACCTATGAACAACTATCATACATCTCCTATGGCGAGGCTGGGTAAGTCTTCCACTTGCATCACCAAAGAGACGCCAACACCTAGGTGTCATCAAGTTAAGAAAACCTCACCATGACCCTTTTTTCAAATGTAAAAGGATTTATGCAAGAACATAACTGCTATATCAATGACCACATGGACATACATAAGTAGTATCCAATCGTATCAAATCGGGGATAAAGTATGGTTACTTAGAAAGAATTTGCAAACTTCAAGGCCTTGTGCAAAGCTATACCATTTTCAAATTTGCTCCATTCACACCATCTTGGCGAAGATTAATCCTGTCGCTTTCAAGCTCCAATTACCCAGTACCATGAGAATACATCCACTTTTCCATGTGTCCATGTTGGAACCATATCAGATATTACCATTGAGGGGGGAGAGATTAGGTCCTTCACCACCTATCGAGATTGACGATCATGAAGAATTCAAAGTCGAACATGTCCTAGAATCTAGAATATCTTGAGGAAGATTGGAGTACGTTGCTCATTGGAAAGTGTATGACATCAGTGATCATACTTGGGAACCTATAGAGAACCTTTAGAGAGCAACAACCAACGCTCAAGAATTTCATATGAAAAATCCAATGAAGCCAAGACCTGAGATCATGACCGCTCCTTGTGGAACTCGTCGCTTGAGGGGGAGGTGATGTCATGGAAAAAGGAGATCTTTTGAACCTCATATTCTATGTGACTTCTATATCTCATGATTGGTTCTGAATTTGGGAAAATAATGTTTCCATTGCATACAAAACATGCCAAAACCTTAAGATGGACTGTCTTCTTTCTTGATTTTGATAGCTAGAGACCATGCTTTGAATTGATGACATCATATATGAAATCATCAATTTGTAACTGCCCTTGAACCACCCTTGGAAAACCTAAATAAAGAGGGGTTGGCCACATTCATTCTCATTCTTGCCAATATTAGCCTTGGGAGCTCAAGGAGTCATGACCGCCAACCAAGTACTACAAGTTCCAGTTCCACTTCTTGTCTTGTTCCTTGTTCTAGTCTTGTCCATTCTTGTATCCTAGACATCTAGCCTTTTCAGCTTGTGAACTCATAGTATGAGATCTTGCCAAGTTCTTTCTTGTATCTAGTTTATCTCCTAGAAGGGAGTTCTTGTAATCCTGATATCTTGTTTCATGCTTATGATCCCGGGTTGGGGGATCTCGTGTATCATCTCTAGTCGTATTATCCATACATACTGGTCTCGAGTTATGAGACTTGGTGTATGAGTTACATATCCTTGTATTGTTTCCCCTCCGTAAGTGATCTGGTAATCAAAAGTATGTTTCCGTAATCTTGTCTATTGTAGTTAGAGAGCACAATCTAGAGCTCCCCCTCATAGTGTGTGTATTAATCTGACAAACACTAATATGCCCTTACCAACTACAAGGATAGTATATCTAGAGGAAGTTGAACATATGGTTATGCACACAAGGAGCAAGGGGAAGTTCCATCAAGAAGAACCTAGCAAAGATTTCACAATGCATGGAGTGAAAAAGGACAGAGGTAGTAAGAGACAAGCCAACCCACAATGAAGATATACAACCAAAAGAAGATTTTAGCAACGCCAATGAAGAAATTGGAAAAGCATCTACTAGGGCCCATAATTAGCTTGATGACTTGTAGGTATCCCAAGATCATATGGGATTAGAGGCTTTGAGGCTATTGAGATCAACAAAGAAGAAGGCTAGAACCTTTGCTCTATTGAAAATGGATGCAAGATCTAGGTTGAATTTTTTCCTAATCATTGATGAAGTGTCCACATCCACTCTAGTTGGGAGGGACTAATACCTTGTGTGAGGGAAGGACTATAGGGGAAGCCCTCCTTATAGATTCTGAAAGCACATGAATCCCGATAACTATAAGAGGACATGATCTGTAAGGTGCTATAATGGATGGTGGTTGAGGCATAAACATGATGCCTGAATACATTAGGGATAAACTTGGGTTTTAATCATCAAGAATAAGTAATTTTACCATCACATTGGCTAGCCTAATTAGCATAAGCCCCTTGGGAGTGGTTTCCAGAGTTCTTATTGAGGTACGAGGTAACATATTTACTTTGGACTTCCTTGTATTAAGATTGCGACAGGTATATGGAGGCTTTTCAATCTTTATCAAGAAGCCCTAGCCAAGGTGTGCCATTACTTTACACAAGGTTAAGGATATGTTGTGGGTAAAGCATGGAGAAAAAAATCTCAAAGAAATTTATTTAGAAGAAGGAACAAATTGATGTGGTACTCTGGCTACGTTACCACTTTCGGTATGGTAGCATGGATATCACTTGTTATGGTCGATGCAGCAAAGACTTGAACCTTGTCAAGCCTGCGGGATTTGCTACGCCACCGAAGAGAGCTAAGCTAGAGTGATATTAGAAAACCTCTATAATCAGCAGTAGCTTAGCAAAGTTACTGTCACTCAAACATATAAGACTGCGTTTTGAATTCATTGAAATTCCACTAGAACTTCACCGGACTGTCACCGTAATTATACCATAATCTTACCGGAATCAACTGCGATTCTATTTGTAATCACTTCAAGTGAATATAGAAGAAGTAAGGAAGTGATGCGTGAACTTCCTTCACTGAATGAACTCTTTCTGAAGTTTAAAGAAAAACTTCACCAGTTCAGAATGCCTCTTTCAGGTCAAGCTTTGTACTGTGTGTACATATTCATTTCACGGAAATCTTTGATGAACTGATAGTAGAGATGTCTAGGTACAAGATAAGATATCTCTCATACAAAACTTTAATTTACTCTACGAGATATACTTTGTTGTTCTACCGGAAAACACGTTTTCTGAGAAAAACTATAACTGACCGAAAAATACGTTTACTGAGAAAACTATAACTGACCGAAACATTCGTTTACTGAGAAAACTGTAACTGTTAACTAACTTTATACCGTAACATGAAAATATTCAGAGTTCTTTACATACGAACAGTGCGCGCAAACTTCCACATGAACATGTGTTTTCTATTAGAGAAGATGTGTACAAACTAGCTTGGCCTCTTCCTGCTCAAGCTATAGAAACTCTCCTACACTGAGTAGTTTCTTCTAACCATCTCTCTCAGATGAAAACCTGACGTTTCAGGTTTCTGTTATTCATCTTTACATACGCGATCTCTGGCATCTTCTAAACCTATTCTTGATCTCTATATCCGCTCTAATCAAATTACGCGCTCTTCTCACGCACGTTCTTGCCTCTTACATTCTTGCTCACACGTTCTCTCTTTATATACAGTTTGATTCGGTGTAACAAACTCTAACAAACTCTGCTTCTGGAAGAGTCTACGCTGTACATAACGGTCGTGAATTTGTCCTTTTCACTAAGGCTTTTGATTTTCTGAAAACTCTAATTCCCCTTCTCTTTATCTTTCTTTTTCTTTTATGTCTGTATGTCAAATTCGTGAGTGATTCTTCAACAGATCCCCCTCAATCACTAATTTCACCCTTCGTGTCTTTCATATATTTTCCTCTCTTTTATACCTGCCATTTCTTTGAATCTGCTTGTCTTTGTTCCATCCAAGCTCTTTGTCAAAATATCTACAATCTGATCTTTTGTTGGAGTGTATACTATTTCTATCTCCTTCTCCATTACCTTTTCCCTCAGGAAATGATACTGAATCTCTATGTGCTTTGTTCTTGCATGAAATACTAGATTTGCTGCAAGATACCACGAGCTCATATTATCTCCATGTATGATAGGTATACCTTGATCAATACACATGCTTTTGAACAAGGTCCGCATCCATATCACTTCTTTAGCTACTTCTACAATTCCTTTATATTCTTCTTCTGTTGACAATAAAGCCACTGTGTGTTGTTTCTTCAAACACAAGCTTACTAGCTTATCTCCTAGGTATATCATATACCCATGTGTTGATCTTCTATCATCTTGACTTCCTGCCCAGTCTGAGTCACTAAATGCTCTCAGCTTTATATCTGACGTAAAAGGATAATATAATCCTTCTTTTATAGTTCTTTTGATATATCTAAGAACTCTCTGTCCTACAACCCAATGTTGATCTTTCAGACAATGCATGAACTGTGAGAGAACTCCCACTGCATAACTAAGATCCGGTCTGGTTAGTGTAGCATAGATTAAGCTTCCCACTAATGACTGATACTTCCTCATATCTTTAAACTCTACACAAACTATATTTGCTGAGTTTATGATTTACTTCAAGCGGTGTTGAAGCTTCTCTGAATTCTCCATATTAAACTTCTTCAGTAAGTTTAGGAGATACCTTTCTTGCAAAACATATACACCATGATCTGTGTATGTGAATTCCATTCCAAGAAAGTATGATAACTTTCCTAGATCACTGATCTGAAACTCCTTTTCAAGTAATCTCTTTACTTCTTTAATTCCTTCATCTAAAGTACCTATGATTATAATGTCATCTACATAAATGCAAATGTAGATCATACCTTCTTTTGTTCTCTTGATGAGTAGACTTGCATCTGCCTTCGAACTTTGGTATCCAAGTTCAATGAGATATTTCACAAGCGTGTAATTCCAAGCTCTTGGAGCTTGCTTCAGTCCGTAAAGTGCTTTTCTTAATCTGCAAAAAAAATTTGGGTATCTGGAACTTACAAACCCTTCCGGTTGTTCCATGTAGACTTCATCTAATATGTATCCATTCAGAAATGCGTTCTTTGTATCTACCTGACTTAGCTTCCATCCTTTTGATGCTGCTATAGCAATCACTCTCCTTATGGTTGACAACTTTGCCACCGGACTGAACGTCTCGTCATAATCTATGCCATGCGTCTGAGCATAGCCCTTGACAACCAGTCTAGCTTTGTATCTGGCTATCCTTCCATCTGCAAGTTTCTTAACTTTGAAAACCCATTTATTTCCAATTACTTTCTTACCATTTGGTTTCGGGACAAGATCCCATGTCTTGTTCTCTTCTAGTGCGCTGAACTCTTCTTCCATTGCTTCTTCCCATTGCTTCTTACCTTTAGCTTCATCATAGTTCTGAGGTTCTTCATCATCTTTGACCATATATGCATAATTTTTTTGAGTTATGTACGAAGTATCATAAGAATACCTTGTTGGTTGTTTCCTTACCCTGTTTGACCTTTTTGGTTCAAACTCTTCATGTGTATCTGAATACACTTCTTCATCAAATCCCTGTTCATCTTCATTTCTCATACCTGATCCAATCCTGGACGTACTTTCCTGCATATAGTCTTCATCTCTATTCACCTGTACAATTGATTTCCCTTTCTCTTTCCTTCTTACCTCTTCTTCAAATTCTTCCGTTGTATGACTTTGATCTGTATACCAGCTTTTCTGTTCATCAAATGTAACATCTCTGGAAGCAGTAAACTGTTTTGTTAGAGGACTCCATAACCTGTAACCCATCTGCTTTTCATCATATCGGACGAACACATATTTCTCTGCTTTTGGTTCAAGCTTATGTCTAAGTTGTGATGGTACATAAGCATAAGCTACTGATCCAAACACTTTGCAATGATCAAGTGTTGGCTTCATTCCCCACCAAGCTTCATAAGGGGTCATTCCATCTAAAGCTGTACATGGTAATTTGTTTACCAAGTATGTAGTTGTATTTACAGCTTTAGCCCAAAGATAGTTTGGACAATTCTTTTCTTTTAGCATAGCTCGTGCAAGCTCAACTAGAGTTCGGTTCCTTCTTTTTGCTACACCATTTTGTTGTGGTGTATACCTACATGTTATTTCTCTCTTAATACCTGCATTCCAAAGATAGTCATTGAACTCTCGGGAGAAGTATTCTCCCCCTCCATCAGACCTCAGTCTCTTAAGCTTTCAACCTGTGAGTCTTTTAGCATATGCATGAAAATTCTTGAAAGTTTCAAATACTTCTGATCTTTCCTTCAAAACATATAACATTATCCATCTTGTAGCGTCATCAATGAATAAAACATAATACCTTGAGCCACTGATTGATCCTTCTTTTGTTGGACCCCATACATCTATATGAATGAGTTCAAGTATTCCATCATGTTTGAATCCTTTCTTCTCGAAAGGTAACCTCTGGGCTTTTCCCATTTGACATGCTTCGCACTTGTGAATCATATGTTGGTTCTATACATTCGGTAATCCCAGTACTGACTGATTTGCAATCATAGCTTTTATTCCTTTTTCATTAAAATGACCTAATCTCTTATGCTAGAGATCAAGTTCTGTAATCACCTTTTTACCATGTGTGAGCAATGCTTGGCCAATGTTCCCTTGTACTCTTAAAGTAAAGAGTCTACCTTCTTTCTTACTAGAGACGATCTAATGATATCCATTCTCGGGATCTTCTACAAATATTCCTTCATTTGTAAATCTGACCTGGAAACCTTTCTCAACTATCTGTCCCACACTAATCAAAATTTTAGGTATTGTTGGAACATACAAAACATTGATTAGCAAATCTGCTCCACTCTTACATTTCACCTTTCCAATTGAATGTACACTATGTCTCGTATTGTCACCTGTTTGAATAGTATGACTGGAACTACCTTTTTCCAGTTCTGACATCAGTTCTATATTTCCTGACAAATGATTAGAACATCCAGAATCAATGTTAAATACCTTTAGGTCTTCGTTATCTGATGTGCTGATTGAGTTCATCATCAATGATGTATGACTTTCATTCTGTGTGTCATTTGCGTAGTTGTTGTAGGTGGTGTTGAAGGATTGATTTTGTCCCCAACTTCTTGCTCCACCTCTACCATAGCCTACTCTTTGATTTTGTCTACCTCTTTGAAAGTTATTCTGATATCTTCGGCTTCTACCTGTGCTCTTACTGTTCTCATTTTGATTTGATCCTTGGGAATTATGCCAGCAATCATGAGCCAGATGATTACTTAGTCCACAAATCCAGCAAGCCTTCTTGTTGATATTCTGACTACCTCTTCCTCTTCCAAAACCTCCTGCTCTTCCTCTGCCGGTGCCTTTACCTCTTGCATAATAAGCCTCAGAACTCGACTCTTCTTCGTCTTTTGTCTTGCCTTTATCTTTCTTCTTGTTCTTCATGTACATTGCGGAACTTTGTCCTTTATCTCCATCTCCTTTCAAGTCTTGCTCATATGTGAGCATCAAACCAAGCAATTGATTTAAATCTGGTACAAAATGATTTAAAGATAGTTCAGTCGAGAGTACGAAAGGTTTCCACCTTTCATCTCCTCTCAAACCTGTGAGCACTTGCGCTATCAATCTGTGATCTTCGACATCTTCATTTATGGATCCAAGAATATTTGTTAGATCCTTCATCTTAGTGACATACTCACTAATGCTTTGATTCGACTTCTTTTTGAACGTTGTGAATTCAGACCATAAGCTAGCCTTCCTAGCTTTCGTGGTATTTTGGACATGATCTTCCAACGCACTCCATATGTACTCCACTTTCTCCAGACCTCTAATGTGCGGTAGTAGATGGTATGTAACGGTATTATAAATGTAAGCTCTTGTCGTTGCATCTTTCTTCTACCATAGCTTCAAGGCTTCTAATTCTTCTTTTTCCGGTTGACTATCATCTTCGAAAGTTGGCTTCTTTTCTTCTCTGGTCACATACATCATTAAGTCCTTACTCATAAGTAAGGCTTCCATGCGCATTACCCATGCGGGATAATTATCTCTGTCCAATTTATCATTTTGGACATGATCTGCCATGATCTTCTTGTTTCTGTCATGATTTTTGAGAATCTTTCTGCTCTTCGTAATCTTTCTCGTTTTGAAACCACTTGTGTGGTTAACCGGTTCTAATACCTCTTCTTAGATCTCACGGCTCTGACACCACTTGTTGGTGATACTTTCTTGCTCTGATACCACTAATGTGGTACTCTGGCTACGTTACCACTTTCGGTATGGTAGCACGGATACCACTTGTTATGGTCGACGCGGCAAAGACTTGAACCTTGTCAAGCCTGCGGAATTTGCTGCGCCACCAAAGAGAGCTAAGCTAGAGTGATATTAGAACACCTCTATAATCAGCAGTAGCTTAGCAAAGTTACTGTCACTCAAACATATAAGATTGCGTTTTGAATTCACTGAAATTCTACTCGAACTTCACCGGACTGTCACCAGACTCTCACTGTAATTATACCGAAATCTTACCGGAATCAACTACGATTCTATTTGTAATCACTTCAAGTGAATATACAAGAAGTAAGGAAGTGATGCGTGAACTTCCTTCACTGAATGAACTCTTTCTAAAGTTTAAAGAAAAACTTCACCAGTTTAGAATGCCTCTTTTCGGTCAGGCTTTGTACTGTGTGTACATATTCATTTCACTGAAATCTTTGATGAACTGATAGTAGAGACTTCTAGCTACAAGATAAGCTATCTCTCATACAAAACTTTGATTTATTTTGCGAGATATACTTTGTTGTTCTACCGGAAAACACGTTTTCTGAGAAAAATTGTAACTGACCGAAAAATACGTTTGCTGAGAAAACTATAACTGATCGAAACATTCATTTACTGAGAAAACTGTAACTGTTAACTAACTTTATACTGTAACATGAAAATACTGAGAGTTCTTCACATACGAACAGTGCGTGCAAACTTCCACATGAACATGTGTTTTCTATTAGAGAAGATGTGTACAAACTAGCTTGGCCTCTTCTTGCCCAAGCTATAGAAACTCTCCTACACTGAGTAGTTTCTTCTTACCATCTCTCTCAGATGAATACCTGACGTTTCACGTTTCTATTATTCATCTTTACATACGCGATCTCTGGCGTCTTCTAAACATATTCTTGATCTCTATATGCGCTCTATTCAAACTGCACGCTCTTCTCATGCACGTTTTTGCCTCTTACATTCTTGCTCGCACGTTCTCTCTTTATATACAGTTTGATTCGGTGTAACGAACTCGAACAAACTCTGATTCTGGAAGATTCTACGTTGTACATAACGGTCGTGAATTTGTCCTTTTCACTAAGGCTTTTGATTTTCTAAAAACTCTGATTCCGCTTCTCTTTATCTTTCTTTTTCTTTTATGTCTGTATGTCAAATTCGTGAGTGAATCTTCAACACAAATAACCATGGACAAACCAATATGATACAAGAAATTGGCATTTGTATGGGACATAACATGAAACAAAAAACCCAAAATTGGATATGGATAAGGAAGAGGAAATTTTGGTCTGTGTGGAAGTAGGTAATTAATTTCCCTCCATGAAGTTGCTACATGAGACATGTATAGAAGATCATGAAGAAGAAGAGGAGATCATACAAGTTGATGGATTGGGTGAGCCTATGAAACGTCATGGAAGAAAGAAGAAAACAATGTTTAAGTGAAACATAGATGAAGTTGATGCCGAGAATCAAACTACGTGCAAGGGAAAGCAACCAAGTGAGGAAACTTCTTTTCTAGTTTGTGAAATTTTTGTAGGGTGAATGATAGAAAAAGAAGAACAAATTCAAATTCAAAGTGTTCGTGCATACGACATTAGGACAATGTGGGAAAAAGGTGATGGAGGATTTCAAAGATCAAGAAAAGCCTCCATAAACATTTATGGATGTGAAGCCAATGACAGAAATTGATCTAGGAAAAAGGATAACTCTCATCCTATACTATTCGCCAGATGGTTATGGAAAAATATTGATTTTTGAGCATCATCTTGCCCAATTGTGATAGGTCATCAATAGATGCATGGAAAAAGAAATTAAATTTGAATCGAAAGAATTGTCACTTCCTAGTGGGAAATGGTGCACTTCTTGGACATGTGGTGTCTAAAAAAGATATAGCCCCTGACCCAGATAAATTTATAGCTATATTAAAGTGATCCAAGCCTTGAACACCAAAAGAAATACCAAGGTTTTTGGGTGATATTAGTTACCACAAAAGATTCATTAAAATGTATGGAGACATAGCTCAACCACTAGGTAGCCTCATAGGTAAGAATGTCCCATTCAAGTAGGATGAAGAAAAGAAAAATATTATCAAGCTCTGAGATCTAAGCTTATGGCAACACCAATCCTTCTCATTCTTGATTCCTCTATATATTTTCATTCCCATATGGAGGCTAATGCTTATGGAGTGGAAGTAGTTCTCACACAACATAGTGAAGAGCACAAATTGGACATGCCCATCTAATATGCAAGTGGAATTTTGATGAAGGTGAGAAGAACTATACGAACAGTGAGAGGTGTGGGAGCGTCATTCCCTAATTAATCATGAATAAAGCATATGAAGAGAATTGATAAAGATATAATTGAAGGACAAAAGAGCAAAAGTATTATGAAGCTTGGACTTCAAAACCATGCCTACGTGAAGGGATAAATTCACACATGTAACATATACTTGGAGTTTGAACTTGAAATAGTCGTAGAAAGCCCAAAATTACAACTTTGAGCTATAGAAGCACAACGTATAAATGTATATAAGTTAATTTAGTTCATAAATATTTAGTGTTGAGTGCCATTGTAGTGAATGTAAGTTCTAAACTCACGCATATATAGTCAGGTACTCAAGGTGAGAGATTGTGAAGAAAATCACTTTCATAACAGTGGTTATGCAGAGAACAAATCCAAACCCCTTTTTACATATCTTTCGTAGTAGTACAAAAGAATTTGTGTACAAGGAATTGAGTTTTGTCTTAGTGCATGACATAACGAAAGTATTTTCATAACTGTATGTATGACAATTCACAGTTATGAGATTTAGGAAAAAATTTTCATGAACTTCTTAGAGTCATATCTCGAAGTACTATAAAGTGTTTCTTATGAGTGTTAGCTCATTAGAAAGTTGGGATCCTTAGATAAAATCAACCAAGAGATATTTACAAAATGGAACATGTGCTAAGAGAATCAAGCTTAAGACTAGAGGTGTGTTAAATCAAAAGTGACAAAAGGTATTTTCAAAGATGGTTCAGCTTTTGAAGATCGATGAAGTTATTTATGAGGTAATACGTGAAAGTAGTATTTGAAATAATTCACCTACTATACAAGAAAACCTCTTTTAGTCATTGTCCATCAGATTCTTGAGGATACATAACAAATCAGAGACAAAAATTAAGAAGAGCAAAAGGCACATGTTTAGATAAAGTAAGTGATGACATTTCTTGCATAAAGTTATAAAGTTTTCAGTTTTTAAAGTGTTCCTTCGCTTTATAGAGAACTTCTAATAGCACATGAACATAGTTCGTGTTGCGTTTCACACATCAACAAGTGGTATCAGAGCAAAAAGGTCATAGATAGTGTGGAAGTAATAAAAAAGATTCAAAATTTTGGAAGCTCTCATTGAGAAGCTCAAGGTTGAAAAATTTTACATCAAAAGGATGAGAGGATTACTTAAAAATACCTACAAACGGTAATCTTCTTTGAGGCTTAATCTCACACATGCAATAGAAACAAGGAGTTCATGGTATATCATACATCAATTGATAAATTGTAAAGATATAATTATCATGCTTGGGCAATGAGAATGGAGGACTTACTTATGAGTAAAGATCTCATGATATACTGTTGGAGATAGACGTCTGCGGAAGCACGCGAACAGCACAAGGAAGAAGAAGAAGCTTGGAGCACAAACACACAATACTGAATGTATTACTAGAGAATGTACAAAGATAAGTAGCCCATTAGGGCAATAGGCGTATATACAAGCCGGGGAAAAAAAAACCTCCTAAAGAGGGAAAAAAGTGCCCCGGCGGTCCTAGAGTGTTCACACACATCACTACCTAAATATATCAACAAATCCCCCCTGGGAGTGATGCGGTGAACAAGGAGCTGGCACTCATGTATAAGGAAGTGCCAAGCTATGTGGAAACCACTCCACAAAAGGAAGTAAGCCCAAAGCTTTGCGGAAAGCTTCAAACTTCTCCCTAGGCAGAGCCTTTGTGAACAGGTCTGCAATGTTCTCCTGCGTGGGCACATATGCCAAGCTGATCTCCCCAGCAAAGAACCTCTCCCTGACATAGTGATAATGCACCTCAATGTGCTTAGTGTGAGCATGGAACACAGGGTTCCTCGCAACTGCCAATGCGCTCTGACTGTCAGTGAAGTTGGTGGTGGCAGAAGACTCGCCAACACCCAAATCAGCCAAAAGGCGTCTGAGCCACACACACTCAAGAGTCGCTGTGAAAGCTGCTCTATACTCAGCCTCACAACTCGAAGTGGCCACAGTAGGCTGCTTCTTGCTCAACCAAGATATACATGAGGTACCAAGCATGAAGCAAAAACCACTGGTGGACACACGAGTGTCATAGCAACCAGCCCAATCTGAGTCAAAAAAAGCATGCAAATCTGGCAGGTAAATCAAGCATCCAATAGCCTGCTGATAGAGAACAACATCAAATGCATCTCCAGCATTATGAAGACTCAATCGTAAACCTGTCTCCATAGGAGTGGCAATAGGCTTACAGTCTTCAAGGCCAAAACGCTGCAATAATGTGTCAATATATTTCGTTTGACACAAAGCCATTCCACCATCAACGTGCATAAACTGAATGCCCAAATAGTGATGCAAATGCCCCAAATCAGACATCTCAAATGAGGCATGCAAATCAGCCTTAAAATCAACAATATGTGTCTCAATAGGACCAATGAGCAGCATGTCATCAACATAGACAACAATGATCAGAAGCACATCATTAACACGTTTAACATATAAGGTACTTTGAGTTGGACTGTTCTCAAAACCATGTGCAATCAGATAGGCATGTATCTTCTCATACCAAGCACGTGGTGCTTGCTTTAAACCATATAATGCCTTCTTTAACCTGCAAACCTGGTTTTCATGCCCTTTCTGCACAAAGCCATGGGGCTGAAAAACATACACTTCTTCATACAAGTCACCATTCAGAAAAGTTGTTTTAATGTCCAACTGATGTACATTCCAACCATGATGGGCTGCAAGTGCGCAAATGCTCTGAACAGTAGTCATACGGCATGTAGGTGCAAAGGTCTCATCAAAATCAATGCCTCTTTCCTATGCATAATCCTTTGCAACAAGCCTAGCCTTATACCTGTCAACTGTACCATCAGGTTTATGCTTCAGCTTGTATACCCACTTAGTGCCAATGGCCTTCTTGCCAGGAGGCAAGTCACATAAAGACCATGTACCATTCTTCATTATAGCATCATATTCTGATTGCATAGCACCCATCCAAGTTTTTGAATTTTGTGCTTCATCAAAAGAAACAGGCTCATTCTCATCACAGAGACTAGATGCAGCCATAGCATAGCAATCTGATGCAAAGGAGGCACTATGAGAGCCTGAACGAGTACGATATGACAAAGGTGCATCTAATTTGCTATCACGCAAAGTCTGCACCAGCCATTTTGGCATAGTTTTTGCCTGCTCAATATCATCTCTCTCATCAACAAGTGCATCATGTAAATCTGCATCAGAAATGGAATGATCTGCATCATCATATGAAACTTGCAAAGGCTGAGAAGTTGCCTTATTAGGACCAGCACTAGCCTGTCCACCTGTAAAAAGAGGCATCAAAGTATCATACATGTCTTTGGAGCTAACAGATGTCTCCTTAGTACATGAAAGTAATGGCTGAATAGCATCTTCCACAAAGACAACATCACGGCTAACCAGAATGTGTTTAGTCGGTGGATGATACAGACGATAGCCTTTACTTTCAGAACTGTACCCAACAAAAATACATTTTACTGCCTTATCATCCAATTTTCTGCGATGTTGTTCAGGCACTAATGCATATGCCAAACAACCAAAAACATGCAGATGAGCAACAGATGGCTTGCGGTCATGCCAAGCCTCATACGGAGTGATAGACTGCAACGCTTTAGTGGGACACTTGTTCAGTACATATGTTGCACACATGACAACTTCAAGCCAGAAACTATTTGGTAAAGCCTGACTTTTGACCATGCACCTCGCCATTTCCATGAGTGACCTGTTCTTTCGTTCAGCAACTCCATTCTGTTGAGGTGTATACGGCACTGTACATTGGTGTTTTATCCCACGTTCAGCCAGAAATGCATTAAAATTTGAAGACATATATTCCCCCCCTCGATCAGAACGGAGGGTGCCCATTTTACATGCTGACAGATTTTCAGCCAAAACCAAAAACTGTTTGAAGCACATGAACACTTTAGACTTTGCTTTGAGTGGATATACCCATGCATGCCTAGAAAAATCATCAATGAAAGTCAAGAAGTAAAGGTAATTTCCAAAAGTGGGTGTCTGCATAGGACCACGGACATCACTATGTACAAGCTGCAATTTCTGCGTAGCCCGAACTCAACCATCTTTTGGAAAGGAAGAACACTGCATTTTGCCCAAAATACAGCCTTCACAAACATGTTTTCCAGGAGCCTAAAGTTTGGGCAAAGAGGACACCATTTCAGATTTCTGCAGGCGTAGCAAACTAGCAAAATTCAGATGACCAAAGCGTGCATGCCAAAGCTTTGCATCTGACATAGCCTGAGAATCATGAACTGCACATGCCAAATCATTCACAGATCTTTCATAGTCTATGAGCTTATACAACCCACGACATAAGATGCCAGAAGCAATAATCACATCACCATTTAAGAGATCATGGACTGTACACCTGTCATCAATGAATTTCACAACCAAGCCAATCTTGGCTAATGCAGAAACTGATAACAGGTTCTTTTTGATCCCTAGCACAAATAAAGCATCTGACAAAGTGAAAGAACTACCATCAACAGTAGTCAGAATGATCTTACCAACTCCCATAACAGGATAAGAGGAGTTATTTGCGCATGTGACAATATTCCCTGTAGGGGCAGGCTCGAGTGAAGAGAAGAAACTGCGCTGCGAGGTAATATGTTTGGTTGCCCCACTGTCAAAGTACCAAACATCTGAGTCTACTGCAGACATGCACTGATCATGAGAAGATGGGTCAAAACTACAGACAGTAGTAAATGCCCATTCTTCTTCCTGCACAAGATTTGCTGACTCTGTTTTTGGTGTAGAGGCCTCTGCAACAACCATTCCAGCCTCTTTCTTCTTTGCCTCTTTAGCAGCCAGTTTTGGACAGTTCTTTATAATATGTTCATTTCCTTTACAGTACTTACAGAACAATTTCTGCTTTTCTGATTTCTTCTCATCTTTATCCTGGTTCTTCGATTGTGCAGCATTTGTAGATTTCTGCTTACTAGTAGAAGAGCTCCATTTTCCTTTGCCCTTCTGACTAGCTAGGAAAGCTTGATCTGCAACACGCATAATGGACCTGTTCTGCCTGGATTGATCTTCCTTCAACAAAATAGAGACTAATTCCTCAAATGACAAGGCATTTGGATTGCCTTTCATCATCAACCAAAGAGTAGAGGCAAAACTCTGATATGAATCAGGAAGACCATTCAGAACGGTCTGCACAAGTGAGCTATCTGGTATAACCTCATCAGCAGAAATCAATTGTTCCTTCAGGTCTTTGATCTTTGTAAGAAAAGTGTCCATAGAATCACCTTCATTCATGTGCTCACTCTCCAACTGTTTTTGGAGGTAAGCAACACGAGCCTCATTCCTAGCCTGGTACAAAGTGGTAAGTGTATCCCAAGCATCCTTTGTTGTTCTGCAAGAGCAAATATGAGGAATAATGGCACGTTTGATAGACAAAGCTATCAATGCATGTGCCTGGGCATCTCTGCCATCCCAACGAATCTGCTCTACAGTAGGTGCAACAGAAACAACAGCACGAACAGGAATCTGTGGAATATCATCTTCGACACCATCTTCATCAGCTCCAGCACCTCTAGCACCTCCAGCACTTGTATTTGTAGTACCTGTAGTCGCAGGTGTAACAAGACGTCTTTCAACACCCTACACAATGTTCCAGAGTCCTTTTGCAACCAGTACATGTCGCATCATATAAGCCCATAATGGGTAGTTGGTACCATCCAACTTATCCTCAACAGCCAACATACGGAATACATCAGTGCTTTCAGCCATGGCCGGTGACTAAAATACCTTGATGCACAAAATTGATTGTATCTCAAAAAGTTGAACGGAACTGCCCAGACGAGTTCTGCTAGATCTATAGTAGACTTCGAGACGCTTAAACTGGCGAACAGAAATTGTTATATACCTTTGGCACAAAAGGACGAAATAGCCTGCACAAGCGCTACGATAGTGCGTTCGAAGGCCGAAACGAGCTCAGATCGTGATTTTGGCACCACACAGCGAAGCTGTTTTGGTCTCGGAAACACCCTGAGTATGCTCACCAAATTCCGTGCGAATCTAAGACTACAAACGGAGGAGTGTCGACGGCGCCCTAGAAGAAGCGACGACCTGCTCTGATACCAATTGTTGGAGATAGACGTCTGCGGAAGCACGCGAACAGCACAAGGAAGAAGAAGAAGCTTGGAGCACAAACACACAATACTGAATGTATTACTAGAGAATGTACAAAGATAAGTAGCCCATTAGGGCAATAGGTGTATATACAAGCCGGGAAAAAAAAAACCTCCTAAAGAGCGAAAAAAGTGCCCCGGCGGTCCTAGAGTGTTCACACACATCACTACCTAAATATATCAACATATACATATCACATGAACAAGAAAATCCTCTGTTTGAAGTTAATATTCAACCAACAAAAGAAGACTTAGAAGCTTTAATACTATGGAAAATGAAGGATGTAAGTTCAAGATGTTATATCTACAACACAATTTTAGATCACTTGTTTCCATAGATAAGAGGCCTAGAAACATTAGAAGATATATGGAGTGCATTGGAAGATCACTTTAAAAAAACTAATAAGGCTAGGAAAGCTAGCCTATGGTCAGTGTTTACAACATTCAAAAAGAAAGAGTGTCAAAGCATTAGTGATTATTTCACAAAAATGAAATAATTTGAAAATTGTCTTGGATCCATAGATGTAAATTGAAGATCATAGATTGACAGCATAACTACTTACATGTTTGAGAGGAGATGAGAGCTGCAAACCTACAACTTTGAAAATGCGACGGACAATGAGAATCATACAACATTGATGATGAACTAGATTAACACACCAAAAAATGAAGATCATAAGGTCTTTTACATTGACTTTTGTTGTTCTAATCATTTATGAGGAAACATAGAATTAATGTGAGAATTCAAAGAAAGCATGCCTACTAATACAATTCAAACAACTGATAACACAAGACATCATGTGCATTTGATTGGAAAAGTGAAGTGCAAGAGTGGAGTAGATCTGCTCACTAATGTTTTGTATGTTCCCAAAATACATAGAAACTTGATGAGTGTGGGATAAATACTTGAAAAAGGTTTTCAAGTCAAGTTTACAAATGGAGCATGTGTAGAATATCCAAATAATGGATATGTCAAATTTTCTATGGTTAAAAGGAATGTCGACTATTCATTATGAAAGAACAAGTGAATGTTGGTTATTTTTTGCTCACACATAGTGAGGAGGTAAGTATAGAATGGGACCTCTATCATAAGAGGTAAGGACACTTCCATGAAAGATAAATCAAATATGGTGGCAAATAAATCTGTTCAAGGTCTACGTAATGTGGAGAATCAACATATGGTCTATAAATGTGAAGCATGTCAAATGGGAAAGGTGGAGAGATTAAAATTTCAAAAGAAAGGATTCAAACATGATGGAATAGTAGAGGTCATCCATACAAATGTATGGGTACCAACGGAAGAAGGATCAATCAATGGCTCTAGGTATTATGTTATTTTTATTATGTTACAAGATGGATAAGACTAAGTTATGTTTTGAAGAAAAGATCAAAAGTATTTGGGGCTTTCAAGCATTTCCATGCATATGAAGAAAGAATAATGTGTCAAATGCTTAGGAGACTAAGGTCTCATGGAGGGGGAGAATACTTCTCCCAAGAATTCGTTTATTATCTTTGGAATGTAGCTATCAACAGAGAGATAACCTGTAGATACACAACTCAACAAAATGGGGTGGAAAGAAAAATAAGTAAGAGAAGCTTGGTTGAGTTTTCTAGGGCTATTCTAAAGGGAAAAAAATATCCAAATTACCTATGGTCTCAGTCTATAAATAAAATTACCTTGTGAATATTTTGCACACACCCACTTAAGTAGCAAAGCCTATTTTGTGTTAATCTTTTAAAGAAATGGGAGCTTGATTATACCTTCAGAACCCATCCACTAAACCATTGACTTCCTTCTCAACAACTCTTTGTCAAAGATGATTAGTTATAAGTAGTGGATAACTATCTTTGATAGTTCAAACATTTATTTTATTAAGGTTTGTATAAGCCCTAGGTTTACCATTTGTTTTTGGTAAAACCACTACTGGAGATATCAACTTAATGTACTCTATCTCATGTATGAGTTTCACAATCAATAGTTTATCGTTTTCTTCCTTAGATTTTGATGACTATTTATCATTGTATATATAATGCCTCTATTTACTTGGTTTAGCATTTGATGCAATAGGAATCGTGTGTATAGAGATTCATGATCTATTCCTTTAATATCCTTATAATTATAGCCAAATATATCTAAATTCTCTTAGTAACTGAATTAAGGCTTTCTTCTTCTGCCAATGTCCTATCATTTGTTATAAGAAATGTGTCTATCTTCTCCTCCTTCTTGAGTGATTACTAATTTTCTTTGTTTGTTATAATTATCAAATTAATGAGGTCTCTTTTTCTCTCTTTGTGGTTTTAGATCTAAGAAACATATCTCCTCCTCATATTTCTTGAGGTTTTGTGGAAAATCAAATTTACCCTCTTCATTTTAATTACTTACAATTTTTTCTTTTTACTCAATCTTTGAATTCCTTCTTCTTTTTTTCTTTGTAATGTTTAATATTCATGTGTTTTTTTCATATTTTATCTTTCATCACATCTGTTTCTCCCCTATTCTCTAGATATCAAGTTTTATTCTTGAATTCCAAACATCCTTCTTCTTACTTTGATTCCAAGTGGAATTATTCTTATTGTTCTTCATTTCATCCACTTTTATCTTCTAAATTTTGCTCAATTTGATTCATTTTAGCCATTTCCAGGCTATATGGAAGATATCATATCCTTCTTCATTTTATAAGTTTATGCCTACACTTTATTCATTTTCTCCATGTGATGTAGACCATGTATGTGTCCATCCATAGGGTTCAAAATCTTCATGATTGAATACTTAAGGCATGTACATTTCATCATCTATTGTTCTTTCATTCACACAATCCTCTTCTCTAAGGATAAGCCTTTTAGGAAGTTTTGTATATGTTGGTCCTTATGTCGAGACTTGAGCTTCACTTTCACTTATCTCACTCATGGATCAGAAAGTCTCCCCAATAGATCCTTATCATTATGAGATTTCTTTGACTCTTTTGGATTCACATCATGGTAAGTTCCTTTTCTAAAATTGGCTTTAGGTGGATTACCTTGATATCACAAATAAAGAAAATCTTTTTCCCAATCCTAGAAAGCATTTTGTCTTATTAATGGTCTTCCCACAGTAATCGCATAAGATATTAAATGTGGAAATTCTATAATTGAAAATGTATGTTCCATCTCTATTCCACATGTTTTGATTATTACCTTTTTTCAAAATCTAAAGCTTTTTAAACATTTCCATCAATTGATGCTAATGTCATTCTAGTATATTTGAGTTTTGTAGCACCCCACTCTTGCCATATCTTTTTGGTCATTATTGCCCCTACTCATACTCCAATATCTTTATTGGGAGTTGCTTGTTTTCCTTGAAGCTATATTGAAAGTAAAGTATTTCGTTTTTCACCTTCACAAGATCATCCATTCTTATCCACTAGTAATTTTAATCCGTAATCTATTGCTGATTTATTCTCGTCAAGATTTTGATTCTTCTCAACATTTTTGACATACCATTTCAATTGAGGAATCCACTTCATCAATTATTTTAAAGTTATTTTACTTAAAGTTTTCAACTCCTCATTCACTTTTACTTCTATGATTAATGGCACATCCATTTGACAGACTTGGCTTCTTTCTCGTTCATCACATTATTTGATTTCTATATAAGGAAGAACATCATCCTTATAACACTCTTTGCTTTTCCATCACTTCGCTCTAGAAAAAATCTAGATTTTATTTTTGGAGGCACATCTTCCAACATTTTCATAGTTAAGTGAATATTTTTTCTACACTTCTGCATTCTTTTAGTCTCTAATTTTGGCACTGGATATAGCTTGTTTTGATTTGCTTGTTGTGATCCTTCTTTAGTTGTGTCTTTTGTATGCTTTCATTAAAGTTTCAAGATATAGGTTTATTATAGAAAAATTCATCCCTATTGTCATTTCTCCATTTTTTCTCTAGGGTAAAATATTTCAAAGTTCTCTTTTGCTCTAAATGAGGTGGATTTTGATGACTAGAAAATTGATTTGAGTGATCTTTTCGAACACATAAAACCTTCTGATTTGTGTGAATCTTGGACTAAAAAGTTTGGCAATTGCACCTCATGGTCTTGCTATAGCTTGAGCTAATTCTTTTGTGGATTAAATTTTACTTTCTACACTAACTCTTTGTTCATATAGCGTGAGATATGATCCTCTAATATCCTATATGTCAATGGCTTCCTTTATATACGAGTATAGGTCTTGAGGTCATTTTGGCATAGATAACTTTTCATAATTAGGGCATCTATCCAAATATTTTTCAAATATTCTTGGAGCCATTCTTACACTCCCCTCAGGTCTTTTCTTGAAACTATGGAGCAATGTACTTGTGCTATGCATGATCCCTCCTATGGACAACTCCCCAATGAAATCTTCTAAACATATCTCCTTCCTTAAATGTTGAAACCAAGACAAAGCTCATCCTAGCAATGTTAGTACAAATGCTTAAAATTGGATCATGTATTCATTTACTTCTTCTAGCCTCAATATTATCTTATAATCTTTCACATGATTATAAGGATTAGCAGACCCATCATATTGTGTTTTGATACATTTAACCACTTGTGATGGTCTAAGTTTCCTTTCTAGATTATACCAATCATTTCTTCTCCTAATAGGAAATTATTCCATTGCTTCTGCCTCTCGTAAGAAAGGATTAAATGAAACTTGGTGACTTCTTTCCCTTTTGTGGCTCTAGTAGAGTATGATGTCTAGTAGTTCTTTGATTCTCATAATTTTATAAATTTTTTTCCCTAGTTTCTTTGTTAGCCGCTTGATCAAAGTCATTAGTTTCACCAAGATTGGTGGTCAAAATATGAATATAGTCATGCCTATCATGAATACAAAGCTTCTAGAAGGTAGAAACACTATGGGTGACATCAAGAAACAAATTGAGAATCTTGAGAGGATCAATTATCATCTTGGTTAAGAATATCATACTACCTTATGGGAAGGGGGCTTTTCGGATTTTCTAGTCTATAAGACTTAAACCCATACATAGAACACATTACCCCAAATTAGAATCAAAGGACTATTATATAGGATTTTCATGAGAGGGATCAAAACGTGATCTTTAATCTATCCTAACACATTAATGGCTCTATGCTAGGGCATATTCAAGATCTAGACACATTAAAGAAGGTATCAAGGTTTATAGAAAGGCTAAAGTCTACCTATACAAAGGATATGAAGATACAACTGAAGAATGATCTCGATAACCTTAGGAAAGCATCCAATCAAATCATCAATGAATTTCTTCTCAAGGATGAGGAGATATAAAATGCACTCGTGTCAATGGGATCTGTAGAATATGATAATGGCTTAGTATCATACACTCTAAATGGGCTTAAAGAGGATGAAAAATGGAAGACCTTTACAATTATAATCTATGCCAGAGACTCCTTTGAAGATTTTGAATAGCTTTGATCACTTATATTGAGTGGAGAACTCAACTATGGAGATGAAAAATTCAAGGGCATGCAACATTAATTTGTCTATGCACAATGGAGGAACAAGCAAGAGCAATAAATGTGATTAAAGAGGAAGAGGTAGAAGGCACTATCAACAAGGCAACCAAAACAATCAAGGGAGACAATCAAACCAATATGAAGGACACTCGTCAAGAGAAAGAGGAGAAGAAAAAAGTTGGACAAGGTAGATATGGAGGTTTAGATAAGTACTAATCCAAATAATCTAACATTCTTGAAACCTAACACATTATGCTAAAGCTTTCTATCAAATGAATCAAGGTAAAAACTAGAGAGGTGAAGGTAAATCTGGTAACTCATTCAATACATGAGATGATGATCATTTTTTAGTCATGAGGTATAGTGGTGAGGCTAAAGTACATGATGAATTATGGAATATGGATAGTTTTTGTAGTAACCATATATAGGAAAGATAACAACTCTTTAGCAATCTAGAAGCATCCAAAAAAAGAGGTTATATGGAGATATGTGACAATACAGAGCATGAGATTCAACAAGAAGGAGCTATCAAGCTAGAAGGAAACTAGAGAACACGAATCTTATGAGACAAGTCATATGACCCATTACCAATAAGAATGTAATATTTGTTGGAAAACTGGTTAGAATGGATTATCAAGTGAAGCTGAATCTTAGGGATTGCTTCATAGAACATCCAAGTAATGGTTATGAGCTAAAAGCAAAAGGGAAGAACGAAAGTAAAATGTCTACACGATGTAGATAATGCAAAAATCATCAAGTTCATATAGATAATAAGATAGGATAGTTGGATATGTGGCTTAGGAGATGTCAGCACTCAAAGGATGAAGGAAATGAAGAAGAAGAAATTGGTAATAGGAATACAAAACTTCTCATTGTGAATGTTGCATCAAATATTTGAAGCTTTCCATCTTGGAAAATCAAATAGGGAAGAGTGGATATGGATTAGATGTTGTGCTAGATCTTGTGCAAACATATGTATGAGGGCCACGAAGGGAGCCCAACACCTTTTGTAGGGCCTCTCAGTCGAGAATCAATCAATAAAAATCTACCTTCAAGTCGCATAAGGATCCGCCCATGCAGACTATTGAGGATTAGGTGCCAGCCTCAGAAAATTACCGCCATCCACCAAAACATGTCAGAATGTGTTAGATCAATTATACATTAAAGTTGGCCTGCTCCTCGTCATCTCCAAACATTGCTAGAAATAAACGTAAGTTGGCCTCCGAGTTAAAAACTCACACGGTTCATCAGAGATGATTGTAGTTCTCAGAAAATTGTCACCATAATAAGATCGTTGGATTGGCCTCCGATCAGATCATATGTGTTAACCCCTCATGTTGGTTGTCAGATGTTCAAAAAACTTTGACCTCCCCCGTACCATCTGATCATGCCCATATATATAGTTAATCCTTGCCGAGATCACTATCGGAATTTCCTATATTTTAATCGATTCTCAACTCTAAACTTAGAGCTCACCAAAATAGCACGCTCCTCCATCTTTGGTCTCGTCTTTATTTCAACGCTATAATTAGAGTTCTCCCAAAAGGTCTTTGAATTGAGCGTCCTTTTTTTGCATTACTTATCACAATTGGATAAATAAACGTATATTGGTGAGTTCATTAAGAGTTAGTTTGCATGATTATTAGCGCAATACCAAAAACTACATTTGATAATGGTTTTTCATAATATAACTTTGGAACATCCATTGTAGTGGATATATTGTACAAAAGCCGGTTGTTCTCTTCATCCTTTGGAAGGTAACTCTGCTTGAAGTTGGAGAAAGCTTTAATCATAACTTGACTTGAAATCATCATATTGAATTTGAAATCACCTGCAACATTCAAACTTCATCATCTTTTGGAGGACGCATCATATATAAACTCTTGCTCATAATCTCTACCAAATCTTCATCAAGTTGGGGAGAGAAAATTCTCTTTGACATTCACCCCCATCAAACTTGCAGAGCATCTTGATGGGCCAACCTGAAAATACTCATTAAATAATATCAAATTCTTTTAAAGGAATCAAATGATTTTCATATTATTTTTTTATGAAAATCCTCATGGAGCTCATTTAACTTCAATATCGTATTTAGGACATATCAAATCACAAAGTAAAGCTATTAATTGTTTCACTCAACACTTCATCAATTTAAGTTCCAATCATTTATAAACTTTGCAAAGATCATCATGAAACAAAACTCTTTTTCATTCATTCAAAATAAGGTTTCTCTGTATATAAGTACTCACATATAAGCAATCAAACATGTCAAAGAAATCAACGAGATGTACTCATACAAACATCCGCCTTGTTTGCCCAATTTCTAACCACTAGATGTGTTTGCCACAACTAGCTTTTCTTCATCTTCAACTTCATACAAGTATGATTTGTATTTTTCATGTAGGTGATATTCATAAATACCTTTTTGGCATAAAGGAAGGTATAAAACTCCGTTCATCATATGGGCGAAAGTCAAAGTATCTTTTTGGGGTGGAAGAAGGTATAAACTCCCGTTCATTATATTTTTTTACATTCACAACTTTTCTGTTTTGAAGGGGAAAGGCTTAACCCCTTATTCCAAGCTAAGGATCTAGATGCATATAGGAGAGAGACATAGGATCTCAGAGACAAGAGGCATACATCTATAAGATCATACATATATAGAAATACTTTCATCATTTGAAATGAATTGCAAATACCTTTTTTTCATATAAAATCCCTACTTAATTCATAAACTAGAAACATAAATCAAATTTTGTGTTCCTACTTTGGCTAAATAGAATCACTTTATAATTTGATAAACCAAATTCTAGATCTGTTAATCATATTTGTTGCCATGAAATGCATGTGATATGCATAAATCAAACACATAGAATATTTAGATCATAGATAAATACCACCTAGAATTTAGCTTAATCTTCAATGTTCAATCTTCAAATTGTTCTTCAAATCAACCTCAAACAATCTTTAAATTCATCTTTAAGTCATCTTCAATTCATGGTCAAGTCATAATCAAATCATGCTAGAAAATCATTAGCTTTCTTTATCGATGTAATTCATAAGAAATTTTTCAATTACTTAATATTTTCTTATTGGAAAATATAAATGTGATTCATAATCAATTCATATTCTTCATTTGAATTTAAGAGAAAAAATATAATAGATGTGATTCATAATCAATTCATATTCTTCACTTGAATTTAAGAGAAAAAATAAAAATTATTCACCGAACAAAAATCAAAATTCTCAGAGAAAATAGTTGAAAAGACTTAGGAAAAACCTTGAAAAATTTTGGGAAGGCAATGATCTATACATATCTCCAATTTTTGAACATATGGAACTTCAAATATGGTAGAGAAAGATTGTAAAGATAAATACCAACCATATATACCATGTAGTTAATGAAGTATTATAAATTATATCACTCCGTGATAAAATTTCCTTATAGTCAAAATATCTATCAACATTAACAACCTCCCTTGGCATCTCATTATTTTCAATATATTCATTCGTATCATCACCCATTTGTGGAACATATTCATATCTATCAAAATTTTCATTATCATTCGGAAAACTTTCATATGGTTGAGCATTGGTATATCTCTCATAAGCCTTTGATTCTTCATTTTTATCATTTTCGAATTGTGAAACATTAAAACTTTCATTTCCATATGGTTGTGCACTATTATATCTTTCAATAACATTTATTTCTTGATTTACTTCATTTCCTAGATCATCATATTCCGTGCTTAAGATAAATCAAAGAATGCAAACTCATTAATCTCATCACAATGTTTATTATTTATTCCATTAGATTGATTAATTTCATCACTATTGAATGAAGAGGAAAACAAATCATCATTTTGTTTGATAACCTGATTTGAACAATCAAAAATATTCTCAATACCATTTATTTAAATACTCATCCCATGCATCATCTTCTACATTGTTTGTATTTTGTTCATTCATGAAAGTCAAGTGATCAAAATGTAAAACATTATCAAATTTCATATAATCTTCGTTATTGACTTTGTGAGATGGAATGAATTCTTTAGATTCATTGATTTTTTCATTAAGATAATAATTTTTTGCATTAAGATAATAGATATGGGTCTCACTTCTCCAAGGATTGAACTCTCCTCCCACTCTAAATACTTGACATCAGAAGTTTGAAATTCTTCATTGGTTTTAATTTCATCCATTGATGTAGATTCATCCTTGACTTTATTAACATCATTTATCTTCTCACTTTTATAATTTTGTTCATTTATATCTATAATTTTGTTCATTTATATCATAGTTATGAATAGATGTTTATTCCTCTACTTCATAGTCTTCTAGTTCATAGTCATAATCTTCTAATTCATATTCTTCCTCACAATAGTCATCACATGCCAAAGATTCTTCTTTAGATTGATCAGTTTCAGAATCACTATGTACGCTCTCCAATTTCACTACAGAAAATCCTTTCTTTGATTCAGAAAGATTCTCGTAAAGTTTTTGCATTCCTCCCTTTCCCTAATTAACAACTAAAGGAAGATGTGTCCTATAATCACACAAATGTTTTTCAATGTCAATGACAAGTCATCGTTCCTTAGCTTCCTTTAAAGCCTCACAACTATAGGTAAGATGATGAGTGGAGTCACACCAAATACATCTTTTGCGAATTTGATGCTCATTTAAAGTTCCTTTGGTTGGTTGATTGAATAGATTGAGCTACTATTGGAGGATTAGGAGTTGAAATAGGTTGAGGAATATAGTAGGTTGAGTTTGTGTAGAGAATTTATCTTGTGAATTCATTGCATAGACTATGTTTTGTAAAGCGAATACCTCCTTTGATATGTTTTCATGCATTTGCATCATATTATCCAACTTATTGAATAAAATTTCAGAGTATAGATCATTTGGAACTTTAGATGTAGATGCAGCTGGCTCAACCTTCCAAGCTATATGAGACTTTGTAGGTTGATGAGTAGAGGGTAAAATAGGAGATGGATTAAGCATTGAGTCATAAAGATGACTAGATTGACGTTGCTTCATATGTGCAACTACCTCAACCACTGTCTCCACAATAGCCCAATCATGAGTTTGAATTGGATTTGGCCTTAACCTATGTGACGTATCAAAGTATTTGTTATTCTTAATTTGAGATGCTTTTAACTTAGTAGTAGCTTGTTCTATCTTTTCATTTTCTTGCTCAAGTTGTTGAATTTTTAGAGCCAAAACATCTTCTATAGACAGACTGTCATGCCATGGAAGAGTAGTCCACATAAGTATTTGAGTATGAACACGAAAAATAGGTTTTTGGGAGTACATTAACTCTACTAGCATATAACCCATTGTTCTAGTACAAGTCATTCTATCAGCCATTATAGGCTTTAGAAATTGCAAATGGTTTAAATTTTGGCCAAATTTTAAGATCACCATTATAATTCAAATACTATAAATTTTGGCCAACTTTTAAGATCACCATTATAGGCTTTAGAAATTGCTTTTATGATTGGAGAATGTCCTCTTTGTATTTTTGCATTAGCTTCAGGGTTATAAGCAGGTGTAAGAGCTAAAAAAATTCCATGCCTAGCAAAGTAGCCTCTAGCTCCTTGAGCATCTTATTCACCACTATCCACCACTACTTTCTCAACATAACCAAATCTTGATATTACATCTTCAAGTAAAATTTACAAACATTGTATGTTGTTTTTGATCGTAGGGCTTGACCTTCTACATGGTTTGTAAGGTCTTCGCATGCAAGTACTATACACCTCATTTTTTCTATACCTTTGGGCATAGTCACTTGGTGAACATCCCATTTATAATGTATACATGGTGGATAGGTAGGACGTAAAGGCTCCCTATGCTTAACTAATGAATGCATTTGTGATATATCACAAGAATTCACATAGTCCATTACATTAACATAGATTCTTGGCCACCAGTTACTTTCTCTAATCTTCTCATAAATAGCTACAAATCCCTTATGTTCAGCTGATAAAGTATCGTGAATATTTTTTAGGAATTGCATTTGAACTTTTTTAGTTCCTAGTACTCTTTGTGGAAATTTAATCTTTCTCCTTGCATATCTCCAAATTAGTCCATCTTTTAAGACGAAATTGAAAGCCCTTTTTCTAATATACTTAAACCTATTTGAAGACCATGCAGGTGATCTAATCAAAGTACTAAGATATATTCCAATGTCTTGCCACTCTCCTTCATATTTATCAGTGTTAAATTATTCATACAGTTATGCTTGAGATTCATAATTAATTGCATTAGTATCTAGCTCGAGGTTTTCATCTTCATCATCGCTAGCTCTAGAAAACATATCGACAACAAAACTAGACTTTCATGCAATATGTATTAACACCAGATCTATAAATTTAATGTAAGAAATACATCTTAGCATAGCGATGTTAGGTGATGAACAAATTGTTTTCATTCCTATAAGTAGTAATTAGTGTCTCTCTACAATTACATTGGCTCCAATAAAATATTCTTTATCATTTTTTAATGTGGTCACTAAACCCCATAGTTCTCTTTTAATTTGAGGATAATTTCTTTGAGTTTCATGTAATATTTTGGATCCAAATTGAATAGCATATCTTTTTCCCTCTTTATCATCGTGACCAATAATTTATCCTATGCCTATGGGACTCATATCCACAGTCAAAATAATGGGCTTTTAAAATGAATAATTCACACATTTTAAAAGATAGGCATTAAGAAGCAGTTTCTTAAATTTTTGCATAGCTTTTGAATGCTCTTTTGTCCATAGAAACTTTTGATTCTTTCTTAGCCATTCAAGAGCTTTCCAATGATATATCACATTAAAAATTTGGAGATGTTTCATGGATTCAAAAAAGAAATCCTAGTTTCTCTTTTCACGTATTCTTTTTCTTTTCACATATGTTTCACATCTTAGTTTTTCACATCAAAAGCCTCTAAATTGCACTAAAAGCAAGGCTCTTTCTCTGAAAATTAGGCGCCTCCACATATGGAGCCAAAAAGCATAAGAAAGTGTTTTTAACTCCATATGTTGTATTTTATGTTTCCTAACTTTATTCTTTTGTTTATGATCCTTTCAATCTCTTTATGCACTTAGTTTTGTGTTTCACTTGTTTGTTTATGTTAAAAGACTTTTAGAATGAGTTTCTTAGTGTGTAGGTCATTTGTTGAAGATGCTAGTGCTTCATCAACAAAAGAGGATAAATTGAATTTCCTAAATTCTTCTTTAAGAAACAAACATGTGCTTATTATTTTGGATTACCAATAGGAGATCACATAAACACCCAAGTGAATAAATATTTTACAAGAAATTTAGAAGATATTATTACTCCTAGGGAGTTAGAGATAGTATGTGAGGAATCAGGTATTAGTACTAGAGCATACACTACATTGTATAATCTTTTCAAGCAGGCACTAGAAAACAAAGGTATTTTGCAGAGTATTTTTCCTTGCACTTACAAGGTATATTTAAAGAAGAAGATTACCAATGAGGATGTACCTAATAATCATGTAAGTTACTTGTATATAGAAGATGTTATGATTGCATCCATTTATCATTGTGCCACATCAAAAAAGGAGTTGAAAAATTCATCTAGAAAGCGATTTATCTACACAAAGTACAACAACATATTTGTCAATTCGGAGAGGCTTCAAAAGGAAATGGTTAAATTTTACAAATCTACAATTCAAGGTATATCTATTGTTGTGATAATGACACTCATAGTATTTTTATCCATAAAGCTTTTGTTATTTTATGTAGATTTTGATTCCAAACTCAAGTTTATATTGAATCTAGAAAAATGTCAAATCATAAAGGGATGACGTATGGAGAGACTTAGTGTGAAACTCATGAATGAAGGTATGGCCCATGCCATTATTGATGAAAGTGAAAACTCTACTAATCACTTCATGTATAGCATTCAATTTGAGAAAGATATATGGAGGTAAGGTGCTATTAAAGGAACTAAACAATCCAATGATGTTCTATCATGGATTTTTATAAGGAGCCCATGGAGCAAAGAGGTGATAACTTCTCAAATTCATGGTGCAAAAATCAATGTTGAAGGCCTATGTGATTTTGAGCTAGGGTTGCACTTGGGAAGAGACTTAAAGATTATAAAATGCATGTTAGGGTGTAAAGAAGTCACATCTGCTCTCTATCCATGTCCATGTTGCACACAAGGTTATAAATGAACAAGATTAAAACAAGACAACATAGTTGATTTAGCTAATGACATAGATGCATCTCCATATACTAAATGGGATATACCTTTAATGAGGTGTCCCATAATAGGCACACCTAATCTTGACATTTTGAATAAGGATTGGAATCCCATTATTCCATTCTTTAGTTAATGTTCACTTTTGCACCTTTCATGCCTTCATGATTTGAAACTCCATATAGAATATGTGTGTACCATGAAGGGAGTTGGTAAATTTGTACAAGATATAAAAAAATTGGAGAAACTCATTAATTCATTTGGTTTTCATGGTGGAAACATAACGCTAGTTGTTAGAAAAGTTGGGGAATCTCAAGATAGTTTACAACAAGTGTCAATGATAAGGAATAAGGAAACACATTTTTTTAGAAGAGGCACTAGCAATCAAAATAATGAACATTATGAGGTGTGATAAGACATATATGCATGATCACAATAGACCATGGTTCTCAACTTGATCTTTGTAATAAGACAAAGAAGGTTTGGTCATGCTTAGAGAAGTTGATAAGCTCAATGGGTCTTACTAGCTGTAGTGATATTCAACATCAATCTTTTTAAGAGACATTAGTGGAGTTCACGAAGTGTTTCATTCAATCTCGGGGAGAAAGCAATATAATACACTACATTGTAAGTCTATTTGATCTTTAAAACTATTCATTGCACTTAGTTTTTTCCTATGTACTTAACAATTTTTAGCATATTGTATTTGCACATGGAGCATTTTTCATGCATTGATATGGGTCATTGGAGATTTTTTGTACCCAAGGAACAAATAAGTCACACTAAAAAGCGAGAGGTGTGCACTTCAAAAACATGGGACATGGTGGTGTTCCAATGCAATCAAAATATATGGAGGAGATGTTTAATTGGTTTTACCGCAATACATTGTCAAGAAAGTTTTTGTGGAACGCTTTAGGGACTGAGTACAACAAATGGATGGATTTTGCATCAGGTGCATGTGAACAATGCCTTCTTACATGGTTAATTGTATGAAGAAGTATACATGGACTAGCCACAATGATATGAGGATTAAAATCACCAAGAATATTTCTACACATTGTATAAGGCTCTATATCGGTGTATACAACCCCCTTGTTCTTAGGATGCAAGGATTCTACATTGTTCAACCTCCATTGGATTCTCTATGCGTGATGCAAGTCACTCATTATATGCAAAGAAGGGTGATGATGGGATCAAGATTGTGGAAATTTATGTTTATGAATTGATTTTAGGTGGAGATAGTGAAGAAAGCATCAAAGAGGTAAAACAACTCCTTATGCAAGAGGTTGACATGAAATATCTTATTGTGTTGCGCTATTTATTGGGCATTGAGTTTACACATATAATAATAGGTGTATGGATGTCCCAAAGACAATGTGCCTAGAGTATACTACAAAAGTGTGGCATTGACAATTGTGAGATAGTTTTTATGCCATTATATAAGAATTTGAAGTTGATTACTACATTACATGAAGCATTCAAAAATGGTACTTTGCACAAGAAAACTATGGGAAGTTTTATATATCTCATAATAACAAGACTAAATCCAAGCTTCATTGTAGGAATTCAAATTCCATTTATGTAGGTTTCAAGAAAACCATATTTAGATGCCTTGAGATGCACTCTACTTTATGTGAGTTCTATCTTGGATTATGCATTGTTTTATGAAGTTGTTCTAAAATTGCAAGTTCATGGATACATGGATTCGGATTGAGTTGGTAGTATGTGTTTATATAGTTTGATAGTGATGTGCATGAACACACTTAGGACCACCAAGGCACTTTTTTTCTCTTTATGAGGCTTTTTTCCATGGCTTGTATATATGCCCATAAATGTAACAGGTCACTGATTTTGGTAAATTCACTTGGTAAAAGCATTCACTGTTGTGTTGTGATCCAAGTTTCATCTTCTTCCTTGTGTTGTTCGGGTGAATTCGCAAGTATCAGTTTGCAACAATTGGTACTAGAGCAAGTCAAGGATTCATCTAGGGTATCATCACCACCCCTCCTATTAGAGTCTCAGAATCACACAAAAATGGTGAGGATAATCAAGGGGATAGGGGTTCAAAACAACTTTGCTATGTTGCATCATAATTTTGATTTGAGTTTGTTTTGGCCTTTTAATGCTTTATTGTAGCATCTATGTAGGATCTTTAATCCCTTTTGTGCAAAATATATATACAAGTTTATTTTTTCTAGTACAAGTGCCTCGAAGTTTGCAACATATTTTGTAGAACTCGATAGGGTGATTTTGCTCAACTTGTCAAGATACTTTAGTTTTTTGCATCAAGGTATTTTTTTTCAATGGCCATGGTTGAAATCAATGATGTATTATACATGTTGGTTGTTTAGAATACATTGGATGTTATTACTAATTACTGATTGTGGGCATAGATGATGTGTCATGAAAGCAAAAGGATTATGAAATATTATGTAGGGTACTGAAAAACACCCTACTACACCTGTAGATACAATTATTGAATGTGATGCAGATGGTGTTGAAGATGATGACGTTTAGACTCTTGTTAATGTTACGATTCCTATGACACCTACTATAGGGAAAACACATTGCAATGGTAGAGATGCATAGGCACATGCATTTATAGTTTTGTTGGTCAAACGTGCCATTATCTCCTACATTGGCTCTTGTAGGATAGCAAAGGATGCTTGGGATACACTTACAACCTTATATTAGGAAAAAAATGATGTTTGTGTTGCTTACCTGTGAAAACAATTAGAGAGTGAGCACATGAATGAAGGAGATTCCATTGAAACATTTTAACAAAGATCAAACATTTCAAGTGATTTCTACTAATGAAGAATTTCTAGATAGCTCACTTGTGTAGATTGTTCTTAATTTTCTTCCATATTGATATTATAGTTTTACTTCTACTCATCAATCTCCAAGCAGAGCAAGTCCATAATACATGTTGTAGATCAAGATTTCCTACCTACTCAAAAGGGCAGAGGTAGGAGGAGCTTGATCTACAGCTTGATTTTCAGGCTATCTAAAAAACCTTGATCTACAACATGATTGTCAAGATACTTTATTTTTTCTGCATCAAGCTATTTATTTTGGTGGCCATGGTTGAAATCAATGATGTATTCTTCATGTTGTTTGTTTAGGATACATTGGATGTTACTAATTACTGATTGTGGGCATAGACGATGTTTCATGTATTGGTAGCAAAAGGATTATGAAATATTATGTAGGGTATTGAAAAACACCCTAATACAACTGGAGATACAACTATTGAAGGTGATGTAGTTGGTGTTGAAGATGATGACGTTTAGACTCTTGTTAATGTGATGATTCCTATGACACCTACTATAGAGAAAAGGCATTGCAATGGTAGAGATGCACCGGTATATGCATTGATAGCTTTATTGGTCAAACATGCCATTATACCCTACATTGGATCTTGCAGGATAGCAAGGGATGCTTTGGATACACTTACAACCTTATATTAGGAAAGAAGTGAGGCTTGTGTTGCTTAGTTGTGAAACCAATTAGAGAATGAGCACATGAATGAAGGAGATTCCATTGATACCTTTTAACAAAGATCAAAATTTCAAGTGATTTCTACTAATGAAGACTTTCTAGATATCTCGCTTGTGTAGATCGTTCTTAATGTTCTTCCATATTCATATTAGAGCTCTACTTCTACTCTTCAATTGATGATGAAAGATAATCGAAATTCCTTAACATTTTGAGGAGTTAGTCTCAGTTTTGTTGTAGGAAGATGTGTCCAAGTAGAGCAAGTCCATAATACATGTTTTAGATGAAGCTTTCCTAGCTACTCAAAAGGGCAGAGGTAAATGAAGCTTGATCTAGAGCTTGATTTTCAAGCTATCTAAGATACAAAGATTTTGCATGCACACTTTGGCCATCCCAATATTGCTAGTTTGCTATGTATGCATAGATCTAAAATGTTGTTCTCTTTGTCCAAACTTGAGGCACCTTGTGAACATGTATGTGAAGGTTGTACTTTGGGAAAAATGGAGTGCTCTTTTGTCCCTAAAGATGGTTAGTTTGAGCTATGCATAAATTGTAGCTTGTTCATTCTGATGTGTGTAGTCTTAGGCAGTCACCTTCTTTTGGGAATGACCTTTACTTTGTGTATTTCATTGACAATATCTCTAGCCCTGGATGTGTATATCTATTAAACACAAAGTCTAAAATATTTTTGTGCTTCAAACAATTTTTGTTTATAGTTGAAAATGTCTCAATATGTAAATTGGGCACCCTCTATTGTAATCGAGAGGGACAAAACATATTGACTATCCACTTTGCTACCTCTTTTTACAAGTGGATAGTCAAGTGGTGGTTTGAATAAGGTGATTTCTAAGCCTTTATAGGTTCCACATGATGATGCAGATCATTCCATTTCTTATGTAGGTCTACATGATGCACTTGTTGATGAGAGGGCTCATATAGAAGTGACAAAAAGTATGCCTGAATGGTTGGTACAAACTTTTACAGATAGAAAATTAGGTGCACCTCTTTCATATTTTACTCGTTTAGGATCTTATAGTGCTTCTTTTGCATCACATTTCTATGCAGTGACTGCCTCTAGTCTTTGCAATGGGAGTGAGCCTATTTCTTTAAATGAGGCACAAAATAAAAAAATAAACGAGTTGGCTACTATGCAATCAGAATATGATGCTACTATGAAGTTGTGTGATTGGTCTTTATGTGAATGACTCCAAGAAAAAAGGCCATTGGCAATAAATGGGTATAAGTCGAAATCTAAACTTGATGGAATAGTTGATAGGTGTAAGGCTAGTCTTGTTGCTAAATGTTATGCTCAAGAGAGGGGAATTCATTTTGATGAGAGCTTTGATCCGACATGTCAAATGACCATCGTTCCTTGTATGTGTGCACATGTTGCTCATCATGGTTGGAATGTTCATTAGCTGGACATTAAAACTACATTTTGTTGCAAGTGATATATTTTTGCATCCTCGTAGTCTTAAACATTGGCACATACTTAAGCTCATCTTTCACTTCTCAACTACTTGGATTGTTTTCTCCCAAGGGGGAATCATTACCGCAAGATCTACATGCTTTTTTTTCACTTTCACTAGGCTGGTTGTTATGACAATCGTGTGTACACTATTGGTTTTGCTTCATGCTTGGAAGCTCTTACATATCTTGGTTGAGCAAGAAGTAGCCTACTATGGCCACTTCTAGTTGTGATGCTTAGTATAAGGTAACTTTCATAGTCATTGTTGAGTGTGTGTGGCTAAGATATGTTTGGCGCATTTGGTTGTTGGTTAGCCTTTTGCAAGCACCCTCTCCACTTATACCTAGGGTGCATTGGTAGTTGCAAGGAACATTGTGTTCCATGCTTGCAAAAAGCACATTGCGATGCATTATCATTACATTATGGAGAGGTTCTCTATTGGAGAGATCGATTTGGCATATGTTCCCACACAGGATAATGTTGCACACTCTGCCTAGGGAGAAGTTTGAAGCTTTCTAGAAAGCTTTGGGATTACGTCCTTTTGTGTTGGAACTTTCATATACATGAGTGGGAGCTCCTTGTTCACAACATCACTCCTGGGGTGGATTTGTTAATATATTGTGATAGTGATGTGTGTGAACAGACTTAGGACTTTCGAGATACTTTTCTCTGACCTTAGGATTTTTTTCCCCTCAGCAATATATATCCGTATAACCCTAATGGTCACTAATCGTTGGGAATTCACTTGGTAATTCATTTAGTGTTGTGTTGTGCTCCAAGCTTATTCTTGTTTCTTGTGTTGATGAGCCTCCCCAGGCCTCAACCTCTAATAATATTCTAGATAGAAGATCTACCAGTTTCTCTCCACTCTCACTTGGGAGTGGAGTAGATACAAAAGCAATAAGAAAAAAACCCACTATTTCTTTCTTGAGTATAGAGGGTGATTATAGAGGTGTTGCAATGGCTCCATATGAAGCATCATGACTAGAGATGTTGCTTGTAGATTTGAGATAAGATCAAAACTAAAACTAATGGATTAAGGGTTCCTAGATCTAAGTCATCCATATTAATAAAATCGTGGATAGAGGCAAACACTCATACTCAAACGCGGAAGGTTATCCTAAACTATCAGCCTTAACTCTTATAGGATCAACTCAAAATGTGTTTGATGTCCGGTTCACAATGTGAGCAAGGTTTATGCTTAGTAATGCAGGTAAGGAGCCAAATGACATGACCTTTAGAGATTTTGAGACACGATTCCATTACATTGAATTCTGAATACAAACTTAAAAAATCTTGGAGATGCAAATCATTCAATTTGATTTGAAAAGAAACTAAAAAAAACGTTGGAGATGCAAATCATTCAATTTGATCGTAAACTTTGAATCAATGAGATATTCTCGATTGTTGAATCGCAACTCTTTTAAATTGTGATTCAAGAGAAACTTTTGATTTTCAAAGCCGAAGTATTGAATTAAAAACTTTATTCCATGACCTAACAATTCGTATTCTCCAACATTTGTTTATCATCCTTACATTTTTCACTTCCTAAAAAAACCTTCAATCAAAGATGATAGAATCTAGAGAATGTCAGAAACATCTTATTCTTCTTTTATAATACCTTGTTTTGATATCATGTTCGGAACAAAATGAGAAAGAAATTACCTAAATCTATGTTCAGCGCGTATGATTTATACATAGGAAAGGTATTCTCGATTCTACTGAGAAAGTCATCTTCATTTTTCCTCATTTAGTGGGAAAAATAAACCTTTGGAAATACCTTGCTTCGTGATAGAGTAGCAGCCAATTATGTCTATCTTTTGGTGCAGAGCACACCCTCACTTCTCATTGTGGAAACACACCCCTGTCATACATCTGGAAGCATCTCTCAAAAAATACTCTTTTGTTTCTATATAGCAGAAATCAATTTTTCACCGATCTCTTTTGATCGGGAAGGTAAAAGAAAACAGTTATTTTCTGTAATCATAAGGTTACCACGGACTAATTTTCCTCAATCATGTCTTCTTCTTCAACAGTTTTTTACAGCACATCTAAGCTTCATCTATAAACTCTATAACCCATTAATCGTAACATGGTCGAAAAAATGATACATAGAACCTGATCTCTGTGTATTATGCACATAGTGGCAATTCTGACCTCTCTCTCTCTCTCTCTCTCTCTCTCTCTCTCTCTCTCTCTCTCTCTCTCTCTCTCTCTCTCTCTCTCTCTCTTTGCAACACACGCAGACATAATCATTGTCAGCGGGTTGCCGACTCACATACAGGCAATAAAAAGCATGCATTTATAAACAGTACTCAATGCTCAAAACACACACAACAACATACATGCATACGTAAACACACAGATAGATGTTTAGGCGCATTTACACACAGTAACACAATGATACATTCGCGCATAAAAAATGATACATTCGCGCATACAAAAATACTCTCAGCTACATCGTTTCCGTTCCTCACTTGTAAAATTTTCTAAACACATACCTACTGATAATACTCGTTCATGCAGAAAGTCGCTCCCATGCATACAGTGACATATTTGTAGTCCAGCAGCGACTTCGGCGAGAACAAAGCCACATGATTAATTCTCTCCATGTGCAACGAATATATCTTGAATTATATGCAGAGTGACCATAAAGTAACATATTAACCCTTATCTCCCTTTTTGTACGCGCCAAGGAGCTATGAACACAGTGAAGCTCATATAGTCCATAACATATCGCTCATATAGTCGTTGTCACTGTGTCTTTCCATCACACCGGAACTTGCTTAAAGGCTGTAAAAAAATATAAATAGATAATCTCTAGACAAGTAATGGATGGAATCCTCTGAAGGAGAGGTTTCAGACCTTCAACGTCATTGGCAGTGTTTATTAATTATCTCCTTATAAGCATATCTAGAAGCTTATTAAATGAGAATATATATATATATATATATATATATATATATATATATATATATATATATATATATATATATATATATATATATCGTCAAAAAGGCTTTCTCTCTTCTTGTTTTGCATCGAATTTTTTTCCTCTTCAGTCCATTTCATTGTAGGCACCCTTGCAACCTCGATTTCATCGAAAAGTTTTATTCATTATGTGTTCGCGCTTCAGATCAACCCAGCAGATGATTTAATTCCATGAAAGTTTGAAGTTCTTTTACGTTTATTGGTTTTGGAAGATCCACTATGGCCTTAATTTTTCTCTCATCAGTTGAAATTCCATTTCTAGAAACTATGTGTCCCAACATTCTCCCTTGCCTCACAAAGAACACACATTTCTTTGGATTTAAACATACTCTGTATGTTGTACATTTTTTGAATATATTTTCGAGATCTTTCAAATGATCTTGTCTTTTTAATGAAAAAGTGCAAAGATAATCAACATAGATTTCCATTATATTTCTAAGGAATTCTTTGAATAGGTGACACAGCAGTCTTTGAAAGGTTGCTGGGGCATTGACATGAATATCCAATTTTGAATTTTGTTTATTCTATAGAGCTTTCCTTGTGCCCTTACCTCTACGAAGATAGCTGTCTTCATCTAATATAGATAATTATGAAAACAATGGAAAACACTAACTAGAGAGAGAGAGAGCATAACAACCTTTGAATGATGATAAAGCACTCAATCTTATATGGAAAAATTATGAAAAAGCAATTGTTGAAACTTATATAGGACATGACTGAATCAAGTGAGTAGGATAATCAGAAATGCTCAGATGGGCCTAATCACTTGAAACAATCATCTCTTCTAGATCATCATAATTATTAGAAAACATGGAACATTTCTTATCAGCACTAAGCAAAATGAAAAATCACATATTAAAGGAGGAAAGTAACTCATGAAATTGGGTAATGTAGGACATGACCAATTCAAGCAAATATGATAATCAGAAATGCTCAGATGGGCCTAATCACTTGAAACAATCATCTCTTCTAGATCATCATAATTATTAGAAAACATGGAACATTTCTTATCAGCACTAAGAAAAATGAAAAATCACATATTAAAGGAGGAAAGTAACTCATGAAATTGGGTAATGTAGGACATGACCAATTCAAGCAAATAGCCTAATCAAAAAGTCTCAGATGGCCCTAATTGCTTGAATCAATCATCTCTACTAGACAATCATTATCAATACAAATAAAGGTATATTTCATAGGGGCAAGCCTTAAAAGTGAAAAAGAAATTTTATATGGAACACCACCAATACAAGAAAATAGGCTAATCAAAAATTCTCTTGTGGTCCTAATCTCTTGAATGGGTCATTTCTACTAGATGATCATTGTCAATACAAATAGAGGTAAAACTATTCATAATCATATTACAAAAAGTAGTATATTTTCTTTCAACATTGCATGATGAGGAATCGGGTATTGCATGATGAAAATAAGTCATGAAATTAGGTAGTGTAGGACACAAAGCACTCAGTTGAATAAGCTCACCAGAAAGTCTCAAATGGGCCTAATCAATCGGTTCGATCATGTCTACCAGATAAGGTAGCCACATCGAACTTTCTTACATCTTGCTGTTCTCTGTGAAGGTTGATCTCTTCAAAAATTTCTTTGACTTCAATTTTTTAGTACTTCTCAAAAGAAATATCCAGAGAATCTCTTTTCTCTTCATCAAGCTTGTGTAATTCATTCTTGGTACTTGAGATATGATCAATTGCATGAAAATATTTTTTTTCTAAAAAGATAGTGTTAATATCTCTAATTAGTTTTTTGCTATTATACTATGCTTCAAAACGATCCACTCGAAAAGGAGCACAGAGAAATACTCGACACTATAGAATATAGGTAGTTCAAGAAGTAGCACAAAATGGAAGCATGAAGGGAAGCAGAAAATAGCATAGATTGCGAAGATAATAGAGCAAAGTAGACGCACAAGACTAGATAAAAGAAGAGAAGTTCTTTGTACAGAAAATGCCTCTATATTCACAATGATGGAGTATCACCAACTCTCTACAAAAATGAATTCCTAAGCTCTTTATATAGAGTTTTGGAAATGAATATGTACCAATGATTTTCTTGTACAAAAGTAGTGAAGAAAATTAAAAGTACTAAAGGAATGGATAATAACTATAAAGTTTCTCAACAAATTTTTCACAAAAATAATGGATGGTATTTTAAAGCACTAAAAGAGTGGTCAACTTTTAATGACCCTTTTTATAAAGATAATGTCTGATATCTAAAGTGCTAAAAGAATGGTTTTAAACAAAAAGGCTTTTCCTAAAATGGATGCGCAACATTCTCCCCCTCAAGCTTTGCTTGAATATTCTAATAATCCAATCAATTGTTTGAATCTTTGTATCTTTGTTCCATGAAGAGCTTTTTTCATCATATCTGCAAGTTGATCTTTTAAAGATATAAAAGAAATGTTGATCTCTTTGGAAATTTTCTTCTCAGGAACATAATGGTAATGAACTTCGATATGCTTGGTGTGTGCATTGAAACCTCGATTAGCTTCCAAATGTATACTACTCATATTGTCGCCATCAACTTGTGGAGTTATATAAAGAAGATGTAAATCTTCAAATAACTTTTTGAACCACATTAATTCACATGTCAATTCTGCAAGCACACGATACTGTGCTTCTATAGATGAAAGTGCCACTATTGGTTGTTTCTTTGAACTCCAAGATACAAGTCAATTTTCTGTCATTTATATGTAGCCACTTGTGCTATGTCGGTCATCTTTATTTCCTACCCAACTTGCATCACTGAAAGCTTTAATATCCTGATTAGTATCACGTGAGTAAAATAAACCTTCATTCAAAGTGCTTTTCAAATAGCATAGCACACGCTTAGTTGCATTCCAATGTACATTTGTAGGCTTGTGCATGATTGTGAAAGTACTCCAACTGCATAACCAGTATCAGGTCATGTACTTATAGCATACAACAATGATCCAATCACCGATCTATACATGTCTATATTTTCAAAATGAACACCATCATGTATACTCAATTTTACATTAGGCTCCAAAGGATTTGCAACTATCGTACATTCTGACAAACCAAACTTTTGAAGTAAATCACATATGTACTTCTTTTGACTCAACCATATACCATGTTTATCATAAATAACTTCAATTCCCATTGCATAACATAAAATCCCGAGATCTGAAATGTTAAACTCCTTACCAAGTTTCTTCTTAATTTCATCAATCACATCAATAGCACTTCCTGTACTGGTAAGATCATCAACATAAATGCAATTATACGCACATTGATCTATTACAAACTTAACATATAAAGAAGGATCTACAACACTTGGTTTATATGCTTGAGCTTCCAAATAAGTTACCAATCGATGATTCCAAGCTCTGGGTGTCTGTTTCAAACCATATAATGCTTTTGTTAGCTTGAAAATTAAAATTGGATACTTTGTATCTTTAAATCCTTCTGGTTTCTCCATATAAACATGTTCTTGTAATTGCCTTTTCAAAGATGCATTTTTTATATCAAGTTGAAATATATTCCAACATCTACTTGTCGCAATACTTAAAATTGTTTGTATAGTTGACATTCTTGCAATTGGGCTAAATGTCTCTTCGTAATCAATTCCATATGTTTGCACAAAACCTTTTGCAACTACCCTTGCCTTGTACCTAGAAATAGAACGATCACTATTTCTTTTAATACAAAATACCCACTTATTTACAATTACCTTCATCTTATTATCTCATGGTACAAGCTGCCATGTGTTGTTCTCGTACAATGCATCTATCTCTTCTTGCATCTCATTTGACCAATTAACATTTGAATTTGCATCTTCGAAATATGTAGGTTTTTGTCCTTCAATAACTTCTGACATAAAAGTTGAATGTGAAACACAATAAGACTCAATGTACCTTTGTGTTGGCTTTCTTTTTCTTGAACTTCTCCTAAGTTCATATTCATTTTTTATCAAATTGGATTTAGAACTTTCATCAATTTTCACATCATCACTTATCTCAACAACCTTTTCTTTACCTTTTCCTTTCTCTTTTAATGTAGGTGATGACTTCTCTTCATTATGACCATTCTCATCTTTAGAGATCACTCCCATAGTATCATGTAAATCACCTTCAATTTCTTGTTGCATTTCTTCTTGAACCTACAAAATAAGATCTGTATACCAAGACAATAACTCTTCAAAGAATACATCACGACTAATAATCATTTCCTTACTTATTGGATTATAACACTTATATCCTTTCTGATTATCTGCATAACCCATGAAAATACATTTCTCTGCTTTTGCCTCTAGTTTAGTTCTTAATGCATATGGAACCATAGCAAAACAAACAGAACCAAAGACACGCAAGGGATCAATGACAAGTTTTCTATTAAACCAAACCTCAAATGGAGTTACATTATGTGTTGTATAGGTTGGCATACAATTCATCAAATATACTATTGTATTTACCGCTTCAGCCAAGAACTTCAACGGCAAATGCTTTTCATTTAACATTGCTCTTCCTATTTCTGTGATAATCCTATTCCATCTTTCTGCTAACAAGTATACCTGCAAGTGAATTCTCTCTTTATACCTTCATTCCAAAGAAATTCATTAAACATTCTTGAGAAATATTCACTACCACCATTAGATCTTAACCTTTTAATTACCTTTTGGGTTTTCTTTTTAGTCATTGCTTTGAATTGACGAAGAAATCAAAGGCATCACTCTTAAGCTTAAGGAAATACACAAAAGTCATTCGACTAAATTCATCCACAAAAGTAAAATAATAATTACTATCTGCAAGTAATGGTTCCTTTATAGGACCTCAAACATCAATATGCACCAATTCTGATAAATCTGTGCTTTGCAATTTTGCACTAGAAAAAGGATGCCTTGCTTGCTTACCAAAGTGAAAAGCATCACACAAATGTATCATTTTGTTTTTTTGAGATATCATGTAAACCAACAATAATCTTTCTTTTAGCCATGTCCTTCAATTTATGTACATTAACATGTCCTATTCGCTTATGCCATAACTCAATTTGAGAAATCTTATTATTACCAACTAAATAATAAGAAACAAAATTAAGAGTTACATCCAAAGTAAAAAGTCTTCCTTGGCGTTGACCTTTTGCCAAGACTTTATAGTTTTGTTTTGGATTTTCAACAAAACATCCAAATTTGTTGAAGCGTACTTGATAGCCAGCTGAAATAAGACTTTTACTGATAGAAGGTATGTGAAGGATATCTTTAAGAACTTTATTTCCTTTTTTATCTTCAAAACATACGTCTCCAACTTGCGCTAGTTTGTGCATTGAACTGTCATCTGTTTCAACTTTACCATCAAACAAAGGTGCATGTAAATTAGCAAACCAATAAACATTATTGCTTATATGATTACTACATCCACTATCAACATACCATACATCATTGCTATGAGTTGCATCTGTATTCACATTCATCATCAGTACATTTTCAAGATTTTGTTCCTGAAAAAAATTACCCTGTGTATGATTTTGCCTTGCACATCCATCTTGCCCTTGATTATGCCAACAATCACGAGATATATGACCAGCTTTACCACAATTATAACATGTTATACCTGAATTACCTTGATATGCATTACGTCCTCTTCCACGGTACGAATATCTCTCCCATCCACGTATATTCATATCTGAGTTGCCTACCAACCTCTAAAAGTTCCTTTTCTGCCACCTCTGCAACCACACTCATTTCCTACATAAAGTACATGACCTACACTACCTTTCTGCATAGACTGTCCACCATTAATATTAATTTCTTCTGTTATCATAAGTGAAACTAACTCATCAAAATCAAGCAACTCCTCGCTAACAAATATAGAAGTTGTAAAAGCTTCTCATTTTACATCTTCTTTTAAACAATTTAAAACAAATGCAGCTAAATCATCATCTTCAACTATGCACCAAATTGAAGCAAGTGCATCGAGGATCTGCTTAATTTTTAAAGCATAATGATTTACTAATTGTCATACATCCTTCTGCAAATTATTGAATTCGTTTTTCAATTGAATTTGTTGTGCCTTAGTGGTTCTTGAGAAGAGTGGCTCTAATGCTTCTCAAATCTCCTGGCTTTTTCTCAAGTCATGTATGTGTCCTATCATGCTTGAATCAATATTTTGTGACAATACAAAGATTACCTTCTTGTCACGCTCATTCCACCTCTGATATTCCGGACTTGTTGTGGTGTCTGATTTTGGTCAAGCATGTCCGGTTAAGGTTTTGTACCACTAATAAGACCATGCAGATTCCTACCCATAAGATATGCAGACATGCAAAAATGCCAGGCTTGAAAGTTGGTTTTACTCAATTTTGCTATTTAGCTATTTTTGTCCGCCATCCTAAAAGAAGGTAATTCTAAACGAAGGTACTTGCAAATTATCATCTTATTGGTGCTGCATCTTATGCATATACCTCATTTGTAGCAGCTTTGATGCATCAACCTCACTTTGATACCAATGTAAAATATAGGAAGTTCAAGAAGTAGCACAAAATGGAAACATGAAGGGAAGCAGAAAATAGCATAGACTGCGACAAGACTACATAAAAGAAGAGAAGTTCTATGTACAAAAAAATGTCTCTATATTCACTATGATGGAGCATCAGCAACTCTCTACAAAAATGAATTCCTAAGCTCTTTATATAGATTTTTGGAAATGAATATGTATCAATGATTTTCCTGTACATAGTGAAGAATGTTTAAAGTACTAAAGGAATGGATAATAACTGTAAAGTTGCTCAAAAACTTTTTCAGAGAAATAATAGATGCTATTTAAAGCACTAAAAGATTGGTCAACTTTTAATGACCATTTTTATAAAGATAATGGCTGATATCTAAGTGCTAAAAGAATGGTTTTAAACAAAAAGGATTTTCCCAAAACGGATGTGCAACAGAAAGTATAGGATAGATCTTCTGCTATTCTTTGTAAGGTCGTTTATATACTTGAGATGTGAAAGTCCTTTCTCACAGGTCTTCCTCGACTCTCCTTCCTTCTATGTGCAAAAGCCACAAAAAGCTCTCCCCTTTTACACTTGTACAACCCCTTGATCAAAAACCTTCCTTCCAAGTGCGGCCCCATGGTGATGAATGTGTTTTTGAAATTACTGGTGTTCTAGCATCTCCACGATTTTAGTAGACAACCTGTGCTCACTCCTCCACATTAAACTCCAGACATCTTTCCCATTGATTTCAAAAGATTTGAAAGACTTCCGTTGTATATCTACTACTCAAATCAAGATGAAACGATGGAGTACCTTCTAAATGAAGCGCAAGTTCAATTTGATGGATGCTCAACATCCTCCTTCCTATAGCACACAAAGACTCCTCATGTCCTAAGACATGTGCCAAATTCCTTGTTCGTACATAGTCCAGTTCACTTTTTTTTATGTGGACTCCTCATGCGACAAAAACTTCCACAAACTTCCTTGTAATTATGTAGTTCAGGCCACATCTCATGCGTCCCAAACATTCTTTTCATCTGTAGTTTGTTGCTCTTTGCATGCATGCACAATTGCAATAGAAAGTGGTGGTAATCTATAGAAATACAAAAACAATTGCCCAAAAAACATTCATTCAACTCTCATCTCACATTTTATCTTTCAAAGTTAAGCGCTCGACTATGGAATGTGCATCCAAGCCCCATGAAAAATATGCCCCGATTAAAAACAAGTGCTAAATTGCACTAGTTTTGGTATATCTTGATCAAAAGTTGTATTGAGATTTGATCCCCTTTCATCATGCTCTCAATATTGCTCTATTATTCCTATAAATAGATCTAATTACGGATGGTCAATACAGCAAGAAATTAATATGTCTTTGTGACATGAGGTCTTTGCTTTATTATCTTTAGGTTGAGCAACAACTTGATCTCCTCCAACATGAACTCCAAAGTGGACATAAAGAAATTAAGAAATGTTATGGTCTACATCAAAATATAAAAACTAATGATGAAAACCTTGCTTGTGTGTTAATAACTATTATCCAAGCCCAACGGGATGGCACATATTCAAAAATTAGCATGGTGAATTTCTAGTTTTCAAGAATTCATGGATGTAGGGATCATCATTTTTTTATCATGGTTAATCTCAATTTGACCACTTCATATTCAATGAGGCTTGAAGGTGAAGTTTTCCATCACTACATGGTGTGTAATGCACCATTTTGGTGCAATGTATTGCAAAACTTATGTAGATTGATTGATAACTTGGAAGATGGTCCAAGATCGAATTTATTTGATTTCAATTACATGTACATCCTTCAATGGCTACCTACAGGGAGGTTGATACTATCACAATGTGTCCCTACTCAAAAAGTATGAAGATGGTTTGGAGATGGGGATCAAAGCCAACCTCGATATTTAGTAGCCTATAACTCTTTTTGAAGCTATTTTGTTTGCTCATGATGTAGAAAAATATTTTCAGTTAATTCCTAAGTTGATTCAGCTTTAACAATCACATCAAAGATAGGAAACGATTAAGATTACATTTCTTTTGAAATATAATTTGATTACTTCTATCAATCATATGCCATGCAGTCACACTTGGATTCTTCATAAGCTCCTTTAGCCTCATCATTTCCAAATACAGAGCCTTCTAATTCTGAAACTTGGATGATGAATGCTCAACTAATAAAGGAAACATGTCTAATAAGTTGGAATTGTAGGAGACTTGGATGCATTAAAGCAAAGTGCAAATTGCGTCCTAATAACATGAAACTCATAGCATCACAAATTCCCAACATTAAAGAAACTAAAGAGGGAGATCATTTTTCTTAGATGGATGAAGCATCCAAAAGATGTTTAGCTACCTTGGATAATGAAATTCAAATTCATTATTTAGTTTATTAACATTGAATAATTTTGTAATTGGATTGTTAATATCTTGCATGAAGATGGTAGCTCACATGATTTTATTTCACATGAATAAATTCATTAATTAGATTCAAATTCATTCCTTTGCATGCATGAAGTTAAAGCTTCATTTCATGAAAATAATCATGATGTTACAAGTGGTGGTTGATTTGAATATTTGCATAGTTCCTTAGGTAGATACATAAAAACGTTTTATTTCTATTTTATAGTCTCATGACATTATACTTGGTTTGCCCTTCTTTCATAATTATAATCCACAAATTCATTTTGAATTCAAAGGCTAGTATATTTCTTTCTCCAAGATGAACCATTATCAATTTTTTCCTTTAGCTTATGATACTCAAATTTAAAAATGTATTTTGGAAAGGATATAATTCATGTATTGTATACTTGAACTTAATGCACATGTTTAATTTATAAATGCTTATAAGAAATGTTTTATGTTTGACTAGTCCTTGGATATACCAACTTCCGGAGGACCTCTTGATTGAAGTATTTTGTTGGCCATGCACCACAATGAGCGCTCCTTCTCGAGAGCTCCACAATGATATCCTCGGAGTAAAAAACCAAGCTTCTAAGGGCGCACACAGTACTTTGTGTAGATGCTACAGAATACGCAGAAAACAAAGTACACAGGGAGCACAAAGATAGACTTCTTAGGTCTTGCAAATGTGGTCGAACTTACTATCTATGACCGACCATGCCACTATATGTTTTATTAAAGAACACACACAAAGAAGTGTTTGTTGGCCATTTGGCCTTTCACATGGATGCTAACGGTAACAATCTCCCAGTGATGGCCAATATGGCCAAAGTAACTATGGGCGTGAAATAAAGAATGATAAAGAGTACTTGAGTGTAAGTATACAAACTATACCTCCCACTTGATGGGCATGTTACATAGTATACAAGTGATTGTGTAAGATCATGAATCAAGTAACCCACACCAAGTGACAATAGTGTTGAAAGCTATCCTGTGGTAGAGCTTTAGTCAAAGCATTTGCAACATTATCTCGAGTGTGAACCTTCTCAATAATGATGTGCTCAGTGGCTAAGCAATCTCTAATGAAGTGATACCTCACCTCAATGTGCTTTGTCCTTCCACGATAGACCGAATTCTTAGCGAAAGCAATGGCACAATCACTATCACTAAGCAAGCGAGGTAAATGCTAAGGTAAACCCATATTCGAAGCAAGATGAGAAAGCTACAATGCTTCCTTACATGCCTCACTTGCTACAATATACTTTGCTTCTGTGGTGGAAAAAACTATACATTCTTGAAGATGCGATCTCCAAGAGATGGCACCTCCATCAAAATGAAAAATATACCCTGATGTAGACTTACGATTGTCTACACAACCAGCATAATGAGAATCTCTATAACCAATAACGGATGCTTTCCCTCTACCTAAGCGTAGACACTTGTCCTTAGTGCCACTGAGATATCTTAATATCATCTTTACCACCTCCCAATGTTTCTTACCATGATTAGACATATATCTGCTCACAACTCTGACTACAAATGCATGTTTGGTCTTGTAGCTACCATAGCATACATGAGACTACCAAGAGCAGACTGATAGGGAATTTTGTTCACAAATTCCTTTTCCTCATCTGATTTGGGACAATCATCCTTGCTCGATTTCACATATGTGGGTAAAGGTGTCCTCAACCCCTTTACACCCTGCATATTGAACTGGTGAAGTACTTTGGATATGTACTCAGTTTCGAGACAAGTATATGCATCTTTTACTCCTATCACGAGTAATGCGCATGCCATGAATATGTTTGGCATCCCCTAAATCCTTCATATCAAATGTCTGACTCAACTTCTTTCTGAGAATTGACAAATCATAAGAGGACTTCCCAGCAATCAACATAGCATCGACATAAAGTATCAAGCATACAAGCTGCCATCTGAGCATCTCTTTGTGTAGAGACAATGATCCTCATTACTTCAAGAATAGCCTTTAGATTTCATAAAAGCATCAAACTTTTGGTTTCCTTGTCTAGGGTACTGTTTAAGTCCATACAATCTCTTCTTAAGCTTACAAACTAGACTTTCCTTGCCAAGAACTACATAACCCTATGGTTGTTCCATATAGATCTCATTTGTAAGCTCTCCATGCAAGAAATAAGTTTTCACATCCATTTGGACTAGCTCTCAGTCGTGCATTGCAACGAATCCAAGCAACATGCACAAGGTAGTCATCTTGACCACTAGAGAGAAAATTTCCTCGAAATCAACGCCATGTTGTTGCGTCAAACCCTTTGCAATGAGTCGTGCTTTAAAAAAAATATCCTCCAGTACATCTTCAAGCATTCAAACAAGTAGTAAATTTTGGCAAAACCTCTCCATGTAGGTAGTGAGTGTGTCACCCTCTTTCCATGTAAAGGTTGTCCATGCACGTCCAACATGTAGATTATATTGAGGAGGAAGAAAAGAATCGTTCACTTTATCTTGGAAAGCCTTCCATGTTGTTGGACGCTCTGTACTGAGCTACAAGACATTCCACGAGAGTTGAGCTTTTCCTACTAAATAGTTAGTGGCAAATTTGACTTTTTCAATTTTAGCATATGTTTCATCAGTATAAAAATCATCAAACTATGACAGCCATGAAAGGACTAAAGGCCCATCCTTACGCCCATTAGATCATAGAAACTGGTAGTTTCTAACACCAATCTTGGAATGTGTAACATTAGATTGGGCAGAAACAATAGCTTTTACTACCCTTGTAAGGTTATCTTCATCAGGTTGTATTTTTTGGAGGACTTCATCACATTGTCAGATCTCATTCTGAGATCCTCAAAGCTCATGGGAGAAGAGCTCTAGTTGTTGTTCGAGTGTTGCCTTAGGTAGAGGTGAATTACCGAAATCCTCTATGGTGTTCTTAGTGTATATGAAACACATGCTCATCTGCTTCACCTTGCCTCATGGTCATGTTCATCAACAAAAGTGAGTCCTCTTGTGCCTGCTCTTTAGTGTAATTATTGTAATCTCTTCTTCCTCTATAACCTTCTTGGTTATTGTAGCTGTTGTTGTAGTTGTTGAAATTGTTTGATCTTCCTCTTCCATAGCTTCCTCTATTGAAGTGCCTTCCTCTTTGATTTTTAGGGTTCCTGAAACAACCCTTAGTTGTATGGTTATTCAATCCATATATATCACATGGAGAGGTGCTTTGGAATCTCACCTTGCCTTGTTTACCTCCTCTGCCTCTTCCTCTTGTACCTCTACCTCTACCTGCAAAGTTAGCTTGAGAGATACTAGCTTCATCATCAGATTTCTTGCCTTTACCTTCACTATCCTTACCCTTGTTCCTATCATTGTATAGGGCAGAGGACTGATTACTTTTTGAGTTCTCATTTTTCTTCAAAAGCTTGGCTTCACGAGTGAATAGTTGTCCCATTAGAGTATTGAAGTCAAGTACCTCCATGTCCATGTACATATCTATTGTTGTGGTGAAGGTTTCCCATTTATCCTCTACCTTGATTCCATTTATCACTTGTCTCACACTCAGCTCCTCTTCAATGAATTCTCTAATGCTTCCAATTTGAAAAGCTAGGTCCTTCATTTTAGTGACATTATCAGTCACATTCTGCTTGGGCATCTTTTTGAGTGTTGTGAACTCCATCCATAGTTGGCTCATTCTTGCTTTAGTGCTTGAAGAAAAGAATGCTTCAAGTGCATTCCACGTTTCTCATGATGGCTTATAGTTCTTAATGTATGGGAGCAAGAATTCTAAAACTGAGTTGAGAATATATGACCTAGCCAAAGCATCCTTTCAGCATCATGTTGATAACCTTTCTTGTTCTTCTTGAGTAGGTTGCCCTTTGCTTCTGAGTATTGGCATTAACTCATCTCTAGATATGTAACCATAGATATTTCTACCTTGAAGATATTCTTCCATTCTAATAGACCAAGCAGAGTGATTACCTTGATCCATTTTTAATTGATGATGGGAATCCATGTCCCATGTTGAGTTGATGATAGCTCTAATACCACTGTGAGGAGATGGTTGGATACACTCTAGAAATGAGGTGGTGTTGCACAAATCTTGCTCTACACCTACCATTGTAGCTTCAAAGTACCCTAGTAAACACCTTTAGCTTCCTAAATATGCATTTGGATCCATAATGTAGCTTGCAGCATCACCTTTAAATAGTTTTATCAAAACATACTACTTCCAAGATTGAATACTTCAAAAAAATTGCTACTTTGGGACTTTGTTCTACTCAATACTTCACTCAGTGCTCACTCACTCGTTGGAATTGACCCATGAGCTTTTAGACATAGCTAAGAGTCCTAAGATTCCTATCGGAAGTTATTTCACTGAATTAGGATGAGTATATGATGAGAAATCACATTAAGAAGTTAGGGGTGTGATGCTCACTTTTTAGGAAGATGATAGTGAAGAGACATAGGTGACTTACAGAGAAATTATCTCACAAAGTACTAAATTAAATGAAATGACTAATGCTAGATGAAAAATAGAAGGTCTAAGCTCAATATACCCACTTGAATCACATTGATTCGATAAGTATAGGCAGAGAGCACCTCAAAACAAATTCATTGAAATGAGCACTTAGCAACTGATGACAACAGTAGATACCAAATGACTTACATAAACTAAATCAAATGTGTAATATTAAGAATGTATGATACAAGGGAGATGATGTAGTCTCACTGATACATGTGTGATCTTAATGTAACCACAAGCTTGAAGCTCAATGTGTCCTTCTTCTTCCTCTACTACCTACAACTAAAAGCAAGGCCTTTTTATAGATGTATTTTCAATTTGAATCTTAAATCTGCCTCCTAAAAGTGATCCGACCTTTTAGGATTATAATTGATTTGATTTCAACAACTTATGTGGTATGAAGTTCAACTCATAAAGTAATGAGATTCTCTCTATTACCTTATTTTACAATTATCTTGAGGTAAACTCATGGATTTTACAAGAGGTGTTCACATATGACTTATGGATAGTCATACCCAAGTTGAGAAGTAAACCTTTGATATTTGGTCAAGCATCAACGCTTTCCTAATGTAAAAAGATTTGGTCCTTGAGAGCATCACCTTATCAGCCTTGGTGCGAACCTCTAGAACCCGAACTCCCTTCTCTAATTGCCAATCATGAAACCCATTCACACTTTAGTGTCAAGGAGCATTGTAATTCTATGAACTTTTTGCACTTCACTTCGTGCTTGGTGCATATGCACGAACACAGGTGGAATGATATGGATGCCATCTTTGAGAATTTTGAAAAGTCCCTACACCAATTTTTTTTTTGGTAGAACCAATGTGCTTCAAGTCATACTTGTCGACGGTAAAGTCGGGAATGACAACCTAGTAGATCTATACCACCACAAGATTAAAAAACCTAGTACTTTAAAGGGCTCTATGAAGAAGCACTCATGGAAAGAGACCAATCAGCCAAGTAGTCCTGCAATTTGTAGGAAGTCGCTGAAAGACACCTTAAGACTATTGCAGACTAGCGCCTGTCACTATGGTGCTGAAGGCAACATTACATGAAGTCCAATTTCAGCTCCAACAATTGCAAGAAGAGAAGAACTTACTTAATGAAACCACAATAGCCTTGGAGGAAATCAACACATATTTATCAACCAAAGTGAAGCATTTTATTAATGAAAGGACTCACACACTACTAAACTCACTTGCTTGTTTCGCATCATGTTGTGTTTTTAATATATATATATATATATATATATATATATATATATATATATATATATATATATATATATATCCTTCAACCTGTGTGTGTGTCTTTCAATATCTCTCTCTCTCTCAAACATTAACCAACATTTCATTTCATTTCTCTCTCTCTCTATCTATCAATTAGAATATCTTGTATGCTCTTTTGTTTTCATTTTTCATCAATGTAGTGTTTCTTATATATATACTTCTCTGTCTTTCAAGTCTATCTCTCTCTTTTTTTAATAAAGAACAAAATAGTACATGCATGGATGTAAATGACCTACATCAATCTAACTCTGGTAGACTCCTCATGCACACACAATCGAGGTCGACTCATATCAAAAAAAGATGAACTGCCAAAATGTTACTGCAAAAAAAAAATGAAATGGAAATTATAAAACCCTAAAAACAATAAGAAATAGAGAGTGAGAGAGAGGATGAGGGAGTGCATCACTTACCAAGATAACAAAGAGAGGGAGAGAGAGAGAGAGAGAGAGAGTTAGAAAGAGAGAGAGAGGGAGCTAGAAAGAGAGATATGTGTGTGTGTCTGGAGAGAGAGAGAGAAGTGTGTGTGTGTGGAGAGAGAGAGAGAGATGTGTGTGTTTGTGTTTGTGGTTGGAGGGGTGGGAGAGGAGGGTGGATGTCTATGAGGGGAGAAGCAAGAAGCAAGGCTAGGACATGAGATAGAGGGAACACCATCCACACTATCATACAACACCTGTAGAGGTTTTCCATTCCATGAGATCTAAATTGTCAATGATGCCATCACCCACCTCAAGCTGAAATTTGGTCATTCGTTTATGCACTTATGTCATCTATTTGCCTCCACAATGCCAATGCCATCATCTCTTCTAGTTGTGACTCCATTCTTTCCAACCTTCTCCTTCTACTCTGATTTCTCTCAGCATCTGATGCATTGAATGTCGTGTCTGTCAACAACAACTAGTAAGCTCCACTGGGAGAAGCGATCGGATGATCCGTGACTCTCTAGAACGTCATCAGAGGGGAAATCCTATCAAAGATTTGGCGGGAAAGATATGCTTATAACTTTGGTGACTCCCCCAAACAGTGGTCGATTGAGAAATCACTATTCCTCTTTGGTAAAAGAATCACTAACTGCAAGAAACCCCTACCTCTTCAGTAATCATCAAGTGCTCCTCTTCATCAACAGTAAGCTTAAACCCAAGTGGGCCCCACATGAGGCTGTTGAGAGGGTTATTAACCTTCTTTGTAATGCCATCTAAACTTTGTAAGTCCTTCCCCAACTCTGTGGGACTTGGGGGGTCCCATGGGCAATAGTCCCCTTCACTTGTACTTTTCCTTCTTTTTATTTAATACAAGTCCAGAAGAGTAGGCTAAGGCCGAACTTCCTTTTATTTAAAAAAAAAAAATTCCATCTACTTTATGGAATGATAAATTATTTTTGTATAGAGATGGATATTGCTTGCTGGTCTTGATGAGATGTGTGTTTTAATGGTTAACATGGATTGAATCACAGCACGAAAGGTTTTCTGACAATATGAAAGCGCCCATTGTCAACTCGTGAGTTATTGTAGCGTGTAGTCTTCGTCTCTACCTACGTAGAGTTCTTAGGATCGCGTCTACTTGATTCAGATTCTTGATCTTTTTTGTTATATTTTTTTCTCAATGTTGAAGTGTTTATAGTACAAAAAACGTGTATTGAAGCGAACGTTTCGTCAAGACGATTTCATAGCATGATGTTTTGTATCAAATGTTCTATGACAACAATCCTTTTATGAAATAGTACAAATTCAAATTTCGTTTTTGACATAAAGTTAACATTTTTGAATACTTTTGATTGATTGTATCAAACTCATCTTATTTCACTTGCAAGTTTCAATTGTTTCGATTGTATCATACTTAATTATTTTAGTGTTATTTTTATTTTCTAACTATTTTTTAAAATGTTTCTTAGATGTTTTAAAACTGATTTCTATTTATTTGAATGCGAATAGAACAAAACTTAAGCGACATTATTTAAATAGAGAAGGTTTCATTCATTTCAACAATTTAGCTCGTAGGTAAGTGGCATGCACAAAGAAAACTGCGAGGAAGGATCCATGATGTAGACCAGCCACATGCCAGCTAGACAATGAGCACCATAGATGAAACTCCACAAGAAGTATCGGACCACAACCCACTCCTCTAGAGCCCAACTAGATGGAGGCACACACTCTCAGCATTACATCATGGAAAAATGAATCTTCATGACATTAGAGAGATGTATCACAAGAATTTCATCGTCTCATTTCTATATGTAATGGTGATCACAACATGAAAATGGTTGAGACCATGTAAATGAAGAGGCACTAGGCATGCTCCAAGAAAAAAGAACAAGTATCAATCAAGTTGCAGACCATCTTGACCCGAACCCAACATCCCTCCAAATGCAAGAGCACCACAATGATGTAGAATACAAAACAAGTGGGTAGAAGAGAATGACATGGGAGGCAGAAGGACAAACTAGTTGCAACATGATAGAGAATAAACACATAGAAGAAATGATGAAGGCATTTCATGACATGGATGAATACCACAATGGTGGAGACGATGTCATGGGCTCCATAGATGCGAGAAAATTTCCATGATCAAAAGCTAACAAAGAACATTAGAACATGCGAAAACTAGCGTGATTATATAAAATGGTGCAAATATATATTTTCTATGTGCATCTTTTGCGATGCTTAATCTTCAATCCATCTATGAATCTTCTGATGGTAGTGTCTCTGTATTGTGGTGTGGACTACACAAACATTCATGATTGTCCAAATGATTGCATTCTTCTTTACAATGAATACAAGTGCCTCCACATATGTCCAAAAGGTGGAGCAGAAAGGTTTAGGGAAGACCTTGTGCGCAAAGCAATCCTTACAAAGGTTCTTCATCACTTTCCTATCATCCAAAGAATCAACAACATGGTCAAATGCAAATCCATATCCTAATTAATGCCATTTCATGCAAAGAGGAGATGTACAGAGAGAGTAATGCGACTAAAATGAAGGCCTTGTTTTGTATAGATGGGATGTGTGATGTCTTGAAACACATAAGAAGTGAAATCCTCACTCCATCTAATGCTTTGATTAGGTGTTAAACCTTTTCCCTTAAACAAAAATTTGCAAAGATTCGAGTTTGTACCTCATTTTAGAATGTGTATGCTTTCTTCCACCCCATAAAAAGGATCCAAGTAAATAACAAATAAAGATACAATACCTTAAGGGTTGCTACAAAGAGAAAAGAAAAAATAAAGAAAAAAAAAAGTTAAACACAATACTCATGACTTAAATGTGGTCTCGAAACCACTTCTAAGAATTACTATGTGGGATATGTGAGGTGGAGCTATGCAACAGTGGAGTTAGTTGTAATTTGTGGTAGATGTATAAGAGCAAAGCCTAAGAACATTTATATAAAATGACAACTCACTTTGAAATGAGCCGATATAAAAGTTTTGGAGTTAGACGTCTATGAAAGCATGCCAATAGCACAATGAAGAAGAAGAAGCTTGGAGCACAACACACAATACTCAATGTATTACCACTAGAATGTACAAAGATAAGTAAACCATTAGGGCTATAGGCGTATATACAAGGTGGGAAAAAAAACCTCCTAAAGAGGAAAGAAAGTGCCCCAACGGTCCTAGTGTGTTCACACACATCAATACCTAAATATATCAACAAATCCCCCCTTTGAGTGATGCGGTGAACACAGAGTTGGTGCTCATGTATAAGGAAGTGCCAAGCTATGTGGAATCAATCCAAAAGAAGAAGTGAGACCAAAGCTTTGAGGAATGCTTCAAACTTCTCCCTAGGAAGAGCCTTCGTGAAAAGGTTTACAATGTTCTCCTGCATGAGCACATATGCCAAGTTGATCTCTCCCATAGAGAACCTCTCCCTAACATAATGATAATGCATCTCAATGTGCTTAGTGCAAGCATGGAACACATGATTCCTCGCAATTGCCAATGCTCTCTGACTATGAGTGAAGATAGTGGTGGCAAAAGACTAACCAACACCCAAATTAGCCATAAGGTGTCAAATCCACACACACTCAAATATTGCTGTGAAAGCTACCCTATACTGAGTCTCACAACTAGAAGTGGCCATAGTAGGTTGCTTCTTGTTCAACCAAGATATACATGAGCTACCACGCATGAAGCAAAAGCCACTAGTGCACAAACAAGTGTCATAGCAACCAGCCTAGTCACTATTAGAAAAAGCATGCAAATCTAGTGGTAGAGATCCCCCTTGGGATAAAACAATCCAAGTAGCCTAGTACCACTCAAATAGCAAAATATGCACTTAATCTCCTACCAATGCTTGACACCTGGGCAATGCATAAACTTGCATCTGTGAGACAACAAACTTAATATCTGGCCAAGTAATGCATAAGTAAATCAAGCATCCAATAGCCTGTTGATAGAGAACAACATCAAATGCATCTCCATCATCATGAAGACTCAATCGTAAAGCTGTCTCCATAGGAGTGGCAATAGGCTTACAGTCTTCAAGGCCAAAATGTTGCAATAATGTGTCAATATATTTCATTTGATACACAGACATTCCACCATCAACTTGCATAAACTGAATGCCCAAATAATGATGGAAATGCCCCGAATCAGGCATCTCAAAGGAGGCATGCAAATCAGCCTTAAAATTAGCAATGTGCTTGTCATGAGGACTAGTGAGCAGCATGTCATCAACATACACAACAATGATCAAAAGCACATCATTAGCACAGTTAACATATAAGGTTCTCTCAGTTGGAATATTCTCAAAAGCATGTGCAATTAGATGGGCATGTATCTTTTCATATCAAGCACGTGGTGCTTGCTTTAAACCATATAATGCCTTCTTTAACATGCACACCTGATTTTCATGCCCTTTCTACACAATGCCCTGGGGCTGAAAAACATACACTTCTCCATGCAAGTCACCATTCAAAAATTCTATTTTAATGACCAACTGATGTACATTCCAACCATGATGAGCCGCAAGTGAAGAGATGCTACAAACAGTACTCATTTGGCATGTAAGTGCAAAGGTCTCATCAAAATCAATGCCTCTTTCTTGCACATAACCCTTTGCAACAAGCCTAGCCTTATACCTATCAATTGCTCCATCAGGATTACACTTCAGCTTGTATACCCGCTTAATGCCAAAGGCCTTCTTGCCAGGAGGCAAGTCACATAAAAGCCAAGTACCATTCTTGATTATAGCATCATATGCAATTTGCATAGCAGCCTTCCAATTTTATGCTTCATCAAATGAAGTAGGCTCATTGTCATCGTAGAGACTAGAGGTAGTTGTAGCATAGAAATTTGATGGAAAAGAGGCACTAGGAGAGCTTGATGGACTACAATATGATAGAGTGTGTCTAATTTGTTGTCACGCAAAGTCTGCACTAGCCATTTTGGAATAGGTTTTACCTCCTCAATATCATCTATGTCATCAACAAGTGCATCATGTAAATCTGCATCATAAAAAATGGAATGATCTACATCATCACATGAAACCTCTAAAGGCTGAGAAGTTGCCTCATTAGGACGAGCACTAGAATTTCCACCTATAAAAAAAGGTAGCAAAGTATCATATATGTCTTTTGAGCTAATAGGTCTCGTTCCTACATGAAAGTAAAGGTTGAACAACATCACAACTAATCAAAATGAATTTAGTTTGTGCATGATATAGACGATAGCCTTTTCTTTAAAAACTATACCAAGCGAAAATATATTTTACTACTTTATCATCCAATTTCCAGCGATGATGTTTAGGCATTAATGCATATGTTAGAAAACCAAAAGACACATAGATGAGCAACGAATGGCTTGTGACCATGCCAAGCCTCATATGGAGTGATAGACTCCAATGCTTTAGTTGGACATCTGTTAAGTAAATATGTTGCACACATGATACCCTCAAGCGAGAAACTGTGTGATAAAGCCAGACTCTTGACCATATTTGTGGTGAGTTGTTCTTGCAGTTGTTGGATTTGAGTATGCAATGCATGATTCTCGGCTTTGGATGCAAGTACTTCTTCATGGAGAGGGGCAATGTCCGCTTCAAGGAGATCAACCTTGCTTTGTTGAATTGTCTGAGTGGCCATCTTCATCTAGAGGGGCAACTGCTGGGAGAATCGAATAAGTAATTGGCCCATGGATGCCAATTCAGTGAACATTACTGCGGGAGGAAGAGAAGGAGGAGGTTCTGATGATGAGGGAGAGAGCAAGTGAGGTGATGATGGGGGAGAGTAATCGGGAGAGGAGAGGAGATGGATCGATGCCTCACGAATGGCAGTTGAAGGCGCAGTGGGAGGAACTTGAGCAGCATTAGAAATGGTGGTTGGACGAGGAAGAGGAAGAAGGGAGGTTGGGACTAATATAATTCTGGTTTCATGTTGAGGGACCGACAAAGCGACTTCGGTAACCGCTTCTTCGGTACCGGTCGGTGGATTGATTGTATCTGCTTGGTCAGCTGCGTTGTCGGGAAGAAGGAGGTCGCGGCAAGAAGCCGGTGCGTGGGGTTGGATCAGGCCCCTCTCTGGTGCACCGTTCCCGCTGTCCTCCGAGCGGCGTCTGCGCGCTGGGCACCTCGCCTGTGCTCTCCGGAGCGTGCGCGATCCTCGTAGGGTCCCTTGCCCCTCGGAAGTATCGAGACGTGGGACCGTGGGCGTCGGAAAGAGACGATCGGATACGCTAGTGATACACGGAATGCAAATGAAGCCCAACGATACAACGGAAATGAAATGAAGCTTCCAATAAAATGAATGATACAAAAATAGGCCGCTACAGTGCGGGCTGACGGTACAATAAAACCGCTATAGTGCGGTGCGATGATACAATATAAACACCGCCGCTACAGTGCGGATCGGCCGATATAAAATAGATCCCTTGCTACAGTGCAAGAAACCACCCTCAAGATCCCGCTTCGATCTTCCCGTCCAAGCTTCTCTTCCAACTTTACTTCGGTCCGTTCTTTACTTTAGGTATCCTCAACAGTAGCCTCCCTTCTCTTTCTCTTTCTCCCACTCTCTCTCTCTCTCTCTAATTCTCTCTCAAGAGCCTCCATAAGCGCTGTTTTCCTTCGATGAAAAAATTTCGGATGATAACAGATGATATGACGACTAATAGAACTATTTCGTCGCCCACGCTACACATACAACACGATGAAAAATCCAACAGAGCTGCAGGTGATCGCTGTCGTCCGGCATGCAAAGAAATTGACTGGATTGAAACCACGATTCTCTCTCTCAATCCTTTTTCTCTCTTCGTCTGACACCGCCATACTAGCATCTCTCTGTTGTTGACACTGGCAAGATGGTCTGAATTCTCTGAGTGACTCTCTCCACGCGATGTACAGCGAAGAGGCACAAATCTCCTTCTCTCTTTGCAATCTCTCCCTGTCATGCAATTCTATCGTGCTGTCGCTACGCAACGTCTCTCTCTCTTTCGTCATGCGCATCCGAAGCACACCATCGCCACATATCTCTCTGAGTTTCTCTCTCTATCGACTCCCCGTGTCTCTCTCTCGGATATTTTGTTCAGCGCCTACAACCCCTCTCTCCTCTCTCTAATGTGAATTAGCTGCGTGTGTCGTCACCGACTCATCAGGAGGCTATTCTCTATCTCTCTCTTCACGTGATGGACACTAGGAAGCTATTCTCTCTCTGATCAGTCCTCTCTCGGTCGATTCCTCCTTCTATGTTTTCATTACTATCATAATCTGCCACCTTTGGGCCAAATCTCTCTCTCCTGCGTGCTTGTGCGGGTCAACGACAGCCATGTGTAAGGCCGCAGCCCCATAATTCTCTCCCTCTCAATGGATTATCGTAATGAATGAACTAGAACATGAATGAACACAAACGAACAAGGAGCATACCTGGAGGTGACAATCCACGAGCAAGATCCACGGGGTAGGGAAGAAACAAATGAATTAGCACTTATTTATAGGCCCCCCCTCGGACTCGCTTCTAGAACGTTCCCACCTCCTCACTTAACTTTCTAATTTTGGCGGTATTTTAATTTTTCCATAAACTATGGTTTCGATTTCACATTGGATATTTACATTTTAATGGGTTTTTAGGGTTTGACCTACAGAAACTGCCAATTTCAAGGGTCCGACATGGGATTTTGGGTCGGGAAAATTAGGGGTTTGCTCACAATTATCTCAAGCTCATCAATTTAATGGTTTATTTACAATTTCGGCCTAAACTCCTAGGGTTTCCAAGGGTTCAAGTACATTTTTCATGGGGTAAAACCACAATTTTTAGGGGTTTTGAAGGGTCAAACCTAGGTTTTTATGGGTCTAATGTCTGTTGTTTATATACACGGGTCTAACACACATCTCAAACTTGTTTTCGCATCGCACAATCAATTAATTTGGCCAAAATATATACAAAATATACCACTCTCTCGATCAAAAACATCACACAAAAACTCAAAAACAATGATCTTTTGAAAAAACTCAGTGCACACTCCCTGCGGGATTTCATCCCGACATTCGCCCCCGCTAAACTTACACATCGTCCCGATGGGCCAACCTGCAAGATCCAACAGAAGAGTATCAGGGTTCTTTTAAAATCTCTTTACACTTTTTATCTTTTTCTTTTCAAAACTCAAATCATGATCTCATGTAGTCATGCAATTTTTATAAAGATTAGTATGAATTTTAGAAAATTAAGTAGATTCAAGCTTTTCAAACATCATATTATGTTTCTGCGTCTGCAATCTGATAAGTAATCACATGAATAAATCGTTGGCTTTCTAGATCTTTTGTTCGTTCAATTGGTTCAGATCAAACTGCTCATTCTAAGTACTAGCATATACATATGTTTCTACTAACTCAGTTTGTAGAATATACCTCGATTCCTACTATTTATCTCCTACTTGTCCAGCTCTCCATTAGATCTTTCTTTCTTTTTCTTTTTCTTTTTCATTTTTTTTTTCTTTTTCTTTTCCTCTTCATCTCAGCTCAGCATTTCTTTTTATCTTTTATTTTTCACAAATCGGCCTATGTCGAAATCGGGTGCGACTCATGGACTTGTCCACCCGGCCAAGTTTATTCCACTTGTCTGCCAACCTGACATAGCGCACGACATACACAACGTCAGCCCTGCATGAAATCGACGTCAGCTCGTGGCTCTGACCACCCGATCAGAGTGACTCCACCTGCCTACCGACCCATACAGGCACATGACAATAGATAGGTCAGGCCTACGACGAAACTAGCTACGGCTCGTGGCCTTGATCACCCGACCAATGGTTTCCATATCTTTTGGAATGACTTAGATCTAGTTTTGGTCTCTTCAAAATATTCTTCCATCCCACCTTTTCCTACATTCAAATGCAAAGGGGATTCATCTTGAAACTTACAAATTTTACCTTTATGTTCCCTGACTAGTTTATGTTTGCATGCACTTTCATATGCCAGACAATCCCAAAACATATGTCCATACTGGTCGCACCAAAAGCAACATATAGGTCTCTTCTCATCCCAACTTGATTTCCTAGGTGTCACTCTAGGCGTGGGTTTTCTAAGGCCTAGTGACTCTTTCTGTGCAGATATGCTTTGGACTTTTACCTCATGCTCATTATCACGTTTCCATACTTGTAGGTCATTAACTTGGTTTGTCAACATGTCAACCTTATTTCTCAATTCAGAAATCTCAGAATCCATTTCATTTTTTAGGTCTTTAATACTTATGCCCATTAGCTGAATAGTGTCAGATATTGCATTTATAGTTTGCATTAAAGTCATCACGATACCAAATTTTGATCTTATGCATTCATTTGTGTTAATTTCTATTTCTTTAATTCGCTCTTCATATCTTCTAAACTGTTCCTCAATCATTTCCTTCATTTTTAATTTCCCTCTTGTTATGATCTAAGTTACGAGGTAGATTCTTAATCTATGAGTCAATGGAAAAGTGCACACTCGTATGATCAAACTGATGCAAAAAGTGGATGATCAAAGCCAGGCAGTAAAACAGTCTTTTTCTTTAAAGTGTGTGAAATCAGTGCAAATAATTCAAATAACTTAAAGTGCTAGTACCTAGAGTCTCTGTCTGATGCCGAGGTTCTTATCTCTTTCCTCAAGGAGTGGGTGACGCGTCGAGGATCACCGGGCAACCGCCTCGCTTCACGTCGGGTTGAGGTGTCGGGAAGAAGGAGGTCGTGGCAGGAAGCCGGTGCGTGGGGTTGGATCAGGCCCCTCTCTAGTGCGCCGTTCCCGCTGTCCTACGAGCGGCGTCTGCGCGCTGGGCACCTCGCCTCTGCTCTCCGGAGCGTGCGCGATCCTCGTAGGGTCCCTTGCCCCTCGGAAGTATCGAGACGTGGGACCGTGGGCGTCGAAAAGAGACGATCGGATACGCTAGTGATACACGGAATGCAGATGAAGCCCAACGATACAACGGAAATGAAATTGAAGCTTCCAATAAAATGAATGATACAAAAATAGGCCGCTACAGTGTGGGCTGACGGTACAATAAAACCGCTATAGTGCGGTGCGATGATACAATATAAACGCCGCCGCTACAGTGCGGATCGGCCGATATAAAATAGATCCCTTGCTACAGTGCAAGAAACCACCCTCAAGATTCCGCTTCGATCTTCCCGTCCAAGCTTCTCTTCCAACTTTACTTCGGTCCGTTCTTTACTTTAGGTATCCTCAACAGTAGCCTCCCTTCTCTTTCTCTTTCTCCCACTCTCTCTCTCTCTCTCTAATTCTCTCTCAAGAGCCTCCATAAGCGCTGTTTTCCTTCGATGAAAAAATTTCGGATGATAACAGATGATATGACGACTAATAGAACTATTTCGTCGCCCACGCTACACATACAACACGATGAAAAATCCAACAGAGCTGCAGGTGATCGCTGTCGTCCGGCATGCAAAGAAATTGACTGGATTGAAACCACGATTCTCTCTCTCAATCCTTTTTCTCTCTTCGTCTGACACCGCCATACTAGCACCTCTCTGTTGTTGACACTGGCAAGATGGTCTGAATTCTCTGAGTGACTCTCTCCACGCGATGTACAGCGAAGAGGCACAAATCTCCTTCTCTCTTTGCAATCTCTCCCTCTCATGCAATTCTATCGTGCTGTCGCTACGCAACGTCTCTCTCTCTTTCGTCATGCGCATCCGAAGCACACCATCGCCAGATATCTCTCTGAGTTTCTCTCTCTATCGACTCCCCGTGTCTCTCTCTCGGATATTTTGTTCAGCGCCTACAACCCCTCTCTCCTCTCTCTAATGTGAATTAGCTGCGTGCGTCGTCACCGACTCATGAGGAGGCTATTCTCTATCTCTCTCTTCACGTGATGGACACTAGGCAGCTATTCTCTCTCTGATCAGTCCTCTCTCGGTCGATTCCTCCTTCTACGTTTTCATTACTATCATAATCTACCACCTTTGGGCCAAATCTCTCTCTCCTGCGTGCTTGTGCGGGTCGACGACAGCCATATGTAAGACCGCAGCCCCATAATTCTCTCCCTCTCAATGGATTATCGTAATGAATGAACTAGAACATGAATGAACACAAACGAACAAGGAGCATACCTGGAGGTGACAATCCACGAGCAAGATCCACGGGGTAGGGAAGAAACAAATGAATTAGCACTTATTTATAGGCCTTCCCTTGGACTCGCTTCTAGAACGTTCCCACCTCCTCAATTAACTTTCTAATTTTGGCGGTATTTTAATTTTTCCATAAACTATGGTTTCGATTTCACATTGGATATTTACATTTTAATGGGTTTTTAGGGTTTGACCTACAAAAACTGCCAATTTCAAGGGTCCGACATGGGATTTTGGGTCGGGAAAATTAGGGGTTTGCTCACAATTATCTCAAGCTCATCAATTTAATGGTTTATTTACAATTTCGGCCTAAACGCCTAGGGTTTCCAAGGGTTCAAGTACATTTTTCATGGGGTAAAACCACATTTTTAGGGGTTTTGAAGGGTCAAACCTAGGTTTTTATGGGTCTAATGTCTGTTGTTTATATACACGGGTCTAACACACATCTCAAACTTGTTTTCGCATCGCACAATCAATTAATTTGGCCAAAATATATACAAAATATACCACTCTCTCGATCAAAAACATCACACAAAAACTCAAAAACAATGATCTTTTGAAAAAACTCAGTGCACACTCCCTGCGGGATTTCATCCCGACAGCGTCTCATGGAGAAGGAGGATGACATTCACTAACAATGGTAGCTTCCAATGTCTCTTTCAAAGGCTCAGTATCCAATAGCTCTGGTTCATTTTGTAGTTGGACTTCAACGACATCTTCCATGATTACGTCTGGCTCTTGTTGTTGGCCAGGAGAAGAGGGTGCCGATGTGCCCTATAAAGTTATGGCTGTATTATGAAAGATTTCAACTTCTTGAACTGCGGTTGAACCTTGCACCTGGCTTTGCGATGGGCTAATTCATGTGCGTTTTCACTAGAAGAAGTGTAGCAAATCTTCATCATTGTCATCTTCTAGCATCTGTGTCGATTCCTCATGTAACAGCACGGTATCCGTTGGAGGTGGTTGTGCTGCTTGTATCACCGAAAGGAGAAGGGTGAGGAGGTGAGCTAATCGGGTACAAGGCATCTCATGCTTGGATAGTTGTTTGGTAAGTGCTAGGCATTCACGATGAATACGCCGAAAGAAAAAGGACGTGAAATTGACCCGCTCTCGTGAGACAGTATCAATCATCGAGTAGAAAGAACGGGAGATACCATACATGCATTTTTGTAGGTTTAAAGCAGCTACGAGAAATTGCAGCGCGGTGCACTCTGGTTCGGGATGACAAAGTATGGCAAACTCATTAGATGAATGCTGGGGAAAAAGATCTTTCATGGTCGCCATCCGAAGAAGGGGTCCATCAACCAACCCTTCCTAAGGGAGACGGAACCCTCAACGACAGTGTTGAGCGTAAGTACGACATGTGGGTTTAGGCATGTTAATGGCCAGCACTGCTCTGTAGTAGGCATGGTGGCTATGGCAGAGATAATCTGCACATAGAAGGGATGACACTCCACTAAATGCCAAGGCAATTTAGCGAAGGCCAAAAGTCCTCGAGCACCTAGGAACTCACTCACATCCGGAGTGAGACCTGCACGAAGGGTCACGATATTCGCAGGAGCTTCCATGGTGCACTCAGAAACAAGCAAAAACACAAAACACACAAGGGTCGTAAACACACAAAGACACAATAGCATCTAACAGTGGAAAGAACAAGATTAAGTAGAAACACTTGAAAAATCAGGTGGCAAGGACCCTAATCATAACGTAATATTGGAAATATATCGACATAATGGTGACATGCATGCATTAACAGAATCAAAGACACAAAGGTGGCTATTAATCATGGTTAGATGAGAAAATGTAAGGATTATGGTCAGTTGGTCACCCAAAACACGGAGAGCAGAAAGGAAAGTCGATGGAAAAGAGTGACAAGCGAAAAGGAATAAAAATACCGAGGACACCTCATGAGGTGGTAGACGGTAGACAATAGGGTCAAAGCTTTGAACCATTAATCACTTTAGGGAGAAGGTGACCAGTTAAGGTGGATCACAGAATAGTTGCGGGTCCCACTTGTTCAGCAATACGGTATGGACCGAACCAATGAAGTTTAAATTTTCCTGCGGATCTATTAGACTTAGCATTATAGAATAGGAGTAATTGGTTTGCCGTAAACACGGGAGTCTTGAGGAAAAGATCGTGGCTTTTGGCTTGTCTCAACTGCACTTCCTACAGCACTAGGAAATTCTCCAGATGTTGTTCATCAAGAGACCGTAAAGCCTCCAATCAAAAGGGAAAAGATTCTTCCAATAATAGCTTCCGTTCAAGGGCCACACGCAGACTGGGAACCACCAGTTCCATAGGAGCAATCGCTTCCAATCCATATGCCAACTTAAAAAGAATTGTTCCAGTTGCCACTTTGTATGTGGTACGATAAGCCCATAATACACTAGGTAGAAATTGGTCCCATCTCTATGGGCAATCCAGCACTAGTTTCTTTAAGATGTTCAAGCAAGACTTGTTGGTGTTCTCCGCGAGTCCATTTGGTCATGGGTCATAGGGAGAACTGAATTTATGCACAACCTGGAAGGTTTCTGTAAGCACTTGCATTAATCTATTTGCAAAGTACGTACCTTGATCAGTTACTATCTCCAAGGGTAACCCGTAGCGCGGAAATATATCCTTCATTAAACATTTAACAACCGTAGCCACTGTGGCTGAGCGGAGAGCCCATGCTTCGGCCCATTGAGTTGCGTAATCTGTGCACGTCAGAATATATCTGTTATTGGTGACTGTTGCCAGAGGTATAATTGGTCGGATAAAATCCAAACCCCATTTCTGAAAGGGTTCAAGAGGCACAACGGGTTGGAGAGGGAAGTAGTATCATTGTAAAGGCTGACCGGAACGCTGACACTCATCGCACTGTTGTACATACTTGGTGACATCACGATACATAGTGGGCCACCACAATCCACTCTTCAAAATCTTCTAGTGAGTCAGGTCAATCGCAAAATGTCCTCCGGTTGGGGTAGCATGGGCCATGGTAATGACTAAAGCAAGTTCATGTGGGGGCACACATCTGAGTAGTACGCCTAAGTGATCCATGTAATATAGCTCTCCAACAATCAACTGAAAGCGTCGACTGTACGTGGCTAGTCTTGGACGAGCAGCTAAAGAAATCATACCAGATAGACATCCACTAGTTAAGAACAGAAGCAAGGTGTCATAGTAAGAGGAGGGTACCGGTAATTCCTTTTGATCATCTTGTATTGTCTCTACTACATAGATAGATGGTAGTAATCAAATTCTTGAAGCAACAATATCCATCGTGCTAACCGTCCGCTCGAATGCTGTTGGCGCACAAGATACACCAATGCTGCATGATCTACGTGGAAAGTGAAGCGTCGTCCCAATAGATAATGGCTAAATTTTTTCACCGAATACACTAAGCCAAGACATTCTTGTTCAGTAACGGAATAGTTACGCTCTATCGGGGCCAAACTGCAGCTTGCATAGTATACTAGACGAAACCATTTATCCGTCTGTTTCATCAGCACCCTACCAATGGCACTATCAGATGCATCCACAAAAACATGAAATGGAAATTCCCAATTTGGTGCTTGTAAAATGGGAGCCTGAGTTAACAATGATTTCAGCCAGTCAAAAGGAAAGTTGACACTCTTTTGTCCATTTGAACTGACGCGGGCTACTGGTGATCAATCGATTAAGTGGTATGGCCAGATGAGCAAGCCAACACAGATGTCGCCCATGCCACTAGATTTGGTCCAAAAACCGCATCACATCTTTGAGTGTCTTAGGAGTAGGAGCCTCCAGTACGGCCTTCACTTTATCTAGATCCACTTGAATGCCTTGTTTTGAAATAACATGTCCGAGCAACTTGCCATAGCATACAGAGAATACCGATTTATTCAGGTTCGAGCACAAGCGATATTCCTAACACTTTGAAAAACAACATCGTAAATGGTACAGGTGTGCCGATGTATCACCAGAGAACGAGAAATTGTCCAGACACACTCTCATAAATGTGGTGAGATAAGGGGAAAAAATTCCTACATACAATGTTGAAACGTACTGGGAGCATTGTGCAGTCCAAATCACATTACGGTACACACATAGACACCCTAGTTTGTAATAAATGCAGCCATGGTTATGTCCTACTTTTCCATTCGGACTTGATTGTAACCACTGTATCCATCTAGAAAGGAATACATCTCCCGGCTGGCCATGTCGTCTAACATGGTATCCAGGAATGGCAACAGAAATGGATCAGGGACGGTTGCAGCATTGAGCTTTCGGTAGTCCATGCATATCTGCAACTGATTATTTTTCTTCGGAACTATAACAATGGGTGAGATCCATTCTGCATGCTCAATAGGCACAATAAATCCCACCTTCAACAATCGATCAAGTTCAGCTTTAACCTGTGCCCCATAGTTAGGATCCATCGTGTAACTAGGTTGTTTGATAGGTCTCGCATCTAGTTTTAGCACCACTCTGTGTTGATAAATCCACGGGTCCAACCCCTTCATGTCCCTGTAATCCCATGCAAACACATCAACGAACTTTCGTAGCAGCTGCAACAGGTGCTCGTGGAAAGTCTCGGATAGTCCTGCCTTTAATTTTATTGGTCGTGGGTTCGTTTGGTCACCTAACTTGTAGGTAGTTAACTAATCTTTCGGTACGTAAAACTACCGGGGTCGTTCCAAATCGTCTTTGGACTGGAGTAATTGTTGGAGCACTGTATCGTCCAAGGTCTATTCTCTACTTTACTCATGCTTACCGGTCAATGGCACCACCGTGTAGGCTATCGGACTCCAGTTATCAGCCACCCTTTGTAAATCTACAGTACCAAGTGCCATCAGATCCTTGTTGGCCTTAAGAAAAGTTTCCTCTTCATCATCGGAGAGACCATCCAACATGTGTACAGGCTCTGCTAAATATGGTCCTGCATGTAAGTCACAGGGTTTCATGTCGTCCAATGGAACAACATATTTCCGGTGATTATTTTTAAAGACTAACTCATGCGCTGATGAGTCTTGCACAACCTTAGCTTGTTTTAGCCAGGGACAACCAAAAAGGAGATTGTAGTCCAAGCTAGATTCTGGTAAGTCGAGCACCACGAAGGTCATTTTAACGATAGCACCTTGTAGAGTAATCGGAATGTCTCGCACCAATCCCACTAGATGGACTCGAGATTGATCAGCCATGCGTACAAAGAATTGAACAGGTTCAATTTGCGTCCACCCCATCCGTTTGCAAAGTGCTACTATTGCAATGTTGACACCAGATCCGCCATCAATTAAGACTTGTGCGATTTTGTGGTTTTTGTACCATACCGTAATCAGTGGTACCGTATGGTCCACCATTGGGTCTAATTCCGGTTGGATTGTGGCTATTGCGGGAGCACATGAGGACCTTGGACTAACCTGCTTTTGGAATTGTTGACACACTCTAGGGACCAAAGACAATTGTTGACCCAAGGGCAATGTAATTGATGCCTTAGATAGAACATCCCACATCGAATCTGTTTTGCCTGTTTCAAGTACGGTCTCTGGTATGGACTCCAGTACTATATGAGTCAAATTTTGCCCTGTTGGTACTTTCGTTGGTATGCTTTGCTGCATCACCAGAATTGAGTCAGGGAAAATAGCTGGTTCCTGTGTAGCCCACTTACTTGGTTTTGTAAACACCTTCTCTTGTTCATGAATTCTCGGTTCAAAAATCTCTATAGCTCGCTGTAATTGTTTTGTGGAGCGTGTTTGAACCACTGGTGCTTGCATGTCTACTGCCAAAATATACACCATATTCTCCATTGGATGTTGTCGTTCCTGTTTCTTTTTATCCTACTCGGCCGCATCTTTACAGAACCTTCGGATATGCCCAATTTCACCACAAAAATGGCATTTAGGGGGTGGAAGAGATGTGCCTTCTCCTGATGGATCTGCATTGCACCGGGCTTGTCCAAAATTAGTTGACCGTTGTGAGAGTGAATTGTGATGACTGGTGGATCAATTCAGTCGTCTCGCTAACGGCGCACACAGGGTGACTATGCAGAACAAGTATTTTTTTTCCTAAGGTTTGTAAGGCAAAGCGTTCCTATATCGTTCAACTGCGTCTAAGTAGGATGGTAAGATTAATTCCTCACTAACTACTTTATCTTTAATGATTACCGTTACGTTTAAATCTTCTTGTGAATTATCGGTGTTTCTAACTATGGATGGTGGAAAAGATCTTCACTATTTTTAGTACTAGGTGGAACAAAGAAATTCCTTTGGCATAAAAGATGAAATGAAAATAGATTAATGATAGATTTCCTATACAAGAAGCTATAAGATATTGTTCATGTAAATGATATCCTATACAAACTAAACAATAGATTTTCAGCTAAATAAATTCTTTCAACACTTCAAATCTTCAGTTCGTCTTCAACAGGGCTGGATATCATCTGAAAATCACATGAGAAATATAAGTATGCTTTTATAAAAGAGTAAACACTCCTTTAAATCTTAATATAAAAAAACTTAGTTAAATTTAAGATAATTAACTTTTCTAAAACACACACACACACACATATATATATATATATATATATATATATATAAGTACATTCATTTATTTAAACATACACATTTCAATAAAATATATCATTCATACATTACATCATATAATTCACATAGCTTAATACACTTATACATATTCATACATATTACATATGCTAACATGCATCACATGCATACTAACATAGATGCATGACATAACATACACTAACATAAATGAACATGCATACATGCATACATGCACACTAACATACATGCATGACATAAATGAACATGCATTCATGCACATACATGCATAGATGAACATGCATACATACATGCATAAACATACATAACTCACATGCATACATGCACATGCATAAATGAACATGCATACATACATGACATAAACACATGCATAAATAACTTACATTAACACATATATGCATACATGCACATGCATAAATGAACATGCATACATGCACTAGCAACCACACATGATATGCAAAACAAAATCATATGCAGACATGCACATGCATTAATGAACATGCATACATACATGACATACACACATGCATAAATAACTTACATTAACACACATATGCGTACATGCACATGCATAAATGAACATGCATACATGCACATGCACTAGCAACCACACAAAACAAAATCATATGCAGACATGCACATGCATTAATGAACATGCATACCTGCACATGCACTAGCAACCATGCATGAACATACAAGCACTAACATGCAACAAGCAAACATCCATGACATGTATACATACATGCAAACACTATCATACATGCATAACATAAATCAACATGCATGCATACATGAAATACACATTACATCTAATATGCATACATTAATTGACATACATTAACTAACATGCATTAACATAACTTATAACATCTAACATGCATTACTTAACATCTAACATACATTACCTTAACTAACATACCTTAAATTCACTAACATGCCTAACATGCACTAACATACCTAACATGGGTTCATGCACTAACATGCACTAACATACCTAACATGCACTAACATGCACTAACATACCTAACATGGGTTCATGCACTAACATACCTAACATGACTATTGTTCATAGCATCTATGCACTTAAAGCTCATCATGGTTTGAATGTACATGAGTTGGATATTAAAACTGCATTTCTAAATGGTGGCTTTGTGAAAGGGCATGAAACAAAGGTGGAGAGGTTAAAGAAGACATTATATGGTGTAAAGCAAGCACCACGTGCTTGGTATGAAAAGATACATGCCTATCTGATTACACATGGTTTTATCACTATTGTGTTGTGTTCCATGCTTCTTCTTCTTCCTTCTGTTGTTTGCTTGCTTCTATAGATCTCAAACTCCAACAAAAATTTACCCTTACTTACAATCATAATCAACCTAGAACTTTAGGAACCTTTAATCTCTTACAAGCTTAGTTAATTGGTAATCTTAATCCATCAAAAACATTAGACCTAACATTTGAGATGTAGTTCTAAACCCTAAAAAAACTAAATTGTAAAACCTTAGATAATCAAACTCAAACTTAATCCTAGATTCTAATTTTAAAACCTAGAAACCCTAGCTTTAAACTTTTGGAAAACTAACTTTAGACCCCAATAAACCCATGTTTTTTTAATACTCATGAGTAACCCTAGTCAAAACATAAACACCAATCTCAAAAACCCTACAAACACCTTACTATGCTTTCTAAACACCCATGGTTTGGATACCTAAGGCCTTCTATAATAAAATTCTTTGTATATACATGTGAAATAAAGTAGAACATTAATCTTTTGAATAAAGACAAGAGAAAAGTAAATGAAAAAAAAAAGAGAAAATGAAATGGAGGAAAACCAAAATAGGGAAGAAGGAATGGTTTATTCAAATTAATAAAAAAAAAGAAAAAGGTTTTTAATTTAGATATAGATGAGAAAGGAAAATTGGAAGTTCCTAGATTCTAGAAAACGTAGCATTGAAGTGAAAAGGGAAGACGAAGTGCCATGAGTCTGGATACGAGCAAAGCTTCCAATAATGATATGATTTTTGGAATCTATATAAGAGGACATGAATGAACCTTTCATTTTTCCAATGTTCATTTCACGTACGTTTTACTATCTTCTTCTATTCTATTCTATGGGAGGAAATTAAACTCTCTATGATTCTCATCTCTCCATCTCTGGTTTCCATGTCAATAGAGAGAGAAAGAGATGGAGAAAGAGAGAGAGAGAGTCAATCAAGTGCAAAGTAGCAATCAAGCAGCTATGGAAGATGTGCACAATGATTAACAAAAATCTGGCGAGAGAGAGAGAGACAGAGAGAGAGAGAGGGAGAGAGAGAGAGATAGAGAGACAGAGAGAGAGAAAGATAAAGAGAGAGAGAGAGAGAAAGAGAGAGCAAGAAAAGAACAATGAGTTTTTCTATAGATCACAAAGGGATTGGGAGACTTCTACACAAGAAGGGGGTCAATTCGACACAGAGGCATGATTTGTACGAGACAGAGAGAGAGAGAGTAGGGGGAGAGACGCAAAGAGAGAGAGAGAGAGAGATAGAGAGAGAGAGAGATTTTTCTGGGCTACCTTTAGAAAGAGAGTGGGGGAAGGGGAGAGAGAGAGAAAGAAAGAGAGAGAGAAAGATTTTTTGTTTTTTTTGTTTTTTATTATTTTCCATCATTTATTTAATAAGTTAAATAGTTAGTAAGTAAAACAAAACCAACAGTTTATTTCTGCAATTTATAGTTAGTATCTAGTTAAAAAGGTTAGGAATTAAATATAAATAAAAGTAATTAGTTAAAATTAAATTAAAGCTTATTGGAGAGAAAAGTAATTATCAGTAAAATACTAGGAATAAAAAAAGGGAAAATGTAAATAAATGAAAAGTAAATAAATTCAAAAGAAAAAAGATATTATTAAAAAGAATTTAAGTTCTATGTAACTTAAAAGAAGTAAAAAGAAATATTTAGAGGTCAAAAAACTCAAAGCATAGTTGTTTTGTGAGTGTGATTTTTTAAATCTTTTCAAATGTACTAAACAATTTTCTTTTCAATGGTCATTTTCGAGAGCCAAAGATTTAAAGTAAAGAAGTAAAAGACAAAGATTTCTAGTTGCTGTTGTAGTAAAAAAAGGAGACTCTATCTACCTATATTTGGACTTATTTCCATCGATGATCGTTTCTTGGGTTTATGGATTTATAGCACACATTGCATGCACCCATGGATGGCTACATGAATGTTGATGGTTTGAGTTCCTCTTTCACATCTAGTGTTATAGTTAGTAGTATAAACTTTTTTCTTTTTATTTTCTCTTTCGCAAACCAATCTCATATACTACCTCTTTGATCGCATTCATCCACAATGTCTTACTTCCTGGTGCACATGCTTTGCTACTCCCTCTAATGCAAAGGTGAGGCTCATCTGGCTATCCCTAGGAAGCTCTGTAGCATGCAAGCACCACTCAGTGGATAGGATGACATCCTAGGGCTTGATCCAGCCTTTGCTTGTCCCATCGCAACCCCTCTTGTGAGATACACTCTAATCTTTGTTGGGTTCACCTTTCAAAGCGACACGTGCACCTTCCATCGACTTTGCCCAAGCTACTTCTTAGGCTCTTATACCAATTGTGGGATTTTAACTCATGATCTACCAGCTAGGCATATGATGGGTAACCACTTGCCCCAAATGCCATGGTTGAGGATTACTTCCTAATCCTCTCTCTTAGCGTGTCGTTCAACCATCTCCTACTTGTCATTTCTTGATTCTAACACCTCTTCTCTCCAACACTATAGATTTGTGTCAAAGTAGATCTAAACAAAGATCTCCCCTCCAAAATTTCCATTGGACAATAGAAAACCATTTACCATGAGATTGCTAAATGCTTGACTTCACTATGGTTTGCAGGGCCACAAAACTAAAGATTGTTCTATGAGAAAAAAAAATCCACTAAAAATAAACAAAACGTAGAAAAGGCTAATGTAATGTGGAACAAAGAAGCTCCATTATGGGGGTTTCCACACCTCTTTCTCCTCATAGATGTGAAAGTATTATGGTCATCCCAAGAACCAAAAGAGTTCCAGAAAACATGAATCCTCTTCTTGAAGCTTCCATTTTTGAAACTATTGATGCACTTTGTAATGGAAAAAAGGAAAAACCTAGAGGCTAGATGGCCTTAGCAATGCGGTTTTCAAGACCTTTTAGAGCCTAGTGAATATTCCATTACGTTTCATGTGGCAAGAGGCTTTGCCTTTTGGTGTGCTACTGGGTTGCCTCCATTTAGGTGATATCGAGCTAATTCATAAAAAAAGGTAACAAAAGGACTTGAAAATTTGCATCTAATTATGATCTTACAAACTCCTTGTCACCTACCAAACTCAATTAATGAGGATCACAAGGGGTTTATCAAGGGGAGTTCCATCCTCCAGGCTATCATTGATCTTTGGGAAGGCTTGGGTTTTATTGAAGAGTCTCCTCAAGATGTCCTCTTCCTTAAGATTGACTTCGACAAAGCTTATAATAGACTCAAGTGAGACTTCATTCTCCAATCTCTAAAAGACATAAGATGTTCTCAACATTGTTGGAAAATTCCTTAGCTCATATAAACATCCATCGCCAATTTTCTCCATGTATTCTTTTAGAATGTTCTTTTAGAAAAGGATGCAAATTGGCTCTTGTTCTCTTTGCAATTGTTGCCGATGGTCTCGCTTGCCTAGTTAAATATCATGCATGCTTGGATCTTATTCAAGGTCTTGTTCTTTCCCTTAATAAAGACCAAATGATCATAATAATCTTTGGTGATGATAGGAATGCTTTTTTTTTCATAACAATCTAGCTAGCATTGATACATTTTGATGTTTCCTAAAGACTTTTTGTGATCAACATGTTCCTTTGTTCTTAAATTATTTACTTTTTATCCTATTGGAGGTTGAAGGACCAAGAGATTGCTGAATTGGAAAGAATATGTAGAAAATTTCTTTAGACAAGTGATCCTAATAGGTGGGGTTTGAACAAAATTAAATGGGCTACTCGCATAAGCCAAAATGACCAAGGTGGCTTTGGCTGTCTTGAAATTGAAGAAATGGCCAATAAGTTGGCATCCAAATGGTTCATTAAAGCATAGTGCAATAGGGAAGACTCTGAGGCCAAACTGACTTTTAGAAACAAGAGTTGTCTAAGGCTATCGGGCCTTTCGGGGTGGAAGGGTCTTGATTTTATCACTCTTTTGTTCGCTCTCTATCCGTGACTCCTACAAGCTCCAACTTGGTTTACTTTATATGGAACATTTGGCAAAATATGAAAAAGTGTGTCAAGGCTAATGAAGATTGGAAATTGGCAATTGATATTAGACAAAACAATTTGATCTTGTTCCCTATCAAACGTATCGGATGGGTTGACTCATGGAACCTCCAAAATGCAAGGAAGCTTTGGATCAAAGGGTTCCAGTCATTAAAGCATTGCTTCAATCAAGAAAAAAGCCAATGGATTAGATTTGAGGAAATTGAGTGGACTAGGAGAGTGGACTATGAAGATTGGCGCCTATTGTGGAGTAGATTCAATGCTTGGGATTGGTCAAAGGCTCACTTTCTTAATTGGGCATAAGCCCCATGCCTAGAGGGGCTAAGATGGCACAACGGAAACAAACATGATAAATTTTTTAAATTCAAGAAGAATGTGGACATTCATATCATGCTCAATAGTCCTTCAATACTTTCACTATTGCTTGCGGCATTGTATTTTTTCATGAATCTTTTGCATATGATACTAGCATTGGGATCCACGTGAAAGTCCTCTAGCCAACTTCAAAAGGTTTATTTTATATACATTGATATTTTTGGAGTTCTTATATCTCTTTACTTCACCAATAGGTAAATAATACAAAACATTGGTAATCGAGTAGTGCTTCAATAACGACGAAGAAGGAGGTGCTTCTGATGTCAATCATATTGCACAGGAGCTGCAGGCTACAAGATATCGACTCGGTAAAATAGGAAAACCTCTAAATCTCTCTCGGCGATGAACGCCCTCATCCCCAGAACGCAATGGACAAGCTAGGCATGCAATCAATCGATGAAGAATAATGACTCTGCATGCTACGCTTTGCAATGGACAGATCAGTTGATTGTCAATCGCTAAGCCGTGAAGTTGATGATCAATCGTGATAGCTAGTAGAGAGGGAGTCGACACACTTTGAGTCTATCGTGACACTCTGAGTGTCTATCGTGATGCTCTGAGCATCTATCACAGCACTGAGCACGATTTGTTGTCTTTTGCGACGTGGGTTTGTGATTGTCTATCGTGAATTACTAGCGCTACAGCGTTCTTTGAATTTAATATTGTGGTTGTTGATTACGACGAACTGAGGAGCTCATGGCTGTCCCGATTGATTGCTGACGTGGTAGACCCATCGAGAGACAGAGAGTAGGCATAGCTATTTTGTTATTGTATGCAAGTAACTAAGGTGCTGGTGGCTATTGTGGCAGATCCTTTGGGCGATTGACCATAGGCAGTTTTGTTTTTCTCCATTGCGTGATTGAACGGTTGGAAATTATTATTAAAAAAGAAGGTAAAGAAAGAAAAAGAAAAATTAAAAAACAATAGAAAAAGTGAAAAAAAGAGTAAAAGATTGAGAGAAGAAAAGAAAAAAAAAAGGAGAATTGAGAGCTTTGAGAACTTCACGATGATCTTAGTGCTTTGATTGCTTCTCACCAGCTCGATTCTTTGGAGACTCCAAGATGAAGACAACAAGATGTTTTGGGAGTGATGCAATTTCGACACTGACAATGTCAGGAAGGATTGGTTGCTTGGATGATGGATCAAGTCATCTGCCAATTCGACTAGCACACGTTGGATGTTTGGAGCAAACTCAGGTAAGTTAAGTATACTTGATGACTAGGGTAAATGGAAGTATAAAATAACTCTAATTACTTAAGTTATGAAAGAAGTAATAAATATCTCAAATGAACTAATGTGGAATGCTTATCACTCTATGCATCTGTTGACCGTATGGTTGAGCTTCTGTATACCTAGAAATATCATCTTGATATGAGGGTAAAATTAATCATTCCTCGGTTATATGCTCTTTAATAATCTCATCTACTTCGTTTTGGATTTGCTATGGTTGAATACATCTATTTAGAGGTGGTGGAACTAAATTTTTAAACAACGATCATGTGAAAGGGATATTAATGATTCTTTTGTAATTTGATCCTTAATGACTTCTTCTGTTTCTACTTCTATGGTTTCATTAGATTCATGTTGGGAAATAGTATTGTTATGAGCGGGAGGTAACAATGTTTCTAAAATAAAAGTTGTAGTAAATTCATTTGAAAATTCATTTGTAGTTTTGTTGCTTTGAGACATCAGATAATAGAAACAATGTAATAGATCCAGATCAAACCTCTCACTCCTGATGCATGTGCAACCATCAGAAGTAGAAAAAACTATAACTTTTCTCTGCAAAGAAGAAAAAAAATAACATAATCATACAAACAGAGGAGGGAAAGAATACCTATAAGAAACATCAGGAGTGAATAGAGCACAACACACACACACACATAAATATATATATATATATATATATATATATATATATATATATATATATATATATATATATATATATACACACACATAGAGAAAGTCATGTGCATACCACTCCTTTTTGTTTTTACTTTATTTATCATCCACACTTTAACTCACTTGCATTCACTACACTTTTTAATTTACTTTAATCACTTTATTTGCATAACTCTTCTACTCCTCTCTTTTGATCTACATCAACTCACACCATTCTTTAAAATTTACCTTTCTCATACTTTAAATACACATTTATTCTCACGACACTTTAACATTGACTCATATATACCACACATCATTTATCCATTTTAATTTAGTTAGTTTTTGATTTAGTAAATCATTAATACTTTAAATTTAAGTTTACACTAAGGGTTTAATACCTTAATTGATATATAAACACATCATTAAAATTACTAATTAAAGCATATTATAAAAATTAATTAACTAATGTATAAAATATGGGAAATATTAATTAAATATAATCTCATAATAGCTAATTGCAATGATTACACACATCAATTTAACACCTACACATACATATATACCCTTTGAAACCCTCACAATTTATCATATATATACTTTCATACCCATTTATTTAGCTAAACCTAGAAGTTTCTACCCATACACCCTACATACTAGGGTACTTTCACACATTGAAATGGATTTTTAGGGTAAAACCCTAACTTCTTCGCATATAAGCTTCAATAATTTAAACTTATAGGCACTCCGAGTGAAAATAGGTCAACTCAAAGCAATTTGGCATCAATGATATAGAGGGTTTTAGATATCATCAATAAAAAATTTTTCTATTTCCTTGAATATCAACTTGAAGATGGAAATCGTTTCGACATTCGCCCCTACCAAACCTGCACATCATCCCGATGGGCCAATCCGTAGATTGACGGAAGCAGCATTCTAATGATTATCCTAAAAACCAACCATATCACAACATCAATTCTTTTATAAAATATTTGCAAAATTTTCAAATATAACAATCTTTTATGGAAAAATGCTCATGAATGTTTTTTAAATTCAATTTGGTAATGAAAACATGTCAAATTATAAATTTAAGCTATCAATCGGGTCAGACAACAAAACATTAATCTAAATTTCATTTGTTTATAAACTTTGTAAAGATTATTATGAATCAAAAGCCTTCTTCATTCACTCAAAATCCAGTTTCGGAATATACATGCACTTACATATAGGCAATCAAACATGGAAAAGAAATCAACTAAGTCTAGTTATATAGACATCTGCCTTGTACGCCCAATTTCATTCACTAGATGTGTTTTCCAAAACTAGTTTTTCTTCATCTTTGACTGTATGTAAGTATGATATGAACTCTTCATATAGGTGATACCTTTTTGGGGTGAAAGAAGGTATAACTTTCGTTCATCATATATGTTTTTCTTTTCTTTTCTTTTTTTTATTTTTCTATTTTTACATTGGCAACTTTTTTGTTTTGAAGGGGAAAGGCTTAACCCCTTATTCCGAGCTAAGGTTCTAGATGCATGTATAAGAAAGACCTAGGATCTCACAGACATGGATCATGCATCTATATGCTCCTACATATATACAGTTACTTCCGTTATTTGAAATGAACTACAAATCCTTTTGCCCATAAAGCAAATCCTCACTCAATTCATAAACTTAGAAATCTAAATCATTTTTGTTTTCTTATTGTGGCTAAAAAGATTTTCTTTATATATGATAAGCCTCATCCCAGATTTTAGATTTATATTTGTCATTATGAATGCAAGTGATATGCATAAATAAAACCATAAAGAATTTAGAATATAGAGAAATACAACCTAAAATTAACTTCTTCTTCAATATTTTCTTCTTCAACTTCATCGTAAAACAATGTTTAATTTATTTTCTCAAAAGCATCTTCAAATCCAGCTAAAAATCAACAACATCTAGACTCACAAGTTAAATTAGTTTTCATAAATAAATCTTTATCTTCATACTTGTAAAAGAAAAAACACATTAAAAGAAAATTCATACATCGTTTCTATTAATCAAAACTTAATCATTCTTCATCATGTAGTAACTCATAATATTCTTCATTCCTTTGTTCGAACAATTTAACTCTTTTACTAAAGAGACATCTTATCTAAATTATGTACAAGAGTTTGTGAGATATTGAACCAGAGTCCACTGTCATCTCGCTCAACAGTGGCATTTACTTGAAATCCTGATCTAAATGTGTCAAAGGGGTTTTCTTTAAAGAACTACGATTGCGATGATGATTAATACAGAGTGTCATAAATTGAAGAGATTTTAGGCCATCACAAGAAAGAATTCTGGCGAAAGCACTTCCATCATCAAGTACTTTGGTTTCCATTCTCTGTTCACAAATGAATGGTTGCCCCAAAATAATTGGATATGAGCAATTATCATGAACAAAGAAGTTATGCTCCTCTCTACCATCTCCAATAGTGATTGGAACATTTGCACATGTTGCAAGTAAATATCCAAAAGCATTAATAGTTGCTATCATATTCCACCCATGGTCTCTATCTATAGGCAATTTTCCCTCATTGTACAACTCCCTTGAGACAACATTAATTTCAGATCTTGAATCTATAAAAGCTATTTGTAGTTTATTACTATTTCCAATTTGAACAATGGTTTCCATAGTTCCCCTAGCCTAATGTTTTTTAGTAAAGTGACTATTTGGGACTCCATCTCCTTTCTCTACATGTCCTATTACGAGCCCCAAATAATTCTCATGCTCAAATGGTTCACGATATTCAAATTCATTAATTTGAACGATACTAACTTTAGATTCATCATGTTCTTTCCTCTCTTCCATTTCTATATCCTGAGTTTTATATTCTATAGGTTCTCTTCGTTGTTCTATAATACTCATAAAATCTTCTTTAACATCGCTACATGAAAATGCTAACCATTCTTCTAATGACAGTCACCTCTGGTTTCATAATTTTCTCATCCATTACCTTCCGAATGTCTATCTGTTTTTCAATTTGAGATATCAATAAAAAAGTAGGTGGTATCTTTTTGGCTTTTTCTTCTTTAACACCTTCCTCATGTATGGGTTGAGTTTCATTGGTTCTATCTTGACTTCTATCTTCATCTGTTGCTTTCTTTTCTACGTTTTCTACCACATTCTTTACGTTCCCTTTGTTCTGAGGTTTCTTATCTTGTTCTTGTTGTTTATTTTCTTGACTAGGCTCCGTTCTAGGTGGTTATTAATTAGTTCAATAGTCTCACTTTCCTTTCTACCCCTAGTAGTACATTTGATTGCCCCTCTTCATCGCACTTCCTTTTCTGATCTATATTAATCCCATGAGCATAGGCAGAGAACATGTCGATCGGTTCATTCCAACATGTTTTTGCTCGGATATCAAAGCTCGTGGTTGAGTAACTCTATTCAAAGGTGGTGGAAATAAATTTTTATTAATCTGAGGTTTGAGAGATGCAAAGGAAAATAAAGTTTGAAACTTACTTAGACAACGATCATATGAAAGGGATATTAATGATTCTTTTGTAATTTTATCCTTAATGACTTCTTCTGGTTCTACTTCTATGGTTTGATTAGATTCGTGTTGGGAAATAGTTTGTTATGAGCACGAGGTAACAATGTTTCTAAAATAAAAGTTGAAGTAAATTCATTTGAAAATTCATTTGCAATTGTGTTGCTTTGAGACATCAGATAATAGAAACAATGTAATGGATCTAGATGAAAGCTATACTTCTAAATGAAAGCCTTGTTATGAAAGATATAGATCTAAATATAATCCTATACAAGTCTAATCCATGATTAAGTAGGAAAAAGAAGTCAGAGATGCAGCACGTAAATACCTCCAGGTCCTATCTCTTCAAATGAAAATCCCTGAACACTTCATCAGAACTCTTCAATCTTTGCTCTTTGTATAATCTTGATATTCTTGAATGTCTGCAAGAAACATTAGGAGTGAATAGAGCACAACACACACACACACACACACACACACACACATATATATATATATATATATATATATATATATATATATATATATATATATATATATATATATATATATATATATATATATATATATATATATATATGTGTGTGTGTGTGTGTGTGTGTGTATATATATATATATATATATATATATATATATATATATATATATATATATATATATATATATATATATATATATATATATATATATATGCACACAAAGTCATGCGCATACTACTCCTTTTAGTTTTTACTTTATTTATCATCCACACTTTAACTCACTTTTAGAAAAGGATTGTGGAACATTGTGTAGGGTGTTGAAAGACATCCTGTTACACCTCCACTACAGATACTGCAAATACAGGTGCTAGAGCTGATGAAGATGGTGTTGAAGATGATATTCCACAGATTCCTATTGGTGCTACTGTTTCTGTTGCGCCTATTGCAGAGCATATTCGTTGGGATGGCAGAGATGCCCAGGAAAATGCATTGATAACTTTGTCTGTCAAACGTGCCATTATTCCTCACATTCGCTCTTGTAGAACAGCTAAGGATGCTTGGGATACACCTACCACATTGTACCAAGCTAGGAATGAGGCTGGTGTTGCTTACCTCCGAAAACAGTTGGAGAGTGAGCACATGAATGAAGGTGATTCTATGCACAGTTTCCTAACAAAGATCAAAGACTTGAAGGAACAATTGATTTCTGCTGATGAGGTTACACTAGATAGCTCACTTATGCAAATCGTTCTGAATGGTCTTCCTGATTCATATGAGAGTTTTGCTTCTACTCTTCCGTTGATGATGAAAGGCAATCCAAATGCCTTGTCATTTGAGGAGTTAATCTATGTTCTGTTGTAGGAAGAGCAGTCCAGGCAGAACAGGTCCATTATGCGTGTTGCAGATCAAGCTTTCCTAGCTAGTCAGAAGGGCAAAGGAAAATGGAGCTCTTCTACTAGTAAGCAAAAATCTGCAAATGCTACACATTCGAAGAATCAGGATAAAGATGAGAAGAAATCAGAAAAGAAAGAATTGTTTTGCAAGTACTATAAAGGGAATGATCATGTCATAAAGAACTGTCCAAAACTGGCTGCAAAAGAGGCAAAGAAAAAGGAGGCTCGAATGGTTGTTGCAGAAGCCTCTACACCAAAAACAGAGTTTGATAATCTTGTGCAGGAAGAAGAATGGGCGTTTACTATTGTTTGCAGTTTTGACCCATCCTCTCATGAGCACTGCATGTCTGCAGTGGACTCAGATGTTTGGTACTTTGATAGTGGGGCGACCAAACATATTACCTCGTAGTGCAGTTTCTTCTCTTCACTCGAGCCTGCCCCTACAGGGAATATTGTCACATGTGCAACAACTCCTCTTATCCTGTTATGGGAGTTGGTAAGATCATTCTGACTACAACTGATGGTAGTTCTTTCACCTTGTCAGATGCTTTATTTGTGCGAGGGATCAAGAAGAATCTGTTATCAGTTTCTGCATTAGCCAAGGTTGGCTTGGTTGTGAAATTTGTTGATGACAGATGTACAATCCATGATCTGTCAAATGGCGATGTTATTATTGCTTCTGGAATTTTGTGTTGTGGGCTGTATAAGCTCATAGACTATGAAAGATCTATGAATGATTCGGCATGTGCAGCTCATGATTCTTAGGCTATCTCAGATGCAAAGCTTTGGCATGCACGCTTCGGTCATTTGAATTTTGCTAGTTTGCTACGCCTGCAGAAATCTGATATGGTGTCTTCTTTGCCCAAGCTTGAGGCACCTGGAAAACATGTATGTGAAGGCTGTATTTTGGCAAAAATGCAGCGTTCCTCCTTTCCAAAGATGGTTTAGTTCGGGCTACGCAGAAATTATAGCTTGTACATAGTGATGTCTGTGGTCCTATGCAGACACCTTCTTTTGGAAACTATCTTTACTTCGTGACTTTCATTGATGATTTTTCGAGGCATGCATGGGTATATCCATTGAAGGCAAAGTCCGAAGTGTTTTTGTGCTTCAAACAGTTTTTGGTTTTGGCTGAAAATCTGCCAGCATGTAAAATGGGCACCCTCCGTTGTGATCAAGGGGGAAAATATATGTCTTCTAATTTTAATACATTTCTAGTTGAACGTGGGATAAAACACCAGTGTACAGTGCTGTATACAGCTCAACAGAATGGAGTTGCTGAACGGAAGAACGGGTCACTCATGGAGATGGCAAGGTGTATGGTCAAGATTCACGCTTTACCACATAGTTTCTGGCTTGAGGCTGTCATGTGTGTAGCATATGTACTTAACACGTTTCCCACTAAAGCGCTATATTCTATCACTCCATATGAGGCTTGGCATGATCGCAAACCATCTGTTGCTCATCTACCAGTTTTTGGTTGTTTCGCATATGCACTAGTGGCTGAACAACATCGCAGAAAATTGGATGTTGTTTTTGTGGAAGATGCTATTCAGCCATTACTTTCATGTACTAAAGAGACATTTGTTAGCTCCAAAGACATGTATGATACTTTGATGCCTCTTTTACAGGTGGACAATCTACTGCTAGTCCTAATGAGGCAACTTCTCAGCCTTTGCAGGTTTCATGTGAAGATCATCCCATTTCTGATGCAGATCAGCCCATTTCTGATGCAAATTTACATGATGCACTTGTTGATGGGAGACCTGATATTGAGGAGGCAAAAACTATGCCAAAATGGCTTATGCAGACTTTGCGTGACAACAAATTAGATGCAGCTTTGTCATATCGTACTCGTTTAGGCTCTCAAAGTGCCTCCTTTGCATCAGGTTGCTATGTTATGGCTACGTCTAGTCTCTGTGATGAGAATGACCCTGTTTCTTTTGATGAAGCACAAAATTAATAAAATTGGATGGCTGCTATGCAATCTCAATATGATGCTATAATGAAGAAAGGTACGTGGTCTTTATGTGACTTGCCTCCTGGCAAGAAGGCCATTGGCACTAAGTGGGTATACAAGCTAAAGCGTAAACCTGATGGTACAGTTGACAGGTCTAAGGCTAGGCTTGTTGCAAAGGGTTATGCGCAAAATGGTGGAATGGATTTGTGTCAAACGAAATATATTGACACATTATTGCACCGTTTTGGCCTTGAAGACTGTAAGCCTATTGCCACTCCTATGGAGACAAGTTTACGATTGAGTCTTCATGATGTTGGAGATGCATTTGATGTTGTTCTCTAGCAGCAGGCTGTTGGATGCTTGATTTACTTATGCATTACGCGACGAGATATTCAGTTTGTTGTCTCACAGATGAGGAGGTTTATGCATTGCCCAAGATTCACACATTGGAAGGCGATTAAGCGCATCTTTTGCTACTTGAATAGTACTTGGCTACTTGGGTTGTTTTATCCCAAGGGGGGATCACTACCACCAGATTTGCATGCTTTTTCTGACTCAGATTGGGCTGGTTGCTATGACACTCGTGTGTCCACTAGTGGTTTTTGCGTCATGCTTGGTAGCTCATGTATATCTTGGTTGAGCAAGAAACAGCCTATTGTGGCCACTTCCAATTGTGAGGCTGAATATAGGGCAGCTTTCACAGCGACTATTGAGTGTGTGTGGCTCAGACGCCTTATGGCTGATTTGGGTGTTGGCCAGTCTTCAGCCACCACCATCTTCACTGACAGTCAGAGCGCATTGGAAGTTGCGTGGAACCCTATGTTTCGAGCTCGCACTAAGCACATTGAGGTGCATTACCACTATGTGAGGGAGAGGCTCTCTGCTGGGGAGATCAGCTTGGCATATGTGCCCACGCAGGAGAACATTGCAGACCCTTTCACGAAGGCTCTACCTAGGGAGAAGTTTGAAGCTTTTCGCAAAGCTTAGGGCTTACTTCCTTTTGTGGAGTGATTTCCACATAGCTTGGCACTTCCTTATACATGAGTGCCAGCTCCTTGTTCACCGCATCACTCCCAGGGGGGGGTTTGTTGATATATTTAAGTAGTGATGTGTGTGAACACAATAGGACTGCCGGGGCACTTTTTTCCCTCTTTAGGAGGTTTTTTTTTCCCTGGCTTGTATATAAGCCTATTTTCCCTAATGGGCTACTTATCTTTGTACATTCTCTAGTAATACATTCAGTATTGTGTGTTGTGCTCCAAGCTTCTTCTTCTTCCTTGTGTTGTTTGTGTGCTTCCGCAGACGTCTAGCTCCAACATTCTAATGAAAAAGAAAGACAAATCCAAGAAGAGAGGATAAGGCACCTCCTCGCAAAGAGGGTAATGTATGACAATGATCATCATCCCGTAAAATGCTAGGGGGTTGATTGACCCCTCTAGAGTGACCATCATTGATCAATGGTTTCATCACATTAGCCTAAACCCTGAATTTATCTATATTCAAGAGACTAAAATTGATGGAGTAGACCTCTAGAAACGTCTTAGCCAAGTCTCCTTGACCCATGTTTAGATCTCGACGTCACACCTTCGAGGGTACGATCGGACGGCAATTGGTATAAACCAATTTTGGTTTGAAAAACTTGAGAACTCCATTGAGGATCAGAGCAATTGATGGATTTCCACTTCCTTTGGTGCCCCTTTCGATTCATGTTAGTTTCTATGTACGCCCCAAACAACGAGTTGGAGAGACTAGACACTTGGGCATTCTTGGACTCGCTCCCCTACAATGTACTAATTTGTAGTGACTTCAGCATGGTGGAGGACCCTGCAGATAGATGGAACAACAAGGTTCGGGTCATTGATAGTCATCAAAAAGAAACTTGGGGCAAAACCAAACTACACTTGGATCTGGTAGAATTCAAAGTCTCGAAAGGCTTTTTATGGTCAAATCTTTAAGCGGGCGTGGACTTGAGGAAAGCTCGACAAGGGCTACATTGTTCAGAACATTATTCATCAGTGGGGCCATCCTTCACTCTCGCAATGCACTTACCTTGCCATCTTTGATCACTACCCAATCATTATCGCTTTCCAACCTCTCACCAAAAACCAGAAGGCTGCTTGGTTTCATGCCTGCTCGACTTCCTTCTCTCTCCCCTATGTCCATCAAGAAATTAGTGAAGTGTGGAAGGAGGTGTTCGCCTCCTACTCGTCCCCTACCTAAGAAGCGCGGTTGAGAAGTCATAGAAGATCATTATAAGAACCAGAAAGATGCTCTAGACTATTCGCTGGGCACCTAGAGAAGCTCTAAATCATAGGCTCTCGAGACTTGATGAGGAATTCACCAAAGGAAAAGCTCAATCCTAGAAGGGTCTACAAAAAATCAGAGTGCTATTGAGATACGAGGAAGAAATGCAAAGGAAAAATTTGCAAATATTTTTTAAGGAGTGGTGGGATGGCAAAGCTGACAAACCCACCAAAGAGATGTGCAGCATCCTTAAAAGGAAATAAAATAGAGAATCGACCCCCCTATTGCTAGACTGAAATGGTGATGTAGGCAATATGGAGGAAGAGAACTTCTGAATCATTGAACAGCAGTTTACGAAACTCTTAAGCATCTCGACCCCCCTCTCCTTCCATAGACATGACTACATGGCAGCCATCTTTAGGCTGTCCTCTCATAGGATCCCACACAACCTGCATTCCCTGCTTGACACCCCTATCTCCAAGGAAGAAATCATTGAAGTCATTGATGCCCTCCCTAGTGGGAAAATCTCGAGGCCGGATGGGCTCACTAATGAGTTCTTTAAGGCCGTCAAGTTGGTGATTGCCACCCCTCTTTGTTTGGTCTTGCAAGAGATTCTCGAGTTTGGTGCACTTCTAACTTGTCTCAACAATGGCATCATCAAGTTAATCCACAAAAATGAGAACACAATAGAATTGAGAACTGGCATCCGATTATGATGCTTCAAACAAGATATAAAGTCATTGTCAAAGTCATAGCCAACAGAATTTCCAGCCATCTAAGAGCGTGGTTAAGCAAGGACCAAAAGGTTTCATCAAAGGAAGGTCAATATTGGAAGCTATTATAGATATTTGGGAAGGTGTCAACTTCATGGACGAGTCAAGACAATATGTGGTTTTTCTTCAAGATCCTCTTTGACAAAGCTTATGATAGGCTCGAATGGGACAATATTCCGCATTCACTTAAAGATCTTGGATTCTTTCTGGAATTCACCAAGATGATCTCGACCCTCTTGGGAAACACGTCAACTCAAATTAATGTTAATGGCCAACTTTCGAAGGTGATCAAATTAAAAAGATCGATTGGACAAGGGTGCCCATTGGCTCCCCTTCTCTTTGCCATTGCCATGAAAGGGCTTAGCTGGCTTGTGGAACAACATGTGGAAGTAGGTAATATCAAAGGGATCTGCTTGCCTAGTGACCATGGCTAGATCACCATGAGACTTTTTGCCGATGATATGGACACATTTTTTGACAATGATAGTACCAACCTAAAGACATTTTGGATGTGCCTAGATACTTTTTGTGAAGCCTCTGGATTCAAAATCAAACACTCAAAAATGCTTTTAGAGCGACTGTGGGGACTCAGTCCGATGTTCTCTTTGATCATGGCTATCAAAACACTCCTCCTAGCCAAATTTTTCGGCTTCTTGGGATTCTCTTGGGCTTTGGTATCTCAATATTGCAGCAACAGTGGAATTGGGTGCTAGCGAGATGCCAAAGCAAGTCAAACTATTGGAAGGGTATGCAAATCAACCTTGTTGGTCGTGCAATTATTATGAACACATTCCTCATTTCCTCAACCATTTGCTTCCTCTCTTGTTGGAAACCAAAAGAGCAAGACTGTCCAGACTAATTAAAGCATGTTATAAAAAATAATTGACTAATGTATAAGATATGGGAAATATTAATTAGATATAATCTTGTAATAGTTAAATGCAATGATTACACACATCAATTTAACACCTAAAAATACATATATACCCTTTGAAACCCTCATAAATTCTCATATATATACTTTCATACCCATTTATTTAGCTAAACCTATAAGTTTCTACCCATATCCCCTACATACTAGAGTACATTCACACATTGAAATGGCTTTTTAGGGTAAAATCCTAACGTCTCCACATATAAGCTTCAATAATTTAAACTTGCAGGCACTCCCAATGAAAATAGGTCAACTCAAAGCAATTAAGCATCAATGATATAGAGGGGTTTAGATATCACCGATCAAAAAAAATTATATTTCCCTGAATATCAACTTGAAGATGGAAATCTTTCCGACAATGGCTTAGGAGTTTTGAGTGTTGCTGTCGGTTGCCTTCAAGATTAGGGCTTCTCCATTGCATCTTCAATTTGTTTCTACTTCATTGTGGCCGGGGAGGGAAGGCCCTTGGAGATTTTAAGGCTCGATATCTAATGGATCTATCTCTAGGATAGCAGAAATTTATCCCCGGAGTGCAATTCTAGGCCTCTCTCATGGCTTCGTTGGCCACCTCCCTCGTGGAAAGCAACTTGGCCACAAATCAAGGGGTGATTGGTAATGTGGCCCCTATTTTGGAGGGGGGATCTTGGGTCTCTATTGGGGCCTCCAAGGGTATTGAGCCTCCCTTGGTCTCTCTTAGTAGAGCTGCAATTCTCGGAAAATAAGAGGAGCTCAAGAAAGTTTGTCTCATTGGACAAGTGCTTGGCCTCCACTCCAAACCATGCACAAGTGTCTTCAAAAAGAGTGGTTCCCGTGCGGGTTGATTGTTAGAAAGTGTTAGTTCTTACCAGCCAGTCATATGTTGATAGTCTTAGAGAATGAAAATATGGCATTCCAAGCCCTCAATGTCAGAACTTATCAACTCGGGCGGGTGATCTTGTTCCTATTCAAATGGTCCACCAATTTTATTCCCCACAAACAAAATCTCTCTAGTACGCTCTCTAGGTTGAGCTTACTAACTTTCCATACTTCTTGTATAACTTCGTGTGGGACATCATATCCCCAATCGACAAGTTGTTGGCATCACGGGACGATGTTCGTGGTCTCATTTATGAAGGTACAAGGCACTCTTTCAACACCCTCTGGCACCCTCAAATCTGTGTTGAGGCTGACCTAAGCATGCCCCTTCCATCAAACATCAAAGTGGACCTGGGTGAAGTGGATGTCTAGCAACAAGAAGTTAAATACAGAAACCTACCTAACAAATGCTTTGGTGTGGCCAACAAGGCCATACGATTAACGATTGCCCTCTGAGACAAAAAAAAAGCAAATAAAAATAAGAAGCATCGAGAAAGACTCAAGACAACAATGGGACACTAAATTGTGCGACAAATGAAGAGGAAGTTAATGGCGCTAGAAACCTAGAAACTCACTTAGATGTGTTCAAGGGAGTCAGAAGACAAAGGACAAGAGGCCTTAGGGCAACTTTTGAGTGAAACCGTATTCTAAATACCCCCCAAACAATTTGTACTGCAATCTGAAAAGGAGATTAATGAGCTTGATTACCTATGTGGGAGCTAGTTTGAGGTGGACACAAGCGGCAAAGCCTTAGAGATCCTCGAAAACAAAGAAACCAATCAGGAGGGCTACACTACAAGCAAAGAAGATGGCTTTACCACTAGTAACAAAGGCAACATGGATAGTGAAAGTTCCATCATTGGATCAACTATTCCAGAAACTTTTGCTTGTTCATTCCAACATGAGGCCTCCCACAAGGGAATAAAACCTATTGAGATACCCTAGAAAATCGCCCATAAGAACAAATTTCTAAGTCGGGACCTACTTCTATGTTGATATATTTAGGTAGTGATGTGTGTGAACACACTAGGACTGCCGGGGCACTTTTTTCCCTCTTTAGGAGGTTTTTTTCCCCCCGACTTGTATATACGCCTATTTGCCCTAATGGGCTACTTATCTTTGTACATTCTCTAGTAATACATTCAGTATTGTGTGTTGTGCTCCAAGCTTCTTCTTCTTCCTTGTGTTGTTCATGTGCTTCCGCAAACATCTAACTCCAACAAAAGGTATTAGAGCAGGTCGTCGCTTCATCTAGGGCGTCGTCGACACTCCTCCGTTTGCAGTCTCAGAATCATACAAATTTTTGTGAGCATACTCAGGGTGTTTTCGAGATGCTTTGCTCTATGGTGCCGAAATCGCGATCTGAGCTCGTTTCGGCCTCCGAACGCACTATCAACGCTTCTGCAGGCTATTTCGTATTTTTGTGCCAAAGGTATATACCAATTTCTATTCGCCAGTATAAGCATCTCGAAGTCTGCTACAGGTCTAGCGGAATTTGTCTAGGCAGTTTTGTTTAACCGGCCATGGCTGAAAGCAATGATGTATTCCGTATGTTGGCTGTTGAGGATAAGTTGGATGGTACCAACTACGCACTATGGGCTTATATGATGCGACATGTATTGGTTGCAAAAGGATTGTGGAACATTGTGTAGGGTGTTGAAAGACATCGTGTTACACCTTTCACTACAAATACTGCAAATACAGGTGCTAGAGCTGATGAAGATGGTGTCGAAGATGATATTCCACAGATTCCTATTGGTGCTACTGTTTTTGTTGCGCCTACTATAGAGCATATTCGTTGGGATGGCAGAGATGCCCAGGAAAATGCATTGATAACTTTGTCTGTCAAACGTGCCATTATTCCTCACATTCGCTCTTGCAGAACATCTAAGGATGCTTGGGATACACTTACCACATTGTACCAAGCTAGGAATGAGGCTCGTGTTGCTTACCTCCAAAAATAGTTGGAGAGTGAGCACATGAATGAAGGTGATTCTATGGACAGTTTCCTAAAAAAGATCAAAGACTTGAAGGAACAATTGATTTCTGCTGATGAGGTTATACCAGATAGCTCACTTATGCAGATCGTTCTGAATGGTCTTCTTGATTCATATTAGAGTTTTGCTTCTACTCTTCCAAATGCCTTGTCATTTGAGGAGTAAGTCTATGTTCTGTTGTAGGAAGAGCAGTCCAGGCAGAAGAGGTCCATTACGCGTGTTGCAGATCAAGCTTTCCTAGCTAGTCAAAAGGGCAAAGGAATATGGAGCTCTTCTACTAGTAAGCAGAAATCTGCAAATGCTGCACATTCGAAGAATCAAGATAAAGATGAGAAGAAATCAGAAAAGAAAGAATTGTTTTGCAAGTACTATAAAGGGAATGATCATATCATAAAGAACTGTCCAAAACTGGCTGCAAAAGAGGCAAAGAAAAAGGAGGCTGGAATGGTTGTTGCAGAAGCCTCTACACCAAAAATAGAGTTTGCTAATCTTGTGCAGGAAGAAGAATGGGCGTTCACTATTGTTTGCAGTTTTGACCCATCCTCTCATGAGCACTGCATGTCTGCAGTGGACTCAGATGTTTGGTACTTTAATAGTGGGGCGACCAAACATATTACCTCGCAGCGTAGTTTCTTCTCTTCACTCGAGCCTACCCCTACAGGGAATATTGTCACATGTGCCAACAACTCCTCTTATCCTGTTATGGGAGTTGGTAAGATCATTCTGACTACTATTGGTGGTAGTTCTTTCACCTTGTCAGATGCTTTATTTGTGCCAGGGATCAAGAAGAATCTGTTATCAGTTTTTGCATTAGCCAAGATTGGCTTGGTTGTGAAATTTGTTGATGACAGATGTACAATTCATAATCTGTCAAATGGCGATGTTATTATTGCTTCTGGAATTTTGTGTCCTGAGTTGTATAAGCTCATAGACTATGAAAGATCTGTGAATGATTGGGCATGTGCAGCTCATGATTCTTAGGCTATCTCAGATGCAAAGCTTTGGCATGCACGCTTTGGTCATCTGAATGTTACTAGTTTGCTACGCTTGCAGAAATCTTATATGGTGTCTTCTTTGCCCAAGCTTGAGGCACCTGGAAAACATGTATGTGAAGGCTGTATTTTGGGAAAAATGCAGCGTTCCTCCTTTCCAAAAGATGGTTCAGTTCAGGCTACGCAAAAATTATAGCTTGTACATAGTGATGTTTGTGGTCCTATGTAGACACCTTCTTTTGGAAACTATCTTTACTTCGTGACTTTCATTGATGATTTTTCCAGGCATGCATGGGTATATCCATTGAAGGAAAATTCCGAAGTGTTTTTGTGCTTCAAACAGTTTTTGGTTTTGGCTGAAAATCTGCCAGCATGTAAAATGGGCACCCTCCGTTCTCATCAAGGGGGAAAATATATGTCTTCTGATTTTAATACATTTCTGGTTAAACGTGGGATAAAACACCAGTGTACAGTGCTGTATAGAGCTCAACAGAATGGAGTTGCTAAACAGAAGAACAAGTCACTCATGGAGATGGCAAGGTGTATGGTCAAGATTCACGCTTTACCACATAGTTTCTGGCTTGAGGTTGTCATGTGTGTAGCATATGTACTTAACAGGTGTCCCACTAAAGCGCTATATTCTATCACTCCATATGAGGCTTGGCATGATCACAAGCCATATGTTGCTTATCTACGGGTTTTTGGTTGTTTCGCATATGCACTAGTGCCTGAACAACATCGCAGAAAATTGGATGATAAGGTAGTAAAATGTATTTTTGTTGGGTACAGTTCTGAAAGTAAAGAATATCTTCTGTATCATCCACAGATTAAACGCATATTGGTTAGCCGTGATGTTGTTTTTGTGGAAGATGCTATTCAACCACTACTTTCATGTACTAAAGAGACATTTGTTAGCTCCAAAGACATGTATGATACTTTGATGCCTCTTTTTACAGGTGGACAATCTACTGCTAGTCCTAATGAGGCAACTTCTCAGCCTTTGCACGTTTCATGTGAAGATCATCCCATTTCTGATGCAGATGAGCCCATTTCTGATGCAGATTTACATGATGCACTTGTTGATGACAGACCTGATATTGAGGAGGCAAATACTATGCCAAAATGGCTTATGCAGACTTTGCGTGACAACAAATTAGATGCACCTTTGTCATATCGTACTCGTTCAGGCTCTCATAGTGCCTCCTTTGCATCAGGTTGCTATGCTATGGCTATGTCTAGTCTCTGTGATGAGAATGACCCTGTTTCTTTTGATGAAGCACAAAATTCAGAAAATTGGATGGCTGCTATGCAATCTCAATATGATGCTATAATGAAGAAAGGTACATGGTCTTTATGTGACTTGCCTCCTGGCAAGAAGGCAATTTGCACTAAGTGGGTATACAAGCTAAAGCGTAAACATGATGGTACAGTTGACAGGTATAAGGCTAGGCTTGTTGCAAAGGGTTATGCGCAAAATGGTGGAATGGATTTGTGTCAAACGAAATATATTGACACATTATTGCAGCGTTTTGGCCTTGAAGACTGTAAGCTTATTGCCACTTCTATGGAGACAAGTTTACGATTGAGTCTTCATGATGCTGGAGATGCATTTGATGTTGTTCTCTATCAGCAGGCTGTTGGATGCTTGATTTACTTATGCATTACTCGGCCAGATGTTCAGTTTGTTGTCTCACAGATGAGGAGGTTTATGCATTGCCCAGGATTCACACATTGGAAGGCGATTAAGCGCATCTTTTGCTACTTGAGTGGTACTTGGATACTTGGGTTGTTTTATCCCAAGGGGGGATCACTACCGCCAGATTTGCATGCTTTTTCTGACTCAGATTGGGCTGGTTGCTATGACACTCATGTGTCCACGAGTGGTTTTTGCTTCATGCTTGGTAGCTCATGTATATCTTGGTTCAGCAAGAAGCAGCCTATTGTGGCCACTTCCAATTGTGAGGCTGAGTATAGGGTAGCTTTCACAGCGACTATTGAGTGTGTGTGGCTCAGACGCCTTATGGCTAATTTGGGTGTTGGCCAGTCTTCTGCCACCACCATCTTCACTAACAGTCAGAGCGCATTGGAAGTTGCGAGGAACCCTATGTTCCGTGCTCGCACTAAGCACATTGAGGTGCATTATCACTATGTGAGGGAGAGGTTCTCTTCTGGGAAGATCAGCTTGGCATATGTGCCCACGCAGGAGAACATTGCAGACCTTTTCACGAAGGCTCTACCTAGGGAGAAGTTTGAAGCTTTCCGCAAAGCGTTGGGCTTACTTCCTTTTGTGGAGTGATTTCCACATAGCTTGGCACTTCCTTATACATGAGTGCCAGCTCCTTTTTCACCGCATCACTCCCAGGGGGGGTTTGTTGATATATTTAAGTAGTGATGTGTGTGGACACACTAGGACGGCTGGGGCACTTTTTTCCCTCTTTAGGAGGTTTTTTTTTCCCTGGCTTGTATATATGCCTATTTTCCCTAATTGGCTACTTATCTTTGTACATTCTCTAGTAATACATTCAGTATTGTGTGTTGTGCTCCAAGCTTCTTCTTCTTCCTTGTGCTGTTTGTGTGCTTCCGCAGACATCTAACTCCAACATTCTAGTGAAAAAGAAAGACAAATCCAAGAAGAGAGGATAAGGTGCCTCCTCGCAAAGAGGGTAATGTATGACAATGATCATCATCCCGTTAAATGCTAGGGGGTTGATTGACCCCTCTAGAGTGACCATCATTGATCAATGGTTTGATCACATTAGCCTGAACCCTGAATTTATCTGTATTCAAGAGACTAAAATTGATGGAGTAGACCTCAAGAAACCTCTTAGACAAGTCTCCTTGACCCATGTTTGGATCTCGACGTCACACCTTCGAGGGTACGATCGGATGGCAATTGGTATAAACGAATTTTCGTTTGAAAAACTTGAGAACTCCATTGAGGATCAGAGCAATTGATGGATTTCCACTTCTTTTGGTGCCCCTTTCGATTCATGTTAGTTTCTATGTACGCCCCAAACAACGAGTTGGAGAGACCAGACACTTGGGCATCCTTGGACTCGCTCCCCTACAACGTACTAATTTGTAGTGATTTCAGCATGGTGGAGGACCCTGCAGATAGATGGAACAACAAGGTTCAGGTCATTGATAGTCATCAAAAAGAAACTTGGGGCAAAACCAAACTACACTTGGATCTGGTAGAATTCAAAGACTCGAAAGGCTTTTTATAGTCAAATCTTTAAGCGGGCGTGGACTTGAGGAAAGCTCGACAAGGGCTACATTGTTCAGAACATTATTCATTAGTGGGTCCATCCTTCACTATCACAATGCACTTACCTTGCCATCTTTGATCACTACCCAATCATTATCGCTTTCCAACCTCTCACCAAAACCCACAAGGCTGCTTCGTTTCAGGCTTGCTCGACTTCCTTCTCTCTCCCCTATGTCCATCAAGAAATTAGTGAAGTGTGGAAGGAGGTGTTCACCTCCTGCTCGTCCCCTACCTAAGAAGCGCGGTTGAGAAGTCATAGAAGATCATTATAAGAACCAGAAAGGTTCTCCAGACTATTCGCTGGGCACGTAGAGAAGCTCTAAATCATAGGCTCTGGAGACTTGATGAGGAATTCACCAAAGGAAAAGCTCAATCCTAGAAGGGTCTACAATAAATCAGAGTGCTATTGAGATACGAGGAAGAAATGCAAAGGAAAAATTTGCAAATATTCTTTAAGGAGTGGTGGGATGGCAAAGCTGACAAACCCACCAAAGAGATGTGCAGCATCCTTAAAAGGAAACAAAATAGAGAATCGACCCCCCTATTGCTAGACTGAAATGGTGATGTAGGCAATATGGAAGAAGAGAACTTCAGAATCATTTAACAGTAGTTTACGAAACTCTTAAGTATCTTGACCCCCCTCTCCCACCATAGACATGACTACATGGTAGCCATCTTTAGGCTCTCCTCTCATAGGATCCCACACAACCTGCATTCCCTGCTTGACACCCCTATCTCCGAGGAAGAAATCATTCAAGTCATTGATGCCCTCACTAGTGGGAAAATCCCGAGGCCGGATGGGCTCACAATTGAGTTCTTTAAGGCCTTCAAGTTGGTGATTGCCACCCCTCTTTGTTTGGTCTTGCAAGAGGTGCTCGAGTTTGGTGCACTTCTAACTTGTCTCAACAATGGCATCATCAAGTTAATCCACAAAAACGAGAACACAATAGAATTGAGAACTGGCATCCAATTATGATGCTTCAAACAAGATATAAAGTCATTGCGGAAGTCATAGCCAACAGAATTTCCAGCCATCTAAGAGCGTGGTTAAGCAAGGACCAAAAGGTTTCATCAAAGGAAGGTCAATATTGGAAGCTATTATAGATATTTGGGAAGGTCTCAACTTCATGGACGAGTCAAGACAATATGTGGTTTTTCTTCAAGATCCTCTTTGACAAAGCTTATGATAGGCTAGAATGGGACAATATTCCGCATTCACTTAAAGATCTTGGATTCTTTCTGGAATTCACCAAGATGATCTCGACCCTCTTGGGAAACACGTCAACTCAAATTAATGTTAATGTCCAACTTTCGAAGGTGATCAAATTAAAAAGATCGATTAGACAAGGGTGCCCATTGGCTCCCCTTCTCTTTGCCATTGCCATGAAAGGGCTTAGCTGGCTTGTGGAACAACATGTGGAAGTAGGTAATATCAAAGGGCTTTGCTTGCCTAGTGACCATGGCTAGATCACCATGAGACCTTTTGCCGATGATATGGACACATTTTTTGACAATGATAGTACCAACCTAAAGACATTTTGGATGTGCCTAAATACTTTTTGTGAAGCCTCTAGATTCAAAATCAAACACTCAAAGATGCTTTTAGAGCGACTGTGGGGACTCAGCCCGATGTTCTCTTTGATCATGGCTATCAAAACAGTCCTCCTGGCCAAATTTTTCGGCTTCTTGGGATTCTCTTGGGCTTTGGTATCTCAATATTGGAGCAACAGTGGAATTGGGTGCTAGCGAGATGCCAAAGCAAGTCAAACTATTTGAAGTGTATGCAAATCAACCTTGTTGGTCGCGCAATTATTATGAACACATTCCTCATTTCTTGAGCCATTTACTTCCTCTCTTGTTGGAAACGAAAAGAGCAAGACTGTGCAAACTGGAAAGTATTTGCAGAAACTTCCTTGGGACAATCGACAATAACAGGAGGGGGTGTCTAAAATCAAGTGGTCCATCTCCACTAGCCAAAGGGATAGTGAGGGCCTTGGCATTCTAGAAATTAGGTGCATGGCCAACAAACTTTCAGCAAAATGGATGATTAAGGCATGGTGCAATGGGGAGGCCTCATGGGCCAAGTTGATCTTCAGAAACAAGAATGTGTTGACTTTCGTGGGATTCCCAAATTGGAATAATCTTCACATTCTGACCCTTTTGTTTTCTCAGATCTCGGTTTTCCCAAAAGGCTCGAATCTTCTGTGCTCCTTATGGAAGAGTTGGAATAAAGTCAAAAGCTTCATAAGAAGAAAATTTGAAGTGGGCCGGTATCACAGAGAATGACTATATCTCGTTTGTCGATCCAAGGCATCCGGAACGTGGAATCTTGGAACATTCAAAATGCCAAGAGGTTATGGAAAAAAGGCTTTCCAAAATGGAAACATCTCTCTAAACAAGACACCAACCAATGGATCAACTTCGAGGATATTGAACCCAACATCAACATTACCTATGACAAATGGAATAGTTTACAAAGCAGATGTCTTGTCTAGGACCACTCTAAAGTTCATCTTCTCATGGGGCAAGACCCACCATGCCTGATTGTTCTTAGATGGCACAATCGTAGTTGCGTAACAAAAATCTCAAACATCAAAGAAATCATTGATTATCAAGCCAAACTCAACAAGAAGTGGTGCCTATCGTGGACACAACTTCAGTAGGATATGAAGTTCATCGCTATCTAGCACCCTCTCATAGAAATAAAAAAGTTTATCATCTTATGGAAAATTCTTCATCCAGAAATCTGGACCAACCTAAAGGCTAGCGAAATTGGTGGGGTTCCTGCTTGATGCAAACGCTGCTACGAGTCCATTGAAGATGTCACTCACATCTTCTTTACTTCTCCCAACTCTAATAGGCTCTCGCAGATTTTCGAAAAGAAAATATGACTTCAAAAACATATCAGTTGGAAAGAAGCTCTACTAGGAGAAGCGATTGGCTTCTCGATGACTCTCTAGAATGCCATGAGAGGGGAGATCCTATGGAAGATCTAGCAAGAAAGATGTGTGTATAAATTTGGCAACTCCCCCAAAGAGTGGTCGATTGAGAAATCATTGTTCCTCGTTGGCAAAAGAATCGCTAACTGTAAGAAATCCCCCCCTTTTAGACATCATCAAGTGCTCCTTCTAATCAACAACAAGCTTAAACCCAAGTGGGCCCCCCACGAGAGTGTGATTTACCTTCTTTGTAATGTCATCTAAACTCTAAAAAATCTACCCCTGCTCTATGGGATTCTGGGGTTCTCATGGGCACTTGTCCCCTTCACTTGTACTTTTCTTTTAATTAATACAAGTCCGAAAGAGTAGACCAAGGCCAAACTTCCTTTATTTAGAAAAAAACATTGGTAATCTAAGTGTTTCCTATTCATGGTAGAGTAATTATTGATTGAATCAAAATCATTAAAATATCTGGAATGCATGGAGCGATGTAGGCATGTTCATACCTCTGTATACATTATTAAACATGGGCACAATGAAGCAATGAACACGCGTCCAATCATGTAAGAAAAAGGGCGTGTTTCCAGGTCATGTTATAATCATGTTACAATCTCCTACTCAAAAAATTGCATGACAACCAAAAGCACAGCTTCTCTAGCTAAAAAGCTTTAGACAATATGCACATTGTTTTTGAAGCGATGCGTGCAAACCATGTTCACAGACGATCGTGCAACCACTTTCATAGACAATCATGTTCTGTTCCACGGAAATAATTTTGATAATGTGTTCTTCTTGTGTGCACATTTGAGAGTTAATACTACTTAAGATCCCTTCATGAAGTTGGCTAACATGCCTACATCCCCTCTCTATACACTATTAAAAGCTAACAAAATTCGAAGGGCCCCCTTGTGGTGCAAACCATGCCTCCATGGATTGGAGGACTTGGGACATCTCTTCTATTCGTGCCCCAAATCAAGATGGTTTTGGCAGGTCTTTGAGAGAATCATGTTGTTATAAGGACAACTCAACTAGAAGCAAGTTTTTCTTGGTGAAGCAATCAGGTGTTTCTCAAACTATGGAATGCTATAAGAGGGAAGACTCAATGGAAAATATGGAAAGAGAGGTGTGCATTCAATTTTGCAAGCCCTCCTTAAAAAATGGTCAGTCAAAAGATCTCTTTTTCTTTTAGGCAAAAGAATTTCCAATGGTAAGAAGCCGGCACCCTTTAAACACCATAAAGTGTTGTTCCTAGGCATCAACAAGAACAAAAAAAAAAAATGGGTCCCACATGATGAGCCCCTCCTTCATGAGATATGGGGGGTCCCATGGGTGTTAAGCCTATTCACTTGTACAACTATAATTTCTATTAACTAAAGTTTGGAAGAGAAGGCTCTTGCTGAACTTCCTTAAAAGAAAGGAGAAAACATATAAGAATATGGTATTTCTATATGGTCATCTCTAAGAAACTGTAGGATTTGAACTTTAGAATTCCACCTTTTAGGATTCCAACAGATCGGCAACCCGTTAAACTATTATACATCTATTGATCTTCCAGATGGTCACCCTTCTAAGAAGCTTGGCAACCAGCTTTTTGAATTCTGATATAGTTGCCAACCGTTTTGCTTCTTGAATTCTATTAATTGTACGTACGGTCACATTTCTATGAAGCTTGGTACACTTGCAACCATCTTTAGTTATTTGTTATCTATTTTGTTTATATCGAGTAATCGATGCACTTCATTAAATTGTTTTCCCTTTTTCTTTTATAATATAGCCCAACGTGAAGGTAACATTAGAGCCCACTTGCAAGCAAATAAGATGCTTTTGCATTTTTTCTTAATTAAAGGAAGTTCAGCCTTAGCCTAGTCTCCTGGACTTGTATTAATTAAACGAAAAGCACAAGTGAAGGGGACTAGTGCCCACGGGATCCCCCAAATCTCACACAACAGAGGTATCTTTTACAGAGTTTAGATGGCATTACAAAGAAGGTTAATCACCCTCTCATCACCCTCATGTAGGGCCCACTTGGGTTTAATCTTGTTGTTAATAAAAAGGAGCATTTAATGATGCCTGAATGTTGGAACAAGTCCATGGTAAGTCTAAGTGACATAGGAACTTGAAGGAAATGTCAGCTCTTTGTACAGCTCACTTGTGAACTCACCCTTATAAGCTTTAAGTTTCTACTTGATGTAAAATTGAAAGAATCTAAGTGGTTTATTCCACTTGATGTGTAGCAAGGAGAAAGCCAGGAATTGATGATTGAAGGAGTAGAAGAATCAATCATTAAAGGAGTGGAGATTTTTAGGTGAGATTCAAAATCAAATTTGAGCTCCAAAGATCACTATGTATACATGGCTTATAGTCATGGTTTTTACACCTCCATGAGCAGGGCTTCATGCCATATCAGAGTGTGGTCTCAAGCACACATATGTACCAATAATTCCATTGTACTTTGCAATCAATATACATTTATTCTCATGATCATTGGTGTCCATATCTTCATGCTTTTATGAGTGTACTATTCACTGCCATATCTCTTAGTTATTTCAATGAACTTGCAGAGATGATTTATCTTAGCATGATCCATCCTTTTATGATTTAAGTTGGTAAAGTTATCTTCTTAAATCTGCTATATACGACAAAAGTTCATTGAAAATTGGTATTTCAATCATGAGATTAATGCATTAGAAGTTGAATATATCTCTGCATAGATCAGTTCTCTGTTATTACTCCATCAAAATAGTGATTTTCATAGGGCTTGTTCTCAATGTGTAGTTTGTCATTCACCAAGATTTAAATCATGTTAGATTCAACATACTCTCTACTATATGCCTTTAAAGTTTCATTAGCATTTCCTCTTGGAACCTTGAGATATTAATGTATCTTTCCTCACTGGTCTCAAGATTGCTATAGCCCGTGAATGTGGGGATCATATAGTGACTTGCTAAAGTCTTTTCTCTTCATGTAGTCCATCATTTTTTATGAGATCTGATTGTTAGCTTAATAACTTAGTTAGAGTTCCCCAAAAGGAATTAAGTCAATTGCTACTATGGCCAAATAATTATTCAAAACACTGAACATGTGTATGTATGAAAAATAGCATATTTTTTTTCCTTCGTTCAACTTCTACCTATCTGTTTTGATTCATCTTTTTGAGAGTGATCTTCCAAGTACATAGGGTGTCTAATACATCCTTTGAAAAGCTAAAAGGTTCCACTACATATCATTGGAGTTCATTTGGATGGTGTAGGGCAAAGTTTTTGCAGCACCACTTAATCTTCATCAAGTCTAAGTCCATCTCTTCACAGTGGTATCAAAGCAAGGTTCGACAACATGGCAGATGGATTTCCTTCATCAATTGACAAATTGGATAGAGGTAACTACTCAGCCTGGTCATTAAGGATGCAAGCTTATCTTCAAGGCTAGAATTTATATTGTTATATATGTCGAGATGAAGTTAGGCCAAGTTTTAGGAACAATGGTCAATCAACACAAGAACAAGAAGAAAGATTGAGCACATGGTCCTCCAAGGATTCATTTGCAAGGTCTTATCTCCTCAAATCTAGCTCTTTTTTTTTGCCTCACATTAGAAGTTGTAAAACATCTCAGGAAGAATGGAATGCACTTGAAGCCTTCTTTACTTCAAGTACAAAGGCTAGCAAGCATCAATTATGGATGACTTCACAACTCTCAATAAAGCTCTCAAACAAAATGTGATTGATTTTGTCACAAAGCTCAAGAAAATAGCAGATCAGATGGGAAGCATTGGAGAGGTAATAGAGGAAGAGAGAATTGTAAGGCAGGTCATCAATGGCTTGATGGCATATGAGAAGTGGGAAGCATTCAACACAGTTATGGATCTATACATGGATATGCATGTACAAAATTTCAATATACTCATAGGACAACTACTTACTCAAGAGGCCAAGCTTATCAAGAATGGAGAAAGCTCCAAAGGTAATCAATCTTGTGCCTTTTATATTGATAAAGGAAATTCCAAAGAAAACAAAGGAAGTGGAAAGAAAGTGGATGATGAAGTAGGAACACATCTAGCTAACTATGCAGGTAGAGGAAGACATGATAGAGGTAGAGGCACAGGCAGAAGGCAAGGCAGGGGGAGATCCCAAGTCTCCAAATCATGCTCTATTTGTGTATTCACTATTCATACAATAGAAAATTGGTTTAGGAATTCCAGGAATCAAAGAGGCAGAGGATACAATACATTAAGTTATGGATACTATAGAGGAAGGAGCAACAACTGCAATGGCTACCACAACAACTACAACCATTCAAACTATCAAGGAGGCAATAGGGAAGAAGAGACGTCAATAAATACACATAAGTCTCAAATCAAGAGGACTCATTGCTAATCATGAATATGGCCATGCCATAAGGTAAATCTGATGAGCATGTTTTCTACATAGATTAAGATTTCTCCAATCATGTCGCAAAAATTGTGACACTCCTATCACATTTAGAAGATCCAAGGAACATGCATGAAGTGCACATGGGTGATGATACAAGGCATTTGGTGGAAAAGATAGGAAACGTGAAAGCACCTGGTGGAAATATTAACCTACTTAGCAAGGTACTCTATGTCCCTACCATCACAAATAATTTGATAAGTGTAGGATAGATTGTGGAGAAATGCCTATAGGTTAGGTTCACAAAAGAAGGAGCATTTGTTGAAGATCCAAGTCAAGGATTTACGAGAATTGCAAAAGGTGAAAATATAGGTAGATTGTTCACATTTGAATTAGAAGACACTAGAAACATTATTGTCTTTAATTATGGTAGTCAAACACTCACAAAATTGGAAGTATGGCACAAAAGTTTAGCATATATTGGTGAAAGATCATTAAAGAAAATTTGCAAGGACCAAAGTGTACCTGGAATCCCTAACTTGTCAAAACAACACATGATTTATAAGTGTAGTGCATGTCAATTTGGCACAGGTTACCATTCATGAAGAAAGGATATATGCATGGAGATCTCTTGCATTTGGTTCATAGAGATGTATGGGGACCTAGCAAGGATGCCTCAATATCTGGATCAAGGTATTATGTCTCCTTCATTGATGATTGTAGTAGGTGTACTATATTATATTTTATGAAACACAAAGATGAAGTCTTTTCATGCTTCACAAGATATTTTGCTCTTGTGGAGAATCAAACAGCTAAGGCATTAAAAATGCTAATTGTAGATGGAGGGGGAGAGTACTTCTCCCTTGAATTTGACTACTTTCTTCAAGAAAGAGGATTCAAAAGACAGATCACTACAAGGTGCACTCCTTAGCAAATTGGAGTGGTAGAAAGAAGGAATAGGACAATTGTTGAAGCTGCAAGGTCTATGCTAAATGAGAAGCACTTACCTAATTACTTATGGGCTGCAAAGCAAAAAGGTGTGAATTCATTGGATATGACAACAATCAAAAGGGCTAAAGATTATACAACTGAAGAATGAAAGGATTCTTGGTGAGTAGAGATGTATTATTTGTTGAGAATAATTCTTGGTATGAAGATTCATGTAGAAAGGTTAATTTACCTTATGATCTTGAAGAAGATTTTCCAAAGGTTGTTACGGATAATCCTCCTAAAGTTGAAGAGAAAGATACCTCAAATGATGATGAAGCAACATAGTATTGAAAACTCAAAATGTGGAAGTCTAGAGCTCAAGCCAAAATGCAAGAACTTGGACAAGAGGCAAAATCATCACATCATGGCCTAAGAAGGACCATGAGGAAGAAAAGAAAACCAGAAAGGTGTGGGTTTGATACTTCTGTAGTCACTAAACATTCAATCTATCTAGCATAGGACATAAATCAAGAGGAACCCTCAACATTCGAGGAAGCAAAGAAGAAATCAGAATGGAGACATGCAATGGAAGAAGAAATCGAAGCTCTTGAGGAGAATAACACTTGGGAGTTGGTTCCCAAGTCTCCATCAATGAAAGAGATAGGCTCAAGATAGATCTACAAATTGAAGAAGAATTGAGATAGCTGCATTAAGAGGTATAAGGCAAGGCTTGTGGCAAAAGGCTTTGCACAAACTCAAGGAATTGGTTATGCAAAGACTTTCTCTCGTGTGGCAAAGATGCCTACAATTAGGGTTCTTCTTAGTATTGCCTCCTTCAAGAATTGGAAGATACTTCAATTGGATGTAAAAAAATGCATTTCTTAATGGATGGATAATAGAAGAGGTGTACATGGCACAAGCACCTGGTTTTGAGAATTACATATATCCTGATTATGTGTGTAAACTTAATAAAGCTTTATATGGACTCAAAAAAGCCCCAACGGCTTGGAATCAGAGGCTTTTCTCATTCTTGCAGGACAAAGGATTGCAACCTAGCAAGGCAGATCCATCACTGTATGTACCAAAATAGCAAGTTTTTTACCCTTGGTTCAACTTCTACCTGTCTATTTTGATTCATCTTTTTGAGAGTGATCTTCTAAGGTACATAGGGTTTCTAATACACCCATTGGCAAGATAAAATGGCCCACTAAATATCTCTAGAGTTCATTTTTCTAGTGTAGTGCAAAGTTTTTGTAGCACCACTTCATCTTCATCAAGTATAAATCCATCTCTTCACATTGAAGGAGGGGGGGGGGGGGGGGGGCATTTCTTATAGTTAGTGATTCTTTTGCCACTGTTTGGGGAAGTCCCTAAAGTTATAAGCACATCTTTCCCACAAGATCTTCCATAGGACTTCCCCTCTAATGGCGTTCGAGAGAGTTGCAGAGGAGCCGATCACTTCTCCCAACAGAGCTTGTTTCTAGCTTATGTGTTTCTGACGTCTAATTTTCTTTCTGACAATCTACCAGAGCCCGTTAGAGTTGGGACAAGTAAAGAAGATATGAGAAATATCTTCAATAGACCTGTAGCATGATATACAAACACGAGAAAATGAAGCCACACTGTTATCTATTAACACTACAACATATCAAGCGTATATCGAGGTTGTTACCGAGGAAAATGAATGGGCATGATTTTCCCACGACGTCAATGTCACATCGATATACGCATCGGAAACATAATGCCAGTATAATCATCGGTATAGGCACCTCTATAAACGTGGGTATAAATGTGAGTATAAGTGTCACTAATATTGACGTTTATACCAATGTCCATACCAACGCCCATGTTGGGTGTACCGATGCGCATATCGACGACTGTGCTGGGTGTACTGACACCCATACCGACGACTGTGCTGCACAATTTTTTTTGGGCAGAGTGTGTTGTCTTTTGCTACAGCATGATGTTGTTTAGCAAAAGACAATGCACTGAGCCCAACTCTAAACCGAGTACGTGTGTTATGTACTCTAATGGCAACCGAAACATGATTTTATATGAGCAAAAATGAACCATGAATCATGTACAAAAAGTTGTATATTCCATAAATGAAGGATGCACAAGAGTGTGACAAAGCACTTCCATATAGGAACCAAATACAAAATGTGACAAAGCACTTCCATATAGGAATCGAATACAAAATTATGGCACATCATTGCCACATAGGAGTGTAATACAAAATTGTGGCAATGTGACAAAGCACTTCCATATAGGAATCGAATACAAAAAAATGTTACATCATTGCCACATAGGAGTGTAATACAAAATTGTGGCAAATCACTACCATACATATACACAAAGGGATCAAAACATTTACACCTACAATCCTGCAACAAAGCATATGTGTAAAATGAGACAAATTGACATGACATTTATAAACAACTAAAAAAACAAAACCAAGCTATAAGTTTACCTAATCATAGATTCTCCCATGAGATGATTGCACTGTGTCCCTCTAAGTCCTGCAACAGTGCAGCCAATCCATGATGATATCCATAAGCTTCTTCAGTTCACATCGGAGGACGACCCACTTCCAACTCCTATAATAAATATGCAAAATGTTAGATGAACATAAATGATGTGCTTAACACAAACAAATTTAATAATTAAAATGATATTTACAAATTAGTAGCGCATACTATCATATTTGCCACTACCTAAATCCGACGTTCCAACCGTACCTAAACGTGTGGCCACTACATCTCGTTGTTGACGATATCGATCAGGAGTATGTTGCTGCTCATCCTGAATTGATTCCCACTCTTCAAGATCTAACCACACAGGCTTCGGTAAGCCTGCTCTGAAAGCATCATGACCTTCGGACCGTGGATGAGACATCACCTCGCGTGCCATATGCTTAATCCAATCCGAACTCACAATAGGATGTCCAGGTGCTGGACGGTACTCTTCATATATCGATTGTGTGATATAATCTTTGAAATCCTTATCCTGTTCGCTCCATTTTAACATTATAGAATGTCCAAACTCTATGGAGCAAAGTTATCGAATGCGCTGACGCATGGACTTTCCAAATGCATCCATGATCGGAGCTCCATTACATATGTAATATATCTTGGAGTCATCATGGTCATGTGCTCCCCAAGGTGTACCTAGAGATCCCATCTTATCCAATGTGGAGATGTTAAAATGCATGTGTGTATGCATATGCATGTGTGTATGCATATGCATGTGTGTATGCATACACACATGCATATGCATGTGTCTATGCATATGCATGTTTGTATGCATATGCATGTGTCTATGCATATGCATGTGTCTATGCATATGCATGTGTCTATGCATATGCATGTGTCTATGCATATGCATGTGTCTATGCATATGCATGTGTCTATGCATATGCATGTGTGTATGCATATGTGTATCTGTATGCATATGCATGTGTGTACGCATATGCATGTGTGTATGCATATGCATGTGTGTGTATATGTGAGTGTGTGTGTATATGTGAGTGTATGTATATGTGAGTGTGTTTATACATATGTGAGTGTGTATGTGTGTATACATATGCATGTGTGTATGCATATGCATGTGTGTGTGCATATGCATGTGTGTGTGTGTGCATATGCATGTGTGTGTGCATATGCATGTGTGTGTGCATATGCATGTGTGTGTGCATATGCATGTGTGTGTGCATATGCATGTGTGTATGCATATGCATGTGTGTATGCATATGCATGTGCGTATGCATATGCATATGCGTATGCATATGCATATGCGTATGCATATGCATGTGTGTATGCATATGCATGTGTATGCATATGCATGTGTGTATGCATATGCATGTGTGTATGCATATGCATCTGTGTATGCATATGCATCTGTGTATGCATATGCATGTGTGTATGCATATGCATGTGTGTATGCATACACACATTCATATGCATGTGCGTATGCATATGCATGTGCGTATGCATATGCATGTGCGTATGCATATGCATGTGCGTATGCATATGCATGTGTGTATGCATATGCATATGTCTATGCATACACACATGCATATGCATGTGTGTATGCATATGCATGTGTGTATGCATATGCATGTGTGTATGCATATGCATGTGTGTATGCATACACACATGCATATGCATGTATGTATGCATATGCATGTGTGTATGCATATGCATGTGTGTATGCATATGCATGTGTGTATGTATATGCATGTGTTTATGCATATGCATGTGTGTATGCATATGCATGTGTGTATGCATATGCATGTGTGTATGCATATGCATGTGTGTATGTATATGCATGTGTGTATGCATATGAATGTGTGTGTATGCATATGCATGTTTGTATGCATATGCATGTCTGTGTATATGTGAGTGTGTGTATATGTGAGTGTGTATGTATTTATGAGTGTGTTTATACATATGTGAGTGTGTATGCATATGCATGTGTGTATGCATATGCATGTGTATGCATATGCATGTGTATGCATATGCATGTGTATGCATATGCATGTGTATGCATATGCATGTGTATGCATATGCATGTGTATGCATATGCATGTGTATGCATATGCATGTGTATGCATATGCATGTGTATGCATATGCATGTGTATGCATATGCATGTGTGTATTCATATGCATGTGTGTATGCATATGCATGTGTGTATACACATGCATGTGTGTATACACATGCATGTGTGTATGCATATTCATGGGTGTATGCATGTGTGTATGCATATGCATGTGTGTATGCATATGCATGTGTGTATGCATATGCATGTGTGTATGCATATGCATGTGTGTATGCATATGCATGTGTGTATACATATGCATATGGATGTGTGTAGGCATATGCATGTGTGTATGAATATGCATGTGTCTATGCATACGCATGTGTGTATGCATACACACATGCATATGCATGTGTGTATGCATATGCATGTGTGTATGCATATGCATGTGTGTATGCATATGCATGTGTGTATGCATATGCATGTGTGTCTGTGTATGCATGTGTGTATGGGTATGCATGCGTGTTTGCATATGCATGTGTGTATGCATACACACATGCATATGCATGTGTGTATGTATATGCATGTGTGTATGCATATGCATGTGTGTGTATGCATATGCATGTTTGTATGCATATGCATGTGTGTGTATATGCGAGTGTGTGTATATGTGAGTGTGTATGTATATATGAGTGTGTTTATACATATGTGAGTGTGTATGCATATGCATGTGTGTTTGCATACACAGATGCATATGCATGTTTGTATGCATATGCATGTGTGTATGCATATGCATGTGTGTATGCATATGCATATGTATGCATATGCATGTGTGTATGCATATGCATGTGTGTATGCATATGCATGTGTGTATGCATATGCATGTGTATGCATATGCATGTGTATGCATATGCATGTGTATGCATATGCATGTGTATGCATATGCATGTGTGTATGCATATGCATGTGTGTATGCATATGCATGTGTGTATTCATATGCATGTGCGTATGCATATGCATGTGTGTATACACATGCATGTGTGTATGCATATGCATGGGTGTATGCATGTGTGTATGCATATGCATGTGTGTATGCATATGCATGTGTGTATGCATATGCATATGCATGTGTGTATGCATATGCATGTGTGTATGCGTATGCATGTGTGTATGCGTATGCATGTGTGTATGCGTATGCATGTGTGGATGCATATGCATGTGTGTATGCATATGCATGTGTGTATGCATATGCATGTGTGTATGCATATGCATGTGTGTATGCATATGCATGTGTGTATGCATATGCATGTGTGTATGCATATGCATGTGTGTATGCAGATGCATGTGTGTATGCATATGCATGTGTATATGCATATGCATGTTTGTATGCATATGCATGTGTGTATGCATTTACATATCTGTATGCATATGCATATGTGTATGCATATGCATGTTTGTATGCATATGCATGTGTGTATTCATATGGATGTGTGTATTCATATGCATATATGCATATGCATTTGTACATATGTGAGTGTGTGTATATGTGAGTGTGTATGTACATGTGAGTGTGTTTTTACATATGTGAGTGTGTATGTATATGTACATGTTTATCTCTCTCTCTATGTCAATCGAAAACAAAACAATCACTTACATCGATGTAATTGTTTGAATCATTGTCGTCAAAAGCCACTTGAAGTTGTCCTTCGTCGAATTTCCAAAGACTTGATCCCAAAATTTGTTGCAAAACTAAAGAGAGAAGATATTAGAAAAGGAAAAACATAAAAAAAGAAAAAAGAGTACTAAATTATGTGCGATATACTTACTAAAACCTCAGATCTAGAAAAATAGAGGTGTGCTTTGAGAAAGAGAGAGAGGGAGGGGGAGAGAGAGAAAGAGGGAGGGAGAGAGAGAGAGAGATAGAGGGACAAACAGAGATAGGTTGTTCGCAGATGCAAAGTCGACAGTAGAAGATCTAGTTTCAAAATGCCGGAAATGTCAAATTTTTGCTCTCAGGCCCGGTTAAAACAGGGCATCGATATAATCGTCGATATTAGCATCGGTAATTCACTAGAAACTACTGACGGTTATATCGACGCTTTTGGCGGCACTTGTACCAACGCATCCATTGCCTAGTCGGTTTTCCAAAATGTTTCGCTGGTCATACCTACGCCGACTCGTGACCGTCGGTATGCCGATCGTCGCTATGCCCTTCATGTGTTGTAGTGTATGCATAGTAGAATTATAAGTCCACTTTGTTTAGCTAGACACCATAGCAAAATTCCATGCCTCATTTTAAAATTTTGGAATGGTGCTACAATGTACATGTGGTTAGAAAGAATGAAGAAGGAATACCTAAATGTAACATGAAGCAGAGGTGTGAAGGACACGAATGAAAACTAAAAATCGTGAAAACAAACATTTGGAAGCTGATCAACAGCCTATTACAAACAATATCATTTTTACACACTTATAATATATCCCATAATGATCTCCATCCAAGAAACATCTTGTTGCATTTTGAAGATCAACATGCTTACATCACATTATGTGATTTTAGTCGAGTGAAATATTTACCAAACAAAAAAGTTTCCTAAAGCTACCTAATTTAGAAATATCTACTAGAAATGAGTGGATCCGAAAGTACTGGTGGATTGCACTTGAATGCATATCCACTAGTCCTCTACCTTTCAATAAGAGTGAGGAGATATTTACAATTTCGATACTCCTGTTACAACTTTTGAACTATATAGATTTCAATAGTTATCCCATTGAAAAGAATAGGATTTATAAGTTCAAATATGTTTTAGAATTAGCTTCTGACAAAGATGTATCAAAACGAGTAGATGCACATGAACTGCTTAGAGTATTCTCGCATCTAACTCCATATGGTTTAAAGATATCCATGACAGATGGATTAAGACCATAATGTGGATTTATTTGAATTATGTGGAGTAAATGAAGTGCTATCATTTGATTTATGTGGATTAAATGTTGTGGATTCATTTAACATATGTGAATTAAATCTTGTGGATTCATTTGAATTATGTGGATTAAATGAAGTGTTTACATTTGAGTTAAGTGGATGAAATGAAGTGTAATCATTTGTATTAATTGGAGTAAATGTTATGGTATCATTTGAGTTAAGTGGATGAAATAAAGTGTAATTTATAATATATGGATTAAATAATGTGGATTTATTTGAATTGTGTGGAGTAAATGAAGTGCTATCATCTAAGTTATGTGGATTAAATGTTGTGGATTCATTTAACATATGTGAAAAAAAATGAACTCATTTGAATTATGTGGAATAAATGAAGTGTTTACCTTTTAGCTAAGTGGATGAAATGAAGTGGATTCATTTTAGTTATATAGATTAGATGTTATGAATTCTCTTGAGATAAAATTAGTGTTTTTATTTTGTAGATATGAAAGTAAAACATGGCAAGAATTCCAGATGTGAATGATGATCTTGATCATACTGAATCTCAAGGGATTTTATCTAACCAAAATGCTCAATTCGCACAATCAAGATTAGCATTTTTATTCCATCTAGATTTAAATCCAGAGGGATTAGAAGGAGAAGTATTATCAATGAAAGAAGTAAAAAAGCTATGTCCAACTTATTTTGTTCGTGATGTTCTCTTTCGGGTTATAGGAAGGGCAAAAGAAAGAGCACCCTTAAAGCTTTCAGACTTACAACATAAAGGATTAGCAGAAATGCTACTTCGACGCTTTCTACAAATTGAGAGACCATTACCAAATAATAATCAAATAGCATTATATTTCATTAAAAAGGTTTTTGTACAAGATATTCGTCATCGACATGTAGATTGGGATGATCATCCGAAGAATGGACGTATCGGCTTCGGTCGTCCTCAAAATGGAGCAGAATTTAGTAATCAAGGAAATGAAGGCCCTGTTCCTCGAAAGCGGCCGTACATTTTGCTACCGAAAGAACATAAACTTATACATGATTTTTCATCACAATGGGAAGAATTATACAATGAAGGATTAACAGTTCCTGCATTATGAAGAACAATAGATGATCAACCAAAGAGGATTGATGATCTAGAAAATCAAGTGACAAATTTACAAATTTTTCTGGATGCTTATGAGAGCAAATATGGAAGAATCTCACAGGCATCATCATCTTTTGATCAATTTACTGCCGATGAGTTATTGAATCAAGAAAACACTGATAAGACAAGCTTTTTTTGTAATCAAAGACATGACTTGTATTTGATTTGCAATTGAATATAATCATAGTATTCATAGTACATCATTTTATTTATTTTGAATATCATCATCTATGACAGGTACCATGTCATCTATTTCTTCCATATCTGAACCATCATTATGATCTATATCTAAATCATGATCACTCCATGAATCATTTGTTAAACTTTCATGAGTTTGTTGTGCTGTTGTAGAAGCTATCTTGGTTGGAGCATGTAACAAATGCATATTACAAAACACATATACCAAATCATTAGCAGGTGATACACTTAAGAGATTTTATCATTTTGAATGAAGAATATCATAGGCACTCCAATTACGTTCACAACTACCACTTGAAGCTGCTATTGAAAGCACTCTCATAGCTATATGTTGCAACTCCACTGCTTCACCTCCATACTCTTTCCACCAAATAGGTGGCGGATGCTTTTGAATCGCTTCAATGTGCCATAGATCTCCAAAATATCCTTCTCAATTTACATATGCTACTCTTTGGTGTAATGCATCTGGACCATCTGTACTTGGAAGTAATAACTGACATGTGGTTTTGAAGTCTTCCATGATTTCTTTGTTTGACGCTTGATCATTGAGTTGAAATGTTGGATCCAAAACAAATTTTGTTCCATGCAACTGAGTATGCATTTGCATCCATATCTTCTCTGCTAATGATACAATCTATGTTTTCTCTTGTAATGAAAATTGATTAAAGTCTTTTACTTTTTGAATAGCTTCTGACATAATGCAATCAACTTTTCCAATCACAAATTTATCAGTATCAACCATTCATAAAAGTTCCAAAAAAAGTTTAGTGATACCAACAAATTTTTCAAGATTACACCAAAAATTTTGTGATTGTATTAGACACGTACATTTGGATGTTGCAACTCGATAAGAAGGATACTTCTCTAGCCATGCCTCCCATCTTCGATGAACAATCATTTCTACAAGAGCTGGCTTAACTTCTAATAATCCATTGAGCACAATGTAAGCAATTGCAAATCATGTGGCACAATAAATCTGAAGTGCTTTATTGGGAGATGTTGATCGAAAGAGCGAATATGAAAATTGATGCTCTCTAATAAATTTGACCACATGATTTGCATCTAATAAGCTTTGCTTAATGAAAGACAATCTACCTTTATCTTTCCATAATAAATTTAATGTTTGAGCTACACATGGAGCCTAAGTAATGCCTTCATACTTGTTTTGAGTTGTAATTCTAGCACTTTGAAAGTTAGAGGCATTATCTGTAACTATCGCAGTCACACTCTCCGGACCACGCACACGCAATATAGCATGTTCATATACTTTTACAAGAAAAGCCAACCTTTTCTCTTTAATGGAAGTATCCACAGCTTGTAAAAACATGTTTCCTTTTGGACATATAACCATGACATTAATCAATGGTTTCTTTTGACAACTTGTCCATCCATCCAATGCTATTGTGCATCCATACATGGGTACATAATCAACTACTATTTGCTTTAAAATAGTTGCAGTAATTTTTTTTTCACTTTATCTACATACTCTATTTGCATTTTGTTATAATCTAGCATGGTGAAACCTTTTTGTGCAGTTAACATCAAAGCATCATTGAAAATGAGATTACGTATAACATTGAAAGGAATCCCACATGCTAAGAATGCTTGAGTCCATTTAAGATGAAGCTCGAGACAATCTTGCTTTTCAAAAGCTACATGTATAGTATTTTGTGATTCATTACAGACAAAGCATGGTGAGAAAAGTATTAGATCCACCATTTTTACTACATTCACCAACTCCACTCTTTTTTGATGCAGTTGGAGAAAATGTACATGTAGATTTTGGTGAAGCTCCAACAGGCATAGATGACACGACTCCAGCAATTTATAGTTCTGAGCCATTGACCGATGAGGCTGCCGAATTACAAGCAACACCTACATATTATGATCAGATTTTAACTTTTCTCACTGAAGGATGCTTTCCATCTGACACTGCCAAGGCAGTTCGAAGGAAATTGGCAGTCTTTAGCCGCCGATTCCGGCTAGTTGCAGGAGAACTATATTATGTAGATCACACCGGAATCTTACGTCGATGTGTTCCTCCGCACTAAATTAACTCGGTCATCACGATGGCTCATTCAACCCCTACTGGTGGTCATTTTGCCACAGATCTAACTCACTGGAAAATTCTGCAAGGAGGTCTCTAGTGGCCTACTATGTACCGAGATGTGGCCCAATTCGTCAAAAACTGTGATAACTGTCAAAGGTCTGGACAACCACTGCAACGACACTTCTTTCCCTTGCAGCCTATTATGCCACTCGAACCATTTCAGAAATGGGGATTAGATTTTTTCGGTCCAATCACACCTCCAGTAGTCTTCAGTAACAAAAGATACATACTAACCTGTACAGACTATGCAACGAGATGGGCAGAAGCCTGGGCTTTACGGTCTGCTACAACAGCCGTAGTAGCGAAATGTCTGTTAAATGATGTCTTCCCACGATTTGGCTTACCACTCGAATTGGTGACAGATCAAGGTACTCACTTCGTAAATCAAGTAATGAAGGTACTAACCCAATCATTCCAGGTGACACATAAACTCAGCTCTCCATATTACCCTCGCACCAATGGTCTGGCCGAAAGCACAAACATATCACTATTGAATATCCTCCGGAAACTGATCATGGAAGCACCGGAAAGATGGGATCAACTACTACCTGCAGTATTATGGGCATACCGAACTACATATAAGGTAACAACAGGTTTGACACCTTTCAAACTAACTTATGGTTTAGAAGCAATAGCACCCATGGAAATAGTTATCCCAAGCCTGCGTGTAGCAATCACCCAGAAAATGCTACCAGAAGAGTCGCTGACAGCACGAATGGACGCACTCAGGGAACTTGATGAGCACCGATGGCTCAGCTTTTTAACCATACGCAAAGTACAACTAAGGCAAGCCAAGACACACGATCGATATTTGAAGACCCCAATCTTTTCGGTAGGTCACTTGTACTCTTCTATAACGCAAAATCCGATAGAGCAGCAGGAAAGTTCAAACTACGCTGGTTCGGTCCCTTTAAGATCTCAGAACAAGTCGGTCCGGCAACTTTTTGGTTGACTACGTTGACTGGAAATCCACTCCCCAAGGTAATTAATGGGTCGAAGTTGCGGCCATATAATCATCACACCACTAGCCCGCATTAAGTTTTCGACGATGGACTGCGTTTTGTTTAAACTTTTCCTTCTTTTTTTTTTTGCTTTTTATAAATAGCCGCGTTTTGTACGATCTTGATATAACCAGCCGCCCTCTTAAACAGTCACTCGAGTATGCACACCTGCATGAAAACCAGTACTATTCCCGCACCGCACAATGATATTCCACCTCCACCGTAGTGTTTCTATTTAAACTCTGTCGACGACGCCGAAATAAGCTATTGCGTTGCATGCTAGTATTCTAAGCCCTCGTACATTCTGCATCCGTGCTCATCATCTACCTCAGTAACTGCCATGGAAGCAATAGCCAACTATGCAGCCTTCCGCGATGGTATCCCTACCGAGGTAGGAGAATACCTGCGTTGCAGAGGGTTGGCTAACTTCGCTGAGTTACCCTGGCACTCGGTGGAAGCCCATCCTTTCTTCACACAGATCATCACCGCCATTGCTCAGTCCCCCACCACCAAACGCCAATGGGTTTTCCTCTCACTCCCTTCGCGAACAGTCATCACCTTCCAAGCCTTCGCTGAAGCCTATCGCCTCAACCCGCAAGGCCGTGAGAATGGCCTGAGTATTCCCATTGCCCGCATGAATGAACTATTCCCCCGCTCCTCGTCCAACGAATACGCCATTCTCTGCCGCCCACAACCCGAACGATCCGCTCTGCAATTCTTAGTCGCCATACTTAACCTGCAAAACCGCACTTACGGCATCTCACGACCATTTTATTCCGCTTTAGAATTAGTTGTCCAGGAACCCGTCAACTTTGCATCATACTTCTTCCTCAGAATCCATAAAGAATGTGTAGCCATCGTGAAGCAACTCCAAAAGGGTACCACCCCGCGCTCTCTCCTTCCCCACATCATCTCATTCCTGTTCCCAGCCATCGTTGCCGCACAACCACCACCCCAAGGTCCCGTTCTTAGACACGAAGAATCAGTTCAACCTCTCGACGAAGAAGAAGAAGAAGATGAGGAGATCAACCAACTTTTCCGCAATAAGAGAATTCGGATCAGCTCCTCAGAAAGCGAAGCACAAAAATCCGCCGGACAGAATCAGAACACCCGAAACGATGACCAAGAAGAGACCTTCCACGGCTGGAATTTGGGACTCCAACTAACTATTGTTTGTCACAATATGAGTTCTATTCACTTAGCTGGTAATCCAATTTCTCATGCAAGGACTAAAAATATTGAAGTTCATTATCACTATGTAAGAGAGAAGACTGTGAGAAAGGAGATTCAAATATCATATGTGTCTACTCATCAACAATGTGCAGATATTCTAACCAAAGCATTGGATGGTACAAAGCTTCGCAAATTCAAGGCTATGATTGGTTTGCATGTAATTATGGAAGATTGAAGACCTAAAGATCACTTGAGTTGAGAGGGAGGTGTTGGAACAAGTCCATGGAAAGTCCAAGTGATGGATTGGGTCATCAAAAGTCTTAGGAAGTTAAAGAAAATGTAAACTCCTTGTAGAGTTCCCTTGTGAACTACATCTTCTAATTTTTGAAGACTTTACTTGATGTAAAAGTAAAAGAATCTAAGTGGTTGAATGCACTTGATGAAGAAGGAAAGAAAAGCCACAAATTTGGATTAGGTGAGTAGGAGAATCAATCACCAAAAGATGGGAGAGTGATTTTAGGTAAGATTCAAATTCAAGTCTTGGTTCCAAAGATGATCATAAATGCATGGCTCTTTATTCATGTTTAAAGAAACCTCCATGAGATGAGATTTTAGAATAAATCTACTTTCATTTTCATGATCATTTGAGTTCATATTTTCATGCTTTTATGAAGTGTACTGTTCACTGCCATATCTCTCAGTTTCCTCAGTCAGGCTGCAGAGATGATTTCTCTAAGCTAGGTGCATCATTTTCAGTGATTCAACTTGGTAACCTTAGCTCTCTGTCAACCGTATACCCACATATTTTCATTGAAATTTCATGTTTCAATCCTCAGCTATGGTCATTTGAAGTCGATTGTATCATTTCATTTTCTACTTCTTTGTCAGCACTCTCTTAGAGCAGTCGTTTTCGTAGAGTTGTTTCTCAGTTTGTAATTCACCATTTTCCATTATTTAAAGCTTGATAGAATCATCTCAATGTTGACTATATGCTTACAGATTCTCATAAGCATTGGATTCCTGAATCTTGAGATATTTCCATTTTTCTGCTCATGGGTTTGAGTACTACTACAGCCCTTGAAAATCGGGATGGTCATGTGACTTGCTAAGTTCTTTTCTCATTCTATGGTTCATCTTTTTTTATCAAATCACTCATGATTGTTATAATATTAAGTTCATAAGAGTTCCCCAAAAGGAATTAAGTTAATTCCTATTGTGGCCAAAGAATTCTTCAAAAATTTGGAGAGGTGTATGAACATAAATAGCACGTTTTTGGCTCTTGAATCTACTTCAACTTATCTATTTTGATTCATCTTTTTGAGAGTGATCTTCCAAGTCACATAGGGTGTCAAATAAATCCTTTGGCAAGCTAAATAGTCCCACTACATATCTCTAGAGTTCATTTGGCTGGTGTAATGGAAAGCTTTTGCAGCACCACCTCATCTTCATCAACTACAAATCCATCTCTTCACAATGGTATCAGAGCAAGACTAGACAACATTGCAGATGGATTTCCTTCATCAATTGCCAAATTGGATAGACGTAAGTACTCAACATGGTCATAAAGGATAGAAGCTTAGCTTCAAGGAAGGAGTTTATATGGATATATAGCTGGAGATGAAGTTATGCCAAATTTCAGGAATAAAGGGCAACCAACACAAGAAAAGCAAGAAAGACTGAACACATGTTTCTCCAAGGATGCACTTGCAAGGTCTTATCTCCTCAACTCTATCTCAGAATTTTTGTTGCCTCACATTAGAAGTTGTAAAACATCTCAGGAAGTGTGGAATGCACTTGAAGCCTTTTGCTCTTCAAGTACAAAGGCCAAGAAGCATCAACTACGGCTAGACTTCACAACTCTAAAGAAAGCTCCCAAACAAAATGTGACTGATTTTGTCAGAAAGCTCAAAGACATAGTGTATCAATTGGGAAGCATTAGAGAGGTCATAGATGAGGAACAAATTGTAAGGCAGGTCATCAATGGCTTGAAGGCAGATGACAAGTGGGAAGCATTCATCATAGCTATGAATATGCATGTACTAGATTTCAACACACTGACAAGCTTATCAAGAATGGAGAAATCTCCAAAGGTAATCAATATTCAGCTTTGTATACTGATAAAAGCAAGTCAAAAGAAAACAAAGCAAGAGGAAAGAAAGTGGATTATGAAGCAGGTACACATCAAGCGAATTATGCAGGTAGAGGAAGACATTGTAGAGGTAGAGGTAGAGGAGGAAGAGAAGGCAAGGGGAGATCCCAAGACTCTAATTCATGCTCTATTTGTGGATTAACTAATCATAGAACTGAAATTTTCATTAGGAATTCTAGGAATCAAAGAGGCAAAGGCTAAAATAGAGGAAGTTATGGCTATTCAAGAGGAAGGTTGAACAATTACCATGGAAACCGCAACAATTACAACCATTCAAACTATCCAGGAGGCAATGGAGGAAGAAGAGGTTTCAATAACTACACAGAAGACTCAAATAAGAAGGAATCATTACTAATCATGAATATGGCCATGCCACAAGGTAAATTTGATGAGCATGTTTTCTACATAGATTCAAGTTGTTTCAATAATGTGGCAAGAAATGTGGCACTCATATCATATTTAGAAGATCCAAGGAACAAGCATGAGGTACAAACAGGGGATGATACAAGACACCCTCTTGAGAAAATAGGAAATGTCAGAGCATCTGATGGAAACATCAACCTACTCATTAAGGTACTCTATGTCCCTACCATTACAAAGAATTTGATAAGTGTTGGGCAAATAGTAGAGAAAGGGTTGCAAGTCACGTTCACAAAAGTAGGAGCATTTGTTCAAGCTCCAATTGAAAGATTGAGGAGAATTGCAAAAGGTAAAAAGATACGTAGATTGTTCACATTTGAATTACAAGACACTAGAAACCTTGCTCTCTTTAATTATGGTAGTCAGACACTCACAGAATTGGAAGTATGGCACAAAACGTTAGCACATATTGGTGAAAGATCATTAAAGCAAATTTGTAGGGACCAAAGTGTACTTGGACTCCCTAACTTGTCAAAATAACACATGATTCATAAGTGTAGTGCATATCAATTTGGAAAGTCTCATATATTACCATTCATGAAGAAAGGATATATGCATGGACATCTCTTGGATTTGGTTCATACAAATGTATGGGGACCTAGCAACGATGCTTCAATATCTAGATCAAGGTATTATGTCTCCTTCATTGATGATTGCAGTAGGTGGACTATATTATACTTAATGAAATGCAAAGATGAAGTCTTTTGATGGTTCAAAAGATATTTGGTTCCTATGGAGAATCAAATAGGTAAAACACTAAAAAGGATAAGGTCAGATGGAGGGGGAGAGTAATTTTCCCATGAATTTTCCCATGAGTTATTCAAGAAAGAGGAATCAAAAGAGAGATCACTACAAGGTACGCTCCTTAGCAAAATGGAGTGGTAGAAGGAAGGAATAGGAGAATTGTTGAAGTTGCAAGGTCTATGCAAAATGAGAATCACTCACTTAATTACTTATGGGCTGAGGCTATATCCACATCTATTTATTTGATTAACAGGTTACCTTAAAAATCACTTGATGGAATGACACCATATGAATCTTGGAACGGATGAAGACCAAGCTTGGATCATTGTAAGATTTTTGGATGTGTTGATTACGCTCATGTTCCTTCATAGGTTAGATGCAAGATGGATCCCAAAGTAGAAAGGTGTGTATTCATTGGATGTCATAACAATAAAACGGGCTACAAGTTATACAAGCCAACAAAAAAAGGACTCTTGGTGAGTAGAGATGAAGTATTTGATGAGAATAGTTCTTGGTATGAAGATTCATGTAGAAAGGTCAACCTACCTTATGATCCTGAAGAAGATTTTCCAAAACTTGTTAAGGATAATTCTTCTCAAGTTGAATAGGAGGATACGTCAGAAGATGATGAAGCAACTCAGTATGAAAAACTCAATATGTGGAATTCTAAAGGTAAAGCAAAAGTGTAGGAGCTTGGACAAGAGGCAGAATCATCCCATCATGGCCTAAGCAGGTCCATGAGGGAGAAAACGAAACCAACAAGGTATGGGTTTGATACTTCTCTAGTCACTAAACATTCAATCTATCTAGCACAGGACATAAATCAACAGGAACCTTCAACATTTGAGGAAGCATGGAAGAAATCAGAATGGAGGCATATAATGGAAAAAGAAATTAAAACTCTTGAGGATAATAACACTTGGGAGTTGGTTCCCAAGTCTCCATCAATGAAAGTGATAGGCTCAATGTGGATCTTCAAATTGAAGGAGAACTTAGATGGCTCCATTAATAGGTATAAATCAAGGCTTGTGGCAAAAGGCTTGGCACAAACTCAGGGAATTGAATATGAGGAGACCTCTCCTATGGCAAAGATGCCTACTATTAGGGTTTTGCTTAGTATTGCCTCTTCCAAGAATTGGAAGATACTTTAAATGGATGTAAAAAATGTGTTTATTAATGGATGGATAATAGAAGAGGTATATATGTCACAACCACCTCATTTTGAGAATCACGTATATCTTGATTATGTGTGTAGACTTAATAAAGCTCTATATTGACTCAAACAAGCCCCAAGGGCTTGGAATCACAGGCTTGTCTCATTCTTGCAGGACAAACGATTTCAACCTAGCAAGGCAGATCCAACACTATTCATAAAAAGGAGTAATTCTAAAGTTATCTATTTGAGTGTGTATGTAGATGATATTATACTTAGAGGGAATGATACAGATGGCATGAAGAGAATCAAAGAATAGATGAGAGAAGAATTCAAGATAAGTGATTTGGGTTCACTTACCTACTTCCTAGGATTGGAAGTTGTCTACAAAGATCATGGTTTGTTTCTTACTCAAAGAAAGTACATTAAATACATGGTGGCAAAATTCAAGATGCAAGATTGCAAGATTGCAAGTACTCGAATGGACATTAATAAAAAATTAAGCTCACATGAAGGTGAACACATAGAAGATGTGACAGGCTATCAAAGCCTTGTGGGTAGTTTGAACTATGCCACATTGACAAGGGTTGATATATGTTATAGTGTGAGTGTATTAATTCAATTTATGCACACACCCAGGAAACCTCTCATGGAGGCTACCAAGAGGATACTGAGATATCTCAAAGGGACCATGAATGAGGGGTTATACTACCCGCATGTAAGTGATTTAAGTTTGAAATGGTTCTCTGATGCAGAATGGGATGGCTCCAAGGAAGAGAGAAGGAGGACCTCAGGTTATCTTACCTTTGCAGGTTCAAAACATATTTCATGGTCATCCAAGAAGGAGCCCATAGTTGCTCTCTCTTCTACTGAAGTTGAATACAGAGATCTTGCCATAGGTACTCAAGAAGCAAAAGGGATGAAGACACTATTGACAGATCTTGGATTGGAATTTGGGAATCCAAGTATTTTTGGTAACAATATGAGTTCTATTCACTTAGCTACTAATCCAATTTCTCATGCAAGGACTAAACATAGTGAAGTTTGTTATCACTATTTAAGAGAGAAGATTTTCAACAAGGAGATTAAAATATCATCTCTGTCCACTCATCAACAATGTGCAGATATTCTAACCAACGCATTGGATGGTACAAAGCTTTGCAAATTCAAGGCTATGACTTGTTTGCACGTAATCTTGAAAGATTGAAGACCTCAAGATCACTTGACTTGAGGGGGAGCAATTGGAAAAAGTCCATGGCAAGTGCAAGTGAGGGCTTGGGTCATCAAAAGGCTTAGAAACTTTAAGGAAATGTAAACTCCTTGTAGAGTTCACTTGTGAACTACCTCTTGTAATCTTTAAAGACTTTACTTGATGTAAAAGTAAAGGAATCTAAGTGGTTGAGTCCACTTGATGAAAAAGGAATGAAAAGCCACGAATTTTGATAAGGTGAGTAGCAGAATCAATCACCAAAATATTGGAGACTGATTTTAGGCAAGATTCAAATTCAAATCTGGGCTCCAAAGATGACTATAAATACATGGCTCTTTAGTCGCGTTTAAAAAGACCTCCATGTGCTGAGCTTTATGCCATATCAAGGTGTGGTTTCAAGGCACACATATGTATGTTGTATCAGTAAGTCCATTGTCTTTTACAACCAATATACTTTCATTTTCATGATCATTTAACTTTATATTTTCATGCTTTTATGAAGTGTACTATTCACTGCCATATCTCTCAGTTTGCTCAGTCATGTTGCAAAGATAATTTCTCTGAGTTTGGTGCATCCTTTTTAGTGATTCAACTTAATAAAGTTAGCTCGCTAAGTACACTCTATACACACAAATTTGCATTGCAATTGGAGGCAGATATGGGCATTTGAACTCGAGTGTATCATTTGATTTTCTACTTCTCTATCAGCACTCTCTCACAATAGTCATTTTCTCATAGGTGTTTCTTAGTGTGTACTTCACCATTGTCCATGCTTTAAAGCTTGTTGGAATCTGCATACTATCTATTATATGCCTACAAAATTGAATAAGCATTGGATTCTTGAGATATTTTTAGTTTTTTTTGCGCATGGGCCTAAGTACTCCTATAGCCCGTGAAAATCAGGATGATCTTATGACTTGCTAAGTTCTTTTCTCTTTGTGTGGTTCATATATTTTGATCATTTCACTCATGATTGTTAGATTTGTAAGTGTATAAGAGTTACCCAAAAGGAATTAATTTAGTTTCTCTTGTGGCTAGAGAATTGCTAAAAACGTTGGATAGGTGTATGAAAATAAATAGCAAGTTTTTGGCTCTTGAATCTAGTTCCACTTATCGGTTTTGATTCATCTTTTTGAGAGTGATCTTCCAAGGTACATAGGGTTTCAAATACATCCTTTGGCAAGCTAAAAGGGCCCACTACATATCTCTGGAGTTCATTTGGTTGGTGCAGTGCAACATTTTTGCAGCACCACTTCATCTTCATCAACTACAAATCCATCTCTTCACAAGAGGAACATACTAGATCAACCATCGCTTGCGTCTCAAGAGTTTATGTTTGCTTGGAAACCCCTACCATGGTCACAACAATTTCAATGATGATAGATGTCACCTATGGTCAGGCCGAGGCTTCTAGTCCCTCTCCTTCTCTCATGGGCACAGCACCGGCTTCCACTTCCCTACCTATTTTCCTCATGAATGTTATGGCATTGCTGGTCGTGGTGGTCATGGCATGGAAGATTCCAGAGGGGTCTGCGAGTACTTCATATGCACGCCCAATCTCTTGAAAATAGATTGTGGCACCTTCGCGAGCTTCCACAGAGGCACTAGACACTAGATCCTATCTGCATGCCACTTCAAAGCATGCTTTCGATATGTAGAGTGAATCTCATCATTGCTAGCTATCGATGAAATCAACACCCAGAATCTCATAAATACACTTATGAGGCTCCATTTGTTGATGCCTAGGACTCTCTCCCTCTCTCTCTCTGTCACTCTCTCTGCATCTCGAGTTGTGCTCAATTTCTCCTATGCATGTCAATAGTTGTAGAAGATCATTAACCAGGAGGAGTGTTGCGAACATTTGTTTTATGTATGGTACAAGTTTCAAACTATGTAAATACCTTTGGGAAGTCTTCAAATAATTCAAGAAAGCTCATATTATTCATAAAAGATAGACAAAATACCACGTGAGTTCTAGAACATGATGAGTCAAATTAGTGAGTCATAAGGGAGCTGTAGTGGTGTCCTAGTGGAAGGTCGATGTGGCTAATTCTCAAAGTCCATCAATACTTTGCTTATTTGAGCACTTGAGTCATGTAATACCTCCACCCAAGTGTCTAACACCAATTTATATTTATTAGGAAGGTTCTAGATTACTTTCCCATGCTATAAAAAGAGGAGAGAAGTCGTGATCTTGTGGGAAGTCCAAGAGAGTCATATGTGTAGCTCTACGCTGCTGTAATTTTGTATGCAGAGATTTCAGAGCTTGTATCAACCTCATTATATATCCAAAGTACATTTTTTATAGCTCATTTGAAAGCTCTTAGTGTCTACTTTGATAGGGGCAATTTTCATAATCATTGGGTTTGTGGGCTGAGAGCAGTACTCTCTGCAAGTAGTGTATGTTCTTGGGTTCACCCCTGCTAAAGGTCTCCATTAAACCTCAAACTTGCAGAGGTCATATCTCCTTATGTATTTATCCAAATTGCATGTTCTTTGGCTCATTGGAAAGCTCTTGGTTGCTACTATATGTGGTTAGAATAGTTTTTAAAAATTCTGAGTTAATAGAGAACAATAAGCTCTTCAAGCATGACTGGTTTTTTGTGATGAAGTTTGTGAGAAGGTCAACTTGTTCCTAGGGGGTTCCACCTACTTCCAGCTATATTTTGGAGGTGCTCCAACATTGGTATCAGAGCAAGGAATGGACGCTTGGAGAAGTTTATAATACCTTGATGAAGAATTTGAAGCTATTGGAGCAGAGGTTCATCATCGACACTACACAAAGGTAGAAGGAGATAGCAAGGAAGCATCTCAAGCGTCATTCAAGAAAAGAAAGGTGTATAAACTTTATTACAAAGGTAAATCTCATACTTATTCTTATCACACATATCCAAAAGGAGAGTTAAAGGAGAAAGTTTAGTATTTACACAATGGGCGATCAACATGCACAAATAGAGAAGCTTGATAAGAACAACTATCAAGCATGTCGATTTAGAATCACAGCATACTTGCAAGGTAGATGCTTGTATGGTTTGATTGATGAAATAGAAATCAAACCTATATTACTAGAGGATCCAAATAAACAACAATTGAGGGAGTTTAGACTTTGGAATGAAAAAGACAAAAGGGTTATATTCATTTTATCACAAAATATTCAAGATTCAATGGTAGGACACATACAAGATCTAGACACAAGTAGAGATGTTTGGCTTGGATTGGAAAGGTTGTATGCTACAGGTACAAGATCAAGGAAGATTCAACTAAAAAATGAGTTGAATAACATAAAGAAAGATACAAGGACATCGATCAATGATTACTTGTTGAAGGTTAAAGAGATTGCAGATCAACTAGGATCAATTCAAGCTCATGTGGAGGACGACGACTTGGTTGCACATACTCTCAATGGACTCAAGGATGATGAGATGGAAACCATTCATTGATTCAGTTTATGTTAGAGGAGAATTACCAGACTTTGATCAGCTTGTTCTTATGGTGACGGAGGAGATGAATCTAAATGGCTCTACTTCAAATCAAAAAGGATCTCAAGGACAAGCTCTTTATGTAGGATCATCAAGAGGTGGAGATCGAGGAAGAAGAGGATCAAATAGAGGTCGAGGAAGAAGGAGCGATGATCAAGGGACTTCAAGTGGCTTCTTCAACACAAGAGGAAGAGGAAGATCAAGCACTAGAGGTACGAGAGGCTACTACAACTATAATCAAAGACAAAGGAGTGAAGATAACAACAATTGCTATATATATGGAAGGTATGGACACTATGCCAAAGATTGCTATCAAAATGAAAATAATCAAGGTGGTAATCGAAGAGGAGGCTATTCAAGAAGAGGTAAACAACAAGGAAATTATGCAGTTGAAGGTAAAAGTTATCATTATGATTCTCTTCTTATGATGAATGTAGAAACTAAGATGAATTGCAATAGTGATGTATGGTATTTAGATAGTGGTTGCTCTAACCATATGTCACATGATGCTTCATGGTTTTCTAATATGCATAATCCTTCATGTAAAGGTCATGTTGAAATAGGAGATAATACAACACATAAGATTATGCAGGTTGGAGATGTTGTTATGTAGGATAAGAGCAAGACAAATTGCTTGAAGGATGTACTTTATGTGCCAACGATCACTAAGAATTTGATGTCAGTTGGTCAAATGGTAGAAAAAGGTTTGCAAATAAGATTGAATCATGCAGGTTGCTTCATTGAGGATCCAAAGCAAAGGAGGTTAATTGCTAGAGGTAAAAAACAAGGTAGATTGTTTACATTCAAGGTAAACCCAAATCATACAAACTATTTCTCTTATGGTATGCATCGAATAGCAGAGCTTGATCTATGGCACAAAAGGATTGGACACATGAATGTACACAGGTTAAACGAGCTATCAAAGAAGAGGGTTGTTGAAGGATTACCTGATCTTACTAAGCAACATATGGTGCATCTTTGTGAAGCATGTCAAATGGGTAAGCAGAGTAGACAACCTTTCAAGCATTCAAGCCATGTAAGTAGTGGATTGCTAGATCTTATACACACGATGATCCTTAGCTAGTAATAAGTACTATGTATCATTCATTGATGATCATAGTAGAATGACATTTGTGTATTTTATTAAACATAAGAGTGAAGTCTTTGATTGTTTCAAAAATTTTAAATCATTTGTCGAGAAGCAAACAGGAAGATATCACTACAATAGATCGATGGTATACCGAGGTTTTTACTGAGGAAAATGAACGCAGCTTAATTTGCCGCGACGCCGGTGTAAAGGTCGGTTTGCGCGTCGGTACCAAAGAGTCGGTATATGCGCCGGTATATGCATCGGTATATGCGTTGCTATATGCATCGGTATATGCGTCGGTATATGTGTCGGTATATGATTGGGTAATACCGACGTACATACCAAGGCTTCTGCTGGAGGTACCGTCGCCTATACCGTCGCCTGCTGGGTGTACGGACGGTTATTCAGATGACACTACTGGGAGTACCATCGCGTATACCGAGGACCATACCTGCAAAATTTTTTTTGGGCAGTGTTTTGTCTTTTGCTACAGCAACATTACCATGATGTTGCTTAACAAAAGACAATACAATCTGCCCAAAAAAAACCGAGTACATGTGATGCGTACTCTAATGACAACCGAAATATGATTTCATGAAACAAAGTATTATTGGACACAAAAAAAATAATCAGAATGAACTATGAACCATGTATAAAAGAAGTTATATATTTCAATAATAAAGCATGTACAAGAGTGTGGGAAACCACTGTCATATATGACGCTTTTACAAAATATGGCAAAGCAATGTATTGCCATATGGAAACCAAATACAAATTATTGGTCTTCCACTGCCATACACATGCAAAGAACGTTCCATATCAACAGTCCTGCAACAAATAACATTAATGGAATGAAATAAATTCACATGAAAATTACAAACAACAAGTAAAAACCAAGTTTATAAATTAATTACCTCATCGCAAATGCTCCCATGAAACTACCGCACCGCGTCCATCCAAGTCCTGCAATAGTGCAGTCAACCCATGACTATATCCATAAGACTCCTCCCTTCGTGTTGGAAGATGACCCATTGCCAGCTCCTGAAACAAATATAAAAAGATTAAAGAAACATAGATGAGAAATTTAACACAAATGAATTCAATAAATGAAATGGTACTCACAAACTCATGACGCATCGTGTCATATCCGCCGCTGCCCAAATGTGATGGTCCAATCGTATCTAAACGTGTGGTTGCAGCATTTCGCTGCTAGTGATATCGATCAGGAGTCTGTTGCTGCTCGTCATGAATCATGTCCCACTTCTCAGCATCTAACCATACAGGCTTTGGTAGGCCTTCTCTGAATGCATCACGTGCCTCGGATCGTCGATGGGACATGACCTCACGTGCGGTGTGCAGAATCCACTCTGAACTGACAATAGATTGTCCATCGGCTGGTCGGAACTCCTCGTAAATCCTCTATGTGACATAATTCTTCCGATCTTTATCCTGTTCACTCCATTTCAGCATGATGGAGTGTCCAAACTAGATGGAGCAAAGCTGACGTATACATGCACGCATTGCTTTGTGAGCCGCATCCATCACCGGAGCTCCATCTTGGATACTATACACCTTGGAGTCATCATGGTCATGAGCACCCCAAGGTGTACGTGGTGTTCCACGTGATGTAGTGTGTGGCGTACCTACATCTGAGATATTTGTCCTACATCTGATCTCTTCCTCCTCGACTATTGAATGAATCTCTGAGTCCACTAGAGATGGACTCTCTTCTACATCTATGTTTTCAAAAATTTTTCTACTACGTGGAGCGACTTGTAAAACAAATAGCCACTCTAGGTCTTTTGAATCTGGTATAAAAACAACTTGCTCATAGTGTTTGGGAAGTACAAATGTATCCCTTTCATCTATCCATAATCTTGTGGAGTCGATTTGAAGCAAACCGCTCTTATCCCGTCTCACTGTTGCGTTTCTTCTAGAGGTGACTACTTTGAACCATTTCACATCAAAAACAAAGTAATCAAACTTTCTGAAAGATGGTTTCAAGATGTCTTAAATCACACCACACTAATCTAATTCTCCTTCTAGAGCATTATCATCTCTTGCACTCGCTCTACTTTTTTGCAAAAAATTCACCATCACTCCACTATCAAAAGTAGACCTATATTGATCGATTCGTGCGATTCGAAAGTGTCGCCCATGAGACCATAGTGCACCGTATACAATTACTCCCAATCGCATCCTTTTGCGAGTTCTTCTTCTTCAGAGATATCTTCACCTGTTGCCTTTGCTTGTGAAACCGCTGTATCTAGCCATCTGCTCGTTGGAAAAGGTGGGAGAGGTCGAAGACTTTCTGGAAGAGGCAAAAATCGAGTGGAACGATTTCTTCGAAACTGAGCTCTTTCCTTTGCGTTAGTTTCCTTCGCAAGTTCATACCTTTCTAACCACTTTTGCGTAGGCTCAGAGTTAACTATGCAAAACTTCATTGCCTTCTCTCTGAAAGCTGCATCCATTTTTCTTTGCAATCCTTTACCTTGTGGTTCATCGCCTATGAGACAACATCTTCATCATCTCTCCATAAGCGAGGCATTTCGGGATCCGATATACGTAGAAAATCAGTTACGAATACATGAGATTCTTGTACAAGCCATCCCTCTGCCATGCTACCCTCTGGACATGCTCTCTGTCAAACAAACCCTTTTAATGTCTTCATAAAGCGCTCTAAGAAGAACATCCATTGACTATGGACAGTTCTTGCTATTGCAACTTCATCTACCACATGAACCAGTAAATGAAGTTGAATAGTGATAATACTTGTGGGAAAGTATTTCTCTACCATACAAACAGCCTCGATAGCATTGAGTTTCGCACTCTCTATGCTATCTCTATTTATCTCTTTAGAAGATATCCATCGTACTAAAGAACTAATTTTATAAATGGTTTTTTGTACATCCTTTGAAAGACAATCTTTTAGGGCTACAGGGAGCACAAACTGTAAAAGCTTGTGCCAACCATGGGACTTGAGTCCTGCAAGTCGTTTCGTGTAAAAGCAGTCTTTAGACACCTCATGCATCCAGTAGGTGTACGAAACTCTGAAATTCTTTTCTTCACTTGTTGCTCTTCCATCCTGCAAAGCACCCAAGGAGCTCTTGGTAACGATACTGTTCCGTTGGGCTTAGTAATTGCCCACAACTCTCGCATACGACCTCACTCTTCTAAGTCCTCCCTTTGTGCTTTGCTTTCTTTCTTTCCGATCAAAGTTTTCCAAAGCATCTCTTCCACATTCTTAAAAATATGCATCGGGTCTACCAAATGATTGATCACCAATTTACTCCAATAAGGGAGTTCATGAAAAATGGATAACCGTTTCATGCCAGCAACTGGATTTTCCGAATCCCATAGTTGTTTCCAATTGCTAGCTTTCATTTGGTGTTGCACTTGTCCACCAATTTGTCCTTCACGTAAAACATGTCCATCAGACAAATATCTATGATGTCCTTCATAGACAGTTTTACGTAGTGCTTTGGAATAGCGTGCTTCGAGTCGTGGTCCACATAAAGGACAAGCATGGTAACCCGAAATCAATAAACTTGAACATTCACCAAAACCAGGCCAATCATGCATGGTCCACATAAGTATGCCTTGCACTCGCACATCTCGTCTTCTTATAGGTTGAGACATGTCACACACAGTAATCCCATTCCATAAAATGTGCAGTTCCTCCACAAGTGGTGCAAGATATACATCCATGTTTTTTACCTTATACTTACTTGGTACAATAAGAGCTAATAATAAATGACCTTTCTTTGTGGCCAACCATGGTGGGATATTATAATTGATCAAACATACAGGCCATGTGCTCCATGAAGAACTGCGTAATCCAAATGGATTCACTCCATCCATAGCTAGGCCTAGACGTATGGACCGAGGCTCACAAGCAAACTCTGGCCACTTACTATCTATGTGCTTCCAAGCATCAGAGTCAGCTGGCACTCACATTACATTATCTGTAGACGTGCTCTTTGTATGTCATGACATTAACTCAGCTATAGATTTGCATCTAAACATGTTCGTAATTCGTGAATGATAGGAAAGTGGTGAAGAACCTTTGCGGGGATTGCTTCGCCTACAACGTCTTCTCTAAATCTATTTGCTCCACACTTTGGACATACATGGAGATGCTCATACTCATTCCAAAAGAGAATGCAATCATTTGGACAAGCATGAATTTTAGTATAATCCATTCCAATGGACTGTAAAAGGTTTTTCACATCTCCACGTGTTGGAGGCATGTCATTGCCCTCTGGGACAAATTGATCTTTAAGAAGCCTGCAATAAGCAATTAAAATGATATTAGTAAATGAAGTTATTGTGATACAACAATGAAAGCCAATTTGTTCTCCACTTACCTGAACAATTCAGTGACACTACTATTTGACCATCCATAAATGGATTGCAGATTCAGCATCGCGAGTGAAGCAGGTAGTACAGATATCTTTGCTCCATTGTCAAGCAGTAAACGAGCTAATCTTCGCATTTTTTCATATTCTTCATCAACTTCTGATCGTGGAATTTCTATTGTGTCCATCTCGACACCTTCTTCACCATCATGATCTTCGTCCATCTCATAAAATGCTTCAAGCATCTCTTCCATATGTTCATTCTGTGTAATATTATTAGTGCTTGCTTGTATGTCTAAGTCCTTTTTTGCTCTCTTTTGTCCACGAGAGGTTACCGGTGCAATGTTGTTTGGGTCCATCTGCTCACCTAGGGGACCATGCAAATGATAACGTAGGTTTTCCAGTCGACTCCTATCAAAGGATCCATGCTCTCTAACATGTGCAGTACAAATCCGTCCTTTCCAATAAATTTGATACTTGCACTGTGTGCAAGGACATGCCATTCTCTCTTCAGGATCCAAAGAAGCCATCTGCTACAATTTGGACATTTTAGAACATTTGTTTTTTTATTAAACCTAAAAATCTAACTCTTAAAGACTTAAATCTGAAATACTAAACCTAAATACTTAAATACCTAAAAAAACTTAAAACCCTAATTTAAAAACCCTAATCTATATAGTTATCCTATTTTATCTATATACTCAGATTTTTTTCCTCTTAATTGAGTTATATGTATGTCTAAACCCTAAAACCCTAATTTTAAAGATCTAGTCATAAATTATGTATATTTCTATACGCATGTGTATATACATGTATATATGTATGATCTGTGTATGTGCATGTGTGTATATATGTTATGTAGGTGTTAAAACCCTAAAACCCTAATCCAAATGACCTAGACCTAAAACATATATATATATATATATATATATATATATATATATATATATATATATATATATATATATATATATATATATATATATATATATATATATATGCATGTGTATATATATGTGTATATGTATATATATGTGCATATAGATAGGTGTATAAGTATGTGTGTTTGTGTATTGTATATATATTCACTCTATTTAAAATTATTAAATTTAAACCTATTTTTATATATTTAATCATATATATTTCATTTATTTATTTAAAATACTAGTTCTTATCATATTTTATTTTCTATATAATTATCCTACCTTATATATATATATATATATATATATATATATATATATATATATATATATATATATATATATATATATATATATATATATATATATATTATTTATATATTCAGATTTTCTCCTTACTTAATCCTATTTTTATATATTTAATTATAAATATTTAATTGAATTTTTTGAAACACTAGTTCTTTTTATATTTATTTATCTATATAATTATCCTATTTTATATATATATTTATTTATATATTCATATTTTTTCATTATGTAATCGTATTTTTATATATTTAATTTTATATATTCAATTATATATATTTAATTAAAACCCTAATCTTAAAATTCTAGCTCTAAAATATGTATACTTTTGTATGCATGTGTATCTACATGTATATATGTATTATATGTGTATATGTATTTGTGTATATATGTTATGTAGGTGTTAAAACCCTACAACCCTAATTTTAAAGTTTTGGACTTAAATCTGAAATACTAAAACCTAAATACTTAACCACCAATAAAAATCTAAACCCCTAATTTTAAAACCCTAATCATATTTTATATATATATTTATTTATATATTCAGATTTGTTTTCTTCTTTTTCTCTATATTTTTCCTTAAATAAATATAATTGAGTGATATGTATGTCTAAACCCTAAAACCCTAATCTTAAAGATATAGACCTAAAATATATATATTTCTGTATACATGTGTATATACATGTATTTATGTATTATATGTGCATGTGTATGTGTGCATATATGTTATGTAAGTGTTAAAACCTTAAAACCCTAATCTTAAAGATTTAAATCTAAAATATGTATTTTTTTGTATGCATGTGTATCTACATGTATGTATGTATTATATGTATATGTGTATGTGTGTATATATGTTATGTAGGTGTTCAAACCCTAAAACCCTAGTTTTAAAGATTTAGACTTAAATCTGAAATACTAAAACCTAAATACTTAAACACCTATCAAAATCTAAACCTCTAATCCTAAAACTGTATTCGTATTTTATATATATATTTATTTATATATTCATTTTTTTCTTATTTTTCTCTATATTTTTTCTTAATATAAATATAATTCAGTGATATGTATGTCTAAACCCTAAAACCCTAATCTTAAATATCTAGACCTAAAATATGTATATTTCTATATACATGTGTATATACATGTATATATGTATTATATGTATATGTGTGTTT